>JANZLQ010000092.1:22110484-22222156 GCA_026212715.1 Elanus axillaris
GGGGGGAAGAAAGATCAAAGGACTTCAGTTTAATTTTATCTGTCAAAAATACTGAAACAAAGAAGCCAACCATGGACAAAGACACAAAGAAAGAACAACCAAGGGGATTAGCTAAGAATGAATCTTGTGAAACCAAAGTGATTTGCTTCAGTAAGAGAAGTAGCTTAGTTCTAGGGAAGCTTTTGATACAGTCTGATGTAACATTGTCATAAGCAAGCTTGGGAGCTGTTATCTTGTGTGAAGCTAATACAGGGTGGGAGATAAACCTCGTTGAAAAATTAGTCCATGTACTGAAGAGTACAGTTCAGTCCATGGACTGAAGAGCTCATTTTCAATGGGATTTAACTGAGGATGGATTTCATAGAAGGGTTACGGATCTGGTATCACACACTATTGTCAGGAATCATATGAAGGATGGAACATAAAATATGCTCATTAAATTTGCAGATAAGTCTGCAAGGATATTGTATCAGGATTAAAGAATAGGTCCTGCCTTGGACACAAGGAAGGATTTCTTGATAGCCATCTTCTAGTGGCATCTACCACCTCTGCAGCTGTTCCACTTTATTACCTGCAAAGGGCTAGTAGAAACATCTTGTACTTAAGGTAATGCTGGTAAGAAAATGCAGCTTAAGGCTCTCAGGACTGAAAGTTTATATGATTAAAGTATGAGCACTTACGGCGTCCTCTCCCTGGTGGAATAGCAGCACAGTGGTGTTTGATGTCTAGGGCACAGGCTGTGTGCAGCACTGGGTCAACAAATATATCTGCTTTGCTTTCCTTCAGCATGTTGAGCACTTCCTGGGGAGGGGCAAATTACAAGTACATCTCAAAAAAAGGAGAAAGAACAAAACTCATACTGGTCAATGTTTCTGAAAGGTGCATCATCTTTTTAAATCCATAAGAAAAACACCACTGTCCCTGGATGAGGCTATGAATGCTGGTTTAGGCTGGATTAAATGTCTAGGTTTATAAGGTTTACCATAGTTATGTTCATTAAAATACCCATATTAATCTAAAATACAAAGTCAATACACCAGAGTTACTTCAGTTAGGACTGAAATAAGGTGCCGTAGCCATGAGGCAATTCAAACAGCCCTTGATCATAGCCAGTGCCTAGGCTATACCCAAGCACTCAGGAAGCCTGCAACAGAGACAGCAACAGAAAACAGATTAGTAACAAGAAACTTTGGCAACCATAATCAAGAAAGGATCCAAGTCTGGAATTGCAAAGGAGGCATTGTCGGCACAATTTTCACTGGCAAATTGAAGTGGAATTGAATCGCTGCAGGCCAGAACCAAGATGCGCAAGGAAATTTGCAGACCTCTGGCTTTGCAGTAGCTAGAACATGGCCTGGGCTGTGATCTGGAAAAATCACAGACTTCTGCAGGGATGGGATACCTCTTAAAGCACATTCAATTTATTTCCTTTACCTTCTTGCACATTTCAGTTTTTATTTTCAGCAGATTCACTTTCAGACATTCTTCCACCTGCCCAGTCTGCTCCTGAGCTGCTGCTTCTTCTGCACACAAGCTGGAAATCTATTTTGAAGAAGATATTTTAACATAAGTAGCTCACGACAAACATTCTGCCTTTTAGCATATTTGTATCTCAATACATTAGTTCATCACGGGGTACAGCTACAGAACACATGATGAGACACCTTCTCCCCTCAGAATCCCCAGAGCCAACTGCAGTCTGGCTCATGCAATATGCATAGCCATTGAAATCTAACAGCAAGAAGTTAGTATTACTGTACTGAGGAGGAAGGCAGGGAGGGAAAGAGCATAGAAATAATGTTAAGATATGAAATAAGCAATACTTGAGGCATGGCTGATTCAGCTGTCAAAAGTGAAAGCTCAGAAATCTGACTGTATTCCAGTTAAGGTTGACAAGACTAGAGAACTAACACAAATTTTTACAACATGAAAGCAGTATTTTTCCATAGTCACAAGTACTGATGAGATCCGAGATGAAAAAATTAACTTCATATTACCACTGCACTGGAAACTGCAATTCTTGCACGATGAGCAAAAGTCACAAGCAGAGAACCTGACAAGCTAGAAGCAGTTTAACAGGGGTCTTTTAGTTTGTTTTAATTATCAGGAGACTTCATGTTTTAAGAAACAAAAATCTGTTACAAGAAGGGACTTCATGAAACATGAAGGCAGTTTTCATCCTGAAAAAGTAGCTGTGGAGCTACTTATCCTACCTCTTCAGAACAGTGCATCTGAAGTTGGGGATCCAACCGATAGTCAAGAGCCGATTCCTGGATTATCACTCGAATTTGGTCCTCGCAGTCTGGAGAGAGACGCTATTAAGCGGAGAAAGTCATTAACCCACTCAATGACCTTTATTTTCAGAAATCAATCACCTTGCATTTTAGCCTGAGTATTCGGTCATACTTGTATAGGAGCGTAAAAACTCAATTTATGTACAGCCTGTTACCATACACTGAACACAACACAAGCCTAAGTTTGATTTGTTGCTCAATGACTGTTGCTAAGCACAGTTTCTCATTTGCATGCACCAGCTCCACTCACCTGGTCTGCATATTTCAACTTTAGGCATGAGATGACTTGCCCTTCCAACTCTGTATCATCCTTGGCCCTATTCAGGATATTTTGGCAGAATTTTGGTATGTCTGCTTTGCAGGCCTTTCTGAGCACTGGATTTAAGCGGTAATCTAACCAGGAAAGATGACAGAACTTCATTAGAGTACACATCTCTTCAGATTACAGAACATAACACTCCAAAAGAGACTTGACAGAAATTTCCCAGGTGACATTGTACTACCAATAAATTTAATTTAGGGAAAAAATAGTATTTTTTTCACAACAGAATTTTAACTTGCGAGGTAAGAGCTTCAGGAATAAAGTGGATCCAATAACTCATGTTGACCCTCAAGAACTTGACTGAGTAACATCAGTGTGTGCACTGACAACCATGAAGGAGAATAAAACAAAGTAAATATTCTGTCAGCCATGCAGACCACTCAACAGCTCAGGCAAGCAAGTTAAGTTTTTTCAGAAGACTGTACCTGTGTTCTGTGTAATCTGGCGCTTGGTAATCATTTGTTTGCATTTAGGATCCATCACTTCACTGTTCTTGTTTTGTTTCAAACACTGCAACATATTTTTTGAGTCTGCTTCTGGACAAAACCGCTACAAAAAACCCAAACCAAACAACCAAGTTTCATCACTAAGCACCTGGAAAAAACCCCAACTATATCCATGGAAGAGAATAACCACCTGCCCAACCCAGAGGTATACAGACACACTCCCTAGCCCCAACACCTCCTACTAAAAAGAACAGTGCTACTCTCTAAATAGACTATGGGCACAAATATGTCTGCTTATGGACTGAGCACTACACCATACAGGCTTGACTGGCTTCTAGGCACTAGCTTGTGTTGGCAGTATCAAAACCAATTTGCCTTTATTTTATATTCTTAACTTACAGCACACTTTACAAGAAATACCCACCAAATTAGGTCTCATACCCAAGTATTTTCACTCCCCTTTATTTTAGAAACTAAAAAGGGAATCTTTTAAGTCTATACACATACTGCTGTCCTGCATAAATGCTGGCTGAACAAAACAACAGGTAAAGACTTCATTAGTAACACTCAGGACAAAGTAAGACCATAGAGAACAAGAAAGCAGAGTACAGCTCAATGATACTAATTTGCCCATTTCTACCCTGAATTAGATAGAAGTGAACCAGCTTACCCAAAATTCAGACCAAAGTACTAATTTCTTTTGTTAGAAACTAATTCTGTGGGTGTAAGACAAGGCTGTCGCACTTTAATCATCATCATTTTGGTGAGATTACAGGTCTTTTTTTAGAAGCATGAGTCTATACTGGAGAGCAATAAATTCTCAAGATGTTCTTCTTTGGCCACAATATGGAGCCGGGGTACTGCATACAGACCACAAATACTAGTGTTTCAGGGCTTGCAATTCTGGCTACTGTGCAAAAGTGTCCTGTATTAACATTCAATGCTGCTTTCCACATGGTATTACTTAAAGCCAGCATTTCTAATTTTAGGCTTTGCATGATTTTGCCTGCTTTATCAGTTTAATGAAAGTCTGTGTGCACCAGGTCAGCAGTGACCTGAAGATGTTACTCCTCTCTGTGATCTTAACTTCTTCACCTTTGCTAAAAGCCAATACAAATCCAAACTGACTGGATGAAAACTGTATTAGAAGCCTCAGCACAGACTTCCTCCTCAATTCTGCTGGCAGTTGGGAAGATGAATTTATTAATGCACAGGCTTTGATCAGACATTTAGAGGAAGTAAAGTTGAAAGAGTCCTGAAGAAACCTCAGCCTGATTCAGAGCTAAAAAACAGATTACTATGCAAACAAGCAAGCATACTTCTGAAACAACATAGCAGTCTTCTAACGAGCCTTTATGGGAATGAAAAGAGCTCTTATATCCCACCCTCAACCTCTTAAATCCACACACTGCCATTACCTTGATCATCTGCTTGCAGACTCTCATGAGTGTGTAGTCCAGTTCTGGATCCATCATCTCCGTCTCCTGCAGTTTAAACACCTTCTGGTGGCACCGGGTACTCAACTGCTTCTTGATTTCTTTCAGGCATTCAATAATCTACAACACAGTATTACAACCATAATGGAAGCACTGTTGGTATGATTCTGTCATATGCTGCTCAAAACACACAGCTATGAGTTCCCCTAATGGCCATCTTCACCTGATTTGTGCAGTTAAATTCCCAATGCCTAGATTTTAACAAAAGTCATTACCAATGCTTATTTCCAGGACTTGCTTTAAGATCATCTTTTCTTACAAAGATTTTGAGATAGAGGGCCACCTGGACCTACTCCAAAACTGCAAACTTCATCTTGCAGACATTGTGCCTAAGAAATCTTTAGCAACATTTGCAGTAACCAGCTGCTAGTAACTTAAAACTAGCATTAAATAAATAATGAAATGCTCACAGTATTGCATTCACCCCGTATTGATGCTTGTGAACCCCTGAAAAAAAAATAAATTTAACATTCCAAAACACTGCCGAAAGATTTCAGTGATACCAAAATGAAAATCTAAAGCTGCACTCACAGGGGCAAAAGCATTCTTCAAGTTTTCTGAAATGAAAGCAGAAATTAAATTGTAAATTATTAATAAAATCCCATTACCTGAGCATTGCCATAGGGAACATTTTGGCAGTAATTCTTGATGTCACTTTTACAAGCCTCATACAGTTCTGGTTCAAGTCTGATATCTTCGGTCTGCAGGATAAATTACAATACGAACTTTTAGGACTCTAAATACTATTTTACTTTTTTAACCTATTAGCTAGAGCCCTTTACTCACAAAAAGCAACCAACTCTCACAACAGCCAAGTCACTTTCTTTCAATTTAAGGGGTTTGAGTGTGAGAGGTGGTGTTAGTGGGAAATCAACTTTGCAAATCCATGCAGTGGATCAGTTGGGTTTTTACACTGAAGAAAGAGTTTAAACTGAATTTTAGAGCTTGCAAGTTATTTCCAATGGTGCTCCTAAAAGGGCATCAACACAAATGTCCAAGACAACTAAAATCTTTTCACGTGAAAGCTAAAGGACATATTAATAGCCACCTGTCTATTGGGTGACCTGGAGGATGTGAATGAAGTTTTCTGCTTTTAGTGATGCCCAGCTTTTAAATTCTTCCATACAAAGGCAAGACTGCTGCCTCTTCTGATATGGGCCTATTTAAGGTAAAGCTTTAACACTCAAACAGTATCCACTGGACAAAGAACTTCAGAGTTTACTGCTGCAAGCACTGCAGCACGAAGCTGAGAGGCAGCCTTGCCTACCAGAACAAATACTACTCCTATTTATCCACTGAGCAACTTAGAGCAGCTGGAGTCAAGTTGCTTCATCTGTGTTTGTTTCCTCAGTCTGTAAAATGAAGCTTTTATTCTCTCCTAGAGGACTTTAAGGACATCAGCCTGTGTAGCACATTGCTATCTAGCACTAATTGTGATCACTTCCAGCTGAAATTCCAATGACCATTTACCTTGCTGTAGCCTTCATGAGACTATATTTAAAGCATTGAAGTAGACAATCATTACTTTCACCATGAAGGGCAATTGAGCATCATGTTGTAAGAAGAGTGGAAAAAATAAATTAGATACATCTTATAAATGAGCTTCCTTTTTTTCCAGGCTGGACAAACAAGGAAGCTTTAATTGAAGGACTTCACTAGAAAAGCAGGCAGATCAATAGTTTCATGCATGTTTACCATCTCCAACTCCTCAACACGCAGCTGTTTGCGGCACTTCAGAGAGACCCTGTGCTCTTTGGCATCCTGCAAAGTATCATTGCGCACAGTTGTGCTCAGACAGATCACTACATCCACCCTGCAGAAAAGAAAACAGCTTTTTACTCATATACCCTTCACTTAGACCAGCCAAGATTGGTGTTGGATCACCACATCAGAGAAACTGACCCCAAGAATCCAAACACAACATAAAGTCCTTGTGCATCTGTGCTTACTTCTAGCCTCAGTGCAGCTTTATGTAGAGTAACTGGATCACAATTAAAACCCAAATCTAATGCTAATTAGAGTCTCGATCAGCAGACAAGAAGATATTCAAAATCCCACCACACCCCTGCCCAGCAAGACCTCTGCTCTTATGTCATGTGAGCACTTCAGAAAAGCTTTACTTAATCTCAGAAATAGATGAATACCTACATGGCATTGCAAGCAATCCTTTAGCATTATGGGAAGGGCATTTATATCATAAAATGCAAATAGTCTTGCTATCCATGAAGAGGACTGACCTTGTGTGTAATTTAGCCTTACGTCATTGCAGTAGGCCACTGAAAAAAAAAATGCTTACACCAAAATGAATAAACCAGCTAAAACAAGTGGGATATTTTCCCTTCCCAGATCAACAACTGGAATAACTGTAGCCTGCATCTTAGAAGACGATGAATCTAGCAAGGATACAAAATATCCTTGGATGTGCAGTCCGCTAATCATAATCATTATTTTTCTTGCTCTGAAAATAGCTAAAGAGGACAGGCTTGTATGCAAGAATAAAGCAGAAGTAATTTTAAAGAGGCAAGCAATGCCTCCACCTTAAGCATCTGCAGAATGCAGTCACTAAGGGTAAACACACAAAAGAATCAGCCTTTAAAGGAACTTCCACATTCTCTGTCCTATCATGAAATACCCTGTAAGTTTATTACATATTTGTACAATGACATTGCTGTTTGGTGATGTGCTACATACTTTTTTTTTATGTTGGGGCAAAGTTTCAGTACATCCTCCTTGCAAGCCATTTTGAACTTGTATGAGAACCTAAAATCTTTCATTTGAACCTGCAAGAGAGAAATGAGGGGAAAAAATGAAAAGTGCTGCCCAAAAGAACACGTGTTGAATCATAAAATCAGCAAATGCTTCTGTCCAGAACTTATCAATGGGGAAATAAGGGGGGTGCTACACTGCTGAAGAAGCTGGGACCCCATCTACCATCCATCCACCTGGAAGGAAGGTGGCCCTGAAAATAAATAATCTCTAGAAGCAATCATTTATGACCAGGCATGCAAGTACAATTGTCTGAATTCACAAGAGCACTTTAAATACAGTGGGAAATCAATCTCAAAGAAGGAGGGGTTTCATAATTAGCTAATTCCTGTCAACACCCTCAAGGAACAGAACAGGATTCCATGGATAGTGGAGCAAAGCGCTGCTTACCAGCTGGAAATGAGTAACTCCAATTGCACATTTTTCATTCATTTCCTTCTGGTGTTTGTTCTGTATTAGACACTCCATCAGGTCCCCAGAATCAATCTGGTTATCTGCAACCTCCTGAAGAAGAGATGAAAGGCTTAAAAATGGGCTACTCTTACAAGTCATGATTTTTACACCCCTTTGGCCCACTATGACCAAGAAATAATGGAACTTACAGTCTCACACTCTATTGTGAGCTTACACTCACCATTAACTGGCCACCCTAGAGTTCTACCACGCAACTATATTTATAGGTACAGTTCAGAAAAGAATCATCTCGGGCACACGCATACTTTAGACTCAGGAGAACATACTCTGGAGACTCAATGCTTATATGAAGTATTAGTTAGGTGCCTTCATTGCTATTTAACTACTCAAATCCTAGAGAAATGTAAGAAGTTATTTCAGCAATGCTGGGCAGCCGCAGAGTGGAGTGGCTAGACATGCTGCCTGCAGGCAAGGGGGAGGAAAAAAGTTTAGTTTTTAACCCACTGTAAAGAGTTATTTTTCCAGTTACAGGGCAGTTTTCATCTTTAAACCTCTAGGCTTTTGTGCTAGGACTCTGACAACAGCAGAAGTCCTAGATGGAACTAAGAATTTTTGGGTTAGGGTGGTTTTTTTATAAATTAAAAAGACTTTTGTAACTGCTCACCTCTGATTTTATTTTAGCACTGTAACAAGTACACCAAGAACTAATACTAAAAACCTCTAACCTTTCCCACACAGTGCTTTTTCCTCCCCAAAAGATATTCACACTATTATGGAGTACTCACGTGACAGAATGTCTGGATAATGGGCTCACATGCTCTCATCAGCAAGGCTTCAATTTGAATGTCCTGCAGAAAACATGAAATATTTCATTTTCACAGTGAACAGACAAGAAAAAAGGCTCTGAAAAAAACCTGTGATAACAAGTTACTCAACCCAGTTTAAAGGGTTTTGAAATCCAGACAGCTTTGCCCTTCAATTCTGGAAATCCTAGGGTTCGCTCTTGCCAACAACATGGCAAATGCAAGACAAACCTTAAGGTTTGAAGGGTTAAGGGAAGAGCCTGGTCTGCACAGAAACTCACTGCTGGGATACTTCAGCCAACCTCCTCCGAACTGGATACTACAGCACTAGAAATCATCTTACACTTAGGCAGGAGTTAAAGATTAATAATAGTTCTGAGCAAGTAATTTTGTAGCCACTGGGAAGGAAGCTTTCCCTAAGACAAAATGCATGTTTTCAGAGATACACGGAACAGTCTAGGGCAAGATCATCAAACATGAGGCTTCATAAAATAAGTAAAGCTGCTGACCTCACTGAAAACCTCTAATGATGCACCTGGCAGTTACTTCTTGCAAAACTTTTGGGACAGGGGAGGGAAGCTGCACTATGGCACTGAAAACTACTCACAAGCAAGACCGAAAAAATGAAGTTCCATAACATATCCTGACTTGTGCTAAATATAACTGGGTTACCTGTGCAAGAAATCTTAGCTTCAGTACCATGACCGATTTTAAGCATGAGAAATGTCATTGCCAGCCTAAAATCCTGAACTGTTGTTCAATTCTCTTCTTCAAGAACCCCACACAAAAACTTACATTGTACAGGGTAGAATGGATGGTCTCTGCTTGATCCCAGAGAGCTGCATTTCTGCAGCTATTCTAACTTCACTTTTTTTCCATCACTATCAAAATGACAGGCTTAACTTGACATGCTCAACTATTCCCTTTATCCCAGGCTGAAAACTGCTCACCTCAGACTCCAGCTCAGTGAGGTTTCCCACTATGTCTCTGCACTCAGATGCTAAGTCATCAAGATGGTCCTGAAGGCATTCCAGCTCCTACAAAAACAGACTCTTTAGTGTGTGATCCAAGAACCCAGCGGGAAATGTTGTAACACACGTGAAACTGCCCCCCTCCTCGTAAAGTTCTAAATCTAAATTTAATCCCACTCCTCTACTGGCACTCTCAGAACACATATACATCATAGTGATTGAGAATATTGGTGTAGGATATTACCGCTTGTTCTCAGAAGCTGCATGATGTGCTTTCACTTCTGGAATATCATATTTAATTTTCCCTTCATATAACCTTAATTACCCAAACTACAACTTATGATGGGCACTTCAAAAAGACAATGGTGTATGCTCTACTGCATCTGCTGTTGAATGGCTCCTCCCCCACAGCTACACTAGGGCACAACAATTTAACATGAAAGTATTTGTTGAAACTTTAAGTAGTAGCAGATGTTAGTTCAGTTCTGTATAAACACAGGAAGCATGTCAGTATTTGCCAAATGAAAATAGCATAAAGTTTGTGGGAAATGTCAAGCTCGTAACAGAATATTACAAATAAGAGTCAGGGTGGGGTGGAGTTGCCTTATTCAAGTCCTTCTTAAGTAACCCCTTCCCCCTTCTCATTCCACTACACATTTGAACCTACTGAAGCCACGCAGTAGGCGCAAAGCTTCTTTATATCACCTCCATCTCTCAGTCTAGTGTAGATTGTTTCAAACTGCACACATTTTTAATATCTTTTTAGCTATAAAGAGAGAGCTAACAAGATGTCCCTTCTTCCCCTTTTTTGCCCTTCCCACCCCTCCAGCTTTGCAACTGAATTAGCAGGGTTACTATGTACACTACCTGCCCTGTCTCCGTTTTCTCACTGCACCACTTCCCTAAGTCAATCATGCACTTGTCCTGAAGGGCTGGGTCCAGCTTCACATCCATGGCACGCTGATGGAGGATTCTCTGGACCTCTGCTCTGCACTCTCGTGATAGCTGCAAAGAAGGCAAAGAGCATTTAGTGTATGGGATCTCTAAATCCACACAATGCAAAGAAGACACTGTCAAATAAGGTACTGAGAGTGACCACAAACACCATCAGCAGTCCCAGAAAGCACACAAGTTGTCCTGTACTGCTCAGCATGAGCCTGCTGGGGCCCCCCCAAGCAATCTAAGCTCCAAGAGTTCAGAGCTCTGTCATTTAATCTGGATGAAGGCTCCTTTCATTCCACTACAATAAATTTTATATACTTAAACCTTCACTTTGCTTTTGAAATGAGATGTCAAAGCAGGTCTCTAAATTATCTGCTGCTCTGCCCCCTTCATACAAAGCTAGACTGCTTCTACGGAAGAAAGTCAAAATAGCTCATGCCCTCGGTACCAAAAGGGAAGCCTAGAATAAGACAATATAGTCCAGCTGTAATTTCTTTTCAGCAATCCCCACTGCAGCACATCAGAGCCAGCATTTACCAAGACTGAGGAAGAAACCAATTGCAGAAAATCGAGGGATACTGGTATGGTGCTTGTCAGACCTAAAATGGACCAGTTGAAGCTTAAAACTTCATACATTTAAAAATCCAAACCATTTGAAGTTACCTAGCATTTTGTGGGTAGCCCTGGAAAAAAGCAGATTTAACCTCTGATGAGTCTGCTTTCAAACACTAAATTTCAAAGTGACAGCTATTCCCTTAGCCTACTTTCCACAAGAAAAATACATTTAAAAGCCTTTTCTCTCTCTGATAGATTATTTGCAGGGTGACTATTGATTTCTTTGGTCAGCACTAATTTAAAATGAAATTAAAAAGTCTCAACTCAGCAGACTAACAAATTGCATTAAAAAATATTCTTCCTAAAAGAGAGGTGCTTTCAATCAATACTTGACCTCTGCCACAAAAGACCTTTTAAATCAAGCTGTAGAAATTAATTTTTAAGCCAGGCCATTGTGTAAACCCACCAACTCCTAGGGGCTGTGTACACTACAGTGCCAAAAGAAATGGGACCAAGTACTCAGCTGCTTTCAAGGGAGTGCCTTGATAAAGGCACAAGAGGGCAGCAAACTTAGAGTAGCTCTGAACCAAATGTGATTAATGGTGTATCTACAGACTGCAGGGCAGCAAGTCAGATCCCTACTAACTACTTTAAAAGCAGCACAAGCACATTTACCAGTACAGTATGCTCCAAAGAACTGAAAGGATACTTTATATCAATAGGGAGAATTTAATGGAGTATAATCTGAAGTTGTACTCAAAAACTTAATTAGAAACAGCCTAGGAAAGCTGGGCTCAGAACTCCTTTTGCATAAAACCAATTTTGCAGCTATGCTAGCTATCTCCAAGAAATCACATTCCTCTTTGGAAAGACAAGGGGGACGACTTGAACTGTGTCTGAACAAATATACATTCACCGTAGGTGAATGCTTTTAAGTAGCTTTTGCAAGTTCTTACAGTTTTAGCACAGGCCGTCCAACTTCCATGTATATGCAACCACTCTATCACATATGTAAGAGTAGCAAGCTGCACTCCAGCACTTACCCTCCTTCCTTGCTCCTCCGTGCGGTATGCATGCCTGTACAAGCAGGAGAAAACAGCCCCTGGAGGCATCAGCTCACTAGTCTCATTCCAGCCATGGGTATGGCAGAGACGGGAGGCATCTCCCTGACACTTGCGGTAAAGGACTGTATCCAATCTGCAAACAAAGAAGTTAGCACTAGCACTTTTTTCAAACTTTTAACATTTTTCATATTCTGAGATGCTTTTGAGGCAGAAAAGTCCACTTGAAGTTTCATACACCAGCACATCATTCCTCAGCAGTGTCTAACCAACTGAACAGGTGGCAAGATGCCTGTCACTCAGTTTGGAACCAACTCCCTAATCTTGCAATAATACACCAAGACCTTTAATTACAGATTAAATCTTCAACGCTTCTTGAAGTGCCTCCCATTCTCTTCTGCAGCATGCCAGCCAAATGCTGACACATGAGAAAAGAAGTAATCTCCTTGACATCCTAAAGCAGCAGAAAGGCAGGAACATACTATTTTTTGCTTGCATAGTCTTTCATGTATTTTGTACTGTTGCCATTTTGAAATGCTAGTTTCATAAAAATCTGAGTTAGATTAATTATTGTCTGCTCTGGATTTGAGCTAACTGAAGACTCAGCATCCCTTGCTTTTGCATACAAGAAAACTGAAGTGCAGGTCTCTTAAGATGACATCTAATTATATTAAAGCCAAGAGAGATATTGCCAACTTTCCAAAACAAACTTCAGATTTCTACAACACTTCAGAAGTCAGACATCGAATGATATCAGTGGACATAACTATATAGATAATGATAAAAATAGTAAGAAACCCATTTCCACTCCATCATCTGTGCTAGGCACACAGTTCATACTTTATAAGCCAGTTCTAGGGAATATTGGTTAAACAAGAAAGATGAACTGATGTTGCACTGCCTGTAATACGAATTAGAATTATCTTTACTCCCAGCAAAGTGCAAATACTCAGTTTTCCTTCTCTTTCCAATCACTTAAGTTTGGCTCAAGCAATGAATTATCTGCTGGAAATATGGTACAGGTAGGAGAACCAGCAATGAAGAGAAACAGGAAGAGGAGGGGAAAAAAAGTCAAGTATTCTTGTCTACCTATGGAGACACTTATCAAGATGACTAAATAAACATCTGCCATGACTAAATAAACATCTCTGGTCCATGAAGCCCCATGTATTTTAAAAGCAGAAGGTTCACAGAGCATGTCAGCTCTTAACTACTGCCAATGCTGACCATAGATACAGCTATGAGTCAGATTTTCTTAACGTTTGATTTGAATACCCTTTGTAGTAATTGAAGCCTATGGCTTCTTGCCTTACACTCCTTGTAGTCATCAAAACCAAATTATTCTATTTCTTGCAGTAACCCCATTTGATGTACTCTACTTCCTCACCCATGAATCTTCTTCAGAAGAAAAGCCAAACACTTATTCTTTCTTCACTGGTCATGTTCATCAAATTTATACTCTTCTCATCTTAACCCACACAGACACAAGGGGCTCTGTATATATATAAAACAAAGCACTGCCATCTTTGGATAAGTAAGTTGGAAAATCAGTGCTCCAAAGGGAATTACATCTGTTCTACAGGCTGTAATCACACCTAGAGAATTTGAAAAGGCAGAAATGGAATCAGGGAGCCTCTCACACAGTGGCTCTTTGTTATACTTAGTAGCTTGGTGGTCTTCAACTCCCATATTGTAGCACTCAAGAACAGATAAAACTAGCTGCCACCTGCACAGAAAGTGACCTTCAACTTCAGTAGGGCCAGAGAGACTTCTTTTAATTAAAGATGTGTTGAATTTCAGAACTCAGACTTGAGACACTTTTTAGGGTTGCATCATTTCTAAGTACCTGATTTAAGTGGGTACCACACTTTTTCTAAGCAGCTTTTGCTTCTGCTGCTCTAGACAGGTATTAACGCCCTACAGACCTTGCATGCTTAAAACTCCTCTTTTGAACAAAAGTAAGCTATACTGTTTTACAAGGAACTGCTAATGCATACAAACACTAAATACAAGCATCAAGCGAGGGTAAGTTTTGTTTTACAGCACTCACTTCCAATCACGAGATATAAAATACTGGAGCTCCAGGAGTCTATGCTCACAGTCCTCTACCATCTTCTCAGTATACAAGTGCTCCATCAGGCAAGACAGAATCCTGCAAACAGAAGAAAAAAGTTAGGCAACAGACTGTTATAACCATGCTGAGCTTCCCTGCAACAGTTGGTGTTGCCAAATCTATGGTTCATTGGAAAGACCGGTAAGGCATTCAAACACAGTGACCATCTTTCTCTTCCTTCAAAAAGGTTACATCTAAACCAACTGTATGCCACATTTGTAGCCTCTTAAATTCCATTGGTTTAGTTATCTCAGCAAGTCTGTTACACAGCAAAATCATAAAGAATATTTTAAATAAAATCCTGCTCAGGAGACAATATATATCTGACCTGAAGATAAAGGAGACATGTGTCTCTGCAGTATGGGTTTGCTTAACTGGCCTTTCAAGGCTTGTTACTTTTCTTTGTGATATTCCTAAAGAATTCTGTAGTAAGAGAAATTAGCACATCAACTGTTCCAAATTTAACCAAAGCATCTGAGATAGCCATGTCCTTCACCAGTGCTAAAAAAGTCCTGTTGCAAAAATACTAGCCTGCTTATATGGCAAGAATGAAGACAGAGCTCGGTTTACACTAAACTAGCAATTCATACAGGGTTGGAGAAGTCCATCGTTTCCAGATAGGTTTTAGTATTTATGCTGGTCGGCCACACAACCTTCATGGATGCTCACAGAAACAAAAAATAAGATGTACCCAAGAGCCACCTACATTGGGTCTCCAGACCGTATGTGCTTGCAGGCAGTCTGTATCACTGATTCACAGGCCTCATTCAGCGCTCGGTCAATGCGGTAATCCGCACCGGGATCAGTTTCTTGAATCAGTGTTTGAAGCTGGAAGAAAGAAATTGTGGATAGGAAAACAAATTATAATTATCAAAATAAGAGCACTTACAACTTCTCAGTGTGGCACTTGTATGCTGACAACAACACTACCAGGTATGACCTCTGGTCTACACTTGCTTATTTCAAATGCTTGTGCTGCCAACTCAATTACCGCACGTGGGAGTCCAGTGTTGCTGGACCCTAATTATCTTATGAAGCAGCCCAGGAACATTGGATGAGACTGGTCACACACTGAAGGTCAACTGTGTACCTGGACCACTTATATACCAATTTACAAAACGGAACTGGTAAAATGTGAATATTATATTTTTGATCAATACTCATCCCATAAAGCTGATGATGCAAACATGCAATTTTGTCACACTTCCATGAAGACTATCTATTGTTCTAAACTGAAACCCAAACCAATGTTTAAAGACCAGTTGCCTAACTACAAAGCTTAAAAATGTTTAATTGCCTGGAAAAGACACAAAAGTTTCACAGAAATAGAGGATAAAACGTCCCATTCTGCTGGCCCATGATATATCATTTCCTCAAGTATGCCTGTGCAAGCTTTTGGAAGCCAGGGTAACCACAATTTGGTCTATATTAAACAATTTTTAATATATACAAAGATAAAATTATATAATTACTAAATATTATTATAGAAGTATATATATTACTATATCACACAAATACACATATCTAACAAAAGCAGCACATCAGTTTTTATGTTCTTAAGAAAAGCCATGGTAAAAGCGAAAGATGAAACCAAAACTTTCCAAAGATTTAGAAAACAGGTGTGCCAACTGTAAGCTGTGCTATCCCTGCACTCCTTTTGTGACTTCTAAACACTTTCGGTTGTCATAGGTAAATACAGTATGAACAGTTTCATCAAGCCCTTTCTTCTTGTGAAACAGTTATGCTGATTAAAGCTTCAGAAAAATAACTGTCTCTTATTAATAAGGAAACATAATTTAACATCCACAGCACTAAGCTTCAAAATCAGATCCAGACAGATCTGGAGATCTCCGTCACACAGTCCATGATATCTGAACATGAATTTGGGAGGCATCTGTGGGGCGAAGGGAAGGGAATTTGGGTAAATCACATGATCTCACTTAATCTATAGTTTTGGGGAGAAGGGTAGCTTTCTGGGCCATCACTCAGCCTAAGATCCTCATGTCCCACTTCATTTCCCACCAACCTGTGAGTTCCCGAAGACTGACATAGGGCAATCATCATCATTTGACAGGCAAACATTTTTAACTGACAGACTGAGGGGGGGGTGGGGTGGCAGAGAGAGAGCTTGCTTAGAAGGCAACTGCACACCGACATCAAATGGTCTACACTGTTAACATATTGACATTCACTTAATGATTTTTGTTACTCGCCCCCCAGCCCAACTAAATCAAAAGCACAGTTACAATTTTATCCTTCATCTTTCAAAGTCTGCACCTGAGCAACATCCAGGAAACTTTCAGGGGCAAAGCACTAACATCACACAATACAGAGAAGAAAAAAAGCATCAGAGATCTGGAGAAAATACAAGCTAGTACTATTTATCCAATAGGAAGCTTGTAATCAGACAGACCACAGACTGCCTGGGAGGAACGCAGGATTTCCTGCAACTTGCTCTTGGCCAAAGTTAATTAGGTCCAGCCTCAGCTTCTAAGGGATGCAGGCAGCTTGGAGCACACTGCCTAGCAGGCAACAATCTGTTGACTGAAAAGTTCTTGTGATATTTTCACTAGATGATGATGATGTTGATGACAATGATGAAATATTTTATACAACTCTGACAGTGGTCAAACAGAAGCTAATACAGAATCCAGTCCATAACAGGGAGCTGCACTTTAATCACTGGGAGAAGTGAGAAGCAATACATGCTTTACAAACTTCCTAAGAGTCAATGCAAGGAGAAGAATATGGTAGTTCTCCTCGCATGCACACACAGCCTGCATGGATAGGCAATATGCTGTGCAAAGTGGTGGGATCGTTTCATGTCAGATGCTTACATATAAAAAAAGGATGAAGTATGATTACTGGAATTACTCCCTCAAGGACAAATGGGTGAATAAAACCTAAAACCCGACACTTTCTTACACACAGAGATTAAATAAACTGGCCAGAGTATTATACCAGCAAGATTCTTCTACAGGTCTCAGTTTACATGGTATTTGTGTTGCTATCAAGTGGAAGAGGCCAAAGCACACTGGGTACAACAGCTGGGAAGCACCAGATCACCTCCCAGTCTCTCTGCCCTGTTTTGGGCACTACTGCAGGATTCCCAGTCCTGATGCTCAACCACATGCAAGATGTGCAGCAGTGAGCCAGCTGCCCTGACTGCAGGGGTGAGGGAATAATTTGGCACCATAAAGAGTGATATAAGTGAAGGTTTTGTAGGATTTCTTGAACAACAAAGCCTTGCAGCTGAAAAGCTGCTGCATAAACTTTATAGTCCTCTGAACTTTCATCCTGATGTGGAGCTAAATTAACAATTAACTATAAATTAATTAGCTGTATTATAAATCAGAAGCAGAAATATCTGCCCTTTGAGCAAGGATTATAGTTTTGCATGCTCAAGGGACTGCACAGATAAAGACGAGACTGGAACAACATAAGAGCCACCACATATTTGAAAAACAGTTTGCCAGCAGCTCTAGTATAAAATATTGCTTCCACTAAGCAACGCCATAGGTGCTAGACACTGCCAGTGCAGCTGTAGACCTTTTATGGGCTGATGCTCACTGTTAAGGGACATGTACATCTGCTGTTTGGTGACCTACAGCATCACAGGCCCACCCTCCCTACTTGCAGGATCTCCATCTTTGAAGAATAACGTAACACTTCTATTTGCAGAAGACTATTTAATGACTGGAACATATCCAAGCTGTATATGCTTCCCCAAAGCAAAGAAGAGCTTGTTTTACATGGGAACACATGCTCCAGAAGTAGCATCTGCTTACAATGATTTATTTTTCTTAATAAAATGCATGCCCCTATAGAAGTACATCAATAGTGTAAATAATAGGAGCCCCATCCTTTGCTTCAAAACAGGCAGAGCACTCTGAGACAACAAAGCCAAAGTGCAAACAGCCCTGAAAAGGGCACATTGCTAGAGCATACCTGTGATATGCTGGAGTGAGCAAGGTACTTAAACCTACAGTTAGGCAAGATATGGCAGGCCAAACACCCAGGAGGTTTTTTTGAACTTAGGCTGAACCATTTATGTTACACAAAAAGCCATCATTCCTCTAACATTTACAGAACTTGGGCATTTTAGCAAGTTCACTGATAAAACCAAGACAAAAAGCCACACGGCTCTTAAGATGTTTGGATCTAGGCATGCCTCTTGCTCAACAGCACAGTTAATCATGAGCGCAGACTCTCATATGTGAGATCATTTTAGTTGAGGTGTCACAAGAAACAAAGCCCCTCAGATCAAGCAATCGGGGTCTGAGAAAGCATATACTTGACAGTTTTGAGTACAAAGCATCACTCATGTTCCTGATGTAGGAAACAGTACAAGCAGAAGCTCCTGCAGGAAAACAAAATTATGCAAGTTCTTTGGTTATGTTTTGTTTGGGGATTTTTTGGTGTTGTTTTTGGCAGATGGGCAAACATCTTCCTTTCATAAGGTAAACAGAATCAAAGCAAACTTTGACAGACAGGACAGTAAGTAAACACAGATCCAAATTAGATGCTTTCCATCCCCATTTCCCCAAGCAAACTGTCTGGGCAAGCATATCTGAAGAATTTCAGGATTAGTCCTACTGCTTTGAGCTAGCCAGGAAATCAAATTGCTGTATTACCATTACCTACTGATGCTACTAAAAGCCCAGAGACACAAGCTTTTGACTCCAGATAGAAAAGACAATGTCTTGAAATGGGCCCAAAGCTCTGCAGCTGGCTCTACTGGGACAACTCCAAAGTATCCATGTTGGTTTCCTCAGGTGATGAGGTAAAGGTGCCACAGACCAGTAGTTCCAACAACAACCACCGCATCAAAGTTCAATCTGAGAGCATCAGCACCATGTTTCTGAAATAAGAATTGACCAAGAACAGCAGAAAGCAAGGATGAACATTAGTCAACTTTGCTCCAGCTGGACTTGGGCTGAAGGCATGTGGACAAAGCAGTAGCCAGGAAGCAAGCAAGCATGAGACAGCTGAAGCAGCCATTCTATGTGCAGACAAGGAGCCGCTGGAGGTACAAAGTGATAGGAGTTCTCACTGACATTACATTGTAGACAGAAACCCCCAAAACAGAACAGTCCATGCTCTTTGATGCAGTCTGCTTACTAGTTTTTGGAAATCCCAACACAGATCAATCTTTCCCCCATGAACGAATTTATCAAAGCAGCACTTCCAAGACATCCACATGTTACAGACTGAACTGTACTGACACAAGGCAATGAAGAAGCTGAGAAATCAGCTTCAGAAAAGCATCAGTGGCTCAACAGAAGCGTGTGTCAAAGGTGCTCTCTAGGAACCCAAAAGGAAATTAAATAGCTCCAGCTACTATGAAGGGATGGACCTCTAACTTGCCTTCTTCACAGCCTGCCATTTGGGCCAATCTCATATGACAGGCGAGTTTGAGTCTCTTGCACAAGCTGCACAGTACCTGGAAGGATTTCAGATAATATTCTCTTCCTTACAAAGATAATTTACCTACCATAGAAGGTAAAAGCAAGAAGCTCATTCTAACACAGTAAATCAGAACAGAACAAAGCCAGTGACAACTGAGACAACCATTACCATTCACCTATAAAAATATCAACAATAAGTGATTTAGTACCTTGGAAGTTGTAGGCAGCTACGCAATAGCACCATGACAGTCCTCAGGAACCCAGAGCATTGGAATATTTATCCCATTCTTGCAATCATCCATTTCCTCTTGCCCATAAAAATATGGACAAACTAGTATTTTATAAAATCAACACTTAATTTTCTCCTGCTGTCTTTTGCACAGAAAACAAAACACAGGTCATTCAACTTGAAGGGGAGTCATGGACAAGTCCTGCTGTTGCATCAACTTACTGTACAAAAATACTTAAGCTATTGCTTTACAAGTGAACTGAAAAAAAACTCTAGAGATTTCTACAGATATTCTGTTTCCCCGCAGGTCTGAAATCTCATCTCACTTTTGGGGGTCCCCTGCCCTGACTTATGACTTGTTCTGAACACGCCCTTCATGATCTGGAAGTTATTCCCACGATGAACTGACCCTGCCACAATTTGCAAATAATCAAGTTCTGAGGCAGCAAGTTCAATTTCATATTTAAACAGAAACAAGTATTCAGTTTTTCACACAAATCTTGCAAAGCATAAGTCATGCACTACAGCTCACTGCAGAAATGACTCAAACTGTACAGCTGCTGCACCAATACACCTGGTATTTATGCAGAAATAAGCTTTATCACAAAAGCAACCTATGCCTTACAAAAATTCAACAGATACTCATTTATTTTTTATAACATACACAAACTGGCAACATTTTGGGTTCAGGCTTTAAGCTACATTTACACTAAAAATGAAATACAGTGGTTCCATATACTGCAGGAGGTCAAGAGCATACATCTCCCCAAATTCCTACATCAGCACTAACACTCCCTAGCCATTTTTGGCATTGATATCACTTTTCCAGGCTCATGGGCCATTAAAAAAGCAGGTATTAAGTACAAAAATGTAATATCACATTAAAAGGCACTAACAAGTTTGAACAAATATTAAATAATTGCTTAAAATTTAAAAAGACTACAAGCAGGATGCATCTGGGCCAAAACGGAGCTTAAGCAGGCAAAAGAATTAGCCCATTTTAAAATGTTATTTTGGAGAACAACGACATTTCCTTCAGTGGCTGCAACTACAATGACGTGCAGCAGTATGTTGTACCTACCTGTCCCTGAAGTTCCATTTCATTGTTTAAGCCAAATAAAATGGCAAAAATAAAACTGAGCAGAAAAGTGCTTCAAGAAGATTTAGTGCATTTCCAAGGACAGGGCATGGCGGAAAAGGGAAGGAGTACATTTTAGAACTTATAAAAAAGCAAGTTTCCCTACATCTTGCACCAGGTGACAATTCCATGGCTTGAGAGCTGCTGAAGAACTAATACTGGAGATCCTGTACAAAATCCAGAGCAAAACAATCCAAAACGTATTTTTTGAGGAAAAAAAAGTTACTAATTTGCTGCTAGATACCAAGGTACACTTCATACCATGACAATTACACAACTGCCTCCAGCATTCACTGGTACCCAAGAGAGCCAGACTGCCTTTCAGCCGAATCTCCATCGCAAGGCAAAATGTTAACAGACAAACCAGTGCTTCTACCAACTGAGCAACCTAGAAGCAAAGTGATAGAAAAGCATCTTACTGCCTGCTGGCAATTCAGGCCGATGTTTCCCTTTTCGCCCCGTACTACTTTCATCAGGCAATGCAAGGTGCGACCTTTCCGATGCAGGCCTGAGCAGTGGTGTTCGATCTCCCCTCGGCAGCTCAGGATTATTTCTGGGCTCAGCGAGAAGTCTTCCATGAGCATGCGCCGGTAATCCAACATTTCACCCTGACACTCGCTGCTCACTTGTCGACCTGAGCCAAAAGAAAATGACGATTTAGTATTAATGCTTAGCAGAGCCCTTCTTGACCTATGCTACCATCATGTTGGAAGAACAGGAACGATGTCCACACTCTGGACAACACCAGATCACAACAAATGTGCTAGAGTGAACATGCTGGAGATCAAACCAGTTCTTATGGTAGCAGCTCCTGCTGTTTGACTGAACCTGTAAAATAGCCAGTTTATGGATTCATAAACAGTTTTGCAAAAACGGTTCCTGAAAGATTAGGAGAACCTTATTTTGGGTTTTGCATTACAGGAGTTGCTTTTGAAGAACCGCTGAAAGCACTCAGTGGATCTGCAGTTCTGTACCACAGATCAGCTCTTTCCCATATGCTCAAGGGCTCATTTTCCACCATAAAAATGGAAGTCCCCTATGTCAATTTACCAGCTTGATATATAACTGGCAGAGGCATTTGTCTGGACAGCAGGTTAAACATTTTCTGAGGAAAAGGTTTTCTGGAGCAATAGCACATACTTGGTCAGGAAGCCAAAACACAGAATAGAGTATGTTACCAAGAGTATATAAAGAGTGTCTGACAATCCACTATAGTTGCACAGAAATCTAACTTTAATCAATGCTTAGATGTGCTATAAGCTTTCCTACAGTCCCCATGTAGACAGTTGAGGTTTTTTTTCAATCAAAAGGTACATGCCTTTTTGCTGTGCCCTCCCCCTAGCCCCCATCACAAGCTATTCATATGTGTACAACACCCCATGCAACAGAGGTCCTATACCCCAACAGGGACTCCCAGGCATTATAATACAGACACATGGAGGTGTGTGGAATAATTAGTGTTCCTCCTGGGCTATGCTTCCTGCGTTAGCCACATGCTGCAGAGCCTGTTCCACTGTGGAAGTGGAAGTTAATAACTGAACAGCAGTTTTCTGCATGTAATGCAGGAAAGCACCTGCCTACTGCAGAGAGAAGGAAAAAATCCACAACTTTTCCACAAACAGCACACATCATTTCTACATCAATCAGAAGCAATGAGCTATTCAAACTCACAAATGAACAGATTGCTTATGGTGTTACGGCAGCCTTCCCCTCCTGTGCCAGGAGCATTACAGCATGCAGCCCTGCTGCTGAATTAGAAACCACCCAGCTGCATGTCAAGGGGGAAAACAAACAACTCTCCTGTATAACTTTAGAGAATATAATATGGTGTTTCACATGTTATGGCAATTTCACAGAGAACCTTTAGCATGGTCCTGTCGTATAGGGCCCTCTAATGCCTTTGGGACAGCTGCTGGTGTTTGGGCATCTTCAGCTTGCACTAACTTAAATGAACAAAAATAATATTCTCACACTTACCTTCCTTCTATATAGGAAAAACTAGAGTTAGAGAAATTAAGGCATTTACTCAAGCTACTGACTGTGAGGAAAGAACTTTACTTACAAGAAGCAGAGGATTGAGTATCTCTGGCTTTCCCCGAGTGATGAGAAACAGGTTCTCTATTCTGTGTTTTAACCTAGTAGTATAGTTAATGCTTACTACACAAAGGAGGAAGAAAGTTGCTTGAATTCACAGTGAATAGAAGGATTTGCAATTACACATCATCTGTCCAAGTGGGATTTGCTATTTTGCATTTTAAACTTCTTGTCTACACAACATGAGTCAGTGTTAGATGTTTACTCAGCTACTCTGATATTTAAAACAGTATCGAAAGCATTATGATGAGAAAACTTGCCTCTGAACCAAAGTTTGGAGAAGGTTACTTGGAAAAGTGGACTTTAAATACATGTTGAAGCTGAAGGCCCAAGAGAAACTTAAAAAAATAATAATAATCAAGGTCCCAGCAAGTCACAGATCTCTTGACTGAACTCCACTTACCTCGATGCACAGCAGACTCTAAGCACATCAACAGATAGGAAAGCCTGGCTTCCCGAGACCGGGGAAGGTTCTCCACATTACAGCGGTACTTCTTCAGATCACTTTTACAGGACTTTGCCAGTGAGTAACTGACTTTGTAGTCTTGGGCAATCAGCTTCTGGCGGGTCGTCAGCGCATCACGACACTGCAGGAGACACATTGGGATGGCTGAATGAGTTTCTGCACGCTGGCTGCAGAGAGCTAGATCTGCTGCTGTTAAGTTTTCAAATTGTGCTTCAAAAATGACTGATGCTTTAAAATTCATGCATTTAAGCTGGACTCCAGTTAAATTTCATTTGTCTCAGAGACCACACAGTTAACAATGCACACCAAGGTCACCAGATCAAGGGTGTTAAAGGCAGCAGCTCTCTGCAGAGCACTTCTTAAAACTGCATATTCATCCAGCTTTTTTTGAAGAGCTATGGCTGAGAGCATGACTCATTCTTGATAACTAGGATCAGTTGCTGACATTTATCCCAGCTGTGGTGCCCACTCACCCCATGCCCTCAAGAAACATCTTTTTCCAGTCGCATTTACAAAATAGTGTGTTCCCTTGATTTGTTCTGCAATGTACTGAACAGATGACAGCAGATAAAGCAGTCTAACCACAGGAATTTCTAGCCATTTTCCACAATTGATGAGGCTTATGAGGATGCACTGTGGCCAAACCCGAACCCAGCAGCTGCAAGAACAACCCTCTAAATTTCATCCAAAAAAAGGGCCTGTGAAAACACTGCTACGCTTTGTAGCTCTTGGTTTAAATTATATGAAAATTAAATCTGAGGCTGTCAGATAATTCAGAATAGCTCAGGCAAATTTGTCAATTCCTGGACTATTTGAAAGGAAGGAAAACTGTGCATGTGTATGGTAGGGAAAACAGGGAGCAGTCTCAGCACAAGGAAGAGAGAAGCCCTTTAGCCCTCTCCCCTTCCTTACATCAGGTTTTTTACTTTTTACTTTTCTCTGACTCCTTCCCACATATCTACTCCAGGACCTTGGAAATCCCTACTCCAAGATATTCCCACCTCCTCCCTCATGCTCCCATCTCTGTGCCATGACTGGGACCTTGGGACTGGACAGACTTAAAGCTCTGGATGCAAGGAGATACAGGCTCACAGATACCTCACCTCCCAAAGCAGGGGAAGGTCAGGTACAGCCAGGGAGTCCAGCCTGATGAGTAGTTTTGGATCACACAAAGCAACCCACCCACTAAGCAGCTATTGTCGGCTACATGTGTATGCAGCAGCCGATGCCATCAGCAAGGCGGGACTTCTTCCTGGGTAACAGCTTCTACAAAACTAGTGACAATGCAGATGGTCCAACTTCAGCAGCTACAAGGGTGAGAAATGAATTTTGTGTTTCTCCTGCTCTGCAAACTGCACCCTCAGAGCATCCACCCCTCTCTCCCTACCAAGTTATCTGCTACAGCTTTGCCTAATCTCTCAGCATCTTACATTCATCTCTTAGATAGCTGATCATGGAAAACACCCCTCAAAAACCACCACTGTCCCTGTACAATGAAAAACAAATTAAGCAGAAATAGCAATCCATTCCAGTAACACACTTGTACAAAAAGAAGCTTTTTTCCAAGCCCTTGGGATCACACTCTCAGTTTTGAATTTGTTAATTGGAACGAAGCTTTCAGATAGCAAACACATTTAAAGAAAAGGAAGTGAGCCTGGTCCCTCCAGGCCTCTGAATCAGGCTCCTTCAGTAGAGCTTCTCCCAGGAGGGCTTTAAGGATACTCACCTTTGTATCCTTTCAGACAGATGATATAATTCCATATAAACCCAAACACTATGATGCTGCTTCCACAATCACTGAAGGCACTGCTGCCTTCCCAAAACACCTACACCAATACTAACTCTTTTCAGGACTGGCTTTCCAGAACAACTTTTTTCTTGTTGCTGAAAACCACATCTTCACAAAAAAACATAAAGAAAATCCCAGTAACTGAAGTTTACCACAGATTTTGCTGCTTCAGAGTCAGACACACATAGCCTTGAAAACAAAAATAAAACACACATAGCTTCCTTTGCTGAGGCATTTGGGCATTTCTGTATCTAATCTGTACATTATGACAGCATTTATCCAAGGCTTACCCCAGCATGGTGTGGCTTCTACTTTAAACACTTAATCAGTGCTACCACTCAAGCTCCATGTCTACCTTCCAAAATTACCCACCCAAAAACTTTGATTTATTTAAATCCTTAACTGTAAAGGCTGTAACTTGAGTACAATTCATTCAAGCCATCTGCACTTATCTGGAAACACAAACATATTGAAGTAAAAGCATCTGTTAAAGCAGCTGGTTATCTGACCACATAGATGATGGATTTTCCTCAGCACTGGAAAAGAATAATGTAGCCTGGACTGATGAATGATCTGATGATTTCTGCATTAAGGATTTGTCTCACTAAGACAGATACCTACCTTTTCACTCATTGATTCTTCAAACTTGTGATTAAAGAGGCACTTGTAGACTCGGCCTTCCCCAGCCTGAGTCTGTGAAACAGAACAGTAACATTTACCATTAAAGGTAAGACTTGTAACGCTTAACGAGCAGGCTAAACTACACCTAAAGAGATTTATTTTTTAAACTAGAAATATATTAACTTAAATATTCCAACTATAAAAGTATTTTAAATTTTATTGCATTAAAAAGATCTGGTTATGTTCATCATCCTTTTAGTAAGAATACACTCAGCTGACACAAGCTAATTCAGACTGAACAATGCAGCTTTCCAGCTCATCTCCCGAGAGATAAGGAGTGATGCGAGTAGAGTCAGACCAGGTTTACCTTGTGCAACAGCTTACCACTGCAGAAGGCAGCAGTCACTTACCTTTGTTGCCTCCTCCCCATTCGAGTCATTCCGCTCCCTGTCACACCAGTTCTGATGCCCATTAAACCATTTATGCCAATTGAGTTCATTAACCCACTGGAAATAATGCTTGTTTGTTGGGTGAGTGAATTTAATACCAGATTTATGGCAAAATGACAGCTACAAGGTGTCTGTTTTCAGTATTACACGATCTCGCTCAGGCTCCACTCTAGCATTCCATTCCTTCTTTCCAATGGGGTTTTGTGGATTTTAACCAATTACATGCAAGAGGAAACTACTCACATTTTCACAAAATCGTTCTCTATCATCTCGGCATGCAAAGTAGAGATGCCGGTCCAAGTGGAAGTCATCCGAAGAGAGTTCAGCTACACGAAGAATTGCTTTCTTACACTGATCAGAAACCTGAATTCGAGGATCAGTCTCCTCTGCCTCTTTTACCAGGCCTTTTTCCAGGCATGCCACGACCTCTCCTTGTGAGTGGGCATCCTACATGAGAAGAGCAAGACATCTGTAACCAACCACTTACATAATCAAGTGATCTGTGCATCTGGATAAGCACCACATAAATTAAGCAATAAACTGTCTACACAGACTTCCAAAAGTTCAGCCTAAACCGCATGTACATTCATAGGAGGCAACAATTAATATCTGTACTCTTCACACTCTTTATACATCACCATCCTGCTGATGGCCACCATGAAATCTCCTCCTCCAATGCTCTGGGTTTGTTTTAATGTGACTTAATGAGATTATCACTACTTAGTCACACTGCTCAGAGCATTTTACCAAAACGGCCAAATTATCTTTAATCTGACATAACTCTCTTTGCACCATGGCAACAGCATCACATTAAGAACACACTTGGGGGAGAGAAAAATCATAGTACCTCCCTGCTGAGGCAAGCCTTCAGTTTGGGTGGTGATAATTAGGGATGCCAAAAAGGCCACAAAAGAGCTTTCACCAATGTAGGCTTCTCCATGCTAATTCCTCCATTAAGGTGCTAAAAAAATTCAAAGCATTCAAGAGTAGACGAAGTCTCAGACAAAGCAGTTCTGGCCCAATACTGTACACCACAGCCACTGTCCTGCAAGCCTGAAGATGACTTTGGGCTACGACCAGCTACTGCCAATAGATGTAGAGAGCCTGTGCTTTGTGTGAAAGCCCAGAAGAAGCAGGGCAAGGCTCCGTTTAGTTTCCTACATCATTTTTACATGTTTAGAAAGGGAACCATACCCCCTCTATACCTCCAATTCCTCTAATAAACAAGAGCTCTTCTAGAAAAGATCTCTCAAGGCTTCTGCAAGTTTTTCCTGTGAAGACCACTTTAATTTATGCTGCTCTGCTGTGAGAGGATATTGCTACTAAATTTGTATCAGACTATCTGGAGTATACAAGCCACAAATATTTGCATATATCAACCTGGCATTTGTAGTAACCATTTAGGAGCTATCCGTTCAGCTCACTCTTGTCAAGTATATTCATCCATGGCTGTTGCAGCAGCATGAGTAAGAAAGTCTCGCTAAAACATGACTGTGACTATTCAAAGCCATGCAACTCTTGCAAATCTTTTTGTTCTGATGTGTTTCCTCAGACAGGCAGCCCTTCATTCCTGTTTTAACTCTGCTACACTTGGAGCACAAGCAGAACTGGCCAATTAAAGTCATAAACACAACCCAGACATATCATCAGTTTAAAAGGGTTAAAAGTAGCTTTCCCCTTTAAAAAAAGAAAAAAACCCCAAACCACACACCGTAAAACTCTGCGGTTTGGTTTGCTCTTTTCTTTGAGTGGGAACTAGCCAACTCCAGATGCTGGCCAGGTATCAGCCAGCATCTTGAAGAAATATAATTATATATTAACAGTCCCTTTAGGACTGAACCCAAAAGGGATCTGAGGAATACTAGTTAGCAGTACATTCACCACATTACTTAAAACTGTCATTTATCCATAACCACGACAAACACACAGACTGTTCCACAAATCCCTGTGGTCAGTCACAGGCAGTAATTACAACTGAGGAGCTGGCAAGCATAAATGATTGAGAACAACCATTTTAAGCTTCTCTGGCAGTTTATGGCTCCAGCCTAGGTGAGGCTGCAGCTGGGAGGCAAGGCAGGCCAAGATTACTCTCACTCACCTGCAGCCTCCCCTTACAAGCCAGCAAAGAAGGCACAAAGGAAGTTTTCCTGGTAGGAAAATCAGAAGTTTCCTGGTTTCTTGAAGTGTGGGTCTAGATTCCTGGCCAGTCATACTATACATGAAAGTGAACCTATTTTTGATAGTCTAGTGAAAGTGGATTTCCATATGCTGAATGTTTACTGTTGCATTTCAGGGACACAACATGAAATGACTAACTTATTGCATTACTTCACAAATACTATTTTTACATTTGGGTATATCATCTTGTAGTGCTGTCTGCTGCCCTGTATTAGAGCAATTTTAAAACGTATCAGACTTAACAGAAATAGAAACACATAGATACCAGCACAGCTAGCTCCTGAAAGATGCAGTCCTGCTCATTTATCCCACCTCCAGCATTCACATGCCTTCTTGTGGTGCCATTAGTGTTCCTGCTCCCTGCTCATGCTTAAACACCTAGCCCGAGCAAACTTCACTAAGCAGAGAGTACAAGCTCCCGGCAAGGTAAAAGACCACCAGCTTCCAGTATCTATTCCATAAATCAAAAAGGTGTATAAAAATACAGATCAGGATGTATGCTTGTCAACATACTGAAGCACAGGCTAACTGATCACAGTTTTACAAGGCCTTAATTATAAGCTAACACCTACTGTATTTAAGATTGTACAATCTTACTGCAGATTGGAGGGGAAAACAAATGTGTGTATGGCTAGACTCAACTTTTTCTAAAGCAGCTGGCCATCTAAAGTTTGACAGGCTCATCCTAAGAAGGATGGCAGGGTAGCTTTGACACTTACTTGTAGTACCTGCATCACTTCATGGCACTCTGCCACAGAGCTGCCTGCTCCCACCTGCACTCCACATGCCACCAGTCCTGCAGGGCCAGCTCAGCTTCAGAGGTACCAAAGCTGAGGGTTGGCATCCCACAGAGTGAGCTCTCCCAGTTCTGCTGCTGCACCAGCTGCCTGGTGTGTAAAAGGGTATAAATGCCTGCTGCAGCTCTGCTGTGGACTGAATCCCAAAGCTTTTCTTCTATCCAGCACCCTGTTGTCAAAAAGCCTCTACCTTAAGACTTGAAGACCTTTAAGTGCATTCCGCAAGTCAGGACTCCCCAGAATTGCTGCAGGGGCTGACAAGAGTCTAGGCCTCATTCCTCCATTGCAACACACTGAAATACAAGAGATTAAATCTAAAACCCACATGTGTTTTTTTGGAATTGTTTTCACCACCACTATCAATCTTAAATGGAGAATTTTAACTGAAAGTTGCAAAGATCTGTTAAACATACAAGATAATTACCTAGTCTGGAATGCCTTGAAACTCTACATAGTTTTATGAAAGGATACATATAGATCCACAAAGGATACAAGTAGCTTTCCAATACTGTCCTACGGCACTTTGAACCACAGAGAAATGGAACTAAGTTCTAAATTTGCTCAAGCAAACCCCCTTCAGCACAATGCTTTGGGAGACTTTAATTCCCATGACCAAAATTCAAACTCCAGGCACATGGGTTTAGGCCCAGACAGAATTTTAAAAACCTTGTTCTTACTATTCATTTTCCATCAGATACACCCACACACCCCCCCCTACAGTTTAGGCTTTGCAATTCTTGTTTATTTTTTTGTCATTTTCAAAAGCTCCATACGAAAAGATTTCATTCTATCTGAAACCTGACATGCCTCAAGTTCATGACTGTTCTAGTTGCAGACTTGCAGATAGAAGCTAGAAAGGTGATCAGAAAAAGAGTCAAGAGTAGAAAGGAGCAGCAGACAGAAGGTTAAAACATAACCTGTCTTATCAGCACAGTACCTTGCACTGAACGGCTGTGCTGACTTGCTGGAGCCAGAGCAGTCAGGCTATGGAAAACCACCCAACAGATCTAGGAGGAGTTCCAGTTCGGGACTCTACCTGGCTAACCTGGACACCAGGGTTATGGGGACAGCTCTTATTAGCTAGTACTTCAGTTGACATTACACTGCTATAATACTATATTCAGTAAACAGACTGAGCTGAATGTCCTCATCTCTTCCCATTTAGACTCATTTATCCTCTGTGTCCAGTACTTCCATGACACCAGGCAAAGAGGGAGAGCAACTGTACTTGAAGTGCTTAGGTGTGGAAAAAAGCAAGAAAACAATGGTCTCCTAATGTCTTTTTTTAGAAATCTGAAAAATACTATTATCTGGTAAAGTACTACAACAGATGTGCAACTGACACTTATGCAGCCTTCATTATAGCAAATAATCAACTCCAGTTTGGACATCATGGCTAAATCCAGCACCTGGGCAACTACACACTACCCACTAGTTTGATATAATCCTGGACATTACCAGGATCAGTAAAGCAGCTCATCCTGATAGGCAGCCCAAAAAGAAAAGCTCCATTGCAATTACCAATTTCAATTTCAAATTAGATCCCTATCGCATGAACACAAAGCAAGCTTTAAACACCAGGAGATCAAATTTGCTATAAAGCACAACAGTCAACTGGAAAGGTGACTGAAACCGCTATTAAATATTTCTCCATTAACGGAAAGGGGAAAAAAACCCACACACAAACAACTCCACAACACAGCCATATTACAAAACAACGCCTTCAAATGACACATCTACAGCCTTTCTGCTACATCCAGCAAAATGAAGTCTACAGTCAGATCAAGAATTCTAAGTTGTACTTTATTGCTCTTACAGGGTAGAAAACCAACAAGAAACACAGAAAAGAAAGCACAGAAAGTACCACATCAGAAGCAACAAACCCAGCAGGAACAGAACTAAATTAGGAAGTAGAAAGCAAGCTAAAACAAAAATGGAAGTATAGAAAAGGAAAATGGTTAGCTAGCAGAGGGGCTTCAAGAGGCAGGGTAATTCCAGAATACCTATTAAAGTGCCTTTTACAGTTAAAAATGCCAGTTACACTGAAGCTATTATATTGCAATCTACTAGCCACCTAATGCGGATGGAGTTAGTAGTCTAGCAGCGCTTATTTCCATAAAAAAAAAAAGACAGATGAAAACTCTTCCCCCATCTTCCTCCTTAGGTGTCCAGGTCCTATTTATTAAATTCACAGTTACATTCAGTCACACAAAAGGGTAATGACTACTTCTCTACAGGCAACTCTCAGAAGCTACAGCATGGAAATAAAACCTCAACCAGCATCTGATGGGAGTAAATTAGATGAGATTTCTCCAAAGCAGAAAAGGGATTGAACAGAACATCAACAAAAGAAATGCTTGCGTAGCCATTTATAGCTGTTTCCATAGCAGTATAAATACTTCAATTGCTTTAAGTGCCAAGGATGACAGCACAACAAAAGACATCATATGACAGGCTGCAACACTTTCATAAACCAAGGCAAAATATTCCAGGTTGGGTACCAGGAGAGGAATATGCATAAACCGCACTAACCCTCAGAAAAGGTTGGTTAGTGACTCGCTTTGCTGTCCCACAGAAGCTTGGTGACCCAAAGGTTGCAATTGTTTCCCTCTCCTAGATGCCCTGTGACCTTAGTCCCCATGGCCATCCTCACCCTTCACCCACCTTAGCTTCTGTGACCAACACAGTCAGTTAGGCAGTTACAAACACAAGCCTGCCAGCGCTGGTTTCACTTCTACTAGATGAGATTTGGCTTAGACTCATGAAATCTAGGCTACTGTACTCTTCAGTGCTACCATAAGTATTTTAATTTGGTCAGGCTACAGGTAATATGTAGACCTGACACCCGGGACTTCTGATTCTATACTGATTGTTAAAAGCAATTTCTTATTTCATGAGGTCCTCCAGGCCAGGATTAGGAGACCCTTACTTCATGGAGAAAGCAAGTTACTCAGCTTTTACTAGTCCAAACCTGTGGTGCCTGCAAGTTCCTCCCACTTCTATGGCTGCTATTGTTCTTTAAAACAAGTACTTATTTTTGTGCTTTCTGTTCAGCTCAGCCTTCTGGAATATATTAGCACTTCAATTTAACACACTATAGATGTGAAGCTGCTTAGAGCAGCTAACATATCAAACAACTAGGAAAACACTTGTTAACCAGAAAAGTGTGTATTTTTTGTTAAATCTTTTCACCTCCTCATTAATAGCTGATTTAACAGACTAATTGTTAAAAGTGTAAGGCCTATAATTTAATAATTTAAAAAGCACTGTAAAAAGTTGATAGGCTAATTTTAACTTTGTCCCTAAACATAAAAACTTAGTGTAAAAGAAGCCACTCATTCCTGCCACACTACGTAATTGCTGCCTGCGTTAGTTATGCTGAAGTAGACAGGGAAAGACAGCGCCCTGAAAATAACCCTACATCTAGTCACCAAAAACTGCTCTTTGCATCAACCTCCACTTAAGTCGCATACAGCAAAAGAACACTGCTTCAGTAAAAGCAGTACAGTGTTTAAGTCTACTACTAAAACTAGGCAATACATGCCCTTCAACTGTTTTTTGGGTGGGGAGGGGAAAGGGGAAGTAAACAGATAGAAGCTCTTGATCCAGTCTACCAACTACAGCCTGAGAAAGCAGAAAGGATTATATCACAGGCCATGTCACCTTGATAACCTTCTTGCATGAGACCTGACCAGACTGTGAAATAAGCCTAGCAACAGGTTTGCTTAAATCTATTTTTTGGCTGCATCAAATAGAGTCAAACCTGATAGAGCGTGATCAAAAAGACAACTACCTACCAGATCACCTGTAGTGTATTAAGGAAAGATAAATGAAATTTGTCTCTGAATAGCAGTCCCTCATAGAGGAGCAAATGCATATTTATTAAAAAGGAACTATACAGAATCAGAACATCATCCTTTTCAGACAGATGAGAAGCCATGTATTTTCTCAGTTGCAAGTAAGACAATACTACTATAGCAGAGTCTCCACATAAGTTTCCTTACATGAATGACTTTTACAAGCCTATTGAAAATCTACATGTTCTCTGGATACCTTTTCTCCAGGTCGAATGCTGCCACATTTCAGGAGATTGATGTCAGCCTTGCAGTCATCCATGAAGCCACAGATTAACCGATAATCACTGAAGATAATGGCTGTCATTTTAGTGATGTACTGATGGCACTGGTATTCAGTGATGTTGCCTCTGTGATCCACCAAACATGACACCAAGAAGCCTTTACCAACTGGTTCATCTGCACACTCCTTGATCTGTTTAGAAAAAGAAAAGAAAATAAAAATAGAGTAGCTGCAGTAATGAATTTAACTTTTTTTTTAAAAAAAAAAACACCATCCTCCAAGAAACTTGCATCTGCAGCTTCAAAACCTGCTGGCAAAGAAACCCTCTAGGCTTTAGTTTGATTTTCAGCAAGTCAGAATACTTGAGAATTTTTCAGAAATGAGAAATACCTCATGTGTGCCAGTAGCTGAAGAAAGCAAATGCAGCGACCTTGAGGACTATAAACCCCCTTGCTCAATAATCATTTTTCGTAATAATCACATTGAATCCCTGCAGTCAAGTGAATTTTTAGGAAAAAAATGCTAGTTTGGCAAACCTTTATTTAGAAAACTGAGCATACTACAACATCACTAAACCATACTTGGACCCCCATTAGTGACCTGACCTTGTACAATACAACATTTGGCTAGAAGTAAGACTGATTAAAAAGTCAACACTATATTTATTGAACTGTTTATAACTTGCTGGAAGCTGAAAATTACTATAAAGGAAAATCCTCATCAAATTCATTTGTATCAGGCTCTTACAGGAACAGATTGTTGGTACTAAACCATTTTAACTCAGGGGTCTAAAAAAATTAAAATCACCACTAACAAAAGCTGAAAGCTGTACAAGGATTGGAAAAGCAGCGTACATGAAAAGACAGGTCTCCAATATAAATCACAGCCTGCACTGCTCAGGGAAGCAGACAGTAAGGCCAAAAACATCACCTTTGGAAGTGAAAGATGCAGGCAGTTTTGACAGCATCTTTCCAAAGGAAGTGGCAAATGTGGATACTTATCACTTAAGGACACTCCCTGAGGAATGTTTCAATAGGAGCAGTGCAATGCCTTGCTCCAAGGAGTATGAGATTACAAGACTCTTTTTAAGCCTAGGAAGACCGTGTTGAAATGCCTGCCTAGTTCTTGTGTCCCCTGTTCAGAAGTATGCTGAAAACTGCAGCCATAATGATCCAGAAAGCATGCCTGACAGCCAGACACTAAAGTTCTGTGGTGATAGGGTTTTTTTTAAGCAATAGATACATGAGTTAACTCGATTACATCAAAGATTTGTTCCTGTGCAAATACTGAAGGGCTCATCAGTCTAAAGGGAGATCCATGGCAATCAATAATCCAGGCAGGTTCAGATACCAAGCAAGGGGGGGCAGTGCTAAGGGAACAGGCAGTGAACCATTTTATCAGTTCTCAAATACCAAGTTGGAATGTTTATACTGGAAATTTAAAAAAAAGGGATAGCCATCTCTAGAAAGATATATTCCAATTCAAACAAGAATTAGCTCAGGGTGTCCTGTGACAGACTCATACAGGTCAGACTAGATGAATAAACCAGATCTCTCTGCCTCAGCTTATGAGGCCATTACTTTCTACATAACAAATAAAACATGCAACATTTTAAATGCCATTATGTGAAGGCAAATGTAGGCTGGTAGAACATTTTGTATTTAATCTATATAGCTATTGGAAAACCATAGTTACTAAGGTTAATGTAATTGTTATAGATAAGGCATAAAATACATTCTGAAGCGAAAGCATGTATGATTCATTGCAGGGTGAAAGGGAGAAAGTTTAGCAAGCTTTCTCTGAGAAAGCTGCACATTCGGTTTGGCTCTACTGCAGCTCAAGTACCACAAGCCAAACCAGCACAGAACAGCAACATGCTGGCTTTGGAAGAGCCTGGCTTTGGAAACAGTCCCAGAGCTCCATGTCCTGAGCCACTGAACTGCATAAAAGACCCAGCAATCATGTTATTGCCTGGCTACTTCTGAAAAAACCACCTTTATGTGGTAGCCAGCTATAGTTCTAGATTAAAACTATTGCCAGAACTTACAAAATTGCAACAGTTGAGAAAAAAGTTGATATTTGAATATATATATAGCTGATAAAATTAAAGGTGGACTTTTCAGAATGTACCCGGTTGGGACAGTCACCAATTCCCAAATGACTTTTACTAGAAATTGCTCTTCTAGTTGGATTTTGCTCTCAATACAAAGCAATACTTAAAATCAAGAGCTCAGTCACCAGCAAGAAAACTGTTACTGTGAATTAAAGAAAAACATTAATAGGCTAATATTGCATGTTAGCAGTATATTCCCACTACATACGTTAATTTAGAGTGTTTTGCAGTACTTTTAAAAATTAGTGGAATAGTTTATGCACCTGCCTCAGCATTAAGTATCAGAAGGTCAAACACATGAAATTGTTACTTATGCCATATTTTATTTCTTTAAATAAAACCCACTCACCAAACGGCAAAATACCAGCAGTTCAAGTTCTCATTCACCACAATTATAAGAGGAACATTGGTGGTTAATGTACAGCTAAAATGCTATGCTCTTCCCACTGCTTTTCAACATCATATCCCAGATTTAGAGGGCATCATTTACAACAATGCCAATGTCACTCTACAGAAGTGGTAATTAAACAGACTGTTAAAAGAGCATTTTCAAGAATGCCTTGGTCATAAAAATTCTGCAGCAGCTCTATGACGTAAAAAAAAATATAATCTTCCCTATGATCACAAAAAGTGAGATTTGACAGATTTCACAGTGTTTGCTTTTGGGAGTTACTGAACTCCAAACACAATGTAACCCTTCAATGGAAGCTGTTTTCTTTCCACTGTTTTAATATCCTAGCCTTCTTGTATTAACTGTTTTCTTGATCTCTCCTTATGCTAAATAAATAGTTTCTCATTAATGCTATTCTTACAACTCAGCTGGTGCTGAGCACGGGAAGCAGAACCCTGGCAGGCCATGAAGAAAGAGCAATCAAGTACCCCTCAACTACATTACTAATTCCCTAACTTTTGGAGCCAGGCTGGTTTTGACATCCTCAATTTCCCAGATCTTTGTGTGTTCCTCTCAAATGAAAACTTTGTAAAGAACAGGGATTCATAGTCCATCAAAATGTGAGGACTTGGGGAACCGCTCAAATGTGCACTGACATATTCCTCATCTAATAAAGCAAGTCTGCACCACAGAAAACTAGACCTATGGAAAACAAACTGTCAACTCAAACTGTGGTTGGAGAGACAATTTGCTATTCATGCAACTGATTGTCTTTCAAGAAGACTTACTTTGAAAGTCACAAAGGGGCCACTATCTAGAGCAAACTGAGTATTTTTTTTAAAAGCAAGTTTATGGGTAGGCAAAGTTATTCTGGTGGATATACAAAGGGTGTTTTTCAGAGTACAGTTTAATGACTGAATTAAGTCAGCTGAAGCTTGTACTGCTGTGAAGAGCCTTGGTCACAGTGCTTCCCCTTAAGTCTAGCTGAAGACTACCCCAACAAAAGGGAAAAAAACCTCAGCTCAGTCAGGTCCTGCGTGGCTTAGCGCATAGCCTCAAGAGCTCTAGCATGAGCACAAGGAAAGAAATGATTAATTAAGTAATCTTTGAAGCTGGACTGAGGTGTGTTGATGCTTGAGACACAGAGGACTAGTTCCTAGTGCAACCTAAAAAGAAGTTCCTAACAGAGTCTCCTTGGAGTAATTAGACCTTGAGCCACAAAGAAAAAAAAAAGTTGGTTCATCATTTGATGTCTATTTACTTATCCTCTCTGCTAGCAAAACACAATCCAAAACCAGCCTTACACTAAATTCAGTGAAACCCCCACTACACCAACACTGCTACAATTCTCCAAGACTTGATAAAGAGGGCACAAATCCAATCCACAACAGATTTCTGATGAAAGGTCAGGTAAGAGCTGACAGGTTGTTAGTTTATCCTTTCCTTCCCCAACTCCTTTGCCTGGCACCATTAAGGTAACTGGTTTTTTCCCACAAGGAGATCAAATTAATTACACCTAGTAATTTAGCATTTAATACTAGAGCTTTCCCCAAACCCAAAACATTATTCACACACTAATTCACTATCACAGAGAAATGAAAAAAAGCTTAGTGACACAATAGCAGCCATGCCTTTCTTCTGGCTTACCTCTGCAATAGTGGACTTGCAGACTTCTCTGGCTACGGATTCAAACTTCGGATCTGTAGTCAGGTTCAGCTTGTAGTTCCACAACAGCTACAGAGAGAGAATTTATAGAAAGGGGCTTTAAGAGCTTCCCATGAAGAATGACATTTTGCTTCAGAAAAGAACAAAACATCATTTATTCCTAATCTGTATCATCATCCTTCTACAACACAACAATCAATGCAAAGTCTCCTTGACAACTTTGTCCCTTCATTTCTGCAATAATCTCCTCATCTTGAACAAATTCAGACTGTTAAAAAAATCTCTCCATAATGTCATGAGCTGTCTCATTAAAAGGAAATAGATCTAATGAAGACAATTTCATAACTGAAAGGATGAAACAACAGAAGCTGTAACTTGCTACCTGCTGCATATTTAGCAGTGTCTTTAGCCTGCTGCACCCTTCTGTGCCATGACTTGTTTGTCTGATGCAAACGATCTAACAAAAATGAAGTCCTCAATATGACCAGATTTCATGCTGAAAACCAATAAAAGCCTACCAAAAAAGTAAGGAGGACAATGCAGCTGGGTCCCTTATTCATTTCCTCCTGTGAGCTGCTGCAACCAACTTTTTGGATGCAGATATATTTCAAACCTATAGGAGGTTCTCTCTCTTGCTAAGCACAATGATATAATACATTAGAGGTTAGACTGCAAAACACCTCAGTAAGGGTGACTGTTTTTCTAGGAGACAGAGATTAGCTCAAAAAGGAGCCTAGATCATTTGGTCATTGTGTGCAAGAATCAGTCTTGGGCAAGTCGCACTCTGCAGACATATATGCCTCCCAGATGACCTCCTGAGGCACCATGAAGTAAAAACACAGGGTAAGATAGCAAAACCTCAGCAAATTAATAGCTAAGATGTTGCCTGAGAAAAGTTCTATTAGCTTACCTGTTTTTCTCTAGGAACTTCAGTTGCATTTTATCATTTTTCATTAACATAAAGATTAAATAGTTACAAAAATTTATTTCAAATACTCTGCCTTTGTGACAAAATCAAATTAGTATCAAAAAGATAAACAGTTTGGTCAAACTTTATTTTGAAGTTCAAATTGTGCACAAAACGCTAAGAAAGCACAAAAACATGCTCCTACACAAGGAAAGCAGCTTTACATCATCTCAAAGAAGGTGGAAGCATGCATACAAAACTAAAAATGGAATCAGCACAGCTGCAGTGTCTTCCACACCTCATATCATGGAGTTGTGAAAAGTTAAAAGGAGATTATGGGATCCTAGGGTATTTCAGGGGGAGTAAGAAGTTGTAAATATACAGGTTTAACAGACAAAAATGAATAAACAGGGAACCTGCCCTCACACAAAGTGCTGCAGACCTCTCTCAGCTAGGATCGGAAGGACAAGAATGAGGTCCAACACCGTAAGAATACACCTCTGTATTTATAATCTTGAACTTTGGAGAGTCTCAAAATGAGATGGTCTCCAAAGGAACCTTCCCACAGGCGGAAGGAAGGTTAAACTTGCAGCATAAAAATCCAGATTTTAGCACTAGGCACTATTTTCCCTGGGAGATTATCAGCAGTTTTACTACCAAAGACTGCAGAGACAGGCAAAGAAAACATTTGGACATGAGACACCTCTCCACGGTCTAGCTTTTGATCACTCCCCTTCAATTTCTGCCTGGGAAAGAGAGATTTTGCTCACACCTCCTATTTCCAAATGGCTTCTATAATCCACAGCAGCCTGACACCTGCCTTGTGGCAGACATGCTGTCATTTAATCAAGCAGAGAAAAAGTCCAACTTTGATTTCTAGAATCCTCAAGTTGTTCTTCATTCAGGTAATTTCTGTTGGCACATTTAAGTGTCAGGTAGATGCGTTTTAGTTACTGAAGTTTTCTCTTTTTCAAAAAAAGGACTTAAACAGAAACATGATGTGCCCTTCAGCTGATCCAATCCTGCACAATAGAAAATTACAGCTGCCATGAAGTCAGGCAGCACAGTGCTAAAGGTTAATTTATAAGCGCACTTGGAAATTACTAGTTGTACAGCATGGCTGAGTTTCATTTCTGGAATATATCTTCCAATAATAAACCAAAATATGCTTCTCAAGCATCTGAAGCCATGACTGTCATTGAGGCATGCACTTGTCTCCGTCCAGGGCTAACCAAACAATTAAGGATCTTGATATGGTGTATTCTAACAGAATGCAAATGAGAGAAACCAAAGGAAACCCAATACCAACCTTAGCTCTGATTTTTATTTTTTTTAAAGTCTCAGGATTTGAAGAGTCAGCTTGACAGCCTGAAAACTGGCTAACAGTTTGCTCACTGTTAAACACAGCGCTGAAGAGGAAATCTGTTCTAAAACCAGCCAAGTGGTTCAAACTGCCTCTAAATATCACACCCCCACAACACTTTCCAAGGAAGTCTAAGAATTTAGCAGATGTGAAAGTAATACAGAAGGCTTCAACAGCTGAAATTTAAGAGTTTAAATTCAGTACTGCTCACATCTTTCCCAAAAGGAGCACATCATATTGCTCCCAGTAACTCACAGGAACCACCCCCCAACTATAAAACAGGAAAGATGTCTGCTGTCCTCCTCTTGACGCAGCAGTGCAGTTTATAAAGCTCTTAACTATATTCCACCCTGAAGTCTCCAGTAAGACCGTAGTGGCTATAAAGGGTTAAAGAAGTCACCTTGCATTCTTCTTCCACAGGCCAGTACCAAAACTCAAATGTGTCCTGATGAATGCCTTTTGCAAACTACCAAACTATGCAAAATACCCAAGGTGCAAATGCCATAGCTAGAGACTGAATAAAACAAAGCAATACTTACATGATTGCAGTCTGAAGAGATTTCATTATCTGGCTGAAAGGAGAAAAAAAAGGAGTGTCAGTTCACTACTGATGTGATACATTTAACATACAGAAGAGCATAAACTTATAGAAACTAACATACTGTCAACTCATTTGCATTTAAGAAAAAATTTCACATAAGCAATAGGAAATTTTAAAAGCTGCATAAAAAGAGTGATGATATCTAAGTACCAAAAACATCGAAATAACAGGTACTTCAGACACAATGCTATTGTAACTCTACAGAATTTAAGTGGCACAAGAGTAGCAGCATTTATATAGACAACACAAAAACATAATGAATGCACTTGTGTTTGGCCCAATTGCCCGAATTAAGGCAAAAAAGCACCTGTGGGAAAACAAAGATGTGGTAATAGAGTTTTAAAGAAAAATAAGTTTCATGCATACAACTGAAGGAGAAAGGTATGACTTGCTTCCCTCCCCCAGACTGAAGTGTTCATATTCCCCATTTAACAAGCAAGTCTTTCCTTTCAGCTGTACATAAAGGGGCCTGTCCAAAGCAATACTCAGATTCACACCTTCAACCATGAGAAACTGGTAACATCCAGTATTCATACATAATTTCAAAACATTCACTGTATTCTGTATTTAATAGTAATGAAGGTATTGCTACATCCTCATGAGAATCCAACTGCCAAGTCCTAATGCACAGCCTCCACCATACACTAATTAGTGTGTTCAAGAGAAACACCCACATTCCACAGGGAGCCACTTTGGAAAGAACTCCAGCTGCAAACTGTCCTGTCCTCCTTCCAGCCTGAGCAGCTCTCACAATGGAGAACACCTTGAAAAAAGTTAATCATGCAAATCTGTATCTCGTCTCCATAGCAGAACAGCACAAACGCAGGACAAAATCACCTGCCCATCATAACCACAGAAGAATCAACCTTGACTCACAAAGTCTCTGCTTCCACTGATATTTAAGATGCCAGGCATGCTCTAAGAGCCACAGACACTCAAAACTGCTCAAAGTTTAAACACATCATTGACACTAGCGTATCAGACCTCAGATATTTGGCATAAGAGAACAAGCACTTCATCAGTTTTGGAAGCAAGCAGCCTACATCCCAAAGAGTTTTTTTAGTGCAAGCATTTGCCACTGCACATGTTAGGCCAACACTTCCACCATTGCTGCTTTGGAGAGCATGAACACAAGTTTATGGGAAAAAGAGAGCACTGGAAACATTTCCAAGTCCTTAATTACAGCCATTAGTAACTAAGGCACTTCTATTTTGTATAGCAGGAAGTGGCAGAAATTACCTCTCCACTTAGAACATAAAAAACAAAACAGTACCTGAAGGATCACAGCAATTAATTGCAGTTTGGTCAGACTGCCACCACCTAAAACCATATCTCCCGAAGTAATCATAAATTTGAAAATTAGGATATCAACTTTTTTTAAAAGTCTAGTAGTTGCCTGTTCATTATCCTCAAACTGCAGAGCTGAGCCTCACAACTGAAAACTAAGATGACATCCAAATTACACTATTTTAAAGCAGCCTCTAAGACTGACACTATCATGACTTACAATGTGTTTTTTCCTTAATTTTCTGCACCCATCCTAATCATTCAGCAACAGACAGAGGTTTTAGACTAAGCTAACTGCAAAAGCTGAGAGTCAGAATGCCTTCCACTGAAGTTGCTGCCTCAGTCTTTTAGTCAAGGATAGTTTCTTTACAAAAATATATAGGCTAGCACTGTACTTCTCCTCTAGAGGACAGACTTACTAACGCACATGCAAGCAGAAGAATTTATAAGGGCCAGAGAGCACTCTCCCAAAACACTTCATGGTTGCTTCAGTTATTTTTGCAACCTCCAACGTAGTAACCTTTGCTTCAGATCCACCAAGGATTAAAGCTCAGTTTTTCTGGAAAGATGAGCCCAAGAAGATAACAGACTGGTTCTCACCGACTTGGGAAGCTTAAACAAGCTTTTCTTGAAATACACAACATTAAAATACCACATGTTGAAATACCAGCCTTCCCTGCGCTCTGTAGCAAACCTCAGCTCTGAGAAATGAAGTCTTATTCTTCTGAGAAGACTAATGGAAGTTAAATGGGACCTCAGCTAAGCTTTAGTGCTGCATACATTCACAGTTCAGTACTTAAATATGCAAAAGTGTAAGATCTAGCCAATCATCCTTTAAATGCGGAACAAGATGACCACTTGCTAGCTAAAAGCTGTGATCCTTCTTCCCTCCTTCTATTGCAAGTAGGTTTAGTGGCAATGCTGAACTGCTTCTCCCAATTTAAGTGAAGCAAAAGGACACAAGTAATCCTTTTTACCTTGTGTCTGAAACTGAAAGGCTGAGTTTGACAAAGGGAAAGAAAAATCTCCCAGTACAACCCACACCATTTCTGCCTTTCTAAGGAGACAGCCTGTAGCCCTCTATCCACTACATCCACCCAAGAAACCTTACAAAGGAGCAGTTTCAGAACAATATGCTTGTGTAGTTAGTCATGAAAAAAGGTAACTTTCAAATTACCACTAAGAGAAGTTAAGAAGCAAGAAAAGCTGCATTGTGCCATTCCTACATGGTGAGCTTGGGGAACATGGATGCTCAGAAAACCCCAGGGCAGGGGGAAGGAGGAGAGCAGCCCAGACAGGGACTATGTGCTAGTTGAGGCATTTTAGTAGAGAAAGCTGATGGCAATGAGGACATTCCACTGATTAGCAAGCAAAGAGGACTCCTCTTACATCTCCTAATTGAAGGATTAAAAACAGACTTCACAGAAAGTACATGTGCCTCTGGGCTCACAGAAGCTTTTGCTGTTTAGCAGTGTCAGTGGGAATATATTGCTTCCCTTTGCAGTTCTCTAAGCAGCTCTCCAAACTCCTTCACACACTAACACTCACATTCCAGAGTATCAACACCATTTCCTACCTCCCAGGAAAAGTAGTTTAGAACAAGTACCAGCTATAAGAAAACCTGAATAGAAAAAGCATTTCCTTCCATTCAGCCACATACAACAGACACAAATTATACTACATTTGCATTGCAAACTCTGTTACAGAGAAATTCAAAGGTTTGTATGAAGTCATATCACCACCAGACTATGAGGTCGTCAACACTGTTGTGTTTAAAAGTGCCTTTTCTCATCCACAAGATCTCAACTCACTGAAACAAGCTACGACAGCCTTCCCTTTCTAAATCCCTCTGCTTCAGCAGTACAAAACTAGGTCAAAACTGTACAGCAAATGAGCAACCCACCACCACTACCTAGGCTCAAGGAGGCACCAGGCCTTGTTTTAGCTTCAGAAAGGGACCATCATCATGCTGGTTTCCAGCAATGCTTATCTAGTCATAGCTGTATCATGAACCAGTGTCATGCATCACCATCTAGTGAAGAACACACTGCCTGCGGTGCAATTACTGTCACCCCCACAGATTGAGTCAGAGCCCCTTTTTGCTGTGTATACAAAAGAGACTTGATTTGGTCTTATTTCATCACATCCTAAAAGAATAATTCACATCACTGGATTTTGAAAATAATCAACAACTGTGGATGAAACTCACGGTCTTGGGAGAAGTCTCTGCAGGGACTATTGTCATCACCAGCAGCCACTTGACCTTCCCTTCCTTTCCTCCCTTGCAAATGTCATGCAAATAGAAGAGTGTGAAGTCAACCACACAAGTGCCTTTATTCCCAGATTTTAAATCCTCCTTAGAGAAGAACAGAGGATGACAGCACATACTTCCACTATTCTTTTATGGCAAGAGTAGCAGTGCATTTGCTGAAAAGAAAGGACCAGGCATATCTCACATACTATGGATAATCTTCAGGCATTGAAGACAAACAGACTTTGGACCTGCTTAAGGAAAAAACACCAAGAACCAGCATGGAGTAAACCAGCAAAATAAAATGGCAATTGGCTTGTGGATGGGAGGAACCCAGTAGGTATTGTCCCCCTAAATTCAGGAACAGACTGCAAAAAGACCAAACGGTCAATTAGGAAAGGATGTTAATTAAAGCAGCTGCCTTCCCATGAAAGAGAGGGTAGGCAGAAGCCCAGCCAGATTGCAGGTGTTCCCCAGTTCATTGCGCTGTCACATGTACAATATATTGCAGAGCACGGTGCATATGGATATGCAGTACAGGCAGCTCATGGTTTCCAGCCACAGTGTTGAAGTTTTCCCCTCTGACCTAAACAAATACATTTCTCACTAATACCTGTAGAGAAGTGGTAGAGCAGGCCTGCTGTCCCAGGAGCTTCTAACAAGGAGGCTATCAAGCTGATAAAGGGAAAATTTACTTTTAGCTGTGTCCTTCCCACAGATAACAGCAACCCCGTTGCACCAAACACAACCAGTTGGGACAGCAAACTGACAATAAAGTCATTCAATCCACACATATCAAGCTAGCTAGACTTATGACACCAGAAAACAGCACAGGCTAGATGCAAGGTAGAGATCAAGGAGAGATCTGGGGGAACCACCCGCCTGCAAACCTGATCCCTTCCCAAGGCAGGCACTAGAAGTGATTCTGCAGAAGAATCTGTGGAAACAAGAACAGATACAATAGTCTAGGCAAGAATCAACACAGCTTTTATAAAATAAGAAAAACCACACATCACACAACCACCCATGCTTCTAACCTACTGAAACATCCTAGAGTTCTGTGCCAACAAGCATATGGCTACTGTAAACCATTTTCACACATCCTGCAATCCTGAAAGAATCATGTGTGATAAAAAAGTTAAAACCAGTGATAATTTAAGTTCAAAACAGATGAGAAGACTTTGTAATGTAATTACACATTTAGTGAGCAATAAAAGTTAAACTTGTTAAGCTGAGCTTGAAATATTCTCTAATGCCAGTGAACTGTTAGTACTAAAACCAAACCCAGTGTTGTCATGTCAGCAAAAAAACTCCACACTTATCATTCACACTTTGAAAAAAGGCTGTTTGAAGCATGGTATTGTGCATATTATCATGCAAAGTTGTCAAGCTCCTAGCTTCCCTATACTTTGCTTAATTCACATAAATTATTTTTTCCCCACTTAAAAACAGAGCACCAAAGTCTGCAATGCTGCAAATCATTTGACCGAATATTTATTTCCACATAGGTTAGGCACTCCCAGTTTATGCAAAATTAATAATACAAGGTATACACAAACATCTAACAACCACCTCCAAAACATACACAAAACTTTGTGTATTAAAGTCAAATTATCAGGACCAACAACAGTTTCTTTAGCCACCCTGCACACACAAAGCACAAGCAGCAAACCACCCCAAACACCAAATTCTACAACTGTGTTTTTCACTGTTTTAACTGAATTCTAGATTCCACAAACTTTTCCACCTATGCTGGTATTTTATATCCTCTGTGGGTATGACACCATTAAGACAAGTATGCTCATTCAAAAAAGATAGCACAAAGCAAGATCATAAAACCCCAGCACAACATGTTGTGTGTCCTTCTGGCCCAGCAGGCAGCAAAAAAGAAGCCAAGAATGAAGTGGGGTTTGTCCACTCACTCATGCATTGAGGATCCAATGTTTAGTATCTGCTTCAAACACCAGATAGTTCAGAAAGTCTCACCTTTTCCTATGCAGCTTTGGTAAGAAGCCAAAATAATTTTAGTTATTGTCATGTTTTGCTTCTTTCACATTTGCTTGACACAAAACAAAGTCTTTAGCAGGCTGCGTGCCTTTCCTCCACAGCAAAGATACCTCCCTGTCCAAATACCATAGCAGTAAAATCATAGCAAGCACTCAAGTTCTAATTCTGATGCATCAAAAGTGACCACAGAGCATGATGCAATTAAAGGAAACACACAGATTCCATTCGCCTAAGCAGCCAAATACCTTTGCTGGTTATTTCTTACCAGCAGAACACTTTCTCCGAGCTGGCTGTTCCTCTGCAAAGCTGCAAGGCAGGTGCTTGGAGGCTGCACAGCTGCTCCATGCTGGAAGCGCCACAGTCTGTACGAAACAGCCCGCTTGCACAAGCTATTCTCATCCCTGCTGCTTCAGTCTCCCCTGCATCGGGGACTCTCAAGTTCTTAAGCCCTCTTAGCAGGGACCTCTCATTTCAATGCTGATTCACACATCAGAGCATGTTCTAACACTCCACATGATCAAAGCAAATTTGTCCCAGATGTTTGTTTGTTCTTCCCTTAGTCCCTTCTCTTCCTCCTCTTGGAGGCTTTCCAGTCAGTCCCAATGTGTTGTGGAGCAAGACAGACCCTGAAATTATGTGTTTGCCACAGAAGTTTGGCATAGCTGCTACCAGATACAATGTTTCCCATAACACTCCTCCACACAGAGCTCAGCTACTAAGCACAGAATCAACACTGAGCTGGAGATCCAGCCAGGAGGTTTCAGGATTTGCTCCTGGAAAGCTCTCTCACAACGCTGGCAAAAAACTTAAAAGACCAAAAGGCGTGCAAGGACGCTGGTAGCGCCAACAAGAGAGGAGGAAAGGAGGACTGTTAGAGCCAGGTGAAACCACAGCAGACTGCTTAACTGACCTGATATCCCACCAATTGAGGTGGCAGGGAATCTGCCATCTTCCTCACCCCTGCCACTGGACCCAGCTCACAGCAGAGTCCAAAACTCAGCCAATCAACAGAAAAAGCCAATTGCTGTTTTAGAGTTTTCTCCCAGGCTAGTACCAATGAGCTTATGGAGGAGTCCCAGCAGCACCAGTCAGATGACTGGGAGAGCACAGTGACATCACCACCTGCAGCATCAGCCAGCCCATACATCTATTTAAGCTACACTGAGTCAACTTAACTCAGACTACCTTCCTGGACGCCTTAACCCCAACCAGAAACATCCCAGAACAACTGGAAGAGTATTCCAGTAGAGAGGCAAAATTGAGAGCATGGGTTTTGGCAGTACTGCACAGCATCTGCTGGTGAATGCAGAAGAGAAATGAGTGAAGAAAGGAAAGGAGGCCCCAACAAATAATTCCAGCTCAATAGCTAATGAAAAAGCTTTTATCAAATACATTCACCATCTCTTAGTAAGTCAAATTACATCACTTATTCTGAATACAGAGACTTCACATCTTTTGACTGTACGTACTCTGTAGTACCCCAGGTTGAGTTTAACTTCACAGAAAACTTCCAAAAAGCCATGAAGAGTTCACAAGCAAGATTCGGTTTTACACAAAATAAAAGGTTGTTGTGCATAGTGTGGTAGAGCCCCTGTGTCCCAATAAGGGCATGTTGTCCTAACCATGCTTTGCTCCTCAGAGGATAATGGTTTGGATGCGCATGGCCTGTAACTAGAAAAATCCTTTCTAAATTAGCTTTGTCAGAAGCTAAGGAAAAGTTCATAGCAAAAGCTCTGCGTCCCAAGGCACAGAAGCAGCACAGCACTCAAGTGCAGGTTTCAGAGCAAACACTGCTTACTCATCTCCCCACTCCCACAACTTAATGAAGTGTTACACTGCAAAGCAAAGCAATCAAACTCTGACATTCCCCGATTGCAGGCAGCTTCATTACACTGCCATTGCTCATGTACTGGGTAGTATCTCTAATCATTACTAGGCTCCCCCACCAAGGGCTCTTGCTCCATTCAGCATAAACAGAACCATGCTCTCAACACTCAACCAGCCAATATTCATATTTGTCTTTGTTATTCAACATGTGGGCTCATGACTCCAATTTTCCACACTGAAAGCCATACAGCGCTCCCAAAGATCCTTCCCCAGGAGCATTTTCCTCCTGCTCTTTCAACAAGGCACATATGTCACATCAATCAGGGTGCCCATCCTCACCAAGGCACAATAAGCATCTCATGCCCATTGTTCACAGGCATGAGCAGCACTGCTTTAATCCTGATGATTTACATTCACACATTCTGCCTCTGAAACAAAATAAGACGAGCATCCAAACAGGTGGGAAGCAGACTCAGCTATTTTTAACTCCTGCCAGCTACTCTATTTAGAGGCAATAAAAATCAAATACCTCAAAGAAGCTGCTTCAGCCTTAACCACAAACCACAAGAATAATTTTATTTTGAAGTCTTCCCTCCTTCCTTCAGGACAGTGGCAAGAGGCCTACTCTTCCACCCCACCTGCCCCAATTTTTTAAGGACAGGGACAAAATAGACCTGGAGTTACCTCTATCACAGCTGTCAGTATTTCAGATCAGAGCAATGGAGACACAATTACATTTAACATTAGTACTTCCAAAAAGTGCTGGATGTTACACATGAATAAACAGGCCTATAAAAGTTCTTGCACAACACCCAGCACTAACCCTTGCTGTTACGAGAAAAGGACTATTTTAGCTTTCCACGTGGCTTACCATCCTGAATTCCCACAGGATATTCAGCATCTCTTTTGTTACCTCACAATGCCAAAGGGGGGAAAGAAGCACCAAGGGACCCCGCATGCCGACTCTGCAGTGCTATTACCCTGCACAAGATTTCGTGAAAGCACAAAGTCTCCTAGACCTTGGCTGTCAGTCCAACTGCCTTCCTGAGAGATGAAGTGTGATGGGGAAGTGTCCCTCAAAAGCAAGAGCAGCCTTAGCACAGGCAGCATTCAGCCATTCTAACAGCTGGATTTGAAATAAAAGACTGGAATTTTCTGCAGAAGATCTGTGGGGCCCCAACATATCACTCACCTCTTCCCCACAGTAAGACACAGGTGGAAGAATGAGAGCCCTGAGCCAGGCAACTCCCTGCTGTTAAAATAAACCATTTCAGTTCTTCTCATGCTTCAGCATTAACCACAATCACCGACTTTATCATCCCCTGTACATGTCAATTCTATCACAGTGCTACTCAAAACATGAAAAAAAAACCCAAACTTATGACAAATGCTCAACCACCATGCCCAGCCACCACCCTCTCCTTGGCTGCATCTATCCTCTCTTTCTTAATTACAACACTCACAAGCTCACTGAAAAAGGTGTAGGTACTGCGTAGCTGCCAGGAAAACCTGATGGCGACCTGAGGCTCCCAGATGCTAGGGTGACAGCAATTAAAACACTGTTAGTACACTTTCCAACCTAAGTTCATTATGTCGAATGTAACATGGGAGCTGAGAAAAGCAACACAAGCTCTTGACTTGACACCACTTAAAGGGCCAGAAGCCTGGATTTTAAAATACTTAAAGAGTTCAGCCTATGTTAGAAAAAAGCTGGACTTGCTATGTTATTCATTCTCCAATTGTCCCAAAGAAACTTCTGTCGAAAACTTTCTGGTTATTCAAAATAGCACATTGCGTTACATCAGAGGCAAAAGTCACAGAGAGGCTATTATAAATTCACTTAAGGAACAGCACTGCCTTTGTACACAGTGGGAATATGTGCAAATAAGCACAAAGCGTTAACGCATATTAAGGTCTACAGCACAGCCCACAATGGCAGCTTGCAAGCAGCATCACTCTGCAACAGAGAATTAGGACACTGCCTCAGCAGGCCAGAGGACTTCTCCAGCCCTGTATGAGTTTCCCCCATGAGATCTGTTTTGCTGTATTCTCACCATCACCCGCTGAACTCAGCAGGAAAAGTCTGTAGGCTATTTTTAGGGAGTCCTAGAAACAGCACCGTGCCCTGCTTCCATTTCGATTCCCTCCCACACAGGAAGTACTGCCCGCAAGATGCATGTCCAAGATAATCCCTGCTCCCTATGCTACCCTGCGCTTCAGAAGGCAGTATTGACCTGTGCTTCCCAAAAAACAACTAACAACAATCTACCACCAATTTTACGTCCTTTATAAAAAACAATTAGAAGGCACTCAGCCATAAGTTTCAAAAAATTTTAAGGTGGCCGGGTAGGGCATCCATCCCATTACACTCACAACTAAACAGCTCTAGTTATCTGTTTTGCAGTTCTCCTCAGAAATATGAATTATGGTTAAATGCCATCTAGGTTGGCCAGAAAAACACTTGTCAGGATAAGCCAACGGAAGCCTTAGTCATGAAGAGGTACCCATCACCAGCCTCTCTGACCAAGAAACTGAAGAAATTCAAGATAGCACAAGGAGCCAGAAGTCAAGTCCTCTCTCCTCACACACTGGAGAACAGAAACAACCACCAAGTCCATCTGATTGATGGTACTGTCAAGCAACAAGACTCGGCAAGATGCACCAAATTAAAAATTCACATGGATGTTGATGAAATCACATCACAGGACTGCTGTGTGACAGCATGGATCCATGGCGAGTGCTTCTGCTCTTTAAAGCATCAATACACAGCTCAGGAACTTGCTAACACACTGCCACAGCAAACCTTTCCTTTCCTCCTCTGGGAACTCATCTCTGACTTCTGACAAACAAGCCTTCTCCCCACATGTGGGCACAAAATAGGTTTTCAATTACAACTGCATTCACTTCAATACCTTGAAGCTGAGGGACTGAATAGGAAGTGAAAAAAACCGGTAATTCTTTTTAATCATTAGAAAGAAAAAAAAAATCACTTATTCTTAAGTCTCAAAGGTCATAACGACCATGGAAGCTAGACTGATGTATTAACAATTTTTCCATGTAAAACAACTGTTCTGATCCAATACTTGAGTACTTCAGTTCTACTTTGTGCTGGTTTTGGCTGTGACAATTTTCTTCACAGTAGCTACTATGGGGTTATGTTTTGGATTTGTGCTGAAAACAGTATTGACAATGCAGAGATGTTTTCCTCACTGCTGAGCAGTACTTACACAGAGTCCAGACCTTTCCTGCTTCTCACCCCATCTCGCTAGTGAGGAGGCTGGGCCTGCACAAAAGTAGGGAGGGGACACAGCTGGGACAGCTGACCCCAACTGAACAAAGGGGTATTCCAGACTATATGACATCATGCCCAGTATATAAAGCTGGGAGAAGGAGGGGAGGGGACATTTGGAGTTACAGCATTTGTCTTCCCAAGTAACATGATGGAGCCCTACTTTCCTGGAGATGGCTGAACACCTGCCTGCCCATGGGAAGTGGTGAATGAATTCCTTGTTTGTCTTTGCTTGCATGCATGGCTTTTGCTTTACCTATTAAACTGTCTTTATCTCAGCCCATGAGTTTTCTCACTTTTACCCTTCCAATTCTCTCCCCCATCCCACCAGGAGGGAGTAAGCAAGCGGCTGTGTGGGACTTAGTTGCCGGCTAAGGCTAAACCACAACACACTTTAACAATACTCATCTTCTGCATTTTAATTAAGTTTCCATTTCTATCCAAAAGCAGCTTGATGTGTGGAAAAGTAATTCACTAGATAATGTCTTGCCATTTTTAAACATTATTAAAAAAAGATAGAAACATTAAGATGCAAGCATTTAAATAATTACAGATTATATCAATTTAGTCAGGAAACATACCAAGCTTAGCAATAAAAGCTAAAATTAGCTGCAAAATAATATCACCAGACTAGAAAGCTCTAGAAAAATTACTGGAGTGTTCAAGCAAGACTGAAATTATTCAAATCAAAGCTTCTTGCTTATTTAAATCAATCTGCCTGGGAGCCACACAAATTACTGTGGTAAATTGATTTCCCTAGCATCTAGTTCTCCTTTTGTAAGGGCCACGACAAGAAAAAGGAAAAGACCAAGACGACAAGATGAAATCAGCTGATTCACAATGTAGTTAGGCATTCTGCATCCAGACAGATTATACATCACAACATTAAACCAAGTTATAAATGTCTCGGCAAGTAAAGGCAGCCAGGCACAGTGACTCACACCGGAGCTGCTAGGTGCAGCGCTCAGTCGCAGACCTCAGCAGCAGCATCAAAATCTGAAATGCCATTTTTCTTCTTGGAGACTCATGCAATGCAGCATGGCTAAGGCACTTTATTTTACTTTACTACCTCATCTCTGCTATACTTCAGCAATGCACACCCAGACTTTACATGCACAAGTGCATGAACCAGATTTTCAGCAAAACTAGAGATGTGAAAAATGTACCAGTGCTTCATTCCTCCTTGGTCAAAAGGTAGAGCATGCCATTCAAAAGACTTATTGAAAAACATTACATAGTTGATTAAATAAATGCTTAGAGCATTTACCTGAAGAATTGTGCTGGTATAAATGGCAGCTTGTTTTTAAGCTTGACAGAGAAGCAAAATAAAAAAATAAATTAAAAAAAACCCCTAAAGCAGCATCACACAGCAGTTTCTGAGACTTACCCTTTGCGACAAGCTAACCATGCAGTCTTCAGCGAGAAAAGCCATTTGAGCTTTTCTTCAGGACCAAGTTTTTGTGTGCACCGAATGAAAGTGATTGCTGTCTGTTCATTTCTCACAGGGGAGCTGCATTTCATATGAAAAGAGTTATCCAGAAACATTTACTATACACATCTGCACCAATAAGGAAATGAGTCATCAACCCACTGGCAGGCCTGATTCATAGCACACAGCACAGTTGGGCTATTTAGGAATCTGTGTACAGAATACAGGGGAAATGCAGATGCAAGCCACAAGTTATTTTAAGAGACTAGATATAAAACAAACTAATTTAAATGCATTTTCCTCTTCCTTTGCTTGGGCATAATTTCTTCAAAAGCACAGGACCAGCATGGTATTGTACACAGCCACAGAACTTTCCACCTGGATGAATCATGTTTTCTTTATATAACTGGAAGAAAAGCAAGCTCTGTTTATTTTAACCCTAGATAAAATAGCTTGGATTTTGTTCAACAGAAAAATCAACATGAATAAGTCTTTACAGTCACTGCTAAGGCAAGGTTTCCATGGGATTAGTAACGAACGACCACACAGAAATTCTGCTTCCCTTCAGAACATGCAAACAAAAGCCCTGTCACAGGACCAAACCAAGAACCTTTCTTCAGTTCACCACACTGATTAAAACAAAGGAAACTGTACATACATCTTCTTTCTTAAGCTCTGCACTTCTTCACAAGGTTAGATAAGGGTTAAAATAAACCTTTTCCTAGGAGAAGCTTGGGGCACTTTGCTGCAGCACACTTCTCCATAGGTACTCCTCTTCTCTGCCATAGAAGCTTGGCTTTTAATACATTTTGTATTTTTGAGAGCTCCTTTCCAAAAAGCACTAGGGTTTTTCAGCTTGAACTGCTCAGCTCAATAGCTATATAGAGCTATTAAGCCAAGCATTTTGCTTGAAAATTCTGACAGTAATGGTAATTTGGAGGATTTAAAATGATAACCATGGTAAGCAGCCAGATCAGTAACAGTTTCCCTTAAGCCAAACGAAGAAATTATAGCTGACTAGTTTTGCACAGATGAGCAACTTAAAAAAGAAGACATGATTGATGCTGGATTTTAAAAGTGAGCTTGAAGAGCTTTCTGGAAAGCAATGTTAGAAAGATGTAGTAGAAAGATGTCTTACTGGTACGCAGGAGAGCCAGACACCTGCCCGCAAATTCTTCCAATTACTGTTTCCATAACTCCTACTTAAAAAACTATGAATAAAGACAAGCTGCAATTAAAAAGACTGAGCACACCTACAGCTTCTCTGTTAATAATGACAGAGAGAAAATAACGGGGGAGGGAAGGAGGGGGGAGAAAAGCAATAAGCTAGTCACTGCCACGCTACACTGCTGCTGCAGACAGCTCAGTACAAACACACAGCACATGGCTCCGCACAGTACCACCACCACTATCAGTGCTGAACAATTTTCACCTGTCAAAATACGGGAATTTAATCAACAATTCAGCTCCTCCAGAAACGGCTGGTTATTATTCCTCCTGATTATTTCCAACAAACAGCAAAATCAATTACAAGGCTCAGGAATACAGACCTAAAATAAAAGCCAGCCACCTGCACCAGCCAGGGCAGGCTGGAAGGGCTGCAGGCAAGTACACAGGCAGCATTACAGCTTCTTCTTGCTATAACTTGAATTTTTTATTATATCTGAAAGAGAACTTCAGAGTTTAAGTATTTAGTGGGCAACAATTGCCACTTGACAGAAAATACTTTATTCTAGTCTCTGGACAATGGTGGGGGTCTGTATATAGTCGTGCACTATTAACCTATTCAAAGCTACCCACTAAAACAAGGTTTTCCTAGTGTCTAAAGCCCAGTTGTGGCTGAAGAAATGAAGTTATAAAGGTCTCTGCAGGCATGGAAATGCACAACAGAAATACCTAGTTTTCATGATTACCTCCAGCATGCTGACAGCAAAGCCCAGACAGTCCTCACTGCAGAGCATGGTAACACAGGGAGATTGTTTTGTCCTGACCCCTAAGCAGAATAAACCTGTTTTCCCCAGCAGATAACACTTGAGAATAGGACTTTAAGAGTCTGATCAGTTCTTATCCAAGTGGCACAGGTACACTATGTGGTTTGCATATTCACAAAAAGGCAGTGCCACATTCCTGAGGACATTCAGGGGGAAAGCTGATAGCAGGACCCTCAGGTAAGCAATTTTCCACCCAGTGAGAGTGTTTAAATCCTTTGCATGCAGATTTCTATCTGAATGATAAGAAAAAAAAAACAAAAACATTGGGGTAGTGCAACTTTTGGTTGCATATGAAGGTGACATCTGAATGCTTCAAGCATAGGTCGACACTGCAACCAAAACCACCTGTTTTGGTCTCCCACAATGTCTTTGGCTAGCCTTGAAAAGTTCTTCCTCAGGGTGAGAATTAACTCTGCTAGGCAAAAAGAACTTGTCAATCTCCATATAAAAAGAAAAGAAAACTTAAAAATTTACCCACCAGGTTACCAAATAATTTATCTGTGCATTTATTACCATAGAATACAGAGTAAAGGCTGAAGATATGATTGTGCCACAACAATTTTTAACGAAAGATAAATCCCAGAATACAAGAGGTATTAGATGCATCAAACAGATCTCCAGAAACAAGTCAGGTATTTCCAAGTAACACTGAGAAGTAGGAGCATCCTTGGTAGGTGTACATAAGAATGAATACCTGGCACAGGAGTAAATGATACTACCTCTTATGAGACACGTACAACTGTGTTTTGTTTTGGTTTTTTCAAGTTAAAATGAAATCTTAGCAAAATACATACTGAAAATGAGCATTCAAAGCTCAAGTGATACCATTTGGGTAAGAGCCTGAATGTGACACGACAAGAGTTTGAGGCATCTAAAAACAAGAGCAGATGGAGATGGAACTCAAGAGCAAAACCTTCTCCAGCAACTATTCAGCATTCACATGCAATCCTTAGGGGTTTTCCAACCCTCACAATAAATGGAAAGTTATTGTACACCATTTTCTGTAAACTACATTTGAACTCAGATGGTGCAATAAGGAAGAGACATGACTTACACAGCAAGCACAAGATCACCGAATCATAGAACCATAGGTAGCTTGGGTTGGAAGGGACCTTTAAAGGTCATTTAAAGAGTATCTTCCCCCCCCCCGCCCCCCTTTTGTGTGCACGGTTACCAGCTGCATTTTGAAAACATGTAGCTCATGGTGAGTGCCAGGCTTGGCACCACCAGTGGTTCACTACTTTTTGCCCAGACAACCTGGAGGGCAGAGCAATGTATTACCTCCATCCTCATTGCCCTCAAAAACAAGAAGCAAGGACAGAAAAGCCTTAGAGCAAATTAAGAACTACCACATTCAGACAATTTTAATTTAATCACAGGCCAGGCATTCCAAAAGTAACACTTTCAAACTTCCTGAAGCCCACAAAATTGAATTTAGTAAATTCAGGTTTACACTTCTAACTGTAACATAGCATCTACCAGATTACTTGAGGCAACTAGATTAACAAGGATATTTTTATAATGGATAATCTAGCAAATTACCAAACTAGCCTTAACATCAAGGTCAAGAAGAAAAGATACTGTGGAATAACTTTAATTTTCATCTATTTCTGCACAAGAAATTTCTCCTATTTCAGCTCATCCTTTTTCCAAGACAAACCCTAAAACTATTAACTCCAAAATAAAACACTCATGAAGTATTACACATAACTAAGGTGGCATAACTGCACTGCAAAGAATCCCCACTTAGATAAGCCTACCATCTTCACACCTCTGAAGCTGCTGAAGCACTGACATTTCACTGTCACCTCATTTAGCAGAGAGCAACAGAAGGATCACTACCACAATGCAGAGGGGCAATAAAATTAAGCGTCCATCTAACCCTTCTCAGTGATAAAGAGCTTTGCATTGTGCCTGTATTACAACACAAAAGTTTTGTGGTACTTTTTAGACGTACTTAAGCGAAGTCTATCAGAACTCAGGAAGCAGATAACAGGCATCAGTTGACTTGGGGGGGGGGGGGGAGAATCCAAAAAAAACCCCAAACCACCCTTACTTCTCCTTAAGAACTTCTGTAAGGAGCTTTCTGCTAGTTTTCTCCTTTCCACTGAGCTGAAGCCACTCACAACAGCCTCCAGGGCCAGTGCTGTTGGGGGGGGAAAGGATGGCACAGGATAACTGCAACTTACTAAGATTAACTTAGGTCAGCCTGAGCTATCATGGACCTGCTTCCTCAAAAGCAATCCCCAGGCTCAGCTCAACCTGAGAACAGGTCAGAAGCTAGAAAACATCTCTATATTCTCTTCTCTACAGGACCAGTGAGATTGATAATCTGAAGTCCTGGGAGCAACTCTTATGGTAAGAAACCAAAAAGGGCACAAACCTGCAAGGAAGTTACACTTAACAGGCTGACAGAACAGCTTGGCTGATCTCTCAAAAGGGTGATTTTTATAAATAAAAAAATTCCCACTGTGCCAGAGTGGCTGCTAATTCTTCAGGTATATTGGATGAGAAATGAGAGTGAATTATAGATTAGTAGCAGGAAATCTCAGCACTTATTCTGAAGTCTTCCCCACACTGCACACACCTTCCTATGCTAGATGCACTATGTCTCTCTAAAAAAATAAAAAAGTATCACAGGAAAAAAACGTACTTTGTTCCTTATTAGTTATATTTGTGATTACATTTGAGAGCCCAAGACTTGCAAACCTCGCATTCTGCAGCCAACCACCAAGTTCTTAGAGAAGTGCAACAACAAGGGAGCCCCTGCACCAAAAGCAACTCAGACTGCTGCGAGAAAGGCTGTTTTGCTCTAAGCTCCCAGGCTTGTTACCACAAGTGCTAGCACTGTAGTTTCCCACAGATTCACATGTTTGCAAGTAATTTAAGACATATAAGGCTTCTGTCCATTTGAACTTGCAAAGCTGCTTCTCAGAGTACAAGCGATGCTACCCCATTTCAGTGAAGACAGTCCTATGGCCTCAAGTAACCAAATGTTATTGCACAAAATGACAATGGTCTTCAGAAAACTGAGTTGTTCCACTTGTTCTTGCAATGCAAAACTGTGAAGAAAACATATTAAAGCATATATTCTTCTCCCGTGCTTTCCAGTGAGCTGTCCTTGACTGATCCCAGCCTCCCTGTCCCTAAAGGAGAGCCAAACAGGGATAACCTGCTGAACACAACATCTGCAGCAGTAGGTGATAAGAGCTCCACAGCTACATAAATAAAAATTGCTTCTGCAAACCAAAACTAGTTGTGGCTTGCTTTTAGGGAAGGTGGAGGAGGGCACAACACAATTTGTCTGGTCTAAGGTGACAAACACTAACTCTGCTACTTCCAGCTCAACAAGTTATCACAAGTGTTCAGTTTGACTTCAGAACTGGAGGAAGAGATTCTGCATAGAAGTACCAAACATCTGGAATAGCGAATTTCCCTAGACATCACTTCAAAACCAGAGCAGACAATTGCACAGACTTGGCACTAAGTTTGCTGACTTTATGCAGTAAGACACCCTCTAAAACACCCAGGCAGTTTCCCACACATTTCTGGAAGACTGCCTCCTTCAATGACTGCTGTGCAATGGGAAACCTTGTCAGAACAAGTGAGATCTTACTAATGCAGGTGGGACTCACCACCAGAAGGCAGTTCTTAATGCCCTTTGAGATAAGCAAATCAGAGTTAATCCAGCAATTATTTGAACTGAACACTTGATCCTTCTTCCTCATCTTCTATTTAGAGTTTCACTGGAAGTAGGATTAGCAGAGTAAGGCTTGACACTCACTGTACAGGCAGGAGAGCCAGGAAAGCTGCACAGCATTCAGGCTTGACACAGCAGCACCCTAATGTAAGGTGCCGATAGTTGGTTTGCTGAAATGCTTTAATTTTTGTAAGGCAGATTTACAGTATCTTCTGAAAAAAAAAGTACAATCTATGCAGTAACACTCCTGAATTTAAGTTATTCATGCTGGTTTTTCAGCAGTCTTTCCTTTTAATTATGCTTATTAACAGCCTCCATGCTAGTGTGAGCTACAATTTTTTTTGCAAAAATTTTGTTACTACACTGCCCCAGGCAGCTTCACTTCCAGCTCCCTTTGCTGATGCAGTTTAGTGCCGGTTAGGATAGAGCAGTTTAGGACTGACCACACATGCTCCCACCATTTTCGCTGAAGCCAGCTGGCAGGAGACCAGGTGACAATGTGCTTCAGGAAGCCAAGCCAGCACAGAGGTGATTCCGTCTGAAACCAAATCATTTGGTTATTAACTCTTTGAACCAACCTAAACAATTAAAAGTCATTTTTCCTCCACTTTAAAACAGACCCAATTTTGTTGACAGTTCAATGTTTCAATGTAATTCTCTTACAAAGCTTAAGCCTTAGTTGCATTTTGGAGAAGAAAACAGCTTTTGAGCACTTACTTGCTTCGTTTTTTTCATTTCAAATTTGCTCAGTTTGCACAAGAGATCTTTCTCTTAATTGCCAGTACTAGAAACAAGCTGCGATCACGAAAATCAAGTGGGGTTTTATTGTACTTTATACAGCTTGTGCCAAAATGTGTTACTAAATCAGCTGTTAAAATCATTGGTAATAGGGAATGTTGGCACAAAAATGCCGAAAAGGAAAGATAAGGTGTTTTGTGACATCAAAATAAGCAGATGCCTCAAGCACAAAGGCACAACCTCACTTTTTAACCAGACCTTTACTAAATTAATCATCTGTTAGATCAAAGCCATTTTCTAAATCTAAATTGTACAGCAGCATTTAATGAAAAACTAAATTTTAAGTGATGACAAGCATTAATAAATATGCTAATTTCTTCATTTAGTTGGCATGTGTAACACTAGTATGAAGAAATAAGTTACTGCATGAAACACTGCAATTCCTCCAGGGAAATACTTGAAGTAGCTCATCATGCCTATTCAAGACAGCCAGTTTTGGTGAACCAGGCTGTAAATGCACTCAAATGACTCCCTACGAAGTGCAACAAGCATTAACATCACAAAATTTAAAACTGTTCTCTTTAAAGTAAGACAAAGGAGCCGTTTGATAGCAGATTGCAGTAGCCATCTTCCTCCAGAGGGAACCACTCTGCAAGTAGCAGGAAACACAAGGTAGACAGCACTGGAGCTTTAACAGAAGCTGGGGATTTCCCAGCCTAACACATATTAGCACTTTGTATTTGCAATCCTGATCCCCAGCACCAAGCAGTTAATTTGCATGTTAATTAGAAACAGGTCACCAGAAAATTGCACCAGACAACCCTTCTGTATTGACTAGAAAGGACAACGAAGCATTTCCATAAAGTCTATATCCCTTTTAAGCACATTTCCATCTGTCTGTGAGCCACCCAAAAGTCCACTGTAAATCAAGGTGCTCCTTTTGTTGACTGAGAGCATCCATTTCAATACATGCTTATCTCAGATCACTAAAATTGATTTAATATCAGACATCTTTTGAGACCTGCAAAACAAAACAGCAAGTCTGAACAATGCTAGAGAAAACAATGGCAAATTCGTCTAACCAGAAAGCCTCCTTTTACCACAGTACAAAATTAAACAGAATTAAGTCTGAAAGAAAAGCATAGGTAAACTACACCAAGAGAAAGCTTAGCAACTCGTTAAATTTGTGCAGCTCTCTAGTCTGCATGTTCATCCAGTTCCACTCACTGGTCACAATCACTGGCAATGGCAGGATTAAGAAGAGAAGAGGTGGCGAGGAAAGGAGGCGTTATGGACATTTTAACTACCTAGAAATGCACTCTGCAGCATCCTTTCTCTTTGAACCTTCTTTTATATACTAATACTTACAGTATCATGCTTAAATCAAATGTCCTTTCAGCTTAGTTTTAGGGGCCTTATGTTGCCAAGTCTAATAAAACTGACTTATCGCTGCTGTTTCTCATACATGAAACTCATGGGCACCTCAGCTTCTGAGGATTCATTTCATTTTCTCCAGAACCTCCAAGATTGATCACTTGAAGTTATCAGACAATAACCACATGGTTTCAAAACAGAGAGCAATACTATTACAAGGCTGCACCTCAGTTTAACACTATATTGTATTTTCAATTTTCAGTTGTTATTGCAAAGTCATAGCCAATGGACTCAATTTAAGGCTTCCAGATGTTGAGCTTCATGTACATCTTTCATACTTTAACATGCACTCTTAAGTGAGAGAGACTTAAGAAGCCTGGCCCAGCTCCTTGAGCATTTTGCCTCTGGGACTTGCTAGATCTTGCGTGCAGCTCTGGGGACCAAACAACCTGAAGCATAGCAGTTCACACTGGGCTTAAGGATCCATCATGCCCCACTCCTGACACATACCCTATCAATCTCCAGCTCTTTGTTCACACTGGCACCCTGAACACCACCACCAGTGCAACAGTTTGAAGAGCTGCCCTGTTCAAGTTAATGGCTGATCAAAGGTTTGAGTCCACCCTACAACCTCCAGCTCAATCAGGAATTCAGTTCTGGTCCTGCAAGCAACTCAGCTGGCATAACTAAACACACAGCAACAAGCTGTGGCACAGGAGGCTCTTCATAAGCCAGCAACAGCAAAGAAAGCATTTCATATAAACGCATTCTAGTTGAATGAACTAAAGCTCCAAAGATGTGGTCCAGGATATCCTCGCAGGAGAATGTAAAGCTTCTGTAAGATCAAGAAAAGGATTTTATAGCAGCTCAGCCGGCTGCAAGATTCTCTTTGATTCTTAAGAAGCAACAGCTTTTGAACTACTTGCAGACAGCCTGCAAAGGAGTCTGCGTACAGCAACACACCCAGACATCCGATTTTAACACAGAATTAAGCAGACTTCTGAACACAACCATCAATATACCAAGCTGTGGACCACCAGCTGTGTTGCTTCTTTAATGATACTTATGTCAACAAATACAATTGCCAGTAGCTGCCCCATTAAAACACCTGCATTTGTTTCAAGTACCTAAGAGGTTGAGAAAAACTTAAAATTCAATTATGTTATTAGCCAGAGAACTACAGAAAATTAAGCAGTAAAGGATGAAGACCCAGTACTATTACTGTGTTAACTCATCACTTTTGCTCCTAGGAAGTCTGAATGGCTATGGTCTTTTCTATATGTTTCTTAGGATGACATCAACCAGAGACATGATTTTTCACCAGCACAGCTGTGCCATTGGAAATCCAAGCAGACATCAAATTACACAGGGAGAAAATCCTTCAGCCAGTAGTTGAGATCTACACTAGGAATTCACTGCAGTAAAACTACAGAATGTGTTTGCCTATTCTCAAAAGATTTGCCAGTATATTTGAATGTATGATCCACAGCTGTACAGCAGTTTCTTTTCCTTTAGCACTGCCAGGAGAACATACATGAAAAGGGTATTAAGAAAAATAAATAAATAAAATCGCAAGTCCAGCAGTTGGAAACCCTGTCTATATTTGATCCCCACCTTCTTGCCTGAGAATAACTACAAGCCTGCAGGAAGGAATCACTGTGATTGCAATCATTTACTGAAGTTGTTCAGTAAAGGCCATGAGCCAGATCTCTTCTACCTTGTATGAGCACAGAAAGCACTGAAGAATGATAATTGTCAAATAATTATTTGTTAGACTTCTGCATATAAAACAAAAAGCCATCTTCCACTGACCCACCGTTAAGGTTAGATCTTGTCCTTTTATATCCTCCACTGGATTAAAAGATTCACTCCAGTTGATATCCCTTGCCCACCCTTGTCTTTTTATATCACTGCCTAAGGTCATTTTTAGTACAGGAATGTGAGCCATCATCTGAAGCCACTCCTCAGAGCACACAGCACTGACTTGCTAGTTAATTTTATCTCTAGTCATGCTTGAACAATCTCTTGATAACATAACATGGATTTTTTCCTGTTTTAAACAAGAGCTGTATCAACAATGAAACAAAGCAGACAAGAGTTAAGCACAAAAGCAACATTAAATGGAAGATAAGAGAACATGGAAAGCGAACTCTACCATTACACCAAAGCATAACATTCCAGCTTTCCCACTCATTTCTGAAGGAATATGGAGAACAAAGTTTGCTGGCTGTTTTTCAAACTTGTAATCTTTCTGAAAACTTCAAGGAAACAGTATGCCAACACAACATTACACAACCGCTGCTTTCAGATAGCACAGGACAGAGGATCTCTGATTTATGAAAAGTGTTCAGTTTTCTCTAAGAGGGGGAAGAGCTGGATTCTGCCTCAAAGTCCCATGATTTCCATGTTATCTCTTAACCGTGTTTGCTAACTGCCTGCTCCAGGGACTTCTCTCTTACAAAGTTCAAGCTGGGCTCTGGTTTCTCTGGCTGCAAGTGACAACATGCCTCTCAAGGCTTTTACCAAAAGTTAACAAATTTTGGGGGTCTAATAAAAAAGCTTTTAAGCAGATTGCCCATACCTCAGGAACCAGCTCCTTGAACTAACTGCGAGTTTCAGTTCTGAAAAGCACCCAGGCAAAGGATCTGTTCAGTCTGCCCATTAACCACTGAATCATTTCAAACCCTCAAATCAGTGAGGGTTTATAATATTCAGCAAGACCTACAACTCAGTGTTTGTGGGTGTTTTTAAGCTAACACCACCTGATGTTCATTTATACAGAGAATGCTCTACTTGGGATTCCCTTAATGAGACCACTAGGCTCCTTTCTTTTTACAAGGCATATGATTCTTCTCATATCCCTTTGCCACCTAAATACAGGAAGAGGGCAAACCTTCAAGTGGTACAGTATTAACGCATCTGACAGGCTGCCTAAAGCCTTCCTGTACACAGTCATTCCCTCACCATGCAAGTCAAAGCAGGCTGCATAGATACTTTTCCATTGATACAATCAGTGCTGCTACCAACAGGAGACCAGAAGCAGCAAAGGATTGAATATACACAAGAATAAAAGCCATCTGTCTGACAGACTTGGCATTTCTCACTGAATACTGCAAAGAATTCATGAAACAAAACTCAAGAAGACAGTGTTGCAGGCTGTTTGCTGAAGGGTTACCTTTCCTAATCTTGGTTATGCATTCATTATCCATTTGCACACACACACACAGCGATGCATTAACCACGAACACACAATAGTTTTGTTAATTAGCTCAATCAGAAAAGACTAAACATATTCCAACGTCCTTAATACGAACCAATTTAAAGACAGTACTTTATCCCTTAAGGGTAAGGCTGCCTGCCTGACATTTTTATTTAATAATCATGTTGAGTCCACTGAATTTCACACAATATTCTGGAGAAAACCAAGTTTCTGAGATAACGTAAGAGGTGGTCCTTATAGAGGTCACTTTAAGAACATACATACATACACCACCAAGTATTTACAAGAACTTTCCTCTTTTAGAAAACCACATACATCTGCCTTGTCTGGTCTACACCAAGCATGTAAAACAGGTTCTAACCCTACAGCAAAAAAAAAAAAAACCAAAAAAACCCAACACATTAAAGCAACCCAACTAATCACCCTACACATTTCAATACAATTATAGCAAAGATAAACTCATGCTCTCTCCTACTATCTGCTATCTCAAGCCCGTTTATTCATCTGCACTTCCATCAAAAACTCACAATTAATACTTTTGGAAGTACTAAAGTCTTCAGCTTTAATTTACAGACAGCTTCCAAATACATAAAGCCCTGATGAACCAGAACTCTATACACCAAGTGCCTCCAGTTGTTTTGATTATATGCAGAAGATTATATATATATATATATGTATCAGGGTTTTTTAAAAAACAATCTGCAAGTAGTTTGAGGTCTCCTGGGTATTGATGAAGAACTTAATGGAGTAATTTGCCAGGGTTCATTAAAACATGCTCCCATTAGCCTCCCTAGCTATATAATCTGAATTCATTTACACAGCCATGTGCCACAGGTGCAAAATTTTAACCCCCTTAAACCCAATTTCCCATAATATGGACATCTTTTCTCATCAAGGCTTCACCAAGTCTTTGCCCTGTTTCTATTACACAGAACTGATATATTTTCTCCTCCTGACTTTAGCATCAAGCTCCTCCAAAGGGTACTGAAACTTCAGCCACCAAGGTTTTACCTGGATGAGCTAACACTGCCCAAGTCTCTCCAAGGATGAGTATATCTGGAGCAGGAACCACTGAAATACATGAAGCCACTCCTAAGTGCTGCCATTCCCTGAAACCAGATCCCATTTTCCCTGTACAAAACTGCTGCATGTTTAGTTCAGCCACCTGGGCCGCAGAAGCAGCAGCCTTTAGCAGTGAAGCAGACAACTTTTAGAATCAAATCAGTGCTCCCTTCATCAATTGCCTAGACATCCAACTATTACCTATCACCATGATTTATGTTAATAACATGCAGTGCATAATCATAAGATCATGCCTCAGTTTTACCTCCCTATGAATGGATGCTCATGCTAACATGCTCTTTTAGAGCATCTTTCTCCATCCCATCAGCTCCGAGACTCTTACCCAGAGCGCTGAGCACCTGAAGCAGCCTTATCTAGCCAGCAAGCCATCACACTTTAGCCTCTCCCCAAAACACTCTTCCTAGGAGTATCACAAAGCATGACACAATAAAGCAAGATGTGGCTTTTCAGAGAATGCTCTCTCAAAGTACTCTGCTGAGTTAATACATCGCAAAGACAGCATAAAAAGTGGGACAAGAGCTAGATACCAAGGGTTGGTTGAGGCATGCAAACCTCCAGGGAACACTGACCTTACACACAAGGCATTTGTAAAAGCACAAAAAAACCTCCAGGAAAAGTTCATTAGAACCTTTTAATAATCTTCCCCAACACACAAAATGCTCAGTTTAGAAAGGAAAAGCCTAAAATACACACGCAATTAGCCCATACCATTACTGTCATTATTGAATGCCATGGTGTGCAGTGGTTAAAGAGGACAAACTACATTTTCTATCATTTGAAACACATGCTATCCACACCTCCCCCAAACCAGCCAAACACATCCCTGAGACCACCCCTTCTTCAAAAATGAACATTAAAACAGAGAAGAGCTCTGTAACCAAACAGCTTGGAAACAAATGAGCAAATCAACTGCAGTAAGATCTTATGGTACAAGTGTTGCATCTAGTACTTGAAAGCTATACCAAACACGCACTGTCTTATCCAGAGAAATCACTCCTGGGAGACAAGCTGACCACCCCATCCAGAAACTGTTATGTTGGAACATTTCTGCATGAGTGACCAGACAGGCCAGCTTATTCCATGAAGAGAAGAAAGAGAGACTGTTCATAAAGAAATCCAAGCTAAAGCTGTTTCCCTTTATGGGAATAGGGAAATCCCAAATCTTCATGCAGTAATTTAGCTGTAACTGTTGACACATCTCTAGCATATATTCCCCACCTGCTGCACGCGTCACTACTCAGATGAGCCAACATGCCCCTTCACACCATTCCACAGACAAAGCCACTGCCTTTCCTATCTGCTACAGCACTGCTCCAAATTTACAGCATAAGCTACTTGAAACACCCACCAAAATCACCATTCAGGACATGGATACCTCAACACTAAGTCAACAGTCAAACAGTCTAAATAAAGTCAACTGGGGGTCTTTTTTTTTTAAAACAAAGAAAGAAACAAGAACAGATTACTCACAATTTGTTAAACAGCTCAGAGAAAAAAAAAAATCTCAGCTTAGGTTCACCAGGACATTTTGTAAAAATTCAAACACCCTATAAAAAAAATTAGGCCTTAATCACATAGCTAGCAAGTACTCAACTACACACGGCCATGTAAGAGATACACATCATTTTAGTTCTGTACTCAGTTTATTTAAGCTTGGACAAGCCTCACACATGCCAATATTTAAAACTATTAAGCTTAATTTGACATTTAAATCCCACACACCCTACTCAAGCATCCAAGGTCTGAACACAAAGCAAGCCTGAGGGGCTGGAAGTGCCGTCTCCCTGCTCCCTTCATCCAAAACTGTTTCATATTATGTTATGTCATGTTATTCAAATGCAAGTGTGACCAATAGGCCTCCCTCTCCACTCCACCAGCAGCTCTCCAGGAGCAAGGGCTATTTTGATAACTTATCTGTTGTCTTCCTCAATGAGCGATTTTTTCACAACAGCAAGCAGTGAGTTTCATTGATAAAACTACTGAACTGTGCCCACAGTCTTACGGCCAAGGGTAAGAGAGCACTGCAATATTTCCAAAGTCATGAGCAATATTCATCGCACACATACCTCAGGCTCTTACACTCTCAAGCAGATCCACAGCTTGTTGCAGATTACACATGACTTCATAAACATGTGCAAGAAACTTAGCAAGACACATTGTCTAGAGAATTTGAGGATCTGTGCCCCTCCCATCCTCCACATCTGCTCCCAGGGTCTCTGTAGCATTAAAAGGAGGAGTTCCAGTTTTCCTGAAGGGTGAATGCCTAGGGCAATCAAATCCAAAATATTTACTAGGCACATGAATATCAAATCTAAGAACAAATAAGCTCTTTAGGGCAGTAATATCCAGACCACACTTCTCTTTGAAGCAAGCCTCAGGCATTTTGGTACAGAAATAGCATATTGCTCTTCTTGTAGAATTCCTTTTGGACTAAAACAAGTTGCAGATTTGCTCCAGAAGGATGAAGCAACTTTTCAATCCAACACGATGTTTTTAAGACTCTGAGATGCTACAGGCAAAAGAAACTCTTCCATATTTTTCACAAAGCACTTTCATTGGATTAGAGCTAGCAACAGACAGTAAGAAAAGATGTGAAACACCAAGTAACTCAGATCAGCACCCAGTGTTATCTTTTATCTTGTATTGTTATCTTTCAATACAGCAAGTGTTGCCAGTAAATGTTAAAAGTGGTTTGTTCTTGAGTTTTTTTGTAAGTAAAAAGAAATATAGCTATGTTTCATTCAGGTGAGAGACTAATTTTAAAAAATACACATTATGCTCACTGTTAAGAGATGCTACTCATTCCCAAGATTATACACGCAAAGCTCAACTGTTATGGAACATGTGATGCTGAAAAGCAGGAAAAAAAACCCAACCACCCTCACCTCTGTTCATGGCACCAAGACAGACTCGCTGTTTTGCCCACGCTTTCAGCCCATGTACTATTGTACTGTTGCCAAGTACCGTAGCTGAGGAAACCAAAGCAGAGTTATTTTAACCAGCAGCTCCCAAAGTGATGCAGAATCGTAACACAGGTTCTCATCCAGGTCCAGCCCAAGATATTATCAACCTTGCATACCTGTCAGATTTACAGTACCTTTTTAAGCTTGGACAGCCAGACCTGGAAAAGGACAAATGGGAGTAACCCAGCAAGACAAAGACAAGGCTGCAAATTAAGAGCATATCTATCCATGGGGGTAACTCTACGGAAATGGCAATTGATGTGGAAGAAGTTCTTCTACCCCTTGCACCAGGGCTGTAGCAGTCCCCAGAACAAGATGCAAGATGTGCTTTACTAAGGTGGCCACTAACAACTACCACTACCTGAAACACCAGGATAGAAAGGATTTCTATCCTTTCCAAGTCATTATTATTCTGGAAGATTCACCTGATTGTGTACCTCTTCCAGGGAAAGGCAGCATCTTTCTACTGTTACTGCATCCAACCACAACCATGGGAACTTCAAGATAAATACTTCCATGGTCAAAATCCCAGCAATATGCCCTGCAATCCAAGAAGAGATTCTAATAGAAACGTATTATTTGCTTCTCTATTAAATCAATCATTCTTTCCAGCTACTGTATTCACTGTCGTCAGGCCAAGTCTGTGATTTTATCAGTATCATGGAATATTAGTCTATTTTTAGAACAATAAGTATTTTCCACCCAAGAGCAAGCTAGAATAATAGTTCCTGTACCTTGCCCTGGAAAGAATTAAGATGATTTGGCTAGCATAGCTTTGGTTTGACATTTGAATAATAAGGGATATGAAAAATTCCATGTTGAAAACAAACAAACAAGAATAGTGTCCACCTTGACTATTAAAGATGGCTACATGCCCAGATGCTCAACACAAGCCTACTGCTCTACTATTCCAGGAGAAGTAAGAATCCCGGCTGGGAAACAGTGACAAAAAGCACTGCCTGCCTGAGAGTGGATCCTCTCAGCTACGGCAGATCAGCTTCTAGAAGCAGAAAGAATAACAACCCTGACATCATCATCCTTCCCTTTGTTTCCAGGTGGCTTCATGACTGGGAAAGTGACTGTGCTGTTCAATTCTCCATCTTCCCCAATCTCTTCCAATAAAGATGCTCACCTACTGACAACCCATGCAGCTCACCTGTCCATATGGTTTCAGATTCACCAGTGTACACAGAAGGAAGCTCACTGCTTCATGAAGACTTTCATGAAATCTTGCATTCAGATCTGAACATGTAGTAAGACATACCCAAAACAGTGCTGACAAGGGACAGGTCCCAAATCAATGAACTTATTCTAGACAGCAAAACAAAACAATGAACTCTGTATAATATGGGAGAAAACAGCACCATACTCACACTGCCCAAATTTTACTCACGTGCAACGTTTTGACAACTCTGAGGCATTATTTTAGATACCTTTCAAAGATGACCTCTTGATTAATTTAATTTGATGGCTTTTAATGCTATGAAAACATTCTGTGCAACATACAAAAAAGTTAAAGAAAACCATGCCAAACCCCAAAAGGGCTGTTCAGAAGTACTTTCAGCAACATCGTTCCCAAGGTAGCAAATTGGATTATCAGCCAGCCTCCACAAGCCTATTTTAAATGGTTCCTGAGAACAAAAGTTCAGTTTTGAAAGACTCTTCTGGCCCAATTTAAGATCAGAACAATCAAGGTATATGAAATAATACTCTGCCTTAAAACTTGAGAAAATAAAGTTTTGAAGATATACAGAGGTTCTCCAACGTTTTAATGTCTAACAGGCTATAAGCTACTCTACTACCTTGCTCTTAACATCCTCCTTTTTTACCATTCTGCTTGAATGGCTCAATATTATGTTCACAGAGGGGCTTTTTTTTAAGCCAAAACTTTGATCTCCTAAACAGGGCCCCAATTCCAAATCAGTGGTCCCACTAGGTAATACAGAAATGATTACAGTCAGAGATCAAACTCCATCTCCCAACAGACAAAAGATCACTTTAAGATGGCAACAATATGCTGCCATGTTATTTAAAGTTATTCAGGATGTACAATTCTCCTAAGCCATAGGAAGATTTTTGCCTATTTCCATTTGCCCTAAGCCACTTCAGACAACACATTAGATAATACAGTTGTGGTGAGCTGACAAACAGCAGGTAAAGTGACTGGAGCACTGATTCTCACCTTCTCTTTTCATTACATAACAGAGAAATCCAAGTTCAATACTCCTCCCAGCTGCATGTCAACACCACACAACAGCCTACCTGAGCTCTTCAGTATTCTTAGAAAGGTTTCAGAAAATGCCTTTTGCAAGTATTCTAAGTTTAAGATACTGTGAACCCTGGTAAGTAAAACAGACATTAGAAGATAGCATTTATTAAATAATCTTTTAGGAAATCACAAAGTCATGATGGATTTCAGTGGAAGGTCTCAAGGGAGGAAAGTATTTGGGAAATTACTTTGGGAAGAGCTGACATACAAAGAGAAGAATTTAAATTCCATCAGCAGTCTCCCTAGCAGAACAAGTTTAGACTATGGTTTTATACAACAGGACACTGGAAAAGTTCACAAATGCCTGAAGGAGGGGAGGGAAACAAAAAACCCTGTAGTTTGTGGATGCTTGTATGCTCTTCCTCTTTGTGTAGGCCTTGCCTGTGAGCTGCTCATAGAAAGGAAGCCAATGTAGCCTCAGAGCACATGAAAGGGGTTTGATGTGGACAAGCTCAAGCCACACTGCTGAGTACCTGAACTAGAACAAACTCTGCACTATTCCACAGAAGTCTACCCTATACACTGCTGCTATTTCTGTAGTCAGAGAGGAGAGTATTATCAGTGATGGTTCACCATATGTTTGGTGCCTGCTAAAGCACACGTAAAGGGTCACAAAGCAAAAATATGAAACACAGCAAGGCTTTGTGTTCTGCAAGGAAGGTGCAGAATCACATCCTTCCTACAACAAGTATTTTGCATATATACATCTATTAACAAGAACATTAGAATGAGCATACACCTTTAGAGCTGTGAATCAGTTGAGGGAAAAATATGTTCCCTAGAACACCTTGTCCGATGATGCTGTTATCATTAGGAATCCTAGAGACAGGACAAGCATTTGCCATGGGAGTCTCATTCCAGTACTCAGTTTAATAATAATGCAGGAAAGACTTACACCGTAAACTAGTGTTTTAGCTTCTTCTTTTTTGGCTTTAAAAAATAATGCTGCTTCATAGGACTCATCAGAAACAAAATAAGTGAAGATGGCTGCTGATCACTGCCTGGAAGCCTTCAGTTAAAAAAAGTAAGTGATATTACTACATTCACAAGATCTTTGACTTCTGCTGCAGATACCAAGTCAAACAGCTCTGTTTTCCAGCAGCAACTGCTGTTAAGTATTTTCAAACCTGTACTTCCCTCCAGTAAGCACTGACCTGTTATTCCTGCTGAATCCTTGCTTGAGAAGCAGACAGTTGCAGAAAATTCACCTCACTGTTTTCAGCAGAAAAAATGGAACATTAAGGTTGCTGCAAGAAACCTCCCATTCAAACCACACTTTACAGCATGCTGAGTTTCTCCAGTTCCACACCGACTAAAAAGATTTTCCTGTATGTTGTTCTACCCTAGTCATCAAAAATGCAGTTCTGGTTACCAACTATAACATGCAACTCAAAGACTTTTCCACAATTCTTCAATGACACTAGCTGCAATGTACATTCATTACTGAAAAGCAGACTGAGCCTTTGGTCTGAAAACTGGCAGCAAGAAAGACTGCATCAGCATACTCATGGTTTACGCGGAGTGAACTCTACAGACTTCAGTAAGGTAAGATAGATGTCATCATGAGTTTGAATAGCTGTGCTATGGTGAGAGACCCATCAACTCACGTCTCAAATACTGAAGCACCAAAAATACAGCGCTCATAGCATCAGTTCAAAGGTAACAATCAAAAAGCAGCAGGGTCAACACAATGTCATACGTGAATAGCAATATAAAATGCTTGACAAGTAAAACTCACAGTCAGCAGTTCTCTGCACCTGCATTTACTCAGGACCTTATATCAGTGGAGACCAGATTTTGACTAGCCTGTTTGAATTCTACAATAAGAGGATCACATTAATATTGATTTGTTTAAATCACCAAGAACAGGGCTAAAGAATTGCAGTCTCATGAACAATTCATGTTGTACATTATGACAACTGCAGTGTTGCAGTCATTTACTTAAAAGTGGTTAGTTTTTCTGATTTTATGACATATGTAGGTAGGCCACAGAGACACTGACATAAGCAAAAAAATCAATTTGATAATGAAAGAGCTTACTGTAAGCTTCTTCCAGATCTTATTTCAACTCAGCTGAGAACAGTGTAACAAAAGTTGACTCAGCTCAAATCAAGCCTGGACTGTTACAGAAAGTCTACAAGCCAAGCAGGTTTGGGTTTGTTCGTTTTTTGGGTTTTTTTATTCTATCAAAACTTTTTGTAGGGCAATTACTTCAACATTTAAAAGAATGCATGCTCTGCTGAGTTTGTTTTGCAGTTCACTTGGTGAACAATATTTTACCCTGCACTAACAGGACACTTTAGAAAATAAACTCTCAATTAGCAAACTACCGAGCACGATGAAGGCTGGTGAGCCTCCTATTACGATTCAAGAGATCTAGACAACAAATTCTCCACCAGATTAAGCTAGGCATTATTTTTTAAACAAAAGACGGCACATTTCCCTGAATGATTTTGCATAGCAGGGCTGGAATAGCTATTTGTTATTAACCTACCCTGTTACATATAAGTACTTAATTACATCAAAACAACCAGCTGTGTTCTCTAGAAGAGACTCAAAACTCCTGAGAATCAAGTAAGGAATCTACAAGTTTTTCACAGAAGAGCACACAGTTCTACCACTAACTGCAGAAGAGTAAAATACTTCAGGCATGTAGAGAAACCATGAATACTTATTACATTAAATACTACCTTTTTTGTCACCTCAGCAGTTCTTAGGCATTGTTTCAGGCAAAGGCACACATAATAACAAATGCAGCAAATAAACATTCCTGTCCTGCATGATTAATGTTCATTTGTCCCTATGTTGTTACCTGGCAAAAGAGATATTAGATGTGTACCACTGGTCTTAAGCCACAGCACTGACAATAATAAAGATATCCAATGTACAGTTTGGGTTAGGGCAAAATTTTAGACATTACAACCAAGTAATGCACTCTAATGCAAACACATGAAATCTAAGCTCATAAAGCTGTAAGAGAGCTACAAGATATGCTTATCCAAAGGAGAAAATAAAATAACTTGGGCACTACATCCCCAAAAAGGCAGCACTGAGAAAACAGACTCCTCTCCAACTACTGAAGGAAATTCCTCAGCCCTGAACTTCAGACATTCAGACACCAGCGTGCCAGGACATAGTTTTTATGAATGCCACCTCTGCTCAGGAGTTGAACTGAATGGGTTTTCATCTACTGTCTTAATGAAGAGAGGTTCCAATTATGCCACAAGCTGGTATCTGAGTAAGTGAGGATCTTTGCTCCTCACCTACCACACTGCCATGGATACCGATAAATTGAACATCCAAAAAATGGAAGTATCCCATGATGACAAGAAATTATCAGCTAACAGAACTGAAAAATTTTAGTGCCATAGCAACTAACTACACAGACCTTAAAACTAAATTAGTCAGAAGATCAAAAAAACTATTTTGAGGCAAGGTTTCAAATAAAAAGGCAATTACCTAGACTTTTATTTATCTCTTCGCAGTTTATTATTATGAAGTATAACTGCAAAGCTTTTCAAAAAGTAAGCATACATTTTCCAAAGACCAAAGCAAGCAGAGTCTGCTGAGAATGTATAAAGAACATCTAGACATTATCTCTATACTAGAAAATAAAGACAGCACTCAATTTGCCTAGAATAATCTTTCCTCAAATCATTCCATTCCAACCCTGATAACCCAAAGCAGCACCAGAACTAGAGTAATCTCCTTTCCTCCAGTATGAGGAAGGAGAAGATGCAAGCAGGGAAATACAATCTAGCTGTACCTGTCTCTGTCACAACTGACTGAGTCTTTGCTTTTCAATATATTCAACTATTTGGCTAAGTAAATCAGATCCACAAAACTAGACCTCTGCATAATACAGCTTTCTCAGTTTATCCTGAGCCAAGCTCAGACTGCACACCCTGCATCAAACTCTACTTCTCCCCTTGTATTTCTGTTCTTTTTATCCTCGGTATTCAGAGCTGCAGCAGGCCAGCTCACTAGAGGAAGCAGACTTGTAAGATAATCCCTTTTATTAAGCCAAGCATCCCAGGCCAAACTGATGTATAACCAGCTACCGCAAGTATCAGCCTGCCAACAGTACAAAACTAAAAAAAAAACAAAACAAAACAACCCAACAAACAAACCCCACAAAAATAACTCAGATAAGCAGAAGTGCAGCAACTGTTAAGATTGCTAAGGATATGGAAAATGAAGAACCTGTACTTAATGCTTTGTTCACAAGACAGTAAGTCCAGGACCTAGCAGGAGAGAGACCATCTTACCCTCTAGTCAGCTCACATGTGGCTTTAGTAAGAGGAAAAGGGTATTTTTAAATATTGCTACAACCCCAGATGAAGCCAAAGGCTGATGCCAAAGTAATCCAAACACAAATCAGACTTTTAAATTGTATTTAGAATTTTACTTTAAGACTTAACTACAAAGGCCAGGAGAAAATTTGGCTCATACTATCTGAATACAAGGAAAAACAAGAACTTCAGAAAAAAACGTGGCTAATCTCAGTTAAGAAGCCAAGCCTCAGGAGAAAAAGCTTCAGAGAGTGTTCCAGCCTTGTCTCCATCACTTTCTTTTGTTGTTGCTCATATATTTTTTCAAAACTTTATCATCTCAGTCCCTTCCTCCTACGTCCAACCATTCCCTTCCATTGACTTTGAGAGATGCCTCTTCCATTTTATGAATTTTAGAAGCAGGAGGGACCAGTCTTGACCATTCAAATTAATTTGCATCTGCCAGAAACCCCTGTAAAGTCTTCATTAAATTCAGTCAGAGACAGAATGGTATCTGGAAATTTCTAATACAGATGCACAGGATTCAACTCATACAGAGTCTAGCATTCAGTTACAGCCCAGTAATTAACTCAATCTCTTAAAATTGCAACATATTTTTACTTTAAGTTAGCTCAACTTCAACTACGGGTAAGAATTCTCCCTTTTTCTTTAGGACATAAGAGTTCTTAAACTCCTGTGCCCTGTACAGGTGGCTTTGAATCATCACCAGGTCAATATCCCTTAGAAAAGAGGGAGAGTGTAAGCAAAGCCCTTGGCAAGGCTTAAAGTACATTTTCCAGGTTTCTGATCATTGCCTTTAAAAAAAGAATCCCTTTGCGTGTTGGTATCTGAGCCAGATGATAATGCTGTAGGCACTGCAAGAGCATCACCAGAATACTAACTGCCTGCTCCTTTGCAATAGTAATGATTAGAGAACCAGAACAGCCTCCATCTCACAACTATGTACTTACCACCCTGAGAAACAGGTAGTTCCTACTCAAAACAGCTCACCTGAAAGCCAGGGAGAATGCCTGGAGGTTTTGTGGGACAAAAACAAACTATAAGCACTGAAGGAGATGCCCAAGTCAGTAAACAATGTCTTCACTATTGGCATTTCCTAAAAATTAGCCCACCCTGTGCTATGTTTAACCCACAGCCCTCAATTACAGCTCTGGACAGGTAAACAGTTATTTGCTGCCACAGCCCAGACATCTCAAAAAATGTACCTTAAATGCCAGCCTCCACTTGTGCATAGGAAAGCTGTGAGAGATTGAAACATGAGTACATGCTCAAATATGAGATAATGTCGCATGTTGAGTCAAAACAAAACCTTCGCCCTCCAACTCAATAAATTACAGAGATAAAAGGGGGAAAAAATTAAAATAAATCAAGCTGCCCTGACACATCACACCCACCTCAGTGCAACCAAAAAGCTTCAGAGAAGCCTCCAAAGAATGAGGATAAAACACTTATACAGAAAAAATGTGCCAGTTCCCAACCTGTCAAGTGTTACGCACTTCCTAGTCTGTAAGTCACATCAAATGATTTTTCTGGCATTTTACACTATGCATCTGAAATAACAGGAAAAATACTATTTGTAAAATACACAGCTTTAAGATTAACTTGTTTTGCTCTTAACCCAATCCTCAACATTGAGAGCCTTATTTTTTTCCAGAAAGCAGAGCATTCAGGCTCAATTATACTATCCCTGCCATAAAGGTGCTATCAAAGAATCAGAACCATTCAGGATGAAGAAAGAAGTGGGAGGCCAAAACTTTGATCTCTAATCCCAATTTAACCATGACCATTTGATCTTACAAAAGCTATTTAGCCTATAATGCATTAGCATTATATAGATGGATATAATGCTTTAATATTACATAATCTTTACAAGCACAATGCAAGTAAGGCTCAACAATTATGACATCAAGGTAATTAATTGATTAATCAGATCTAAGGTATATTTCAACAATAAAATTATGCTCCAGTAATAAACCAGGTAAGAGAGCTACACTGGTTAAGATATTTTTCTATCTGCTAATGTTTCCTACCTCAAATTCAACAACTCAGTCATGTTTTAAATGCAAATCATCATTAATCATGCAAAAAATTTTACCTAGCAAATATATTAATATTTCATGGGTTCATTTATACAAGAAACACTGTGGAAATTAGTTTAATAAGCACCCCATAAAAAACTGCTTAAAGGCTGCAGTCTATGTTGAGTGAAACACAAGCTCTGAAGTCTCTCTAGAAACAGGCTAGCAATCAGAATAAGTTAAAAAAAAAACCAAACACCTTTAAAACACATTTCTGAAAAACAGAAGTATATACACACACACCCCCTTCTCCTCTTTTTATATCTGGGTATAAAGTTATTTCGGTAACAATTAAAACAATGATGACAAAATTTAAGTGACTCAAAACAGTAATGTATCCAGTACACAGGTAATTTTAACTAGAAGGAAATTCATCTGGAAAATGCACCAAAATATGCTCTTGATTCCATTTTCTGATTATAGTCAGAGGTTTAAGCTGACCAGCTCTGACCACTACCACCTCCAATTAAGGAGTATCGTTCCTATTCTTCTACTATGAAAGGAAAGCAGAAAAACATGACTCTCCCTTGATTTCTATCTTTCAAACAGTTGAACAACCTGAAATGCAGAAGAGTTCTGCACCTGCAGAAGCAGACTCTGCACTACATCAATTAAGCATTTCATTGACTAGCTGGAAAATCAGTGCTAAAGTATTTGGTATCAGTCTGGGGGTCTGATTTTTAAAAAAAAAAAAGAATTGTAGAAATACACAGTGCTTAAATATCTGTGTTGATAATACTTTAAATTGGCAGTCTACAAGTAACCTCTCAAAACCAAAACTTCAGAATTTAAGATTTTGGATTTGTTTGGACTGTTTGGGCTTTTTTACTGTTTTCTTTTGTTTCAAACTATTCATTACTGAATATTTGTGTTAAACAGCTTTTCTCAACATTCATCCTACAAACTAGGCTCCTGTACCAGTTTCTTTAGCTTCAGAACCATCCAGCAAAAGCAAAGGAGGACTTACTTTAAAGACATGCACACTAACAAATCAGCAGATAATGTGCTTGCATTTACACTGGCTGCCAAAGCAAACACATCTTTCCTTTTCTCTATGCTTTCTGGACTCAAAAGGAAGGTCTCAAATAGTTGCTTTCCCTGGTTATTCAAACTTAAAAGTGTCCTAGCTTTTCTCTATGACACTAAGAAGAAAAATCAATGGATAACCTTAACAGTAATGCTCCCAGTTTGAAACTTAAAGTTTTTCCACTTGAAAGGAACATTTCTTATGAGAAGCAAGATGATCTCAAACATCTGTGGAAAAAAAAAAGGCTGCTTCTGCACCAAATTGCATCTAAAAATCTTATCTGTTACTTGTAGCAAAGCAGTGTCTGAATACTGTCCTCTCTGACACTATCACACATACAGCAATTCACCCAAACCATCCATTTACTATAGCCCGACTTTTTTTTTAAATGGGCTTATATGACTTAAGTCTAGTTCCCCACCCATTTTAAAATGTAATCATCACTTTTCTGGTATTGTCCAAACAAGTTGTCAGATGCTCTAGGGTCAAAATTAAAAGTTAGATCAACAACAGCAACAGCTAATACATGATGTATTTTCTCTGCTATAACCTCCAATACAAAAGAAACACCTTAGACAACATCTGACCCTGTTCCCTATAACCCAATGTGCCACCCAATGTTTACAACTCATGACTTTTACTCAGAATCTAAATATCAGGATACACAGAGATCAGTTATTTTAATTAACTTCTCAGAGCAGCACTCTGGGAAGCGACTTTTACATCAGGATACACCCCAGCACATCTGCGTTACAGCAGGCAAACTGTTGAGTCTAAGACCAGCTGACAGTGCTCTTTACAGGCTGACAGATAAACAAGGACAAGGCCACAGACAGGCACCTTCAGAAAGAAAACTCAATCCAAAACAACCCTGAGATGTCCTATCAGTACCTGGGATGTCACTCCAGGACAAGATTCACCTTCGGCACTGGATATCAGACAGCATTACAGCTAAACAAGACCAACGGCTAGCAAACTGCTGACAACAAGGCAGGCTTTGAAAGGGGAAAAGGAAAACCACAAGCAAAACCCAATATCTGAAAGACAGTGGAGTTTTCACGAGATATGCAGAACCAACATAAGGGCTTGTACTTGCTGAAAATAAAGTGTTATATTAGGCATCCCTTCATCTTTTGCTTCTCCTTGCTTCTCCCTGCACACCCCTGTGTCCTAGCCCTGCACTCACTGCCCCTCTGCATTTAATTCACTAAAATGACAAAACTATTCCAGCAGAAAGCTGAGAAACTAGATGATAAAAAGGTCCACCTCACTAAAAAGGCAGAAAACCAATAAACACTGGAACTATGAAAAGAGAAGGGAGGGGCCGCACAAGTGGGAAAAAAGGAACAACAACAGCTTGCCTTTTTGGCAGGCTGGTAGCTTGTGAGCCACCGCTTGTAAGTGCGGCTTCTGAGATCGTCTCAGAGATGGTGCCTCCCTAACAGGGGGTCCAAAAGGTCCAAGAGAGGTGGAAGAAACCATAAGGGACCATAAAGCAAATACCACAGCATTTTATAACTCTGACAGATGTTGCATCAGGAGTCATTTAAGAAGTCTGCCATGAGTATCTTAGTAAACTACCTGTCCAAAATTAAGACATTAAGTTAGATAAAATCTAAATTATTTGGGGATTTTAAGCCAGGAAGTAATCACTGACAGTTATTGGTTCAAGACTCCCCTTGATGAGAGTAACCACTAAGTAACTGCCATCTGCTGTCTCTGCAATAACAAATGAGAAACAAGCGCAGGTCTTTCCTGACTGCATTTCCACTTGATAAAACGCCATTAAAACTGACCCAGCCTGACATTCTTGGCAGAGAAGCCAAGAACTAAAGAGACTTCCACACCAAAACAGCTTGCCAAAGACACCTGTCCAAAAGCTTTTTCAAACTGAGCAAGAACCACCAAAGAATGAATGAAAAGACGGGGCTAGAAAGGACTCTGAGGTGGCAACTCAGTTTCTTCTGGAGCTGGACTTAAACTCTTCATGACAGATGCTTGGGAACAACCAAGACTGCAGAGCCAGCTTCCCCAGGTAAACTAAGCCAGGTCTGAAGACGGCATATCTAGTTTCATACACACACAAGCGAGCACCGGAAACCAACCACCTCTGCAGGTGAGCTCTACGCGAAGATGGGAGCCTGATCCTGGGGGGAAAAAAAAAAAAATCCAAACACCTTCTCGGGTCACTGCTGCTACCAGCCAGGCACCTTTCCTCAGCACTACGGGGGCAGGACTCTCCCCAAACCTCTGAAAGCGAATAGCCCTGTAAGGCACCAAAGCCAAAACAAAGCCATCCCACCGAGACCTCTCCCTCCAGGAGTGCGCTGCCAGGGGGGCAGCGCAGAGCCCTCGGGTGCAGACAAAGCGGGGTGCCGGCCGGAGAGCGGCTGCTCTGCCGGGGCCCCCTGCCCTCGCCGCCAGCCCCTCACACTAAGCCCCAGAGCGGCGGAGGCGCAGGGCGGGAAGTGCGGCCGGCGCCGGCCTGCACACACGAACCCCGCTTTTTGTAACAGAAATCGTGAGGTAAAGAAGGAACGGCGGGCCCGGGCCGCGCTCGCTCCGCTGAGGAGCGGCGGCGGCGGGGCCGAGGGGCGCGGGCGGCGCGGAGTCCCGCTCTTTGTTCGCCGCCACGGGTAGGCCCGGCCCGGCGCCCGGCCCCTCACCTCACGGACGTCCTGCAGGCACTCGAGGACGGCGAGGTTGTTGGCCCAGCTGTGCTTGGAACAGAGCCGCACCACGTCCTCCCGGCAGACCGCCTCCTCCGACAGCTTCCACCCGCTGCCCGAGCCGCCGCCGCCGCGGGGACCTCGCGGCCCCGCCGCGCCCGGCCCCACCACCTGTCCCGCTAAGGCTGGGCCGCCGCCAGCGGCGGCGGGGCCCGCGGGAGGAAGGGCACCCGCCACCGGCCGCGCCGCCAGCGCCAGGAGCAGGAGGAGCGCCGGGCCCGGGCAGCGGCTCCGGACACGTCCGCACGGCGCCATCTTGGATCCGCCACCTCCGGCGCGACCGACCGCCCACCCAGCGGCACGCACGCCGTATGCAAATCAGCGCGCCGGTGGCGTCGACGCGCCGCGCCCCCTTTGTGGACCACGCCCCTTTCGGGCCGGGGGGGGCGCGGTTTGCCCTGGTCCCGCCCTCAGCGCGCGCCGTGGCTCCGCCCCGCCCGTCGTCCGCTCAGGACGGCGAGGCGCCATCACGGCCTCCGACCGCCATTACAGCCCCCAGCGGCCGTCACGGCTCCCGGCCGTCATCACGGCCCTGCAGTGGCCCCCACAGCCCGTCAGCCACGCAGGACGGCATTTGCCAAACTGCTGAGCCGGCGCCGGTGGCGGGGGACGTGAGGAGCCGTGCCCCCCCGGGGAACGCTCATGCCTCTGGGAAGGCAGCCCGTCCCCATGCCTCCCATAGCAGGTAGGCAAAAGCTGTGGCCAGTTTTTTTCCCTAAATCCCACAGTTCCCCCGCGTGACATGGAGCTCGCGATGCCATCCTCCTTGGAGGGACGTCGGAGAGAGTTGTTAAAAGCCCGAGAAGCTCTTGGCTGCCCTGGTGATGGGGAATGTAGGAAAGGCCATGAGCAAATGGTGCTCAGAGCGGGGTTGGACTAGAGTGCAGCAAAGAAAACGTGGGGCCACATATGGAACCATGAAGAAAAAGCATTGAAAAGCTGCTCAAAAAAACCAAAAATTTGCATAAAATGTTGGAAGAAAGCAGAAAATACTGAGTAGTGGCTGCCAGCCAGCCAGCCAGGATGCTCAGGGGCAAGGACTCACATTAACAGAAGAGCACAGGATCATGCAATTAAGGGTTGCAGGAGACAGGCAGCAAATCTCACTGACACAGACAACCTTTGTGCTGGTGTTTCCCCATGCCGGGTGCTGAGTTACCAGCTGGGGTGGTCTTCTGCCCATGCATGGATGCATCCATGGCCCTCCTGGGGCAGGATGCCTGGCCTGGCGGGAGGGTACAGGGTAAATCCCACTACCTGTGCCAGGGTGGCCCAGCACTGGGGTAGCCCCCAGGGAGCAGGCAGCTGTACAAGGGCAGAAAAACCACGTTTTCAGGGTGCCACAAGACTGGTTGTTTTAGGGTTTGGTGGGTTGGCTGCACCTCCTGCCCTTTCAGTGCAGGACCCTCTGTTTCAGGGCTGGGATTTGGCATGTCATATTCAGATCATGGTTCCAGGCTTTCTTCATGGGGATGGAGGGAAATGGGTGCTCCTATAAGAGTGATCTTCCCCCCAAAGCAAGATCTACAATGGCTAATGCAGTTGTAGATGGGATCTACAAGTTCCTCCTAGGGCAATAAGGGGGAGCTGGATGCTGAATTTGGTGACAGATCATCTAAAAGCAGTGTCTGCAATGACATAGCCTCCATTGGAGCAGCATTTTGGTAATGCTGCAGCCCCCTCCACCCTGGCAGCCAGGCCTCTGAATTTCACAGTAAAAAAAAAATCTGTCCAGGTGTTGGGTCAGTGGCAGCAGTGGGACACAGATCTGCCACCAGCTCAGCAACTACAGCTTTTTGGGTGCCCTCCCAGCAGCAGGATCTTACCAGGCCAGCCCACAGCACCCTCCCAGGATGGGTTTGCCCCAAAGTCTCAGCTTTGCTTCTAATGGCAGATGGAAAGGGGGGACAGGGAGAATCCCATCTCAATTCCTCTGCCTGGCTGACTCCAGGAGCAGTTTTCCCAGCACAAGTTGGCAGTCAGTTGGTCAAAAGTCAGAAGCTTTCGCCTGGATGCCAGGGCACTCCATGGTCTGCCCTGGCTCGGTGAGCTGGGGCGAAGCAGAGATGTAGGGCTGCTCCCTTCCTGCCACAGGCTGCCTCGTCCTGCCTGGGTAAAGACCTTATTTTGGGGATGCCACCATCCATCTTACTTACACCAGGAGCTACCAGAGCACTGTGAGCAAGCTGGAGCCCACTGTTGCCACCAACCTGCAGCCACCTCATCTGAATGGAGATAAGGGCAGGAGAGGGAGGGGAGCCTAGCTGGTAAAGTCCCCACGCTTCCTGCATATGAGGGTCATGCTGGGACACAGCGCTTGGGAAAGTGGCTTTGTGTTGGCACCCAGGGGCCGTGCAGCTGGAACACTTAAAAGCCAGCAAAATCTAGCCCGTGCTTGGCAGCCCATTTGGCTTAGTGGAGGTTATTTGAAGAGCTAGCCCAGTGTGAGAGCTGGCTCCATTCCTCCATCCATCGCAGGATGAGGATGGAGGGGAGCAGCAGAGCTGGGTTATGGCTCCCTTCTCCTTCCCACACCCTTGGGAGCTCTCTGGAGACTCGTTTTTTTGATCAGCAGCCCACATACTTCTGCTGAGCATCCTGTGCTCAAGGGAAACCTCCTCCCAACCTTGGATTTTACCATCCTACGTAATCTGCTATTAAATAAGCATTTCATAAAAAGAGCCTGACACTCATCGTGTCCACACAGCAAGTTAAACAAGGAAGAGGTATTTCTTTGCACATAGCGACCTCTCTGCCTGTGCAGTAACCCCAGCAGCTCATTGCAGCCGCAGCCCCCCTCCATCAGCACAGGCTCGGTAGAAATTCCCTTATTGCCACATTTAAAGCATTTTACCAGCAAGGCTTTCAGACTCTGGGTGCTGCATTAAGTGCTTGCAGTTGTCTGCTTTTGTAACGGGCAGCACATTTAAGTCTCACCGCTTACAAGCAATAAAACGCATTTATATAGCCCCTAGCATTGCAGAATGAGGCTGGGGTGAGCTGATATGCTGGGATGCCTCTCGCTCCTTCCTAGCAGTGTCCTCACCCTCCAGCTCACTGCTTCAGGGAGAGGAAAAGCTCTTCCTTGGTCCGTGCAGAGGAGCTGCTCCAATTTTTAATTGAATACAGACTGCTCAATCCCATGTAGCCATGGGCATCACTCTGAATCTCAGCTCGGTCTCCACACAGCACGCTGAGGCCCTCTCTCTTGCACACAGACTGGCTCAGCTGCCTCCCTCCAACACTATGGGCCCCCCAAAACTTCAGTGCTGCCCTTCCCAACCAATGATCCTCTCCACCAATAAATGCTGTTGCAGAAAACCTAGTGGGGTGCTTTGTTACAGCTACCATTCAGCACTTTTTCCTGATGGTTAAGGCAGCAACACCAGCCTGGTATTTCACATTTTATTTGCATGACATGCACAGGTTCAGCCCCACTTTGTTTCAGCTTTTCTCACAGGTCAGAGTCCTGCAGCACAGTTGCTCATCCATGTTAGGAAATAACCAGATGGCCATGGCAGTATTTAGCTTCCAAGGAAGCTGCAGACAAACAGGAGACAATGTTCCAGCTATAACCTCATGAGTGTCAAGTGCAAGGGAAGCTTCATGCCTCTTATACACAGCTCTTCATCCAGCCCAACATGACATTTGTGTTTTTCACAAGTTAGGCTGTTGACACATCTTTGCTTCACAAAGCATCAGAAGCCCCAGGTCATTCCTGCAGAGCCTGTTGCTCCCCCAACCCATATTCATGCAGTTCTGTGTTGCAGTTAGCACCTACCTTTACTAAAAAAAAAAACGGGCAATTTTTCAACCCTTCCTCCAGCCTGCCACAATTCTTTCCCAACCCTGCTTCTGCCTTCCGGAGCACTTGGTGCCGGTCACAGCTTGACGCTGTTGGAAGCACAGGGGGCTTGCTCTCCCTTCCGCCACCTCTGCCACTAGCGGAAACACCAAATTGGATCCGATGCGAGACTAAACCCCCTGCACCCTCAAATTAGTTACGCTTCACTGGGTGGGATAATCAGAGAAATTAGTTTGAGACTTTTTCTCTTCAGCACAGGCTGGACAGGCAGGGCCCGTTACCTGCAAAGTTTATCCCAAAGATTAGATGAGCATTTTAGGGGATAGTTCCCCAAACTCCTCTGGGTTTTTTGCTACTTTTTGCAGGCACTATTTTGCAAGAGAAAGGATAGGAGCAACATCCCACATGCCCTTGGTGCTTGTACAACTCCAAGACTTTATCAATGAACTCCCCTGTACCGGAGCAGGAGTTTCCTACTGGCACCCACCACTGTGCAACACTAGGGCACACGCAGCTCTGGCTGCCATCCGAGCGCAGCCCATCTTCTTCAGCAAAGAGAAGCGATGCGAACACGAGGCATTTCTGCCTTCTCAGCATCCTCTCTAAATACCTTTAACTATCTCAAATGCAAATAAACAATGATAAATTTTATCTTAAGTGACAGTGGCTGTTTACACCAACATGCTTGACTTTGCAGGTTGAGAGTGCTTGCAGGGGATGACAGCAGCTCAGCAGAGGGGCAGTCCCACTGCCAAGGTGCTGCATCCCCCCCTCTGCTCAATTTCACAGGCAACTCCACAATGTTTAGGGATGCAGCTAGACTCAAAGGGTGTCTGAGCACTCAACTAATTCACATTTCAGTACTGCAGATTTTCTAATAGAAAGTTGAAAGTGCATCCCAGCAGGAGAGACCGCGCCCCTTTCTCCCTACTGCTCTCAGCAGCAAAATCTGTTTCTTCACATTTAGTAGTTCTGGCATTTGATGCAAATCCAACCCAGCAGAGAACTAGTTTTTTCTTGCTCATTCCTTTGTTTCCCTCCACTCCTCCTCATATTCTCTCTCCTTCATAAACCAGCAGAAAGCCAGGTCTGTTAAGGAAATTTACTGCCTTGGTAGAAAATCTGCTAATCTACAGTAGCAGAAAATCTTGCCACGTCTCCTTGCAAACCAAGAACTAAATGAAATGCTACTGGGATGCTCTGGCTATGCCAGTGTAACAAGGTTCAGATTAAGCTGTTTGTTTTACTTGCTGCATTGCCTGGTTTTAATCCAATGTGGTTTGGGACACTTAAAATAGCTGCTTTTCCACCCTCCAGGAAAAAGCAAGCACAGTCAGAGCTAAGGGAGGCCCTGGCACGTCCTGCCTTGCATGCACACACATCAAGCTGTGCTCACTTCTTCGTTCATGCTTTTTTAGCACTACCTTTTGTCATCTGCAACAGTTCTTATTGTATTTGTTGAAATCTCACCCCTGAGTCACTACAAACCAACGGCTAAAACGCACGGGTAGATGCTATGGCAACGAAGTCCCCATGGTGCAGAGGGCAGGCACAGGCAGGGAGCTGGCTGCCTCCTGACTCTCCTCTGCCCAGGCTTTTGCTCACTCCACAGATCACTGCAGCCTAATGCGGGATCACTCCTGTTAGAAGGACAGGTGGAGGACAGCCCTTCTCTTGAAAGAGTAGAGAAAAATGTTAAAAAATGCCTGCACACAGCTAAGAGCAAGGCCCCATCTGCAGGAACCACAGCTCTACCCAGCTTTACCTATCACCTCACATCAGATATTACTACAGGGATTGTGAAGAGGCCGTCCTGCTCCATGATAACAAAATCTTCCCAGAGACAAGAGGCAGAAATAGCCACATAGTGGCTTATTGCCTAAACCACCAGTGAAACAGCTCAGCCTCTAATGACAGCTGCCCTGCATCATGCAGAGACACTGATTCTTTCTTCCTTCCATCCCAGAATCTGCTCCTTTGACTCCAGAGATGAGCAAATATTTAATTAACACATTTGACCTTTTATCAGCTGTCAGTGCCGATGGCTTTCTGCATACAATTTAGGTGTTCTTTTCTGGAGCCTGCTGCAAACCTGTGACTAGGACAGCGTTATGAGGTTCTTCACATCTCAAATCTTTGAAAATTTTCTGAAATTCTGGATTTGAAAACTGAGAGAACATGAAAATGTCATCTTCCATTATTAAATAGCATTTAAGTTTGTACCTCTTATTCCTGTAGGGCAGCATAAAGTAGAAAAGTACTACCTAGAAAATCAAAAGCTGAGAGGCTTTTTAATTCCTTTTCCTATGTATGTTTAAAATTTTTCCAAATTTCTTGTGGGAAGAAGGGGTTGGAGTTGCATGAGCATAAATGCCTCAAAATGGCTGAGAACAAGCAGCTCATTGCACTAAGTTGGCAGAGAGCAGCCTGCTCCTTCTGATTTTAGCTGGCATTAGCAGAGACCTTCTCACAATCTTACTCCTTCTACTAAACCTTTGCTCCCAAAAATTGTTAAAAATGCCCAAAAGTCTCACGTCAGTGAGTCTATTTCCAATTAAAAGGATGTCTCAGGTGCACAGCCTGACTTTATTCAGCCCTTTCCTTTCCCTTCCCCTCACCTGGTCAGAACAGCGTGGTTCAGTGAGACTCTTCATTCACTAAAAGCATCCATTATTTCAGTCTGAAGCTCAGTGTGACCTGGGAATAATACAAAGCATGAGAAACCTTGCCTGCATACAGGAATGCTTGTTTATGTTCACAAAAGATACAGTGTATATCACTGAGATATTTTTAAAGTACAGCAGCACCAGTTATTTTGATAACTATAAAGGCTTTATTTTTACAGTATATAAAAATATAGGAACAAAATTCTATACAGAAAAAATATAAAGTTAAGCAGAGATCTTATCAATCTCATTTTTAAGAGGGAAGAGAAACAGGATCATACTGTGCAAGACCAACTTCAGAAAATAAAATTGTTCTGGCAGTTTAAGTGGTAGCCCACTCAATCTGAACAGGATGGATGCTGCTTACTACAGCCAGAGGCAGAGGTATGCCAAGGGATACATTTCCAGCACAGGGAACTAGTGTTGCAGCTTCCAGCATCCTTGCAAGTTTGCGTTCGTTAAAGTGAAACCTAAGTCCTCTTCCATGATCTAACCTGGAGGTAAACATTCTCACACTCCTCAGTATATTTATGGTGAGGGTGGTAAGAGCCCACTGTACCTGGCCAGCACACATTCCCTGACCTGTGATCCCACCCGATGGGCTCAGATTTACATAAACCAGCAGGTCTGCAGCACACCTGCACTCCAATACAACTGGAAGCTGTCTGTGACCAGCCAGTGAGCTGGCAACTATGATTTAAGGAAGGCAAAAGGTCAGTGAAAGCAAGCTGATAAAATCCCTGAGTTTCCACCAGTTCCTCAACGGGGAAGAAAAAAAAACCCAACTAAAAAAAGCAGCTAGCATTCTTTTCCAGAGTACTGTCCATTTCAGTACATTGCTGTCTTTAAGGAAGGACACCATAGACATCAGTAGCCAAAAGCAGAAGAATCATCTCCTCTTTACCTGTATTTCTCTAGTTTCATTTGCCACAACCGAACTGTCCAAGTTTGCTTGCGGGTAAAGCAGGTAAGAGATAGGGAGGGAAATGGGGGCAGATAATTAAGGAGTTACACTGTAAATTATATGCTCGTGGGAAAAAAAAACACAAAAGAAAAGGGTTCTCTCTAGATTTTCCAAGCCTGTTCTCTCTGTGGCCACAAACCAGGGTCTGTCCTCTGCCAACTGACCATAGACCTTCAAAAGAACATGGGACTATGGTCCCTAAAGCAGTGACCTTGCTTTTACACTGTCAGACATGCTAGCGAGGTGCCAATATTGCCACCTTTTCATCACCCAGTAATCATCGCAGGACTCCATGCAAAAGTGCAGTGGGAGTCTCAGGTATCAAGTTCCTCTTATTTTGTTGCTTCGTAGAATTGATTTGCAAGTCCCCGTGTTGTATTCACACTGGAAAAAAGTGCAGCAACACATGCTGGAGACAGTCCAAGAATTATTGCTGTGCTGAGGCAGCTTGCGGAGTTTGACTGAAGAAAATTAACCAAAGAAGTAAGGGCAGACCTAAAAAGGAAGATGGAGGAAGAAGGGAATTGTTCCAGGCACCAGCACATCCCAGTTCCTGCCTACTGCCAGAAAGGTGCTGTAGTGGTTCCTGTCTCCTGTAAGCAGCACATGCAGGGCAGCAGTCTGGGAGTGAGTGGCTGAGTAGGGTTTATCAGCAGCGTATTTGGAAAGCCTCTCTGTAGCAGGCATGGGGACCACTTTCACTGCCACTTGTAGATCTTCACCGTCTTCTCAGTCAGAGTAGCCAGGAGGTGGGTTTGGTTCATTTCCAAGGGGCAGATATCCAGCACAGGCAGGTCAGCCTGCAGCTTCTGCAGCAAGGAGCCACTGCCAGCATCCCATAGCTGTGGGACAAACAAGGTCAAAGACTGCAGGATTCTCCCCTCCCATTCAAAACAGAGCTTCCTCTCTCTAGAGAAAAGACTCCCCTCAAATTACAGGATCCTTTCTCTCCTTTCACACCCTGCTTGGACGACTTTCACAGACTCACAGCACAGCATCACCCTGACTGCCCTCTCCTCTGACCCAGACTCATGAGCTCTCACACAGCCTGTTGTCCATCCTCTGCCTCTGAGCTGCTTTTTCATAAGGGGCAACCCTTCTCCTTGTCATTCTTAAGGAGCCTGTGTCCATCCCTCACAGCACTTACCACATTAGCTGTCCCACCAAGACTGTTACACCACTTACAGTGCACAGTTGTGCCACTATACCCAACTGCATTCCTCTGGTGGACAGCAGGGGCTCGCTGCCTACATTCCTTTCGATGGATGTTAAACACAGGCCTTGGCTAACACTGAGTGTCCCATGCTAACAGGAAGTTACAGCTGCTCTAGCAAGTACAACAGACCAACCTGCAGAGGGTAATGTGCGTGACAAAACAATTCCCACCAAAACACACTCATGCAGTGACTGATAAGACTTCTCTCAAGAGTTGCAATAAAACCCTCCATCACACTGAAAGGAATGAGAGATACCAGGGCAGAATTAGATGCCTCATCACCAGCACACACAAAGACGCTGCCATCCTCCTTCGGGCTCTGAAAAATGGCATTCTTGGTCAATAACTTGCAGGTGGGCCCAGCACTGAAAGTCTGAACCGGGTTAGAAGAACACACCACATCTTCAGAGGCCTCTGTCAGTGGGCTGCAAGTCAGTTCCATCATCACACAACGCACACATGGGTTATTTTTACCTGCGTGGCAGAAATAAAAAATGTAACCTTTGGAAAATTTAATTGCAGACAGTTTTTAGCTATAGGAATACAAGCAACACCACCCTGCAGCTGCCTCCTTTTGCCCTCACCCAATTCTTATCTATGTGCAGATGCTTATTAGTCCAGCTAGGGCAGGTACGACATTACTGCTGTGCCCTCAGCACCAAAGCTGCTGTCGAACTCAAACAGCAGGCCAGAGTGGCAATGAAAAGCGCGTTGCAGATGCACACCATTACGTACTAGGCCTGTATGTCGCGAGGCAGTGCCGTGTGCTAATCTCTGTTTGAATATCGATGCATCCTCCAGGTTCCAGTGGCAGGTGATGAGGCCGGTAGGAGTTGCCAGCTTTCTGTTCCCAAAAGCAGGCTCCTTCCAAGGTCCCAGCTAATATTCCACCATAAGGCAGTGACGCTGAGGCCATCCGGGGCAGATAGGACAGCGATACCATGGGACACCTGAAAGTGTGATTGGCAGCAGTCAGTGCTGTCAGCTGCAGCTGTGCTGGCGTTCTGCCTCACTGCTTCAGGGCTCCAGTCTCTCCAAACACGTTGCAAATAAAGGGCCTAAGCAGGCTACAAAGTGGTCCTTCAAGCAAGGAACCCCAATGGGTTTGTCAAGAATAAGTGAAAATCAACTTAACTACTGAGCCTTATGTTTTGAAGGGGCATCAGTCAGCACACATCAGATGTGTAAATCGGCATTTAATTCCCTGAGTAGAAGAGAGAGAAGTACCAGCATCTCACACCTCTTTGTAATTTGTTCATTCCAAATTCAGTACTAAACCCAGCTCCAAAACAAAGTCAGTTCCCCTGCTTAGGCTGCACCAGTGGGTCCAGTTCTGACCACTGTGTGCCTTAAAAAGATGCAGGTACCAAGCACTTGTACTAAGTTATACACGTACCATGCAACCTTATGAGAGATTTCTTGCATCTGTCCTAAATTTGAATTTTTTTGCAAAATGGTCACATAAAAATTTAAACTATTACAATTGCTGTGTGATTTATGGAAGAAGCTATATTTAGCTTAATGTATATTAGTGAAGTTGAGAGGAATGAAAAATTCTTATGCCATACCTGGACTTCTGAGGGACTAGTTCCTGGACATGAGAGGTCGTGTCTCTCAAATCATATATCATGATAGAGCCATTGACCAATCCAGCATAGATGTAGTTTGTATCATCCAGACACCAGCAGCAGCTCCAGACAGGACGGCCAGCATTGTATGTCTGCACCACAGTATTTGTTGCCAAGCTGCAGAAGAAAAGCAAAGTGTTGGCCTGTTGCACAAGCATCTACTGATGAGAAGATAGCATAATTAAGGTAAGAAAATCTAGCTTTTTAAAGTCTTTAGACAGAAGCATCTCTCTTTAGACTGAATTCAGAATTAATTCCTCCTTTACTCAAGACATGAATCTGGAAAGTCTAGACAGAATAATCACTTGGATGTTGTCAAGTGATTTACAATTCTTCCAGGCCAATGCTTCTTTTTCCAGATTGATCTTTGGAGACTGGGAAAGGAAATCTCAGAGCAGGGTCTCAGCTGCCTTAATGGAAAGAGAAAGCTAAGTTACTTTTCTGGAAACAATTAGGAGAAGTGAATCCAGTGTAATCCCGTAATATTGCATATTCCTGAGATCACAGGGCTCATCTCTTCAGATTACATCTCTTGCTAATTATTTCCCTCTTTTTACATGAGAAGAATAGTGCTTATGCTTCAAAAGAATCCAATTTAAGCAAGAGTGAGACAGTGAGGGGGTAAAGACAGTTAAAAGCACATTTATAGTGTTAATTCTTTAGAAACTCAATTTGTGGAAGGAAGAAGAGGGGATTACACAGAGGGGTGCAACCCAGAATAGCAGATGAAGTTGGTGTCAGATTAGAACATATTTGCAAAGGGCAGTGTTGTCGACAGACTCAGCACATTGATAATAGTGGGAGACAGAAGACAGCATACATCAAAGTAACTCTGATATCCTATACAACACATGGGCTCCTCCCTGGGGAAGGTGATTATGCTCAGAACTCCAGAGAAGTAAGCAATTGCTCCCAGGTAAGTATAAGGGGAGCAGCCACAAAGACAAACCTGGCTGGGGAGACAGGGAGTTTGATATCAGAACAGTGACTGGCTTAAAACAACAAGGAAAAAACAAAAAAAACCAACAAAGTCACAGTGCCATTTTAAAAACTTTCAAGCCAGAACAGGAAGATAATTCCTTTTGGTAGGATGACTCTGAAATCAGTAACTAGAGAAGAGAGATGACCAAAGGGGGACTTTTTCAGAGAGAGACTGAGAGAAGCATGAAGATGCTGCTGAAGCAAGCACCTAACTCCAAGGCACTATGGGATCAAGTACAAAGGCAAGAGGATCACAAGTTTCAATGCCACCAACCAGGCAGTGAGAGGCAGATAGAGGAGTCGAGTATCTGAGCAGATACTGCCAGGAGAAGCCACTTTCCAGATTAAACCATGAAAAGAGTATCAACCTCATTGGTTAAAAGTCTGGCATGCTGATTTTAGCATCAGAGACAGACAGTTTTGTTTACTCTTAACTAGTCTAGCAAACATTTCAACATGTTAACAGGATAGCAACATTCTTGACATTTTTGTTGCAGGATGAAGGTCTCTTCATTGCTTCACTCATGGAAAAGAATTGGGACTAATCAGTCATAACAGACATATCCTGCCTCACCCTATACTGATAGACAGATGTGGGTAAGATGTTAATATAGCTCCATAAGAATCAATCAGCTAACAAAGTTTTGAGGCAGCTTAAGCTTAAGATTGAAGAGCAGCAGAGCAGCAAGAGAACATGCTCATAGGCTGTAAATTCTAACAAGCCCAGACATTTTTGTCAGCCCCTGCATAATTAGTCTCCAAGCTGCAGCTTTAAGCCTCTGCTAGCTCTAGAGAAACTCTGTTCCTCTAGCATGTGCACAACAATGCTGTCTACGCAATTCATATCCCAGATGAATTCCATGCTCAGCAAGAAGGTTAAAATCGGAGAAGCCAACATTAGTGCAGGGAAGAAAGCGCCCAACCTAAACACCCCTTGTTTCTGTTTTAGGCCACACAAGTTCCCATGCTTCACATTTCCCTGCAGTAACAGAAAGCCAAGTGGACAGTAAATTTCCCATCTATACATTATGCTACGTTTCTTCTCAAAGCAATTTGGCTGATCCATGCTGAATTACTTCTTTTCCACCAAGTTCACAGGAAAAATATCACAGACAAGTAGCTCCCTAACACCTCCACCTAAAAGATACGAAAGCATGAACAAGTCTTTCCCTCTGATAGTTCCCACATGCAGGAAGAATAAATATGCAGACCTGACATCATCTCAGCAGCATCTTTTGGAATGCAGAATAGCAAGCACTGCAAGACATTTCTAGAGACAGAACAAAATCCAATCCAGTCTCTTACACATAGCAAAAAAAACTCTGCTGGGACAGGTTGCTCCCCCCAGCACAGCTCACCTGGTAAGTTTGAGAGTGTTGTCCAAAGCAGCAGAGAGCAGCAAGCCATTTGCTCGACTGCCAAAAGCCAGTCCCCGAATCTGTTTACTATGGATGGGTATATACTGACTGCTCTTCAGGTTGGCCACGCTCATCATCTTAACACCACAGCCTTTCACAGAAGGATAAAGCAGGTTACCACAAAGCAGCATGTATGTAGAACTAGCAATTCTGTGCCAGAACTTCAACATCTGTACTGAAGTCTGTGGTGGGATGAACACGTAGAAGTTATTTGCTGTTCTGGTTAAGAACCACCACAGATGGCAACAGGGCTAAATCCTTAAGGATCCCAGTCAGCATGAGCAAACTCAGTATCAGTGTTACAGTTCCTGTTACAAGACCCTGCTGCTCTTTAGCCATTCTTGCCTAGATAAAAAAAGACACACAGTAGGATTACAGGGCTACTTAAGAGGACAAGTGTCACTGCAAAGAATGGCTACAGGTGAACTTAACCTGTGTCCTACAAAAGCCACCACAAAGCCTCCATTCAGAGATTCATCCCCTGGCTCCAGAAGCCAGAAAAATAAAGGTCAGTTGAACACAGAAAACAATTTTGTTATGTCTAGATAAGGCATATTAATCTTAAAATCATTAACCAAATAGAGTAAGTTTCATCATTCAGAAAGCATTGAAGTACTTTGCAAATAAACTCACTCAGACTCCTAATGCTACATCTATTTAACTGAGAAAGCAAGTTGGCACTGATCCAGATGTCAGGTCACTTGCCCCTGGCCATAACAGCGAGACAAAAAAACAGGGCTGCTCATGACTTCTTGGCTTTCTATTTCTTTACTAGGAAACAGTGCTCCAATCATTCATATTAGAAGTTTTCTGGGTTTGGTTTTCCCTTTTTTTTTTTTTTTAAGAATATTAACAAATCAGCTGCATGTGGATCAATCCACCTACAATCTGAGGAGCAATGTTTCTCACTCAAGCACTGGAAACATCTCTGCAAGCCCTAGTGCATTGACACCTTGTTCCTTCAGAAGACCCACCTTTGCAAGGAGTACCAGACACACCTTGTACCTTCTTGTGGATATGGCACTTCAGCAGAAGGGCCAGACACAGACCCTCTGCTAAGATTTTGCCATAGAAGTGACAGGAGAAACAAGCTACCTCACTAGGCAGCAGCTGCCAATGCAGGGGCCAGATGAACTACAGCAAGTCTTATGAGTATTCTCAGTTTACAAGGCACATGCAAAGGTCAAGCAGAGAAGCAGGGAGCAAGTAGAAAACATATTTAACTTTCACCTATGAACTCCCAAATCTTGATTTGCCTAATTACCAGGAATAAAAGTGGACTGTGGAGAAGGCTGCGATACCACGAGACAACTGAGAGAGTCACAGTATGCCATTACTCTGCAGTTCCCAGTCTGAGACACCACAAAAACCTTCTCTAAGTGGTACTTGCACTGGCTTTGGCTGGAAGGGAGGCTGCCTGGGATGCAGGTATGGGAGCTGCCAGGTTGCTGAGAAGCACTCACACTGTGCTGGGCCACCAGAGCCTTCAGTTCCTGCAGAGGAAAAAAAAAAAAAAAAACCAAAAACACCACCCAGAGAGCTTTAATGCATCACTGGCAATTTAACTTTCTGCAATATCTGTTCCAAATGCTCCAACTGTACTTGTTTTCAGATAAAGAGGGAAAATACAGTCCTGTTTCCATGCTGTTCCTGAAATGCTGGATTTCCAAGACCACTGACTACGACAGTGAGCAACAAAAGTGTTCAAATGCTACGCAAGTTCTGGCAGAATGGACTGAAAGTCTGCTATTGTATGTATTAGACTCCATGAAAGAGAGGGCTCTTGGGCAACACATAAAAGCCAATAACAATTACTACCAGATCAATGCTGTTTATAAGAGAACGAACTGCCAAGTATTACATGCAGCTAAGCCACAAGAGAAAGTCAATTAAAACCATTTTCCAGAATTTCCAGAATACCCCATAAAAAAAAAAAAGCCCAAGTTTCAACATAAAGAGTGTTGCAGGAAACAAGTCAGTCTATTTAATGAAGATGACCCTGTTCTTGTAAACCCCTGGCAGCAAATTCCAGGAACAACACAACTCTCAAGAGCTCCAGCCCTGTTTTCCACCACCTCCCCCCCACCCCTTCCTCCACCTCAACTGATGAATGCTCAAGGATGCTCAGCAGAGACGCAGCCAAGGACAGCTTCCATCAGCAGCAAGGTATTCCTAGAATTCCTCTTTCCATAGAGATCATCAGGAGTGAGGTAGGTATGTGAGTAGTGGCACTGGCATATTGCGAGTCAACTAAAAATGCCCCCCAAGAAAGCATTTTGACCAGCTTGTAATCCAAGGGCAAAACCAGACAGTGCAGAACCCCAGGGACATCAGAGGGAGCATATATATATATATATATATATATATAAAGAAAATTGCTACTTGCTTTCTGTTTTTTGAGCAACATAGATTATGCTTCAAATACTGTGTAATTTTTAAACAATTAAGGGCCACAAGAGTGATATTATGAATATATTAGCAGATTGCAAGCTAGCTTCAATATTGAACCAGCCAGTACCACTTAACTCACATCTAAGCAAATGCATAAGTTCTCAAATAGACAAGATCAAAGATCAAGCTCTACATTAATAGTTCCATCAAGACCTGTAACTTTTGGAAACTGCTCAAGAAAAGAGCAATTCTGATATTTTACTGAGGTCTGATCTGTTTTGCATCAAGCTCATTGCAGATTCCCCAAGGGAATAAAAAAAAAAATTAAGCTGAAGACTCAAGAGGATTCCATTAGGGCCAACAAAGACAAAACAACCTGGGGAGGAAGAGGAGGTGTGGGCATTGCCAGGACATTTATGATGGAAGCTATAGCTTTGGGCTTAGGAGTAAGCAGTCAGTGAAAACACAGGTAACTTAGAAGAAAGTTACTTTTAATAAAAAATTTAATAAACTCTTTATTTCTAAAAGGCAGGAGGATATCACCACCACTGAGGATCAAAAGAGATTAAAATTACTTGTTGCTCTGAGGAGTTTACAAAACTCTCCTTGTCACCTGCACTCAACATTCAACTTTTACACAAGTTACTAAAAAGGAAATCACACAATTAAAACCACAAGGACTATGTTTACATTTAAACACAATGAATGAACCCAGCAAAATCAGGAAGTCTTACTGGAGGCACATTACAAAGGTGATTAAAAATGTTGCACCGTAGAACAAATTCCACTAATTGCACTCAAAAGGACACTCTCTTGGTAATGTAAGCCTATACCTTCCTTTAGGATGCTTTCTGGAGTTTTCCTGATGCCTGGTGTTAAATAAGGACCTTGAGGGCACACTTGCCTCTCTGCACACGCTATGACTGCCTCCTAGATTTCACCTTGCCATTGCAGTGATGAATGAACAGCCACACAGGCTGGGGAAAGAAGAGGATTATACAGCAGAAGTTTTCCTGAGGACTATACATGAGAAGTAGAAGCAGGAGAGCACAATGAATAGGAAAGGAAAACCACTAGCTATAACAAATTCAGAAGTTTTCTTTTGAGTATTAGATTACAGTCTTAATAGCTGATATGAGGCTTTAGAGACAAAGGCAGTTACCGGATGACTGTCACTCTCTGGCAGTGCTCCCACAGAGCTCTTACAGAAGACATGCCTGCTTATCTTGCACTACACAGCCCCAGCCTTGCATTTAATAGAGATAAAAACATGACTGTACAACCTCAAACTGCAGTCCAGCACTACAGGCATTCCACCTTCCACCTCCCTTTGGTTCAGGTTCCAGTTCAGTCAAAAGGGACACAGCACATTTTCAGTTGGCTTCACTAGAAGTAAACAGCTGAATGAAATAGCAGCTTTTACTTCTAGATTTTCCCCCAGACATCAACTGGAGCTGAACAGAAAGATATTTATGCAATAAAATAATTACCCTGAAATTTTTCTAAAGTTGTTCGGTTCACAAATTTTTATTGTTATTTTGCCATCCAATTCTTTTTGCTCTGAAAATTCTACTTAAAAAAAGCTCTTCCAATACATCAAGCAATATAAACTGACCTCTGCAAGGCTCAGTTACACTTGCTGTCTTCCCTACAGCAGCATGCAATCTCCTGTCATTTCCCTGCCAGTCCTCCCTTTACTGCTGTGTACACAAACAGAGCTACTGTTCCCCACTTGCAAAAATAAATCTCCTACCCCAGTTGATTAGTAGTATTAATGCCAGAAGCCAGAGATGGTTTGCTTATCATTAACTAACTTTTACTGAAAATTTTGGCAGACTCAGGTGGAATACTGCAGTAGCTCACATCTGATTTCCAAGTTCTTTGTGCTCACAAGGGAAAAACTTCAGGTGAAAGTAAGGCTTCAGCAGCACTGCTTCCAAAATGCAAGTCTGAACCTGCCACGCAGTGTGCAGCATATAGCTCCGCAAAGCACATACTGCAGGTTTACATATAGAAACACTGCTGAGAGCTTTCTTCCAGGGTTTCACTTAACTACCTACCCTCTCTCCCCTCAACTTCAAGTTCCTTTCCTCATGTATTTTCACATAGCTGAAGACTTAAAAACCATCCCTTTTCTAGCTTCAATCATCTTCGATACTTCAATAACAAAAGTACAATGAATAAGACTGCTAATGGACAAGAACAGGGAAAAATGCAGACAAACCTAAAAAAGGTCATAACTAGTGACATGACTGCTGATGAGATGCAGCTCTCAAACACATTAGTGACAAAAAAGGGTTCACACAATGACTTTTGGGGGGGAAACCATTTGCTTTCCATAAAAGACTTCAGACACCAAGGTTTGTATGCAACCAATTAACATCATAACTATTCCAACCGAGTTCTGTGCAACTGAACTTTGCCATACCAAGTGTCCCTCTGAGTATATGGACATTTCACACACTTTTGTAATCCCACAGCACTGTTTTCTATACTGATGTATAGCTTTTTATGCCAGTTAAACACATTTTCTTTTGCCATCAGTAGCATTGCTTGCTGAAAGGACCAGGGCAACAGACTCAAGATGTAACAAGGCAAGTTCAGATTAGATGTTAGGAAAAAAAAAATTCTCAGTGAGGATGGTCAAACAATGGGATGTCCAGAGGTGATGTGTGATCTGCTTACATACACTCAACACCTGGTATGACAGTGCCCTCAGCAACCCAGCCCAACACTGAAGTTACCCAACTAGGATTGGGCTAGAAACCTCCAGGGGTTCCTTCCAACCTAAAAAATTCCATGCAAGTAGTTGCTTTACTAGATGACCTCTCATAAGAGAAGGAACTCATTAGCCATATGCTCAAAATACAATCAAACAACTTAAGAGACTTACTCCAGGCTTCCTGCTGATTTTCTGCTCCCCAGCAAATTGTTTTACTCTGTTTATTCATACTATAAACAAGCACCTCGAAATTGCTTCCAGCATTCTCATTAACCACTACAGGACAGTGATGAATGCAGTATAAATACTCAAACAGAGCTTAAAGAACACAAGGTACTTAATCTTTATAACATGCAACTTCAATTCAGTTAGACTGGATACTCTATCATTTAACACCGAAAGAATTGCAGGAGGACATTATGGACCTACAGTTTTATCTTATTCACATTTTTCTTAAGCCAAAGTTTGAAGTGGACCAATTTTCTTATTAGCTCTGATGAGGATACAGCTTCATGCAGGAATTTAGGTAAGCATTTTGAAAAGCCTTATGTCCCACAGGAAGACTTCAGCAGAGGATGTTGCTTGATGTACAGATATGAATAGCCAAGGCTATAAAAACTCCAGAAGTAGAGAAAAGCACCAAGTTGAGTTAACTAGACAGTGAAAGATTAGATGTCATCTACTTCATACAACAAAAAAGTAGCAAACTACCTATGAAACAGGCTCTTGGAAACTCTAGCACTGGTGGAACATGCCAAATAATTCAGTTGGAAACACCAGTGGTGTCCACAATTTATAGGAATCCTGCAGAAGCAGCTGTGATTGGTTACAAAATATAGCAGTATTGCATAAGCCAGAAAGGTAGTAGTCATTTATTATCATTAATTTGTATTCTAAGGAACAGAGGTGCCTCTTAGCAGCTGTTCAGCCCACGCATACAGACTACCTTATTGACAGGCCAGGTCTCACGGTACCAGAAGATGCTTAAGTAGAATGTTGATTGACCTTCACAAAAAAAATCAGGGTGTTTTTTTTGTTGTTGTTTTGTTTTTGCAAATAGCCATACCTCTTCACAAACTATTTCTCAAAGGCTCTTAACTAACTAGTGATAATAGGTCCCATTACAGGTTTACTGTAGAGATTTCCAAAGCTTATTTTGATGCAGCTAAGAGAAAGATGAGGAGAATTAAGTTTGGTGCTTATTACCAGGCCTTTCCAGGCACCCAAAACCTGAGGAGGAACCTGCAACATCAGCATCCAGAAAATTCTACTGCTAAGCTGTAATTGCAACTTTGATTACATCTTAGAAACACATTAAAAAAATGTCAGTGTTATATAGTTCATGTTATACACAAAGATGCCAGCCTGGGCTGTTTAGGATACTCCTGATGATTCACCAGTTGAGTTTACTAAATCTTGCTGCTTATTAAAACTGGAAGCCTGTCTTCTCTCCTTTAAGCGAACATGCAAAAGACAGGTTGAAGAGAAAGGGAATCCTCTGCATATTAGAAGAGACTCACCTGAACTTGCTTGTGGAGTTTGCTGCATTCGTTTGTCAAAACTTGCAACTGGAGACGGCTCTGTGCAGATTCCAGCTCTGCCTGTCTCCGCAACTTTTGCTCCTTTTCTAAAGAGCTAGAGGAACAAGAGAAAAGCAACCCTTAAGACTAGGTATTATCTAGGATGCTTCTCTGGGCTGTCAACTCCTATCCTCAGACTTCATCCCAACACAAGTCCTGTTCAGGTAAATTTAAAAGTAACAGAAAATCTGCACCACACTCATCCAGTACATTCACCTCAAGATGTTCTTGATTATGCAATTGTATGAATGACTCACTCAAGTATTGTTCATAGAAACAACAGCCTTTCTCCTCACCCTCTCCAAAAGTACTTATTTAGTACACTGAAAGAGAAATCAGGGGTTTTTTCCCCTACAGAAACAGTTTAGCAAATTCTATACCATCAATATCCACATAATATACCATGTCAGTAATACAGCAAGTCGTAACACAGCAAGATCTTCAAGCTTGTTTCTACTACCAGTAACTAATTTTGTATTTCAGGAAGACATAGCTGTATCAGAAATAGACAGATACAGATAAAGTCTCTGTGCATACCCATATAGAAGCCATACTTGCTACCTCACCTTGAGCGTAAAAGTGTATACATACCATTTAGCAGCAGCAGCCGTGATAACACACTTCCATTTCTCTTTCACAGGGGCTTTACATATGAACAAATAGTTAAAGAGGGGGAAGAAACACCAGTATTCCTTAAAATTGTCTGTACGTTTGGCCTATAATGTTAACCACTGCATTCTGCACTTTAAAAGCTGCAATATTCCAGTTATTTCAGTAGTTCATGTGCAGGGAGATTTAGCTTGCCTAAGTACCCTCTAAATATACAGACCTAGCCTTGCATTTTCATCAAGCACAGAATTCTGTCATTTCCCTATAGCTTCTTCACACAATTTTTTTTTTCTTGGCTGCAGAAGAAACAGGTGAAATGCTGTATTTAACTGTCGCAAACACATTCTTTACACAAGTACCCAGAGCCTAAAGACTGGCTTTTCTGAACGTAAAGAATGAAGCCCATGATTGTACACCTAATTCAAGGCTATGTGCAAACAATATTGATGCATGCATGAGTGTTCACATTTGTCCTACATTCATGGCTGTGTGCCACAAGGCAGCCACTGCCAGCAACTTCACTGGACTGACAGGCAAGTCACTGCTGTCTGCCTCCCCACAAAAAACAGGAGGCAGAGGAGGTGTAGGGCAAGTGGGCAGGGTTTGCAGCGAGATCCTGAGACACAAGCAGCAGTTAGACAACTACCTCTCCATGAAAGAAAGATTTAAACACCCAAATGCCTTCTGTGCTTTTGAAAAAAAAATCTTACTTATTGTTTGTTTTGCAGTGTCAATCCAGTAAAAGCAGCATGACCCTTCTAAAGGTACAGTTCAGATACCATCAGGCAGTGGCCATCTGGACAGAAGAGATATTTTCCCTTTGTGACAGTTACTCCTCAATCATTTCTGATTAGTAATTACCAGGATAGTGAGGTATCTGTTGAAAGACTGCACTGAAAGAACAGCAGTAGAGACATGTAGTGAATAGAATTTAATTGGGATTGTCTTCACAAGATTCGGGAGAACTCTGATATCTACAGCCTTTTAGTTTGAGTAGTATCTGTGAAAGCAACTTAATGAAAAGAAAGTAGTCCCCATTTTCATACCTGCTTTTCCTATTTTCAATAAAAAGTCTACAGTTAAGTTGAAGGGGGAAATTGAGTCACAGTAATGCTTCCTGACCTCTTGTAAGTAAAGCTACATGAAGAATTTGACAAAGCAAGATGGAAAGTGATTCGTATGAGAGATTACTGTTTAATGCATGCAGAAAAGACAGCAGAAAAGGTCAGCTATTCACCCCCCTTGCATTTCTAACTATGCCTCGCTTTTCTCATCTAGTGATGAATTACCAATACATGGCTTTTTAGCAACAACCCTGCATGTTCTCCCATGATGACATCTGAGGGTACAGCACAAGACAGCTTTTGCTACTTCAGTGCTGCGAAGCACAGACTCAAGAATTCTGTTCCAAGAGAAACTTCTCCTTCCCGGTAAGACACACACAACCCAGCAAGGCTGTGGTTTGTTAAGCCAGCCATATCATGATAATCCCCAAGGGAATGCACAAATTGCTTTAGACAATACAGGAAATGAAAGCAAGAAGTAGAAGCCAAGACTGCAGCTTTCAATGGCATGCAGTCAGTGTGGTTGTATCTTTATGTAAAGACTCCATACCTTTTCATGCGTTCCTGTTCACTGGTGTCCAGTGCTTTCAAAGTGCGAGCATACAGGATCACAATGTCAGAACGTTTTGCCTTCTTATTGCACTAAAATAAAAGACAAGTTCAGTTAAATTCTTGTAGAGGAACTATCCAAACTATGGATACCTACAAGTTGCTAGGTATTATTTTGAAAAATCCTTATAGCTTTGAAGGAGGGGTTGTCTACTTGACAAGAAGTCCACAAAACCACAAATGTTAACACAGCATGTTTGCAAGACACTCCCTCATACAGACACCAGAACTCTAACTGGGGCTGCAACAACAATTTAGGTTGTGTATCATATTGTACCTTTAACAATGCATCTCCTTGATTTCCACTAAATTTACTCTGCTAAAGCACCAGTGATACAGCATAGCCAGGTATGTTCCAGGGATGACCAAAAAAAAAAAAAAGTCAGACAAAGAGGGGAAAAAAACATCTAAAACAAAACATAAGCCCAACCTCTATTTTGAAAACATCAAAACTAGCTCCTTGGCCAATAGACAAGGATTTAGGAACCCCTGAGTATACTCCCAACTCTGTTATTTACATACTATATTCCTTTAATCAAATCCTATAGGCCCAAATCCATAAAAGCATTCCAGTGTCCGTATGAAACACTGACATCCCACTGATTTCAGTGATACACAGGGAGTCAGATATTTCAATAATATTGTGCATCTGGCTGTGACCATTTAGTACTTTAGATTCACCTTAAAAAGAAGAGATAATACCTCCCATGAGTTGGGACTTGGAAGAAATTACAGCATCTGCAAGCTTACTGTTTTGCCAGTGTACTTTGTTGATCAGAAAAGAGGCAGTGAATACTCAGATCAAGTAACCTCCACTGAATATTAAATTACTATGTGCACTTAAAATGCAGACTTCTCTATTATTTAGTAGCACAAAGATATCATGGGCAATAGCTTCAGATTAGACAACCCCCCTCCCTTTGTAAAGAGCTGCCTTGCAGAGCAGTAAGTGGCTAAGCTTTCCTGGCAACCAGCAGCTGTCACTGGCAGGATCAGGAGTGCTGCAATTTCACAGTAACTTGCACTCAAGCCACTTAGTATACAGAGCACCACGCACAGCAGCTCTGTGCTATTCAATCAGAGAATGCCCAGTCGCAAAGGACAGTGACTGAAAACGCAGGTAAGATGATTTAGCACCAAGGTTCTCTCCAGAGCAAGTTTTCCCAGGAAATTTTCTGTAATTACATCGCTGGAAGAAAGAGAGAGAGCAAACAACCCTTAAGAGTTGTTAGGGTTCAAGAAGAGAGCAGTCACAAAATTTCAAAGAGCAAAGATGCCATGTAGGTCTCTGAGAATTCTGTCTAGGCCTGAAGTAGGTGAAGAAGAGCTTAGGCAGACTTGACAGGAACAAGAAAAATAAGGTTTGGGCCTTTGCTGTGGCAACAGTGATTCTTTAGGTTTAATCACAGTGTACATCCACAGGAAGTTGCTTGTTGAGAGCAGGGAATCCTGCACAATGTCAAGCAAGACTATGGAAGCTCTCAAAATGACAAAACCAAAGAAATCCTGGGCTTCCAGCCACCAACTCAAAAAGCAGAACTGAATCCTTTTGATGAAGTACTCATTGACCTATTTTTTGTCAAAATTCCTTTCTGGAGAAAAGTAATAAGGAATTGAAGCACATCAGAGAAGCGCAGACCTAATCAAAAGAGATCAATATTACCCATGGAAAGAAAACCAAAAAGAACACCTTAAAAAGCAGATCTACCACTTGCAAATGGACATTAAAGGATGCAACTTGTTTCTCAGTTTGCTCTCTCTGCAAGCTACCTCAACAACCTGATCTGCTTAAAGGCTGCAAAAGCAGATGCAGTTCAAAACAGAAGATTAACTGACAGAAAACAGTTCTCAAACAGATTTCTTGTCCAGTAATGTATTCTTTATGCTTAGTTTATTGCTTCTAGGAATCTGTCTGCCATTCCCACACTCCAGGACCACAGGGCAGTGATCTGAAACAAATTACAGGTTTAGCACTTGAACCCTCAAACTTCTCAGTCTGCTATTCACAAATGTTCTACTAAAGGGAGAAAATCCAAGTCAGACTTCTCCCTTTAAAGCAGTGCTAGTTGTTCCTGGCCTAGTCATATCAAAATAAAGGTGATTTTGGTTATTTCTGACAGCAGGCAAAGGTGGATTCTTTATGCAGTTGTAACAGTTATGGTGATCAAGCCTGCAGCAGAAGTTACCTGATAGCAAGTCCTTTCCAGGACACATAAATGTCCATTTACCTGGGGGCACTTCCCTGCTTGTCCCTTGAGCCACCTTTCAATGCAGGTGTAACCAAATAGGTGTCCACACCGCAATGCTGAGAGACGGTGGTCCCCAGCGTTGGTCCACTGCTCAAAGCAGATTGCACAAGTATCCCCTTCCTCCTCATCCAGTGGCGTAACAGGAACTGATGGTTCCAGTTTCTTTAGTGGAGTTCTCTAGGGTTAAAAAGAAAAAAAACCACACAACTTTTTTTAGACAAACGCAGCACTGACTATATTTATTCTGCCTCCAAAAGCATTTAGGTCACCTTACCTGCTTTTGCTGGACTTCAGCCTCTTCATCCTCATGACCTCCATGTTCTGTAGAAGCTTGAGAAAAAGCTTGAGGTGGCTCTGCTTGGACCTGAGTGGAAACTAAAGAAAGCATTGCTTAGATGAACTGATACATAATGGGGGAAAAACAAGTTCTCCTTGACTTGACCCAGAATCATCGGGGCATAAGGTAAGCAGTGCAACAATGGCACAGGGTACGTACAAAGCTTCAGATCAGTGTCCTGGATACTGAAGGTCAGGCAGTCTGTGTGTAAGCCCTTCTATTCATCAATAGCAGTGCTGAAGAACTTTGTTTTCTTTTATAAAAAGGATCAGAATTTCAGTGAAAAAGGAGGGGTCTTTTAAAGACAGCAATTGTTGTTAGGATTTTCTGACCTGCTGGAAACAAATACATCTGCATACAGGTCTATAGTTAGGCTGATGCAAGGATAGAAGCCTGCATCATTATGCCCAGAGAAAGACAGACACCAATAAGAAGTAGTTATTTTGCCAAGGGATCCAAGTATGCATATTTCATGTGCCAAGAAAGCATTTACCGTATGCTATCTGCCCATTCACCCTGACTTCAGCAATTTTCCAGCTGGTATTTATCTGAACTATCAATTCTGCTGGGCCATATGTTTTTGTGGTGGGCCCCTGTTAGCCCTTCTGTTGAAGTACAGGCACACAGAAATGCTACATTTGGATTACCATCACTAGCATACTAAAAAAGGAGCAGAAATAGCTGTCTCCCCCCTATCTGCTGACAAAAAAAAAAAATTTATCAGGCACATTTAGCATTCAAGGCAGATACTCTCAATCCAGTAGAGAGGTATCACCTAACCCTGGCTAATGCAAATAAAGTTTTCAGCCCTTATGATTCTGGGCTGAACAGGAATCAGTGGCTTATATAAGCAAAAAGCACAAGGGAATTCCAGAAAACCCCACAGAGAGCATATGTTCCCACAGTATTAGACAGCACTGAACAGCTTGAATTCCTGTCACGTGTAAGACTAGCTCAGAACAAGTGGAATGAATCTGTTCAAAAAACACCTCATAGATGTACCCTCAAAAAAGGTGTCAAGGTGGACTGGCAAATCAAAAACAAAACTAAGGGCAGAGAGTGAAGCATAAGGACATTCCTTAGAGACTGAAGTAAGAAAAAACAAACCAACCTTGTTTTCATATTTTCTGGGCATCAACAACCTTGACTAGCAAGTTAACTATTTGTCACTCTTACATAAACTGCATACGTTTATCACAAACATTGTCACTGAAGTGCATGGCAGCCTGTGAACATGAGTCTGGATAAAGGATTGTGAGCCAGAAAAAGGAAAGAAAGAGACAAACAAAAAGCCCACTGTCCTAAGTACCTCTACCTCCTCAGCTAAGTGTCACCAGAAGTTACAGAAATGAAAACTCTAAACTGAAGCAGACTGAAATCACAAATCATTAAAAAAATACTGAATCAGATCCTTCTCTGAAAACTGAAAGCACTGCTGATCTCCAGAGATGTGACTTGATGTCTTCAATAATGCTCCTTTATAATATATAACAGTAGAAATGCACTAAGTACTAATCTCTAAGCTTGAAGTTATTCTGAACATTTCCAGGATTACTTGTAAGCAGCAGCCTGCAAATAGCAGAAAGAATGTATTTAACATTATGGTAGCAATCATCCGTTGCTGCTACAGCTCTTAGGAACGGCTTGCCAGAAAGCCTTGCGGTAGCAACCTGCTCCTGTCAGCTGTAGGTATAATGATCTCTTAGCACCGCCTGTTGTGAAGCTCAAAAGGATTTCCCCTACTGAGTTTTGAAACAGGAAGATGGGTTTCTGAAATCAGTCTCCACACTGCTCAAATATAGGACAAACCTCCTGAGCTAGCTGCTGCATGTGTCTCCTGAGCTGATGGTAACAGGGGTGCTGCAGCCTCCACTGCGTCGTCCTCCTCCTCAGCAGAAGTGCTGCTGTCGGAATCACTCAATTCTATTGTTTCACCTGAGCTGTGCTCCTGGTTGTCCCTTGCAATATGCGAGGGCTCCAGATGTGGAACTGGTCTTGTAGCTGGCTCTTGGGTCCTGCTCAGTTGAAAGTAACTGTCCAATGCTGACCTGAGTCCAGAAAAGCAAGAAAAAAAGCCAGTTATTTCAGGTAAGCTAAAGGCTCAGCATGTTTCTCCATGCTTGCTTGCAGTAAAATTCCAAGGCTCTGACTCCAATAATCAGGTATCAAAGTTACCAGGACACACTTTCTCTAGTAGAGGGGCAATCCCATTCAATTGCCTGCTTTATGAACTATCAGTGGTATCCTACAGTAACCATTCATTTTGCTCAGCTCAAAGAAAATCTCCTTCTCCTTACAACAAGGTTCTGTCCTGGGTTCAGCTGGGGTAGTTAATTTTCACAGGAACCTTGGAGGGGGCACAGCCAGGACAGCTGACCTGAACTCACCAAGGAGCTATTCCATACCATGTGACATCATGCTCAGTATATAAATGGGGAGCAGGCTGGGGAGTGCTCTCGGCTTTTCATGGGGGAAGTGGCAGAGCATCGGGTTCTGTGTGGTAAGCAGCTGCACTATGCATCACTTGTTCTGTATATTCTTTTATTTGTATTGTTGTTGTTGTAACTTCTCTTTTTGTGTTGCCCCAGTAAATTGTCCTTATCTCAACCCTCAAGGTTCCGGGATTTTTTTTTTTTTGGTGTTTTCTTTTCTCTTTCTGATTCTCCTCCCCATCCCACCAGAGGGGGGTGGGAGGAGTGAGCGAGCAGCTGCATGGTCCTTTGTTACCAGCTGGGCTGAAACCACAACAATATTGTCTTCTTTTGGGGTGGGGGCATGGAAAGAAAAGCTAAGAAGACATAAGTATTATTCACTAACAGACTAAGGAACTCCTAACCTGTACTTACAGTCCTACCTCAGATTTGGTTCACAAAGCCACTGGTAATACTAGACACACAAGGCCTGTATCAGAGTCTCATCCCATTGACTACTTTGCACCTTGTCTTTCTACTTTCTCTCTTCTTTTCTACTGGAACTTCATCCCTGGCTAGAAACATCCCCCCCCTCTCCCCGCATCAGTTCAGCTATCATCTCAATTATCCTTCAGATTCAAAAAAGAAGTATGTCAGGTTGCCTTACAGCCCTAAGAACTCCAGTGACCTTCACATACAATCCAAGGGCAAATAGCACAGCTACATTTAATCATCTGGGAGGAGAGGAGTTCTTGGTCTCACTGAATTTAAAGGCAATGCACCGGTTAATTATAATTTCACCCTTGGCATTTACAAAAGCTACAAAGATGAGACAAAACCCAAATGAACCAGAAATGGGGATTTCTTTCTGGCTGGAGAGTATCACCCTTGAAACTCATTGCAAACAGTATTAAATGTAGATTTTTTGCTTTCTTTGCCTGGAGGTAAGAGAAAAACCCTACAGAAAAATATTAGTTTGCATGTTTGTGAAAGTTTCTGCAGCAACTGTCACCAGAAAACCTAATCAGGCAATCCCCAAATCAAAGGCGAAATGCAAAACAGCACAAGCTCCACTGAGCTAAATGCTGGCTGGCTGGAACAGCCAAGAGTCAACACTGCTGCAGGAAGCACCAACAGGAATCTGGCAGAGTGGAGGGAACAGTGCAAGCAGCTCTGCAAGCAAGGAGGAAAGCATAGAAGGGCTCAGAATTCAACACCACCACTATCAACATAAGAAACAGAGGGATTCACTTAACAAAAGCAAAGATCCTGCCAGAATATGTCAGAGAATACTGTGCCATTACTGAGCTTAAAAGGTATGCAAGCTGCCCAGAATTCAGCCACAACCTGGACTGAGCTAGGCTCTATAAGCCAGGAAGCAAGGCAGTTTTAAACTGATGCCAGACGTGATAAGAGCACAGTTCAGATCCAAGTTTATTTCTGCTTTACCTGGCACTGATTGTCCTCTGGGAACCACCAATTCTCTGTTGCCTGCGAGCTCTCCTCACTCGTGGATGCTGCGTGACCTGTGGCACAGGGAATGGCCAATACAGATCAAGTGCCCCTTGTAGCCTTTGCAGTCCGTTGAGAGCTGCGGCAGGACCCAACTGCAGGTCAGGCTCAGCAGCTGCTTCCCTTGTTGTATCAGTGTTTGGTATGACAACAGCATCATCAGCAGGAAAACCTGTAATGCTGCCTCCTCCTTCACTGAGCACTTGAGCATGGGACAACAGCGCTGCCTGACCAGAAGGCTCTGTGGGAAGCGTCCTGAGGTTCTCTGCAGAGTAACCAGCCACTGGTTGGAGATCAACTTCCATCTCTTCTTGAGCCATTTCTGCAAAGAGTTGAAGAAAACAACTAGTATTCACAAGCGTCCACCCTACTTCTAGCCTGATGGTGGCAATAATCAGGCACAGCAGTCAGTGACTACAAAAGCCTCGAAAGAAAATTTGTCCTTTAGCAGCAGAGCTAAAGCATCTGAAGTCAATACACATACGTGAGCTGGCATAGCAGGCAGCACCCTCCCAGAGTCCTGGACTCAAAGTCTTTGGCTCAACAGCAGCTAGCACCAAAGGCATATCACAAAATCAACTTAAGTCAGCCTTTGGATGAATATGGTCAGTTAAGGATTTCTTGCTGGCATCATTTACTTGCCCGTAAATACATGTGGATCTTGGAGAACAGAGTTTGGAAATATTCTAGAGTTCCTCATCAGTGAGCAGCATTGCGCAAACACCCACAAATACATCCAGAAACAAACTCAACAATGCAGTTCTTTGTCTGTGACATTGCTCCAAGGAGGTGGGTTTATTTTCAAGTTTCTTTGAATAAAATTCCATTATGGTAACAGACCACTGCAACCGTTACCCACAGCTCACTTAACAGGCCTTTCAGGTACTTTACATTCACCAACACCACACAAACCCAGAAAGTGTATCACAGCAGAACCCACCACAGACATTATGGGTAGCAAGTTACCTACATCATCAGCATTCACGGATCCATATTCAGTCTGAGACTAGATAAACACAAAATTTGCAGTAAAACCTCATGTATATTATTTAAAAATGGCTGCTCTGCAAACATCTTTGGGATAAAGACTTCAGGTTACCGCCTGAACAGAAATACTGCCTTAGGTTTTGAAGAACAGAGACAACAGTCTGTGCATTGCTAATTATTACACAGCTGTCAGCCACCTAATTAGAGCACTTTAGTCACCCTGTTCTACAGGCAGTCTTACAACACAAAAAAGTTCGATTAGTTCATTAATTGAATAAATAGGCATGCCAAGAAAAAAAAAAAAAAGTCCTGTTTTGGAGGGGGTGTGTGGATTAAATTCTACAAGCTGCTGAAGGTCATCCACATTCTCAAAAATTCCTTAGGCAATCATAAGCATGAAATGCCTTGGCAACTGCAGACCTTTAGCATCACTTAAGAGCCCAAAGCACACACCAAAACTTATAAGGCTAGGTGCTGTGCAGAGCAAAGGCTGCTTTTAGCACAAAAAATAACTAGAAAACGTATACAAGACTTGCTAGAGGGGGATGTACTAATGCTCAAATATTTTTATAGACCTTTAAGAAATTCTAACTTATGAATAATTTTATAATTCTTATCCTAATTAGCAATTCAGCCTAAGTGAGGCCAAAACCAGATGTTAAATGCCACCTCCCACCAGAACAGTCATAAAGTCAAGATATAATAATATTCAGTGATCCAAGTACTGCTTCTCTAGTACTAAACTCATGTTCATGATAAAATTGCCACCTATAAGTATGACAGAGCCTTTATTTTCCCCATCAACTAACTGTGAGACTTAAAAATACTGCACACATTCACCATTGTGGGTTAAGTAACCCCACATATTTCTTAATTAAAAAAAAAAAAAAAGTTAATACTGGCATCTTGGAGTCTTCCTGACAGGGGCAAAGGCCAGTGCTTCTGCAACACTGCCAGCTGCCCAGTCGAAGGAAGAGCCTGCAGACAGAAGGTCTCTGTAAACAAGCGTCCTAGGCCGAGATAAGAAAAATCGGAGTGCTTTGAGAGGGCTGAGTCTGAGCAGCAGCTCAGCAGGCAGCTTTACAGAAGGCTCCTGACTACTGACCACAAGGCTGAACGCTAAAGCACAAGCTTGCCCTTACGGAGGGGCCACCTCCTCCTCCACACCGCCAGCACCCGGCACTGCTCAAGCAAACCCAGGCCCCGCTCTCCATCTCCAGCAGTTACAATGCTGCACCTGCTTTAACATAAAGTTAATCAAAAAAGCCCGAACACGACCCAAAATTAAGCACACGCTCCACAAGCACGGGTTTATTTCTGGGTTTTTTACAGGGCTCACTTATTTTAACTAAGAACCAGTCGCGTAAACGGCGCGAGAGGGGGAAAATTCCTCCTCTGGCAGCCGTAGGCACCCCAAGCACTCGGGACGCCATCCCGGACCTCCCCCTGGGCGCCTCGCAGCCCCTCAGGCCGGGGCCCGCCATCACCCAGGCCTCCCGCACGGCCCCCGAGAAGCTAGGCCGCGGCAGGACCTCGCACTTCCCCCCGGCGGCCGGCTGCGGAGGCCCAGCCGCGCCGCGGTGCTCGGGGGGCGCCGGGCCGTCGCGGGCGTCCCGTCCCCAGCACCCTCCGCTCACCTGCCAGCGGACCCAACCGCCCCGCTCGAGCTCCGCGCCACCCCACCTCCGCCACCCCACCGGCTGGCCACGACCGCTTCTATTGGGTGAGCCGGGGACAGGTCTGCCTTCTCATTGGCCAGCTGCTCTGTCCGTCTGTACGACGGACCGGAGGGTGACGGGGGCGAGGGGAGGGGAGGCAGGCCCTGCTCTGATTGGCCAGAGAGCCTAAGGGAGGGCCCGGCTGATTGGGCGGCCGGACACCGACCATCGCAGTGGGCGGGGCAAGCGTAGGGGAGCGAGTTTCCATTGGAGGAGCCACCGGTGGGACGAAAAGAGCGGGAGCTCGAGCGCATTCAAACAGGGGCCGAGGTAGGCGGGGCTCCTCCGTGCCGGAGGGAGCCTGGGGGAGCCTGGAGGGAGCTGGCCCCAGCCCAGCGGCGGGGCTGAGGAGGACCCGGCCGTGTCGCGTCCTTCTGGTGCCCGCGGCTGCCGTGGTTCCTGCCGGCCTCCCCTGGAGTCCCCGTGGGGGGCAGAGCGTGTAGCAGGGTGTCCTCGCTCTGCCAGCTGCCCCTGAGGTGAATGAACTCAGGCATGGCCCGTCGGAGAGGTGAAGGTCCTGGCATACAGAAACGAATATAAGTGTATTGAAACGATCGGTCTCTGCGAGGCCAGGAAGAGGGGCGAGCTTTGGCCTGCAGGAGGAAGGCCTGCTGCTTTCCCTTGGCTTGATTTCCGAGGTGCCTGGCTGCTTTTGGTCACCCCACCCTGTTTTCTGCAGTTAAATTCCTTGGTTTCTGCTTTTCTCCAGGTCAGCCAGTGAGTCCACGATCTCTGCAAAACACAAGGATGGCGTTAATCAAAACAGAATATTTGTTGTATGC
>JANZLQ010000092.1:22222169-22240643 GCA_026212715.1 Elanus axillaris
CCCCTCCAATGAGAAGATAGCTTTCCCTCACTGATAATAACTGGGACATGGAGTCACTCTTCCCTCAGGCCAGCGTGGCTGGGCAGCCGGGGGGCTGGCAGGGTACAGGCCTGAGCAGACGCAGGTGAGTACAGCCCAAAGAGAAGCAGCCATGTATACAGAGAGACACTTGGAAACAGCCACGAGAAAATGTCCTTCCAGCTCAGCACCATGCAGGCATGGTTGGGCATTGGATTAGAGTAATAAAGAGATGTTGTATCCTCAGTGCAGATTTGCCAATGTCTCTGATGATTTTTTGGTGTTTTCATTTCAGCTGGGGTGGTTCCCTCTGATAGAGTCTACTGAGGGAGCTGCCATTGGGAGACAGAGACACAGAGACCACAGCCCACAGTGGTTTCTTATGCATATTTTCCACATCTCTTGTATGGAGACTGGCCCCATAGGGTCTGGCCCCTCTTATAGCTGATGAGATTGAAGGAAGCTTTCTCTCCTTGGAGAGATGAACTGAGGGAAGGGTACAACCTCTGTGCCTTCAAGCACACCAGAAAGGTTCCTCTCTCTTTTCCTGCTGTTTCTGTTACATCTTCCAGTGGAGACCAATTATTTATCCGATCAGACCCAGATCAACTTCAGAGACAGTAAAATCTTCCCTGCTGCAGAGCAATTCCTGTGACTGCAATTTACTGCTCAAAGCCTAAGGCAGGAACTGTTCCTGCACCACATTGTGACTGCTCCTCCAGCTTACGCAAAGCCAGACAAATTCATATGGAATATAAGGGGCAAACTGACTGCTGAAGCAGCTGGTTGAGGGATACAAAGGGCCTGTGGAGCAGATGTCCAGGACACTTACCCTCAGCAGAAGGGCGTTCGGAAGGGTCAAAGGCACGGCACTCGTCAATGACTTTCCTCAGGTCTTCAGGACAATCTTCACCAACAGGGGCCCGGTAATGGTGGTTGCAGATTTTCTCCATGATCTCCTGGGGAGTGCAGCCTAGATAACATGCATGCAAACAGGAGTGTCAGGACGAGCTTTGCTGCCACAGGACAGTGCTGGGGAGGAAACCCAATGCAAAGTGACACTAGCAGCCTATGGCATCGAGAAGCAAGCAGAGAAGCCACCCAAACTGTGTCTGCAGAGACATCTCCCCCACCCGCCACTGCCATGTCTGGCATGGCGCCATTGGGCTCCAGCGGAGCAAGGAGAAGTGTTTATGCTTCAATGCATGGGAACATCAAATAGAGACAAAAATTATTTGCATGTTTGTGGTTTAATCATGTTGCCAATCTGCTCTACTGTATTGGAGTCCCATGAGAAGCAACAAAGCTGTTGTGCAGAGCCAGGTACACTAGGCACTGCCACTGGGATTTGGCAGACTGTGGGATGCTCCAGGAAGGAGCAGGGAGCATCCAACACTAGACAGCAGCCACACTGGGCCGTGTGGCTTTTACACAGGGGACCAGATCCTTCTGTCTCACCTTCAAATGGGATTTTGGAGGTCGCAATCTCCCACAGCACAATCCCGAAGCTGGAAGGAGACAAGCAAGAGTCTTAGCATTCATCCCACCATGTTGTCCTCCCTTCTAACAGTGGAGACTCTTGGGCTATGCCAACCACAAATGGCTGCTTATGTGTGTGATTAAACCTGGCCTTCTTCCATAGCTCAACAGCTATTCTGCCAGATATCTGCCTGCTTATGGGCATCTCTCCCGAGAGGGACAGACACACCTGTATATTTCACAGGGTCTCTTGTAGGGGTAGTTGATGTCTTTCAGGTTCTCAGGGGCGATGTAAGCCAACATAGAAACTTGTTTCCAGTTCTTCTCGGCTTTCCTCTTGATGGATGACTCTGTTTCACACAGCTCAAATCCTGACAGCTGATGGAGAGAATGAGAGAGAGAAAGGGAGAAGTGGTAGAAACACAGTCTGCAGAAACCTGTGGCATGGCTGGGGACTGCCCTGACATGGAGAAAACAAAGCGAGGTGCCCTGAGCAGCAAAGGCTGGCATGTGGCCATGTGCACTGCCTGGCACGTGGCTCTTTCTGCAAGCAAAACCACAGGTGGAGGCAGGTGAATTGCCCTAGCTTCAGCTCATCCCAGAGTGGATGGCTCAGAGACACTCACTTTGCTGATGATAAAACAGACATAATGATGAAGTGAGGTATAGGTGTCTAAGGTGAAAGGGGAGATTGCTCTACCCCAGGTTTTATTCTGGACCATCATAATTCCCTTCGGTGTTGGTGCAGGGAGACATCCACAAAAATATGCAGAACTCCCAAAAGCTTCTCCAAACATGGTCCTTACCTTCACACAGTAATCCCCGGCCACCAGGAACTTGCTACTGCAGATGCAGCCATGGAGTCGGGACTTCTTCTCCGTCTGGTGCAACCTGCAGCCGAACAGAACCAAGGGGGCAACACATGCTGGTGTTGGACCAGTCCCCACCTCTGGGCTCCCTCCTGCTGTGTAGGGGATGGACTGATATGCACCTAGAGAAGCCAGCATCTCTCTGCTTGTCTTGCTGGACCAACCCTGACAAGCCAACCTTTCCAGCAGGTGCTGAAAGAGCTACTGTGGGCAAAATAACGAGCCTTGTGGATGAGCAGCAACTGTAAGGAGAACTGGCCATGCTGTAGGGTGCTCCTGAAGCTGCCCTATGGGTATGGGGAAGGGGGGAGGTTCTCCTTTCCAGGCCTTTGCAGGCTTGAAGCCAGGTATAGGGGCCAGTGACCAGGGGAGATGGGCGCTACTGCATCCAAACCCACCACCTACCTCTTCACCAGCCTCCCATCCCAGTGTCCCAAGGTGGTGGAAACAGTCTAACAGGATATCACTGCTTACTGAGAGATACCAGGAAGCTGAGCGTGGCTTGTGGATCATCAGGTGGACTTACTGATTTATACAGGAGCTTACCTGTAAAGGCCTCTGGCAGCTCCCAGGGCCATCCGAATGCGGACCTCCCAGGAGAGGTGCTGTTGCTTGGTCAGCACATCCCGCAGCGTCCCATGCTTACAGTATTCCATGACAATGGAGAAGCAGGGGCTCCCATCTGCAAGGCAAAACCTTGAGCATCCTGCCTTGTGCCACCTCTTGGGAGGGGATCATGAAAAACTGTCTGCCACCAGCTAGTGCTGGGGACAGGCAGGGGAGGGAAAGGGTGACATTAATGTGAACACCCCCCCCACCTTTCTCCTCAATGCAGATCCCATACATGCGCAGGATGTTTGGAGATTCAAACTTCTTCAGGGTCTGAATCTCCTTCTCAAAGATATCTCTCACCTTCCTGCAGAAAGGGACAGCATGGTGAGGAACAAGGCATGACATGGCACTGTGCCACCCGCCCATCCTGGCTGCCCCATGTTGCTCCCACCCAGGACAACTCACACCGGGTTGGTGGTCAGAGGCCTCTTGAAGACTTTGATGGCAACAGGGTACTTGAGGTACTCGCCCTCATAGAGGTCATAACTCTCCGTGTCCTGCAGGTGCCTGTAGAAGGTGAGGTGGTCCCGCTCGATTTCAGTGATGTCTTCTCTTTTACCAACATTGACCTTCTTCAAGCCTGCTCCCACCATGTGCCAGGAGGGAATAAGGGACATGTTAGGTAGGGCCTGGGGGGAAAGGACACAGTACACAGGGTACCTAGAGGTGCAACGGCGACTTACACTCCATCACGTGCACAATTTTGTTCAGCTCATTTTGCATCCAGTCTACCTTGCTCTCCATACATTGCCTGTCAATGTAGATCTCCCTGGCTGCATCTTTGGGCTCTTCACTACCTGGGGAGAGAAATGTGCAGAGGTGGGGCTGCTGGATGAATGTGCAGGGCTGATGCAGTTACTTTTTTCATGGTTTAAATGTCCCTTTGGCTCTCCTTGGCCATGGACTTGCCCAGCCCAAAGCTGGGCAGTGGCTGGGGAGAGGTGCCAACTGCTCGTCTCAGGGAAAGAGGGTTTGCTAAATGCACACTTACTTGCAATCACCTGGTCTAAGAAAGCCCTGTCGTCCCTCAGGTCCTCAGCGTCCTGCTTGCGACATGTCTTTGCCTGGAAAACCTCCAGGAAAGCCTGCTTCTGCTCTGCCTGCAGCAGGAGTGAGAGCCCCTGGGCAATGTCCTCCAGGCTCTCATTCATCCAGACGAACTCCTCGCTGGTGCTGTGGGCTCTCAGGAACTTCTGGATCCAGCTGGTCTGGCTGTATTTCATCACCAGTTTCTGGGCTTCCTCCAGCACCCAGAGCAGCTTCTTCAGCAGTTGCTTTTCGTGGTGGGAGATGTGCTTTGGCGGCTGAGCCTTAAGGATCCTCACAGGCTCCAGCAGGACCTGGATGCGCTCCACAAGGCGCTGGCACTGGTGCTTACAGCACTTCACCTGCTCGAATTGGGTGTGGATGGCCTGGGCCACAGAGAGGACCTTCTCCACGATGTCCATGCTTGCAGCAAAGGGCTTAGCCACTGGGGATGTGGGCTGCTGGTGTCTGGTGGAGGTGACCCTCGGGCACAGCTCAGAGATCAGCCAGATGAGGCTCTTCCACGCCTTCCACCCTAAGGAACAGCCTTAACATGGCATGCCACCCCCCAGGTCTCCTATAGCCCCTTATATCTCCTCCAGCTGCTTTGCTTTCTTTGGTTCACCTGGCACCATGGCTGCTTATGCAGACTAGAGCGGGCACATGCAGAGACATTGGTAGCAGCAGCACTGGCACATCTTGCTCTGCATTAGCAAGAGATGTTTTGGCTTGATTTATGTAAATTAATTTAGTGTTAGCCATACCCAGAGAGCTTACACACAGATGAGCAGGGTCAGCAATGAGCCAAGGAGCGTCCCTAGGCAGCGCTCCCCATCACCGGTCCCACACCATCCTGGGATCCTGGCTGCAGAGCCTACATCTTTGACCATAAAGATCTATCTTCATTTCTAGCTAATGTCTCTCCCTGTTGTCACCCATCTAATAAAAGCTTTCATACCTTCACAGCCCTGGCATCCCCAACTTTTCCATATTTTCTCCCCATAGCCCTGTATTGCCCACTTAAGATTTTAAATCAAACTCTTCCTATGTGCTCAGCACCCAGGCAGCAGAAACCTGCCCCTGCTGCAGGGAAAGTAGCAGCAGACAGCCACACCATTGATGCAGCCAGTGCTAAGATAGGGATGCCAGGCTCTGCTGGCTGGAAACGAGACAGAAATGCACCCAGAAGCAAGCTGCAGCTGCTCTCCCTTCCTCTCCAGGCTCTCTCCAGCACAGCCCTCAAGGAAAAAGCTTGTCCTCTTGCTAAGAGAAATCAGCTAGTTTTACCTGGCTCTGCTTCACTCACCTCCACCTCAACTGCCTCCGCAGACTGAAGAGGCACAGCAGGATGAGTGCAAGTTTATAGGGTGCTTTCCCCAGCTGCTTCTTCTGCGAGCAGCGGAAGGGGCATTGTGCAACCCACTACAGTTTCCCACACTGCCCCGGCTCCCTGTTCCAGAAAGTTCCTTGAAGTGGCAGAGGAAGGGGCCAGGCAGGCCATATCCCCCTGTGCTGGGTTTTGACTGCTGGAAGAAGGAATCTCCCATGCGAAGCACATCAGGAAGGAGATGGGGGAGGCTGTGTCCCCCCTCCCCCGTATTGACACTTGATGCTATTTTGAGCACACCAACCCCTTCTCTGCTGTGCTGCCAGCTGTGGCAAGGCTTGCTGGCACTGTAACACTCTTGGCATCAGCTCTGCACCCTGCTGAGCTTCCCACACCGGGCAGCAGGACCTTCCAGAGCACACCCATCCCACACGAGGGATGCTGGCTCTTTGGGACCTTCCTCTCCCCTTCCCTGCAGCCTCAGGACCCTCCAGCATCACAGGAAGCAGGCTGCGGACACCAGTGCTGGGAACAGCACTTGACCTCTGCTGGGAGCACAGGAAGCTTTGAGGGTATCTTCGTCAGAAGGCCAGGCTGATTTTGGGAAGCACGGATGGCACATAACGCCATTGCCCAACTTCAGAGAAGCAAGCGGTGGCTTCAGCCAGCTTCCGCTTACCAAAAACCCGAGGTCACGCAGGTTTGCTGCAGTTCCCCTGCAAAAAGTGTTTCCCTCGCCACCACCATGGCTGATGGCACAGCTTTCATCAGCGTAGGGAGCTGAGAAAGGCAAGTACCGCAAGGTACTGGAGCACTGAGGGCAATCGGCACCTGGGAATGGATGCACCAAGGGTGGGAGTATGTGGGAACAGCCCTGAGGGATACATTTGCACATACATGCAAGCCAAACCCATTTTAAAAGGCTTTATTTTTCAAAATATACAGTTTATTTACAAGTGTAGTGTCTACAGTTTTACATATAACTTTATTCCAAACCTTTAAATACCTGCAGTAAACATTAGGAAAAAAAAAAAAATCACAGGATCAGCAAAAAAAAAAAAAAAAGGCATCTTGTAGCGATTCTCTTCATTGGAATTTGCGTTTCAAGTAGCCAATGTCTACAAAAACCACAAATTTGATAAATTTGGCAGAGAGATACGGGTGCACTGGTTAGAAAAAGGCAAAATCCAGACCTGGGGATCCTCACCCCAAGGGCCACAGGCCAAGAAAAACCTGTGCTGAGATCAGGCCAGAAGAAGGACCTGGGATACGGAAGCCCCTCGGCACAAGTTAGGTGATGGGGTTAACCGCAGCATGTTGATGCCCTGGGGAGGGGACACCCTGGGAGGACCAGGGGCTTTCGGGCTTCGGCAAGGTGCCAGGAGGGAGGAGGGAGGGCAGCATCAGGCACTTCATATCTCAGGCAGCAGACCTGCCTGCGCATCCGTGGTCTGGAGCAGGAGGGCAGGGAGGAAGGGGCAGGAGCCACCCAGGGAGCCCTGCAACCTCCTCCTCCCCTTTCCCCACATCCTTGCCCCCCTGTCCCCCTTGGCAGTGCCACAGCTGGACCACAGCACACCATGGGGGTGCTCCAGTGTGGGGCCACCACTGTGGCACAGCCCCCGGAGAAGGGGGCAGGGGCCAGCTGGCCTTGCTAAAGGCTGGGGAGGGATGCCAGCCCCAGCCTGGGAGGGACAGTGCTGGCAGCTGGGTGCCAGGCTGGGGCCATCAATCCTCTTTCTCAAAGGTCTCCTCGGGGATGAGCGTCCGGAAGGGGCGATCCCAGAAGCGGGTGCTGATGCCGAAGCCTGTGGGAAGGGGAGAGAAAGCACTCAGCCCGTGGTGCTGCTGTCACCAGGATGCCCTCGGGGACAGGTCACAGCTCACTTTGCATTAACTGATGAGGGAGGAGTGCCCACGTTTTGGGGAGGGAGGAAGGCAAGGCGAGGGCAAGGAGGAAGAGCAGAGGGAGCAGAAGGAGCTGGCTGGGCCATGTCACCAGCCCCATGGATGATAGCTTATCTGGACAGGGTGTTTTCTCCTAGGAAACCGGCCAAAGGGCAGGCTGAGCAAGCACTGGGCTCGGGAAGGTGTGGGGCAGACACAGGGAAGCCCGGGGCCTCACCCTGTGCCTGCCAATGCTTCCCCGTAGGATGAGATGCTGCCCCAGGCAGGGACGCGCACCCACATCCCAGCGTCACAGAGACTCTGCCTCCACCCCAGCATTCCCAGGAGGCATTGGTGCCTGCTGGCAAGATGGGCTGCCACCTTCCTTGCCACGCTGGCTCCCCATCCTCAACCTGGGGGCCAAGAAGCATGCCCCATGGGGCTGCAGCATCTCATACGCCACTTCCCCAGCAGTGCGGTGCTTGGGTTTCCCCATCTCAAACCCCAAACACCAAATATTTCAGAGCATCAGCTGCACGCATACAGGCAGGCTGGGCTTCTGCAGACCTAGTCCCCACCAGCACACACCGGGAACACAGCTCTACCTGATTTTTGGTGTTCAAAGTGATGCTTGACATGATAAGCCTTCAGGCCATACAGGTAGGTGCCTTTTTTCGGTGAGCCATAGTGGAGGTAATAGTGCATCATGTCGTAGATGACATAGCCGCAGAGCCCCCCGACGAACACTGAGAGCCCCAGCACTTCAGGCAGCAGGAGCTGCAGGACGCCGTAGAAGAAGCCGATCACCAGCGAGGCTGGCACAGGAGGGAAAACCAGACGGGAGCTGTCAAAGGGAGACTGGAAGTGGAGAAGGACAGTGAGACAGCCAGCTCCTAGCTCACGCCACATCCCCCAGCACATCCCTGCCAAGCACTGGGCATGCCCATTTTGGAAAAGGCAACACCAAAGCAGCCCCCAGAAACCCTCCCCAAAATGATGCACCCAGTGGTGAGAGCAACCCCTCACCCACACTGAGGTGGCCCGGCAGCTGGTGGCTTTGGCTGGCATGTCCCCAAGTCCATTTCCTCCAGTGAAGCTAGAGGGAGCCCATGGCTTTTTTGGTCTTCCCCCTTGCCCAATTGGAGCTTGCAAATTTAACTCCAGTTCCTTCAAGCCAGTCTTGCAGCCCTCACTGGTATTAGGTAAGGGCCCTGCTTGCGGCGAAGATGCCACGAGTCACGTCAAACACGCACAAACAGGCTCCACCTGAGCAAAGGCCACCGTTCCCACGGCCCAGCAGGGCGCCGGCGGAGGCGTAAGCTGCAACTCACCTTGTGATGCTGCCCATGCAGCAAGAAATGCAGGGTGATGAGATAGTAGTTACTAGCGGGTGGCTTCATGTGGAAGACAAAGCGATGGATGAGGTACTCTAGCAGGGACCACAGGAACATCCCCAGGAGGAAGATGAAGGGGAAGTAGTATTTGTGGACAGGGATGGAGTACTCTACACAACAAGACATGCAGTGGTCAGCGGAGCAGGCGACGTGCAGGCACTCTTATCCATCACCATCCTCCCATCGGCATCAGGGTGAAGTTCGGCTCTCCCTCCCTGTCATCTCTCGGCCGCCTCCTGCCCTAAAGTTCCCTGGGGAGCTACATTCCCAAGCACCTCTCCAAACCACATTTTCCTTCGATTCCCATTAATTCACACTCCTTATGGAAACAGTTGTCTTCTCCCTGCTGCAAGAAGCTGGTGAGGGTGGTCCCCTGCATCCCAGATGCCAATGGGAGCTTGGATGTGCACTCCAGGAAAAGGCCTGTCCTTACAAAGTGGTTTCGCCCACCAGAACAACGCAGGAGGGACCTTGTCTGTGCAGGCAGCACTCATGACAGTTAAACAGTGTTGCTGGCATTGTTAGGGTTTTTTTTATTTGGGGGGAAAAAGAATAGGTTTGTTGGGCACTTTCCCCCGCAGAGCATTTTTCAGCCACCTCCTCCTTTTGGGGTTGGCTGCCAGCCCTGTGTCCTCACTAGCAGAATTTGGATCACCCCCAAAACCTGTTCTTTTTTTGGGGAAAAAACAAAGACAAAACCCCTTGGCAGCAAGGTGCTGAATGCCACAAGGAGCAAGGGGGGGGGCGGGTGTGTGCCAGTGCAGCGGGCGCTCCAACCCTACAGCCGGGTACAGCTGGCACTGGGTGGCACCTTGCAAAAAAAATAGGGAGCTCAGGAAAAAAAAAAAAAAAAAGGAAAAAAAAAAATCACAACAAAGAAGACAGCCTGCCCCGGCCACACTTGTTATTCCCGGGGGAGCAGACAGTGGGAGATTCAAGGGCAGGCGCTTCGGGCAAACAAGCCCCGCACTGTGTGACACCAGCAGCGTTGAGAGCTGGGTTTGTTTGCCTGCCACACCGGCATTCAGCTATGGCCCAGGGTGGGCGTCAGCGGGGGGGGGGTGGCACGCACCCCAGCGCCTGCAGGGCTTGGTTTTGGGGATGGAAGGAAGGGAGGCAAGAGGAAGCAGGCTGCAGCCTGGACCAGTGGGCTCCATGCGTCCATCGATGCCCTTGGAGGGTCCAAATCGTGTTGGCGAGAGGAGGGGATGGAGGTGGGCAAGCTCAGGCTTGAAAGCAGCACAGGCAGCTTGCTTCGTGCAGGGGACATGCCGGTGGCTACAGGGACAGGGGCTCACCCACTGCTCTTGCATGCAGCTCGTGGTGAGCATGCACAGAAGGAGGGATGGAGAAGGGATGCAGAGGTCTCCCCCCCCAGCCCATGGCTGTCCTACCCCTGGATGTGGAGGGGGGGGCAGTGAGCTGAGCCCAAAGGCTTTGCCGCCTGCTCATACCTGTGGTGAAGGAGGAGAAGAGCCTGGTGTTGCCCTGAGCGAGGGAGGTGTAGCTGACCCAGCTGAGATAGAGCACCACGGGAGCCCACACCATGAACACCACATACCTACGGCATAGAGGGAGATGTCAGAGGGAGCACCCCGCAGGGTGGCGAGCTGTCCCCCTCTCCCCGCCAGAGGCACCGGCCAGGGCACAGTGCAGACCCCCGGGGGCTCACCACGCTGTCTTGGAGAGGGACTCGAGGAAATCTGAGTGGAAGAGGCGGATGGGCCGGTCCACAGGCTGGTGCACCCACTCGTCATACTTCTCCCCCAGGTAGCCCACCTGCCACAGCAAGGGCTTCTGCCAGTCCACCAGGTCCTGGGGGAGCAGACAGCAGTTGTACCCCCATGGGACCCACACACCACCCCGGTACCAGGCACAAAGCTGCACCGCAGCTGCGGGATTTTGGGCTGCAAACCCCTTCCCATGCCCCACAAGCAGCATGGGAAGCCTTTTTGTTCCAAGCAGCCCTGAGCTCCCCGCAAGCACTGGTGCAGGGCAGACAAGCAGAGCCAGACACACATCAGCCCATCTACCCATGAACGTGGGGCTGAGCTCACCCCTGTGCCACCGGGTACCTGCCGGCAGTTCAAGGTGAAGGTGGCTGTACCTGGACCTGGGTCAGCATCAGGCCCTGATAACCGAGGCTCTTTCCCCCACCCTGGCAGCTGCCAAGATTAGATAGCAAGCAGCAGTACAACCTGTGCACTAGCCATGCCAGCAAGCTGTCGATAGGACATGGAGCCCATCCCCATGGCATTGCCCCAGCCAAGGGCTTTTCTCCTTGCTGAGAGGACACATAGGACAGCCACAGCCTTTCAAGAGCTCCAGCAGCGAGGAGCAAAGCAGAAAGGGACAGGGAACAGGGATACAGGATGGGAACGCAAATGCCAGTCGCTGTGCAGGCGCACGGCTACATTCAGATGGTTGCAAGAGCAAAAGGGGACCCGTGCAGGTGAGCATGTCTGCATGGAACAAAAATAGATAGACCCAACTAGCAATACTGACTCTGCTGCTGCTCAGAATCCCCAGATGCATCTTCAGCTGGCCCAGCCAAATAGGGTGGTTTCTCAGTCCCACCTCTGCCCCAGGACAGATACCACGCTCACCCAGCCAAGCCCCGGGCCTGGCAGCTCTCCATCAGCTGTCCTGTGCCGTGCGATGCTGGTGGGGCAACCCAGCACCCAGGGGAGCTGAAGTGGCCATGGGCATTTTTGGGGCTCTGCTGCAGGCAGGGACATATGTGATCACCCAGGTGGGGAAACAACCCTGGCCCGCAGCAGGTGCATGGGACAGGGATAGAGACACCCTCTGTTGGGGAGGTATGGGAAAAGCTAGAGCAAAAAGGTCATTTTGGGATGGCAGATTTGCTTTTAAAGGTGGTCAGCAGTGAAATACTAAGATGGGGGGGTGAAAGGTGTTCTCCTGCTCAAAAAAAAAAATCCTTTTGCAAGATAAAAGCACTCTCACCAATGAGCCAGGGCCATGCAAGGCACAGCAAACAGGTGGTGCCGCAAACAGTGGGGACGTCCAAAGGCACCTGGGGGACAAATTCCAGCTCCTATGGTGTGCTCAGAAAGGAGCTGGCAGGGCAGGGAGCACTCCAGGCACATGGGGATCACCCTGCCCAGGCCAGGATATCCCTTAGTGCTCATTACCAGTGCTCAGTCAAAAGGAAAAAATTAAAAAAATAAATAAAGCAAGCCAGGTGTGGCTTGACAGCACGTCCCACTTGAACAGCACAGCCGCTGTCAGAGAAAGCCATCTCCACCCACGCCACTGCCGCAGGAGCCTCCCAGCGTGGCCGCGCCTGGGCAATAAAGCACGAGCAATGCCGTCTGCTCCGGGAGAAGGGACAGGAGCAGCCAGATCGGCTCCCTTCTGGCATCCCTCCCATCCCAGGAGTCAGCAGAAAGCCAGCACTCATATGGGGAAGAGGAGACCTGGTCTCCCCCAGGAGTGCTTCAGCAAACAGCGTGTGGGAGAAACCCCGAGCTCTTACCTTCTCCACATCCACCGTTTTACAACGGGGATCCATCCGTGTTGGGGTCTGGGCTGCAGCATCCACTGCCTCCTCATCCACCGGCTCGGGGTGGCTCTGAAAAAAGAAGGAAAACCCTGCGATGAGGCACCGGTGGTGGCCGTGCCACCCAGGGGCACAGGCAGAGCGAGCTCACCCCCACCTGCTAAATAAATAAGGGAAAAAATCTGGTGAATTTAAGTCAGTCAGTTCCTGCAGAGCAGGTTCCCGAGGGATGCAGCCGCCAGCGAGCTGTGCTGCCCTTCAAACCCTGCATGGAGCATCGCACACATCACACATTTCTTTTTGGAAATCTCCCCCAAGCCCAGTTTTCGGACCACCCCACCATGCTGCTGGGAGGGCACCAGATGCCAGCACTTTGGTGTTGCAAAGCAGATGCTCCCAAGCCCTCAGCCATCGTTTCCCCTTGCAGATGGGCAGTGCTGTAGCACAGCTCACCTTCCCGCGGGCCAGCGGCCCAGTGAGCACCAACCTGAGCCAGTGCTGCTGCCGGCCAAGCGAGGGGCATCACCGGGTTGGTGCTGACAGCGCCAGCACCGGGCTCCCTCCTCCCCACCCCGCTGCTCTCCACCAAAAGCCCAGCTCAGCGTTTTGGTCCCTGAGGAAGCCGGGCTGCCGGAGCCAGAGAGCATGGCACAGCCGGTGCCACCACCCTGGCTCCAGGCACAGGGTGTGTGTGGGGGAAATGCAGCGGGAGGGTGAAAAAGGTAAAGTGCCCTTTGCATGGCAGCACTGGGTCAGGCACCTTTGCCACAGGCTATGCAAGATGTGGTGGGGGTTTGGTTTTGGCTAGAGAGGACACGCCAGGCCCAGGGGACGCGCTGGTGTGGCGGCAGCAGGATGAAGCCCAGGCTGCGGTCCTGCTGCCAGGGCTGGCTGAGAAACAGGAGAAACCTGCCTTGTCTGATGCTTGGAAGCAAACCCGTCGCTGGCTGCCAGCGCCAGCCTCCTTCCCGTGGCCCTGCCAGCTCCGGCGCCGGCCCTGCCGCCGGCAAGGGCCTTGGCAAGGCCACAGCGTGCCCATGCAAGCCCTGAGCCGGCCAGGCCCCCCAGCAGCAGTGTCAGCAGCCCGCCAGCTCCCTGGGCAGGACGTGCCAAACATGCCTTTTCTCCCGTTTCATCACTTTGAGTTACCCATTAACCCGGCAGCAGTGTACGGTACAGTCCAGCAGCCCCGGCACAATAATACCCGCTGGGGTTTCCAGCTGTGCCGCTTGCAGCAAGGAAGGGTTTTCTCCCAGAAGCTGTGGTGCAAGCAAGGCTCCCCAGCGGATGCTCTCCCCGCTGCTCCAAGAGGGATGCAATTCCCTTGAGGAACAATGAGGTCATCACATCCCTGTTGGGAATAACCCCCCCTACAGCAGCCACAGGAGGACTGGTGTCACGTCACCGGGGTGAACAGGACTTTGTGCCACATTGGTGACGTCGAGGCAGGGCTGTTTGCTGACAGCAGGCACTCCTTGCTGGCTGGGCTCCCACCCCCTTTCCCGGGCTAGCCAGATTTCAAGCCTCATCCCACAAGAGCAGGAGTTGCGTTACCCAGCCCTAAGGCAGCCCCTCGCCCCGGGAGCAGCAGGCAGAGCAGGGATATTTCCAGCCAGGCTGGGCTTGAGCAGGCATCAGTTCTACTGCAGGCAGAGTGCTGGCACAAGCTGATGCTGTGGACCACCACACCTCCCTCTGGGAGGGTCCCCACTGCACTTTCCGGCTTTGCACACTCCATCCTTCAGCCAGACATCCTGAAACCCCAGGAGAGGTGGGATGCCTTGAAATGCAGCCAAGGACAGTCAAATTACAGTTTTACCTCTTCCCCGCAGGTGCTTTGGAAGAAAATTTGGCTTTAAGACATAGAGACAGTTTCTCTGTCCCCCAAGAAATGAGCCTGTGCTCTCCACCTCAAGGCTCGCACTGCAGCCTTACCGGCAGCAGGAAGGATGCTTAAGAAAGCCAGGCTGACGCAACACTCTGGCACCTCTCCTCCCCTTTCCAAAATGTCAACATGCCCCCAGCTCCCCTGCCCACAGACACCTGAGCATCATGTTGCAGCCAGAGGCTTCCCCACCCTCCCAGGTCAGGGAGGTGGATGGGGGGTTCGGACCCCACCTTGCTGGCAGCACCCAGCCTGGGGAGGACGGGTACCACCAGTGAGATGCCATCGCCCTGCGTGCTACGGCAGCTCCCCGCCAAAGCCCAGCCTCGCCTGAGTCACCTCCTCCTCTTCCTCAGCCAGGGAGCAGAAGGAAGGCTCTCCTCTTGTTCACCCCGGGGCTGGCACCAAAAGAACCGGCAGTTGTGGTGCAAGCCATGCCTGCATGCCCCGACTCGCTCCCCGGAATGGCAGCATGCTCCTGCCTGCCCTAAGCGTGCTGGGGCCCCTGCAGGGACCAAGCCCCACTGGCACACAGACCAGCAATGGGGCTTCTGCCCATCCTCCTCCTTCTCAAAACAAAAGGTGGGTTTGAAGGAGGCTGACGGGGTCTTTGTGAACACTGGGGTCTGCCTGTCACCCATGGGTGATGCTGATGCACCCAAGTTGTCCCCAGGCAAACAGGTCCTGCCAGGAAAGATGTGCAAGAGGCCTGATGTAACGAAAGGAAAGCTAACACCTACGAAATGCCACCTTCCTGTGCCACCGCCCCAGTGAGCGGCAGCACCGGTGAGGTGCCGACTCTCCTGCTGGGAGGTAATGGGGCCAAACAGCCAGGGCACAGCACAATGCGGTGACTGGGTGATCCAGCATCCACCTCCAAGCATTCCGCTGCCCTGTGCGAGTCAGGCAGGGCTGTGGGGAGCTCGGCCCCAGTCCTGTGCCAGCTACACCGCCACGGTACTGGCCCGCATTAGGGCTCATGGTGTTAAACAAAATCCAACTGTGATGCAAGCAGGTGCAGATAGGAGGGATGATCCATCATGAGGTCTGATGTGCCTGGGACGCAGGTAAGAGGAGAAGCTGGAAACCTCCCCCTGGCCCAAGCAGGGCAATGCTGCCCACAGACAGCCGCTCTGCCAGCAGCCCGGACCCAGTTTTTCAACCTGCACCCATTTGCCCAGTGAGTCAAAGCCCACAGGAACCCTGCCATGTCTCTGCATCGCCCTGGACCTTCCAGCACCTTCACCAAGCTCCTAAATGGCTCCATTTGCTGATGTCTGCATGGGACAAGCTGTGTTGGCAATGCAGGTTCAGGCACATAGCATGTGGACACCCTACATGGCACAGGGAGCCCAAAAGAGGTCCCCACCCACGGTGGCAGCATCACCATCCCACCAGCATGGTGGTCCCTGGACAGCGGCTGGCAGAGCTCCCTGAGGCTGCGTCTCAGCCCATTAAATACTGGGTGCAGCAGGACTGTTAAAAGGAGGTTGAATTTAACTTGTTCTAATGATAATGATAAAAAAGAGCCACTTCTTGTTATAACACCTCCAAAGAACATGCGAGCACCTATGTCCAAGTGAGCTCTGGCTGGGACGGAGAACCAGGGCAAGCCCCACATGTGGCCGTGCAGGCGAGAGGAAGGGAAGGACATCAGCCCCAAGAAGGAGGGGGGATTTACTGTGACTCACAGCCACGTCACGCACCCCAAAGAGGCTGTGATGAAAGTCTCTCATTGCTTAAATTAGAGGGGTAATTAGATGATCCAGTTTCCCTCTAGCAAGGCTGTTAAAATCCACTGTCTAGTTTGGGTAATTATCACTTCTTGCTTTGATCTCCCCTATGCTTTGTTTGCATAGATAAAAAGTTTGGGGGTTAATTTGTCCTTAGCCAAATGGGGCTGGGTGATACAGAAGTGGGACCTGTGGCCAAAGGATGGAGCTGAGCTCCCAAGAGAGCTGCAGGAAGGGGCGTGGAGAGGTGTGCCAGCGGGCTGAAGGCTGGCTCTCATCTTCCTCTTCACCCCTACCTTCATTAACACATTTTTTCCCCTTTTCCAAAACCCTCGAAGTCCCTGGGTGTAAGCAGGAGGGATGCTGGATGCCTGTGGGACCACCAGCTCCTGTGTCCCTCAGCATGGGGATGGTGCAGCCCCAGAACCTCCAATGGGTGAGGAGAGGCACCAGCAAAGCCGTGGGGGTCCAGAGCCAGACTGGGGCCATGCAACGCCTCCTTTGAAGAGCTGCTTGAGGTACCACTGCCCAAAAGTGTCAAAGCAACAACCCAAGTGCCACTGAGAGCATCAACTCCCCCCATCTCCCTCCAATGGGGATTTTTTGAGAGTTAGCAAGCCCAGCAGAGCAGCTTACACATCAAGTGCATGCCAGACACAGCACGGCCAACATTGCTGTGCAGCAGGCAGCCTTTTTCCCCTCCCCACCATGTTACAACCTGGGATGGGTTATCTAGTGCCAGGTAGTGTCTGATCTCCTTGCGCCCCACGTTATCACGCTGTGTATTTGCACTGGGACAGTGGCAATTCGGTGCACGGGGCTGCAGTGCGAGAACTCGTTTGTCCGGTACCTTCCTTTGCCCCAACCCGTCGGGCTTGTCACGCCTGGGAGGAGGCGTCGGCAACGAGTGTCCCAACAGAGGAGGTGCCATCGCTGGGATCCGGGGAAAGTGCAGGCGTTGCACCGAGGCTGAACAAAGACCCATCTGTGGCACTGCTGCCGATCAGGGCCGAGGCTGTGCTGTGGGGAGGAGAACCAGCGAGTGCAAACAACCAGCCCGGAGGGACCGACCGGTCACCAACCCTGCTGGGATGTCTAGAGGGGAAAGCGGCCACTGGGCTAGCAAAGGGGGCTGGGCTGGCTCCACTGTTCGGGCATCCTGCCCACAGCGTGCCAGTAAGGGCCGGTAATCAGGACAGCAGTGCTGGTGCCATGCTGACTCCTGGAAATTCACCCAGCGGTGGCTTGTGTGTCCCTGGGCACTTTCCCTTCCGCCTAGGCAGCGGCTGAGCGCGGGGCTGGCATGGTGGGGATGGTGCTGAGTCATGGCCACCCTTGCCCCACACCTGGACAAGTTAGGGTGGTGGCCAGGCTCCTCTCCCCAGCAGTGGCCACTCATCGCCAGCAAGCCCCAGTGCCCAGCACCCCAGTCCCTGGCTGAGTGCCAGCGGTGCCAGGAAGGGTGCCCTGCCCCATCACCCACACTGTGCCACATGGCCCCGCTAAAACCAACACCGAGCTGCATATCCCCATTTCCCACACCCCTCCGAAGACCCCAACACCTCTACGCCGTGCTGGCACACCAGGGTGACCCATCGGCCCTGCCTCCTGGCACAGCCAGGGTGGAATAGGACCATGGGGTGGGACCCCAGGCTCTGTGCAGCTGGGACATGGTCTGTCTCAGGCCCTGAGGAGCCTGGACCCTCTGTGCCTCGTTACCCTCTGCACCTCAGGCCCCACAGACCCCAGCCCTATAGGTGCTGACAGCCCCGCTGACCTCCTCAGAGCCACTGTGCCCCATGAAGCCGAGACCTTTGCAACCCATACACCTCAGGCATCCCCCACACAGGACCCCAAGAACCTCAAACACCCCCTTGCCCTGTACACCCCTCATGCCCTGTACACCCCAGACCCCCCACAGTTGAGACCCCAAGTGTCTGGCTGAACGTGCAGCTCAGACGCAATACACACCACATCCCCTACAGCTCAGACCTGGACCTGGGTGCCCTATACACCCTATACGCTACATGCGCCCCAAAGACTCCATGCCCCACACGCTCCAGACCCTATAGAGCCTCTGTGTGCCCTGTACAACTTAGACACTGAGGAGTCCAGTCTGGGGTGCCCTATAGACCCCATATGACTCAAACCTTGTGCTGCCCAGGCCCAGGGTACCCTATAAACCCCACATGGATCAGACCCTGCGCAGCCCGGACTTGGGTCACCCTATAGACCGTGCACATCCTGGACAAGGGGCAGCCTGGACCTGGGTCACCGTATGGACCCTGCACATCCCGGACCCGGGTCACCCTATGGACCCCGTACACATCCCGGACCCGGGTCACCCTATGGACTCCGTACACATCCCGGACCCGGGTCACCCTATGGACCCCGTACACATCCCGGACCCAGGGCAGCCCCGCAGAGCCCGGAGCAGCCGGCGCGGTACCTGCTCCTCGCCGGGCTCCATCTCTCCCACGTAGTACTGCTCCAGCCAGCGGCGGGCGTTGGCCGAGTGCCGGTGGGGCGGCCCGTCCAGCGCGGCGCTCACGTCGGTACCGGCCCGCCGCCGCAGCAGCTGCTCCCCGCCGGGGTGCAGCCGGACGAAGCCGCTCAGGTCGTAGAGGCGGCGGCGGCAGCGGACCAGGCAGGCGCCCTGTGCGCACCGCGCCCGCACCTCGGCGGCGCTGAAGGAGCGCGGCGCCGCCGCCGCCATCGCCC
>JANZLQ010000092.1:22242059-22281192 GCA_026212715.1 Elanus axillaris
GGTTGGGGTGGTGGCCACAAACCTCCTCTGGGGGCCGGGTGGGAGGAGCCCCGAGAGGCTGGAGACCCCAGAGGAGGTGCTGGGGGGGGCCAGGACACCCCGCTCTACAGGGCGGCTTTCCCGACACCTTCCACGGGTAGGGAGCCCGGGCCCGGTGGGTGAGCTCAGAACCGGTGCGGCCCTCCGGCACGGCAGGGCGGCTCCCGGGCGGGGATGAAGGTTTTTTCGGGCGAGCGTGGGGGCGGAGGTGGATCCGGATGAGCCGGGGTGCTCAGCCGCAGGCTGCTGCACCCGCGTCCCGAGCCGGGTGGGCAGCCCAGACGGACCCCCAAGTGTGCCTGGGGTGGGCGCAACGGGCACCGTCCCATTGTTGGGCGCTGGGGGAGGCAGAGGGGACCCCCGACTGTGACCCCCGCCATGCCGTCGCCCCAGGCGGGCCCGCCAGCGGCGTGGGTCCAGGACGTCCTTCGCGGCCCTGCCCTGCCACGGCGTCCCGTGGCCACGGTGGTGCCGGGAGCAGCGGCCCCCAGCGCTCCCCAGTCTGTCCCGGCCTCTCCCCGCGGCCGCCGGGGACGGTGAGACCGGGGAAAGGCATTTCCTTCCCTTCCCACCCACTCCCGACCGGCACTCGCCGGCAAGGAGGGCGAGGGAAGGCAAGGCCGGGTGCCATGGGGAAGGCCCTGGAGCCGGGGGGTTGCACCTCACGCCCAGGTTTTGGGGTCTCCAAGTCCCTTGGGTACCCTGTGCTGCAAAAGGGCCATGCCGGGGGCTCGCTCGTGGTCCCGGCTCGGGGCAGGGAGGGATCCGGCCTTTGCCAGCCCCGGGTTCCCCAGCACGGCACGGGGTGCAAAGCCGCTGGCTGCACTGGTGGGTCTCTGCTACTGTTTTCTCCCCGGCCCGCGGGTGGTGCCGTCCCCAGCTCTGCCGCAGCGGGGCTTGGGGACACCCGGGAGCCCAATGTGAGCCGACACCCCACCTACCCTCATTTCAGGGTGCCGATGGCTCCTGGGCTCCATCGCGGGGGCTCCGTCCCCCACGCAAGCAACAAGGGTGTCCCCCGGGTGGGCAAGCTGACCCTCAGCTCTGCCGTGAGGATGGAGATGGAGGATCGGGGGGGACCCTGTCACCACCACACACACCCCCCCCCCCCCCAGCAGGGATGCACTGAGTGCTGGTGGCAGTGGGAGAGGGACGGCGCTGGGACTGAGCTGTACGGCAGATGCTGCCATAACAGCACCAAATCGGCTGCGGAGGGCTTTGCCGATGGCCACCCGTCCCGGCCACCATCCTGTCCCCATGCCGTGCCGGCCCCCGGGGCAAGCAGCATCAGGGAGTGGAGCCGGCTGATGGCCTGGCCAAAATGAAAGCAGCCAGATGGTTTTGGCTCATCAGTTCCTGAACTGGTTTACCCACCAGACAGACGGACAGACGCTGGGGCTGGCCCCAGGGAGACGGCAGGAATGTGCCGTTGGGCTTTGGGCAGGATCTGGCCCTGCAGCGCTGGCACAGGCTGACGCTGGGTTAATGGGGCTGTGGCCGCACAAGGAGGAGGGGACTGATACAGACAATGCGAGGAGCAGCATCCACAGGGAAAGGTTTTCCTTGGCACCTTCTCCACTATCATCGTTCCTCTGCCAGACTCTGATCATTGGGGATTAAACTTCCTTCTCCACACACAGAGAGCATCAGCGGGGACGGGGAAGGCACCCCATGCTCATTACATGCCTGGTAGCTCTGCAGAGCACAAGACGGGTTTAAAAAACTGACGGTGGCCTGGAGGGCACAGTGTGGGCTGTCGTGGGAGCTTTCTCTTCCAGCCATCCTTGGGAAAAACAGCGTGGATGCACTGGAAACAGCCCTGGGAATGCATTCAGCAGGCAGCTGAAGCAAGTCTTGCCCAAGCAGCTACTTGGGGTTGGCCCAAAGGTCCCCCATGCTCAGCATCCTCCCCTGTGATGGCCAGGGAACGGTGCAAAGGCAGCGGTGGTCTGGCATGGAGCTTCCCTCCCTGGAAGTGCCCAGTTGCTCCTGGAGCTCTGGCAAACCCATGGCACTGGTGATGCCCTGAAGGAAGCGGTTTCACACCATTCCCATGCAGTGCACAAAGAGCTCACTCCTGTCTCATGCCAAGCAGCTGGTTTAATTCAATGCCCCCTGGTTCCTGCCCCAGCAGAAACCATGAAGGGGTCAGCCCGTGTCCCAGCACACAAGACTGACCATGGCTGTGGTCATTGTCCTTCAGCTGGATGCTCTATTTGATTGGCCTGGTTTGACCATGGCAGTGTCCCCAGAGCTGGTTTGGGGCACGCTGGCATGCTCTGTGCTGAGATATGCTTCCCCAGCAATGCCTGCCTTCTACCCCCATCCTACTCCCTTCTCTAAAGCCTGAAATAGTGCAATTTGGCCAGATTTGGGAATTTTTTGCACTTTACCAACTTATTCCAAAGAGCAGGTGGGTAAGAGGACAAGCGGCTGGGGTGGCAGAGCAGATGAAGGGGCTGGCATGGGTCAGCACTGCAGCAGCACACCCCATTTCTGATCATTTATTCCAGACAGGGGCTGCTGAGCACAGCGAAAGCAATGCATGTCTCTTCTCGCCGGGCTCCAGCCAGGTGAGAATAAGCCATTCCTTCTTTCCTTGCAGGAGTCACTTCAGCATTGAGCAAGACCACTCCCAAAGCAACCACTGCACACGCTGCAGGGTGTGAGACAAATGCCCGCAGCGTCCGGGAAAAAATTCCACCTACCTGTGCAGGGTTGCACAAACAGCCACGGCAAATGCTTTTCCGCCTCCCTCTGAAGCGCCAGACACCCTCCACCTTGGAGGTATTCAGATACTATGGAGATAGACCGTAATGAACTGTAATAACACACATAAGTACCATGATCTGTCAGTCCATCACCTTTAAATAACAAGTCTCCTTTCCCTTCCAACCTACATGCACACTTAAGCATGGAAATGAAAATACTTCCAAGCTGAATGGCTGTCACGTAGGAAGGCGGAGGGCAGGAGCCCTCTCCCCACGGCTCCAGGCAGAGAGCACCCTCGCCCGAAGGCCAGCGCAGCGCGAGGCAGGACCCCAGCATGCCTGCCTGCTTGCTGGGGGCTCGGATGCTGCCTGGGGCCTCCCAGAACTGCAGGACGTGGGGTTTGGTTCACCGGCAGTTCAGACTTGGCCCGGCTTTGTTTTCGCAAGAGGTGCATCATGACCCGTGGGCAGTTCCCAGGCCGGCATGGCATCGCGGTGCCACATGCAGTCACATCGTCCCTGCATGAAGGCAGCTGCTGCAAGAGCCAGGGTTGCGGTCCCAGCAGCAGTTGGTGAGCCCCCCAGTTACTCCAGGTCTCTGCTGCCACTGGGCACAGGTATCTGGAGTGGGACCCCCATTTTGGGGTGCAGGGAGAGTGCCACGGGGTGCCTAACCATGGGGTGAAACACAGACCACCGTGCTGGGAGGGAGAGCCGCTAGGGACTCCCCTCAGAGGGAGAACTAGCACAGCAACACCAAATTCTATCAGAACAGCACTTAAAAAAATAATTTTAATGTTTTAATGTTTAAGACACACCATCTGTTTATTCCATGGCAGGATTCCACAGCCTGAGTTAGCACAAAGGTTGGGAGCGGGCACGGCCTGTGGCCCTGCTCAGCAGGCAAGCATGGGAAGAAGGGATCAGCACCGGCACGGTCCAGCGGGCTTGTCCCTGACCACACATTTTCCCAAAACCAAAGCTCAGGTGGAAGCCTGCTCAGGAGAGGCACAGGCTGCGTGCTCAGGGTGTGCATGCAACCACACAACAGCATCCCCGGGACAGGAGTGCCCAGCAGGCACAGCCCCAAACAGATTGATCGGTACATTCTCCAATTGAAGCTCCAGAGGGAGAAAAGGCACAAACCTTTTGCCTCAATGAATCCCACCACCCTTCCAAAACCCCTTTTCCCCTAGAAATTGCTGCCTCCCCAGCTCAGGAGCCTCGCCACTCAAGCACATCAGCTGCAAATCTCAAATTATTCACTGATTCCCTCCGTAGAGTCTGGAGAAAACAGCCAAAAGGAGTTCCATGGAGCAAGCGCCCTCCTTGTGTTTTCCCAGTAAGGAAGCAAAGGCTTTCCAAAATGCCCTCAGATGCCACCATCCATGGAAACACTGTGTGGAATCCAAACTCAAAAGGCAGGTGCCTTTCCCAGTCACCAGGCCATGTCACTGACAAGGCAGGGACAGGCAAGTTAAAGTGCATTGTATCACCAGTTCAGAGCAGGAGATGGAGACCCCTTAAGAGTAATGGTACTAAAACTGCTGGAAGAAAGCAACTAATCCTACTGACCTCAGGCATGGCTGGGCTCTTCACACCAGCTGCAGACACTGACCAGTGATTATGAAGCTATTTAGGAAGTAATCCTGAAAAACATAGTTTAATTCTTTTGCTTTATGGGGTAATCTAAACAATGTAAACAAGACATTCAAAGTAACGACCCTGTTGCTTCCAAAAGTAACTCTGAGCAGTCCCATGGACTATTTGCTCTTTGAGCGCAGTTTACAGTTCGCCTTTAGAAGCTCACTGTTGCTTGCAAATTATTTCTGCCTTAACTGTGCAAAGACAACTATTTTGCTGACTTTGAGCCCCTGTAAGGAGGCACCTGGAAAGACACTACGTAGCTGGAACAAGTTTGGCTGTGCAAGGCGAGCCATTTCCAAAGGAGCTTTTAAACACCTCCTCATCCCAACAGAGACTAGCCAACATTCACACACCCTTCTGCAGGAGAGCAATTTTTCTGGTCTGGCATCCATTGCCAGCAATGGACACAGGGAGTTTGGTCAAATCAGTCTGAAAGCAACCTGGAAAGTGTAGGAATACTGGAAGCACTTGTAAATGCCACTGCAGTGCACCGCCAGGACATCCTGCTTCAGCTCCCTGTGGCATCTCCTCCAGACACTGTGGAGCAGAGCTGATTCAACATGGCTTGGGAATTAAGTATTAAAACCAGTTCACAGGCGCCCTGCTGTCAGGATGGCTCAGAAGGTGCTCTCAAGCAGACAGTGGCATCCACAGCCTGTGGGGCACACCTCCTGGGTGCGAAACCACTCCATCATATGGCTGGTGTGGCCTCCATGTCCGCATGTCAGGCAGAAATTAGAGGAGCCTCGCACTGCCACATGACAGATAGCACACTGGAAAGTGAAGCCCTTGCAGATGGCACACTGGGTGCCGCGCACCTCGCTGCGGCAGTGGCTGCAGTACACGCCGAACTCTGGTGGGAGGAAAGAAATGGAGCGCAAGACAATTAGTGCTGACAGAATCATGGACTAAGCAGCCCTGCATACAGCCCCCCATTCAAGAGACAAGTCCCCTGAACCCACTGCCCAAGAGATATGACACAAATATCCTTCAGGGTGGGAGAATGGTGTCTTTTAGAGGTCTCAGTTTGGTCTCCATAAAGGAGCAAAGAAACGGGCAATTGGTGTGCCAGGGCACAGAGTGGCCCAATTCCCCTGACGGCTAAACAGCTGTCAGCTGGGAACATGTGTCTGATTTCTAACTTGGGACATGCTGACACATGTTGCAGAGATGAAGGCTTCCCGCTGGTCTCATCTCTATGAAGTGTAACTAAGAGAAAATGAGAACAACCTTTGTTTCTTATCATGGAGAGAGCACAGAGCACACTCAATGTGTGCTGTATCAGTGCCATGACCGTTAGCCATAGAGGGGCAATGGTAGTGGTCAAAGTCACCAATTTTCACTTTAGTTACTCCCCAGGAGGAGTCCCAGGTGACAAGGCGAGACAACTGCTGCTTTTCTGGCACCTCTCACCTGCAGCTCTCCTCCCAGGTTAAGTGTGTTTTTTTCCAGAGGCCTAGGAAGAACACATTTTGGCAGCTGTCCTTAAGCGGCAGCTCTAGGCACCTATGCTGCTGAAAGTATTTGGGGAGAAATGCTCTGTTTGCTTATTTCTTGGCTATCTCACCCACAGTTAGAGATCTTGCAATTTTACACATGCACTATAAGGACAATTCAGCCCAGAAGCAGGGATTAGGACAGCGCATGTCTGGGCTTTTATTCAGAGGGAGTAAAGAATAGCCATCAGCATAAATAGCTGAACATTGCTAAGGTAGCAGTATGTACATTCCCAGCTTTGCTGGGGAGATGTTACAGTCTACAAAGCCCTTGAACCAACATCTGCAAGGCTCATCTCCACCCAGAGCTGCGAAGAAGCCAAAACCATTTGCTGGCAGAGCTAATCTCTGCGCAGATGGACACTTTTCACCCTGCCTGCTGACCCATGTTCCTAAGCTCCCGAGGTAGAGTCGTGACTCTGCATGGGCAGCCAGAGCAGACCGAAGCAGGCACTCACCAATTCCTTTGTGGGGATCAGGAGGACAAGAGACAAACTTCAGAACCTCAGCCCGCTTCTCTCGCAGGCCCCAGCGATAAAGGATTTCTCCATAGCATTTCTTAAAGTCATCAAATTGCTGAGTGTTGGCAGGATCCAGGAGCCTCGAGGAACAAACAGGGTTGTCATCCACCTGATTCGCTCTCAGAGACTCTGGTTGCAATCCTCTTCCCAGTGATGGCTATGCAACCAGCTCACATCACTAGAAGAGCGGCAGATTACTTCCCACGTGTTGCTGAAACATTGCTGAACGCTAACTGGTCTGGCCTTCACTTGTTCTATGCTCAAGGGTGTGGACTCAATGGGTAGACTTCCCCCTGAGGCCCCCACCACAGCCACCTATAGATGTATCATATGCAAACCCAGCAGAGCTGATCTGCAATATGAAGCTTCTGCAAATGACCATCTGAATGAAAAGGTCTAGGAGCAGGCATGCTACTCTCTTTCTAGTTTTCACAGCGCCAACAGAGACCTGGCTATAGAGTTCCAGCTGACTTGGACAGAGTAACGCATCCCTGAATAACCCCAAGGCACACTATAACCTACCTTTTGTTTTTCTCATGCTGGTCTTTCTCACGCTCCCGATGATCGGGATACATTAGGTTTCCGTAGCGGAAGTCATCCGGAGAAGACTCGCACCAGGGAGTGGAGACCTGCTCCGTGTCTTTGTTTGCTGCAAGCATCATAAGGTTGTGAACATACCGCAGAAAGCACAGCACTCACGAGCACAACCTCCTCAAAACCAGGAAAGGAGACATGGAAGACCACACATTCACACACCCCAGTTTTCTCTCTAAGACACAGTCATATCACCTTCTGCATTCCTACAAACACTGCCCTGCCTCAGAAAACTATGTGCCAACTTCTACTTGCTAAGTGTTTCTACTGCACTTCTGGTGACAAGAAGGGAATGGGGATCATCAGGCAGAGAAATCTCATGCGGAGGAATCCCTTTTGCCTTCCACTTTAGACAAAAAGTAACTACGCAATCAATCCCATGCAGTTTGCTTGGGAATGTTAATCCTGGTAGCGCGCTCCTCTTTCCTAGACAGGGAGGACTCTCATCACCAGGGCTGCTGTTACGTAAAGGGGCCTCTGTATGTAAGGTATTGCCCTGGGGGCAGGGAGAAGACTGCTAATAACCAATACAAGACAACATCAGCTCCATTAACCCCCATTCTGCACTCTTCCTCATGTCATAGATGCTTTGATATCGAACTGAAAAGTTACAGCTTTGGCGCTAACAGGGCTGATGCTGCCTCAGGCCATGTATATCACTAGCAATCAGCCAACAGCTTTAACTTTGACAGGGGAGCCCTTTAGAGTGACTTGTCTTTGACACCTTCGCAGCTCAGCAGAAAATGCCCTTAGGCCTGCAGGTACTCAGGGCACCAAGAACCCAGCCTTCCCAATACTGCTGGTTTTACCAGTGATAGGAGAAAGTACAGCATTGCCTTTCCCCCCAAACCCTGTGGAATTAGCTGGCTGATCACATTGCAAGGCCACTCTCGATAATTGTTGAGTGGTCCTGGTGACTGGGAGAGGTACCTGAGGGACTGGAGGAAAGCAAATGTCATTCCTGTCTTCAAAAAGGAGAAGAGGGAGGACCCAGGAAACTGCAGGCCAGTCAGCCCAACCTTGATCCCTGGGAAAGTGATGGAGTAGCTAATCCTGGGAACCATGTCCAGGCACAGGAAGGACAAACAAATTACCAGGAGTAGTCGGCACAGATAACAGCCTCAAACTGTGCAAAGCACTAGGGCTGTGGAAAGCCTATGGCACTAGGCAGCATCGAGGCAGTCACCCCGAGTGCTTCCTATAGCCAGGCTGGAAGCAAACCAGTACAAAGTGGTCTATCTCTTTACTTGTTGCCATGTGGAAAAGGCAGCAGTGTGAGCTCTTGGCTCTGGGTTAACCTGTGATCCAGGCACCTAGCTTGGTACGTCTAGGGTGTTTCTAACAATTTCTCCAAAGCGCAGTTGGACAGCATGCTACAGAAGTCAGAAGAAGCAGGACTGTGGGAGCATTGACATGGTTACTGCAAGCCCTGCTCACTTCCAGCCATGGAGTCACATCACATTGGCCAACCCCCGGAAAGCTGCTCTGGCAGCAATCACAGCCAGTACTAACTAACTCCCTTCTATCCCCACCATAGGAGCCATCTAAAAGCTAGGCCAGAAGGGAGGCAGTTCCTCTATTTACTTCCCATGTCTCGGTACCTATGCTCCAGCCTCCAGTGCCAAGTCCAGGATCTGACATGCTGGAACAGGAGCCAGAGGAAGTAAAGCTGGGCTGTTGAGGGGGAAAAGAGAGGAAATCATGTCATCTAACTGAAAGATGTTCAAAGATATCCAAGACAAATGGGAAAGAAATGGAGGTCGTACATATCGGCTGTGGGAGGCCAGGTTGGAGGCACGCTGAGGAAAGGGGCCACAGGAGTTTGGGCACCCCTGTAGCCTGGACTGGGCTTCAAATATGCTGCACAGCATGGCTAGGGTCTGCACATCGTGGAGCTGTGAGTAGTGAGCCAGCCTGGGAAATGAAAAAGAGAGACAGTGTGAGACTGGGCAGAATTCAGTGGCAAAAGCATTGACAATCCAGGACAACTAATTTCGAGCTTGTTGCATAAAACCATTTGGGTCACATTACTTCCCACAGGAGGCATGTGTGCTCTGCAGGACTAGGTTGTCTTTTCTGTCATACCTTTGAGAAGCCAAGTCCTCCTTCTGAAAACGCTCATGGCCTAGCAGGTGGGGGAATCCAGCAGTACTTGTGGCCTGATTATCCCAAGTTTGTGCAGCTTCAGGAACAACACCCACAGAACTGATTTTAACTGGATGTAAAGCTGGAGCCATTAGACTCACTCCCAACCACAATGTCTTTTTGACAAAACCCTCTACATGCAAGCATCCTGCATCTAGATCACAAGGCAAAACCCCACCAGACGTTTTCTGGATGGCTGTGAAGTTTCTGGATTGCTCTATAAAGACTCAGAGTGATGAGGAACTACCTGTGCTCCCCTCCCAGAGCTGCCACACAACAGGAAAGAGCTAGGTCAAGCAACAATGTACAAAGTACACCACACAAATCCTGTACCTCCAAATAGGGTGTATTGACAGTAATGTCAATTACTAATTATGTCCCCTCCTGAACAGATTCATTGGCAGGAAGACATTTGCAGCTAACACTTGGCTTTGAGACCAGAGGAATGATTTCCCAGTAATGCTATATGGCAACAGTGAATTTGAAGGTGAAAAAAGCAGCTGCACCAACACGCTCATTTAGGAGGTGGGGAGCAGAAAACCAAAATCTTCAAGTCAGGCATTGTGGGCATGCTGGAAAGCAGAGCTCCAACTGCACCTGGCCTATTGCTCAATGTTAGCCGAGAAAGACCTGGGTGCTAGATGGGAGGCCAAATGATGCCTCCTGTATATCATAAACACACTCACAGCTTCCCTTGTTGATGCATCTCAGGCTTGAGAGGGGAAAAATAAAATACATACTACTCCAAATCTGAAATGATGCCTTACAGTGTACATAGTTATGGAGGGCTCTGCTTCAGCAACCATTCCCCAACCCCTCCCCAGCATTCAGACACCTACAAGGACTCCAGTAATTGACGTCCAAATGGATGTTGTGCCCAAGGTATCTCCAAATCTGGGTCAGACTTGGGTCCAAGACAGAGATCAGTGGCTACCATGGCCAGTGACCAAACCTGGCAGACAGGAAGGAAAAGCATCAAAGCTACAATTAGAAATAACCACACTCCCAGGGCATAGGTGTGCACAAATTCACTCAGACAGATAATAATGGAGCTATAGAGCTTGCTTGCCTTTTTTTTTTTTTCTGGCAGCAGTTTCAGCCTCCATATCACAAATTATATATTGAGTAACACAAAACCGAAGCTTTCCCTGTTCCACTTGCTTTAAGTTTGGGTTAAACTTTGAAGAATCATTGTCTATAGTCTAACAGACCTGTCAGGGTAGCTTAACAGACCTATTAGTGGATTTTATATCCATAAATCTCAAAAGGGTTTAGATTTGATACAGTTCTCAGGCTCAGAGATGTCTGGTGGCAGAAAGTTTATTGTTGAATTGATATGCACGAAAAGTATCTTTTGATTAGTTGAGTGTTACTGAACACCTCTGTTCTCCTAGCACAGCCCAGCACAGACAGAAGTGCAGTTTGCCATTTCTACTCCAAGTTTAACTGTTAAATTTCATGTGAAATTTCTCCTTCATTTATGATCCTCTGCTCTGAAAATGGTTCCATCTTTTCAGTCTCTATACCACTGATCTAGAACTGTTTTTTCTGCTATGCCTTTTAAAATGTGGCAATTAGAATATTCCAGGGAACAGCAAAGCTCCTAGTTTGGCATGAAAAAAGAGCAGGAAAGGGAAAGGAGCAGAGTGCTGGAAAGGCAGCAGAAATCAGAGAGCTGACAACACAGAAAAGTAAAGAAAAAACACATGCTCCAAGTACAAAGAACAACCAAGAACAGTAGTCCCACAGCTGTTCTCTGTGAAACCAGAGAAAAAGAAACAAGATAGAAACTGAAACAAGGACAGGGCTGAGTCCTTGGAAGAGAGTACAGAAAAGAAATGGGGAAAGATGCCAATTCCTACACTGCTATAGAGCACACCTTACATGTAACCTGCAACTCAAGCCTCCATGTCTTCTAGGAATAAGGCAAGCTGCAATACAGGCTGGAGTTACATGGGACAGGAAAAAGCAAGCAAGAAACAGAGGTATCTCAGAGAACCTTGCTGAAGTTATCGCACCCAAGCTCTGGTCCAAGGTGGGCAAACCAGACAGCAAGATGAAGTACAAAGGGGAACTAGACCTACCTTCTCTCTCCTGGTCTAGCAGAACCAAGAAGCATAACAACAGCTTGAGTTTGCTTCTGCTTAGATCAGGTAAGCCTATGCATGTTCCCCGCCCATGTCTAGAAAGAGCCAAATACTCAGGAAAGGTGCACAGCTCCTCTGGCAGTGCCAGCTCCCATCTCTTTCAGGCGCTGCTGTGTCCTCAAATGTTCTGCCTGTTGTGATGGACTAATTGCACAGAAAGAATAGGCCATAACAGACATTTTTCTCCTATTATTAGCTGAAGGCAAGTAGCCAACCCCATTCTGGGCCTGGGTCCCTGGGCTCAGACTCTCTTGGAGAGAAGCTAGCTGCAGTTAGCACCCAGTGCCAGCGGAGATGAATACCAAACAATAAGAACAATTACATAAGTAAGAAAAAATCACTGATCAAAATGCTGACAGCAGCTAGGCAACTCTAAACAGCTACTCCATTTGCTGACTCAAAAGTAGGGTGCATTCCTTGCTTTGCCTGCAGGAATTCCCTGAAAAATGTGCTTCACTCAGTTTGGCAAAGGGCGTAACACAATCTGCTTGCAGCCCTGGGAAGGGATCTCTCAATGCCAAGTGTCAATGAGGTAGAAGCCACCTCCGTGGCTGTTTCACAGGCCTTGGTTCATCAACCAGAGACTCCCTGGAACAACTGCTGAACCCAGATGGCTCTTTGGGTATCAAGGTGACAGCACAAGCTATTTGAGGGTAGCACAGCATGCTGAGGAAGAGGTCTGATTTAACATCGTACCTGTACGAGATCCCTCCGTCCCACAGCCAAGGCTGAGGCAGCATTCTTCTGGCAAGTCTCCTGGATATTATTGACATTCAGTCTAAAAAGAAAGGAGATAGCTCAGCTCTGGCTGGCACATTACCTACGAAGGTGGGGTGGGATGAGGGGGAAAGTGGTACTGGCAGCAGTGAGCAGCCCCAAACTTTCTGATCAATACGAGCCTGCTAGCATGGCCAGGATCCCATCCCTTCCTTCTCTCTTATTCAGGGATCACTACCATCCTTCTCCCACTATTCATCTTCACTAACACACCACACACCAAGTCCAGTGCCAAACTAGCTGGGACTGATCTTAAAAAGCACCATTTCCAAGGAGATATCAGATTGAACTTGTGCCAGGATACCACCAAGTCAAGATGCATTCTTGTCCCTAGAAGCTGGTGGTTACATGGTCGTGTTCCCCTTCAGCCTGTTGGTCTGCTCTGACTGACCTGGAGGGAGATGGTGGTATGCTATGGAGAAACAGGTTGGTCTTCAGCCTGTTCCCTAGTAGGGTAGCACACCCACCGAGGAGTCTCCCAAGGGGCCAGCAAGGTCAGCTGAGGAAACCCACGTGGGCTTTCCTGCTTATCATCAGAAATCTTCCTGAGACACTTGACACTTTTACTGCTTAAGATCTTACAGCAAATGGAAAAGGGTCAGGCTGTTTACACATGAGATATCCAGAGAAGAAAGGTCCAACACATCTTTTTAAAGAACATTCTTTTTAATAATATAGAAAAGAGAGAAGGAAGATTTCCAACCACCCTGGGATGGAAGCCTGCTTCTTCCCTGAATGTCCACAGACTGGAAATTCTGTGAAGGACCAGACAGTACTACCAAAGCTACGCAAGAAAAAATTCAAGAGGTTTTGTAACTATCTGAATTATATAGTTTGGAAAAAGCAGCCCCTTGTTTTTCAAAAAAAAAACCCAACCCAACACACACCACACAGAACTTCTCCATCCCTTCCATTAAAGCAGAAAAACTTCTGGACAGACACTCCCCTGTACAACCAAGTCTCCAAGTGAATGGGGCATTCCAGGTACTTCTGAAATTAAAAAGCCTTATGAGCTACTAACAGTTTTATAGTATGAAAATGTGCATTTATTGGGATTTTTAAGCCTGTGCATTTAAGTGTGGAGTTTAACATGAGATTTGAAAAAGAATTTGTACTGATAATCTCTCTCTTTAGCTGGCAAAACCCTGAACCTGTAAGATTTGCAGTGATGATGCTGGAGCACTGGTTCAAACTGTGTACAATACCCCATCATAAACTTCTTCCATCACACTTTTCAGATTTATAGGGAACAAGTGCCCTTTCACGGGCAGAGAGGGATACAATAAAAAAGCAGCAAGGCAAGAACAGAGGAAGAAGGTAAGGAAACATTCAAAGATCAGTGTTGACTGGTTTCAGTATTAAAGCACAGCAATGCCAAAGATGGCTGCTTTCATTTGGGAAAGGATGTCAGCCCGTACTCACATGTAGAGCTCTCCCAGCAGCTTGTGGACAGGCAGCAAGCAGGAAATATCTTGGATAATAACTTTCCCGGCAGCTTTGATGGGTCGGTTGTTGGCATCTGTCCCTTCTCGTTTGCTTTTCCACCTCCTTGATTTCTGCAGAACAAATGGCAACGTGTTACTGGGGAAGAGGACAGCAGGCTTCTTGGGCCAGGGAACAAAGCACTAGGGTCAGGAATAATGCAAGCAGCACCCAAACCTGCCTTTCAGAAGGCTCTGTGTTACCCTGGAAAACATCCATGACATGCCCAGGAGAACAAGCATCTCCATCTGTAGGAAGTGAAAAGCAGGTCAAGGCAGTGAGCTCAAGGTCAAACTCACTCAAAAAGTATTTTGTGAGTTCCCCTGTGAAAGCCAATAAGAGAACATATCAGCATTGGGATGCCAATCAAACCTGGCAGGTTTGGCAGGAGGACAGTTCAATTATTCTCATTAGAGGTCTGGTCTGGGAACCCTCTGCACATAGACCACTGCTGACTTTACCCAACATCAGCACAGAGTCATGTGGGAGGCAGCTTCTGCTTGCCCTGAGTGAGCTTCAGGGCAAGCTGACAGCTCCAGACTGTCTCTTTTGGTCTTTTCATTCAGTGTTCGAGTACACCCCCATTTAGCACCAGGACAGGGCTCACACCTCCTGCTTTATCAACAGCTTCGAACAAACAATTGGCAGATGATAAAACAGGGCCCAAGTTTTCCTAGCAACGATCTTAGCTACCATGCTCACAGCTACTTACAGCTGGCTCAGGACATAAGGTGGGGGGGAGAAGAAAGGAGAGGAATCAACACAAGGGAACAAAATCAAGAAGCCAAGATGATTCCCAAATACTCCCAGTATTAGACAGAGGCCATCTAAACTCCAAGCTGCATAAAGCTACCTCGGCTGTATGAAACACCATAGAGTATTTGGCTGGTATCCTGGCCCCTTCCAGCTCCTCAGTCTAGGAGGGTAAGGAGGAGGGATGAGAGGAGGTGCAGCAGCACGACAGGCAGAAGGCACTGGAGCTCTGCCTAGGGAAGCACTGGCTGCTATGCAGGGTTCCTAAGCGCAGCAAATGATGCTTTGCAATACTGCTCCCTTGTGGCATGTTCCCTCACAGACACACAGAGTCCATGCTCCTATGCAGAAGTGTCTTCTGGTCATATTGTTACAGAGTCTCCTGAGGCCCTTCTGGTGGGGCTTCCTACAACCCTATCTGAAGCACAACAGTACCTTTGAAGAAACCAGCAAAGCAGCCCTGTGCTGATGGCTCTGCAGGGCAGGCAGAGCTTGCACAGGCAACACATGGGTGCTCCTAAAGAGCAGGCTGGGCTACAGGTAGGGCAGGACTTGGACCTGCAAGCAGGGTTTCTTCTACTGTGGCCAGCTTTGGGATGGCTAGGTGCGAAACTGCCTTTGACCATGATCATGCAATCCTATAAGAACCTGGCAGGCTTATCACAGACACAAAATACCCGTAAAAAAAAAACACCTACTGACCTTAAGAAATGAATTCCTTCTTCACTGCCTGCCTGGCCAGCCCAAGCTTAGGCCCATGTGCTGAGGAGGTTTTGTCATGCTGAGCATACTGCTAGCACATGCCACAAGAAGCAAAAAGGATGTGCTCCTGAAGTCACTTTGGACACTGGGTGACCGAGACTCAGAGGCTCAAGCGCAGGCTTGATAGTAAGTGAAGGAGGTGTTTCAGACCTGAAGGCAGTGAGGGTGGATTTTTTGAAGGATGCCTACATGACAGAGTATCACCATAGTTCCCCTAATCTTCCACCACTCCCCAGAGTAAAGAGGAGCAGAGCATACATGCTGCTCAACATTCAGAGGTGCCAAATGCTGGTGGAAACAGGGCTGTCAGCATTCAGTGCTATGGAAAAGCTGGCTGACTAGGGCATGATTCTGTTCTCTGCCACATCCCCTCAAGTCGTAATTCATCCAAGCAGAATTCACCTGCACTATTTATCTGCTAAATCACTCTGAAGCTGAGAAGTGCTATACAGTGGAGGGTGGCTAGAATGTGGTCAGGTGCGAGAACAAACTCTTTTTAGTCCATCAGTTCCTAATTGAGGCCTTGCCTGGATCAGCTCTGGCTTTCTTGCCATTGGGCAGACTATACTTCTTTTGATAACACCTAAAACTGTAGCTATCCTTCCTGTGCTGAAGAATGTGGGCTGTATTACAACAAGTTTCCCAAATAACAGTGGCATCTGTACCTCACTCCTTGGCAGGGCAGCCAAATGCTGTCTCCTAGGTGCAGCAAGGAGCTGCTGATGCTGCCAAAAAATACTTGAGCAAAGCTTAGGAGCCCCAGCAAACAACATGCCACCAGGCAAGAGCTCAGGCACTGTCCTGGAAGGGCTACCAGGCATCTCACAACAAAAGCTGTTATTTGTGCTGTGTCTGAGCAGGTATTTGAACCCAGGCTTGCAGATGCACAACCACATTCTGCAGGTCTATCACCAAGGGCTTCTAGAGCTCAGCAGGTAATTTGGAGAGCAACTTGCCACCTCCTGACCATCTGTAAGCCAGCTGCCCCCAGGACTTGCAGCCAACACAGGTTCCCTGACCCATCATCAGAAACAGATTCAACCTGCTCCTGCCCTCTGCAAGAGCGGACTGAAGAAGCCTCCCAACAGGCATTTCAAAGACTAGAAACATGGACAACACATATCACTTTCCACAGGTAATTCAGTCACTTTTTTTCTGGAGGAGAATGATAACAAATGAGGATGAGAATGGACAAGAGATCCCATGAGTGGTTTCCACTACTTGCTGTTAGCATATCACCAGACAAATGAAGACACTAAATGTATCAGAACTCCCTGAAAACCTGGACTCACAACAAAATCATCCTGTTTTCTTCCTCTTAGCACTGCCTATTTACTGGCAAAGAGTGAAGCCCTAATTCTTCACTGGTGCAGCTCCTGGAGTAGAGTCAGTCGATGGCCATATGCCCTGCCAGTACTACACTTCCATGACCACTACTTCCTGCCCCTCGAGCTGTGACAGAAGAAAATCATAAAGCCACATGTAGAGTCACCATTAAAGATGTCTGGTTTTTGCAATTCAGGTTTGCCTCAGCTACAGCAACAAAGTGTTAGAAAAAACTAAGATCAGAAGTATGGGAACCATCACAGATGAGGTAAAGCTCATCACCATTGACAGCAGAAGCTCTACTTTGAACCAAGTAACTGCTGGCATAATTACAGGAGTAGCTCTCCACCAGGCAGTATTTGAGCACTTTTAACAGGGATTACCAGAGGCAAGGAGAGCTGTAGCTTGGGTTTGTCTGGCCAAGGTCCACCACAAGGTTCCTCCCTCCCTTTTGCCTCATCTCTTCTCCCAGAAGAAGCTCCTGCTATGGTGTTATCAAAAGGTGTCAGCAAGGCTCACAGGCATCAGGGTAGAACAGAAAATATGTCTCTTCCTAGGGGCTGGAGCACAGGTCACGAGGGGGAGCAGGGAACATAACAGTTGGAGCTGAAGCAGAAATCAACATGCGTGCACCAGGCTAACTATTGACAGCTGAAGGTCAAAGACACAGGTCTTCTGCACTGCCCCCAACACGTCTAGCTCTTTCTGCAGCCTACAATCCATGCCAAGGAGAACTGCATCTACCCAGCTGCTCCTGAGAGTTTAAGGAGAGGAAGAAAAGAAATAAAATAGCTACAGTGATAGTAAATTAAGACTCATCAGTTCCTCAGAGCACCAGAAGGAAAGAAACCAGAGCATTTATGACAATTATGGGGTTGGAGGTGACAGCGGGTAACAGCACTGAATAATGACTAAAAAAGCCAGCCTGCACCTGCACTACCATACCCAAGGCTGTAATTTGCTGCGATCTGAGGTGATAACGATGGCAGTAAATGGGTTACATGTAGAAACAGACAGCCCAAGAATAAGCCACCAACTGCTTCGTAGCAACCACCATCATCACTGCATACTTAGCAGAAGTAGTTACAAAATGCTGCATGCCTGCTTGGAAAGGATGCTGAACAGTTGGGTGTGTGTGTCTTTGGATCCTGCTGAGGCAGGCAGTGCTTTAAGTAGCATCATGAAATGTGAAGTGCCTGTTTCACATAAGCATATGCAAAATTTCAGGGTTTGTGGCATAAACTGGTGTTAGTAGGGCAAAGAGAAAGGTTGCGGAAAGAAGGGAACAGACTTGATGCCGAAGATTAAGCTGCAATAAGGCATTTATGAAATAAAGAGTTAAACCTGCTAAAAGTCAGGATCAAGCTGCTTCTAGTATTATTTTGTTAAAATAAAATTTAAAAATTGTTGCCTCCCTACAGAAAGCTCTCCTCCTTTATTCTGAACAACTGCCTACAGATTAACTCCCCCATGCAGGTCACGCAGCACTGCCTGGATTTTCTCTTCAAAATAATCAACATTTACTATTTCTAGCATCTCCCACAGTACCAGGCACCTTCCACAAAGGGGCTAAAAAAATATCTGAGGCACTTTTGAATCAAGTGCCCCGCAGCAGGAATATTTCTTTATAGCTTACATCAATTAATAGCTGGCACCTGCCCTGAAGCACAGGGATTTCTGAAGTGGAGGCTAGTCATTACCTAGAAAGAAGGAGGAGTTTTTTCTTCTAGACTTGCTAAGCTCTTGCTTCTCTAAACACCTTAAGCAATGCTGAGCTCTTCTTCAAGAAGGAAGGTCTGCACAAATAATCCACACCTCTCCTTGTGCATGCCCACGTCTTCGCCTTGGGCACTATTGCCCACTTTAGAGAGCGCGATTAGCCTCTTCCAATGGTTATCCACAAATACAACCAATCTTTCAAGACTTAGACTAAGCCATGTATCATTTTTAAGTATACGTTACACAAAGTTATAACTTTATCACATTGCTACTTGCTCTTCCTTCCAAGCCAGTGGCAAGGGAATTAAAACTGTGGCCCTTTGTGCTCCACAATTTACCACACCACAAGCTGGCAAGTTCCTTGCTTGGTTTTCTTTCTTTCAGTCTGTTCCTGATCCAAGACAGAACTCCATTTCTTGCCTCCACTGCTAACATTTCTTCACTAGCTCTTTGCAAAAAGCCTTGATGGAGTCAAGTAGATGACTTCTGGTTTCTTTCACCTATTATTTGCTAGTATAGCCTTAGAGCTGTTGTAGTTAGGAAGGCTTGATCCTATTATACCAAGTTAAATTAGGTGTTACAGGATTCTATTTTATTCCCTGCTGTCTTATGAAGAGATAGCATGAAGGACAGCAGCTGTGAAAAAACAGTTGTTCACGCAGACATTAAGAAAAACGATCTAAAGAGATCATCTTTAAATTGAAATGGAGTTTTCTAAGCTTTGCCTATGCTTGGCAGATGAGTGATGAGATAGTAATTGCCCAGATTTACAGCACAGCTTGAACAATGCTGATATCATCAAGATGTTCACATGAATGATGTTCAAGCTTGAGGGACCTGACTAATGAAAAATGACTGTCAAAGCAGTCTCGAAAGGGCAGGTGCCAGCAGGAGGGAGTACCTGCCAGAGTGGCTGGAAGTGCAACCACTCAAACTGAACGCAGGATGGTGTGATTCCAAAAGCTGGGAGAAGATCACAAATTAAGGAGAAATTCTATTTATTGTTCCAGGAAATAAGACTTTATGGTCTTATTGCACTGAGAACAGGCAGAATTGCACTGCATTGCACTGAGAACAGGCAGCTCATTTTAATGAGATGACAGATCATTGTCAGCAACTCAACCAGTTTGTTTCTTCCACAGCTCTTAAGTAATTCTCCCTCTCCAGCAAGCCTTCATCTTTTTCAGAAATGAGGTGCTCTAATGTCAGTCTCATCAGTTGGTTGATGACGCATAATAATCACTCAGCTCCTCTGCAGTGCACTCTCTGTTTCTTAGAGGTTGATCTTTTCCTACACTTCAAACTACCCCTTGGCATCCTTTCCTGACTGCTAGACCAAGTAAAATAGGCATGTTGTAGGTCAGTATTTGTACCCTGAAAACTAGTGTCTGCTCCTGTCCACTTACATGTGCATTCACTCTTACTGAAGCCCTGTGTGGAGTGCAAGTCCCCCACCTCTGTGCAGGTTACTCAAAGGCAGGCAGGTGGCATTTTATTCTTGGGCCCTTGGGCAGAAGACAGGGTTATACCAAGGACAGTATTAGCACAGCGCACAGTACCGGGAAGTCGTTAATTGCTTGTATGGACCAACGTCGCCGGGCAGAGCGAGGAGACATCTGTATGTGAAAACGTTATACCCAGGAAAAGGGAAGAAAGACACCAAGAAAATTAAAGACAAAGGTAAATAAACTGAAATGAAAAGTGCCCTGAACCAGCAGAGTAAAAGATACTGTTCCCAGTGGTTCTGTTACACAACGAACAGTTGCAAACCATGTTCCCCACTTTCATCCACACACAATTGTATTATACATCACCTACGGCCCTGGCAAAGCAAGGGCTGCTGTGTCTGTGCCCCACACCAGCCTCTGTGGAAGACTTTGGCAACCACAAATCTGAATAAAGTCTTCCACACAGAGTTATATTGCTGCAAGAAGCATGAACTGCTTCACGTGACCTTGTTCATACCACGAATTGACAGCAGAGGATAACACCCTGGTGCCCCACATGCCAGGCTCCTGCTCTAACTAGTTCTACTCCTCTTGGCTGAAGAGGAAGGCATCTAAGTGCAGACTGCATCATTTTTAACACATCTGTCCAATGCCATGGCACAGAAATCTGCAGGAAGCTAAATAAACACTCCTGCTTACTCAAGATATCCCTTTGACATCCAGCATCCTCCAGGACTTCATTCATTGGAACCTGCTGTAACTGTTCACTTTCATTTTAAAAAACAAAAGCCACATGTCAGGATATTAGAAGGATGTAGAGGCCATGTGGAAATTGTCATTATGGGTTGAGGAACTCATTCAGGTTGAGCGAGCGATCAAATTCACTGACTGACTATGGAGAATAGGTCCAAAGGAGGCTTCCATTATGAACTTGCAGACATTTCATTAACTACTCAATGCAGTATTATAGCAAAAATAAATGGAATCCCTCAAAGCACATTACTGTGCACTCACCTGAAAAAAAATTTCTATTATAGTTCTGTAAGAGTCAACACAATAAAAAGGTTATTTGTATTGTGTGCAATGTATTTTACATTTATTTCCAGTTGATGATAGGCAGTTAGGACCATCAGCCATGCCTTCAGCCCCTATTTTCCCTTGCATCTCACTGCTGGGAGAACCCTGCAGTCAGGGAGCCAAGAGATTAGCCTGGCTGCAGGGCCCTACAGAAAGAGAGAAGACTGTAGTCTTGTGCTACAGTTCCTCCACCAGGCCTCACAAGAGAAAGAGAAAAGGGTTAGTTGAAGGAAACTTGGTACAGTGGAGAAGAAACAAAACTAAGCTCAGTCCCCCCAGCAAAGTCCTGCTTTCCTGTAGGCAGCCACTGCTGCCAGCCTATGCTCCCACGTGCTGTGAGTTTGAGAGCTCTGCAAGCGGGTGGGCACCAGGCAAAGCCTGAGGGATGTCCTGAGAAGCAGCAGTTTCCAAGCCCTGCCAAATTCCCCAATGGGAAGCACTGAGAACACTGCTGTCACCACCCCTGTGTACAGCTGTCCCTCAGGCAAGGCTGAGCTGTTCCCAGGTCCCCACTGGCACGACCCTCTAACTAGGGGGCAGAAAAACACAGCCACGGCACCTTCTTTAAGAGACATCCAGGTTTGAAACACTGATGGCATTGCCACAGTATAGATACAGCTTCTCCTTTTTGCTGACTACTATTCTTTAGTGGGGTTTTTTTGAGTGAAAAAGAGGGAGGAAGAAAGGAGGAGTGTGCATGTGTGAATAAATATATACATATATGTGCATCTCTGTGTGTGTACATATACACACACATTTAAATGAGCACAGAAAGTCTCATGCCAGATTTAGTTTCATTATGGTTTACTAAGGAGATCTCTACAGCAGCTCCCCTGCCTTTATGGGAACATGACATATTCCCTGTCTAGCAATGGGCAAATTGCATTTATTTGCTAATGATGGCAGTGCCAGTTGTTGCTACACGGGATTTTAATATCTGTTTATCACTGACAAATTCAGTTTTCGGGCTGAAGTTGTATAATATCAGAGTTTAACACACAAAATTTTAACTTTCATTTAATGCAAATATAAAATCCAAGCTTCAGAGAAAGGAGTTAACTAAACTCAAAGTCTGGGCTTTTTAAAATCCTCACAATGAAATGACACGAAAATATGTAGCACTGATCTAACAGAGGCCATGACATCAACTCCTGAAGAATCAGAAAATCTTTGCTGAAAGGGGGTGCATTTTTTATTTTTTTTTAAAAACTGTTTCATCTGCAAGAACATCGGAGCTAGCTCCCTGCTAGGGCCCTTAAACTTCTTCCAATCCAGCATGTGAGGAGATAGCTTGGCAGGGGGAAGGGAAGCAGAGGAATCTTCTCTAGCTTTCAGCAGACATGGCTACACACATGCTTTGTTCTCTCAGGTTTTTTTCTCTGTGACAAAAATCTTGTTGCCATCAATACAAGGGCTGGGGAGACAGGTCACATGAAATTGCACCAAGCTGCTTCCACATGTTATTTTTAGTATTGTCTGTCATCTTAGAGAGCTGCGTGTCAGAGACAAGCATGCTGCAGAGGATGAAGGTAGCTCTTTAAATAAACTCTCCTGCAAAGACTAGAACAGGCTGTAATTCTTGTACCAGGCACCACCATTTTCTCATCAAAAAGAGGTTTGAGGTGGGGGGGGGGGAAACCAGAACAGGGACTCAGAGTCTTCTGGGGTCTGTATGGAGGCAAAGCTTCAATGGGGACAGAGGCTCTCCCCACAGCTGGTAGGTGTAATGACTAACTTGCATCATGTAAGCAGGACACAGTCCCAGAGCCTGTCATGTCCAGCACTACTGGAAAATCAAGACTTCTTTCAGTGCCAAGGAAGGGTAAGAGCTCAAGAGTCTGACTTTCCCTCTGCTCCCAAGACAGAAGTTCCCAAGCTCCACTGCAGCAGAGTGCAGGCAGCTCTCAGTTTTCCTTGGGGTACCTGGAAGCTCTCCATTGCTGCAGCAGATTAGTGCCCTCAGCATGGACGGTGGGCAAACTACTTGTATGCGCCAAATTCTCAGGCTCTTGGTAGAAGCTTACCATATTTTTGCAAACCACTTCACCCCCTGCTGAAGCACAGAGAGTTTGTTTTTGAGCAAGCTGCACAGCCTATTACTCCCACAGCATCTGCTCCAGGCACATCGTGCCCTCAGCTGCTTCAGAACTACCCTACAGCCACCCTACAATTACCAACAGATCTTCCTCACCCTCTGCATCCCAGAAGGAAACAATCCCACTTTCCCCCAAAGCCTTGCCTGTAAGCAGCAATGACAGCAAGACCTACACCTAAACCAGAAGTATGTGGACTGGAAGATCTTTGAAGAATCATGAAGGAATTATTTTTATTTAAAAAAAAAAAAAAGGCCAAAGGGGCAGATATCCCTGAAAGACACTTGTAATAACCAAATATACCCCATAACCCAGGAGAGGTTGTCAGTAAGCTGCAGAGAGCCACAACCCTTTGCAGTTAGGGAGTCAGGGAGTACTGACAAAAGCAGAGCTACCTACATGTACTTATTTGGGGACTACAACTTCTTAAGTATGAGATTTTAACCCTACGTAATGCAAAGGGAGACAGTGTAACACACTGAAGGAAGCTGTGATGGTCAGTGTAGAGAAATACCAAAATAAGCAGGTCAAATGCTATAGAGGATCAGTAAAGTTACTAATAGGAGATAAATCCATTTGACATTTTTACAGAGCTGCCTGGAAAAAGATGCCTTCTTAAGAGGAATGTGAAGGTTCTTTTACTAGCAATGCTCACAGCTGTATGGAAGGAATACAGATCACAAAAGCTGAAGTGTTAGGAAAGGCTTTTTGGCCTAGTACTTACCCTCTCTTTGTAGTAGAAGGAGCTAATGGAGACCTGTTCCTTCTCGCTGCGTGTTGGACTTCCACTGTACAAACGCAGATTGCCTGGAGTCTCTGTGCGGATCTTCATTGGAGTAATGAGGCCACTATGGTATGCTGATAAAGCTGACAGGGACCTAGAAACAAGAGAATACACTTTCAGGAGCCTTCACCCTCCAGATTGTCCTGGAGGCTCACACTGACATCACCACTAACCCAAGCTGCTAGCAATGTTTCAGGCGTTTTGAAAGAGTCTCTGCTGAGGGCCAGTAATATAACGGACCAGGCTCGCGGTGTCGAAGGCACAGCTAACACTAGAGGTCAGTAGTTTCAGCACAAGATCTGATACTCTTGCTGCTTTCCTGCCCATGACAGCAGCACACCTCAAATGCGACCCAGGGTACTCACCTGGGTGTGGGCTCCGTTGGGGACACCGCACGGTGCATAGTCATGGGTCTCGTGAAATAAACCAGATACCCTGAAGAGACAGGACATGGCATAAAGATCATGCAACGAGGAGCAGATTACCAAGGGGAGGTTTACACAGGGAAACCTGGTCATTTAAGGTATCAGAGTCAAGGGGCTGGGTGCCCATCCACTACCCTGAGAGCCTTTAAACTACAAGTGGACAACCACATTTTCTCAACCCAAATCCACTCCCTGCAAACCCATTAAAGAGCATGTTTCATTGAGATGATTGTCTCAAAAGCACCATCTCAGGTGGCTTACAGATGTTAGAGAAAAGACAGGAAAACAAAATTAACAAATACATACTCATGTTTTAACTCTTCACCAGAACTTGTCAAGCACTGATACTCCAGAGGCAAGTGAGGTGATGTTTGGCTATGCAGAGAAACCACTGCAGCTTGCACAACTCTCCTCTTCAAAAGGATAACCCCAGCCATCTGGGGGTTTCAAAGCACGCTCTCACAAGCCTTACTCCATTTGTTAACATCTCAAGTGTCTTTAGCCACCCACTCTTGCAAGAGTTTCAGGACTTAGCAGGTTTCACTGAGCCTATTCAACGCAATACTACTTTGTTTTACTTTTGCTGGGAATTTGTTGAGGCCTGTATGGAAAGTAGCTTTCAAAACATGCTCAAATTCGGATGCAGTCAGGTCTGGAGGAGGCATGCTTGCATCTGAAACAGCTCAGTGGAACTTAACAGCTCTTACTCAGACCATAACCGTTTTTTAACGATGGTCTTTGCACTGTACACTCTCCTGGAAACCTGGACGTGATTGTACCCCCTCTCCCACTTAGAAGTTTCCCAATGACCTTGGAAAAGCTATTTTGGACAATAAAAAGGATAAAAAATAAGAAAAGAGTGGTTAGTAACAAGAATATGGTTTCAGCAAGGGGTAAGTTCAACCCCAAATCACAGGAATTTTGTGTGAAGACTGAGCACCAGAATATGTCCAGCAATTTGATGCTAGTAGGAGAGAGCTAGGTAAGGAAAACAGCTATTCCCAGTCTTCTGTAAAAGACAGGTCTGTCAATACCTCTGGCATGCCACAAGCCAAAGGCCATCTTTTCAACTAGCCCTGGATTTCCAAATCCTAAAATCCCACATGCAACACCAACTGCAAACAGTTGCTAACTAGTCTCATTATCTGTAAATTTATCACAACATCACTACTATAATACCATTTCCTACTACTTGCATGGCAGTGACCAAAGCCTCATCTTGTTCAGAGGCAACTGTTCCCCAAGACATTAAAAGGACCATTCCCCTGGCAGCTGTTGTAACATAATCAGCGATGGGGCTAACCTGCACCACAGAACCTGGCTCCAGAGGTCCGTGGAAATGGGATGTTAGAGTCCTGGTAGGAGCCATAGGCATTGGAGACCCGGGCGAACGTGGGCAAGGGGGGTGTTACGGAGTTTGACAAAGCGTAGGGATTGCTGGACGTGCTGTCCTCTTGGTTCTGAAACAGAAGTTACCCAAGAAGTCATACAGGAAGGAAACCCAGCTGGAACACTTAGGCATCGCAGGGCCAAGCAGCCTCATGGAAGGTGCTCACTCTTTGAGCCAGAGCAGATCAAGCACAGACCATCATTATTGCTCTGGCTGCAAAGGCACTTATAAGTACGTTTACCTTTGAGGAAAGGGCTTCTTTCTCACCATAGCCATGTTGAAATACAGAGCTTAACTTGGGGTGAAACAGTGGGAAACGATACAGAAAATCTGACCTTCAGACTCTGGATATGACTCTGAAGATAGGGAGCTGAGCTAAACCTGATACGTCAATGATGCAAGACAAAGGGTCCTTAAATAGGAATGCCATACAACTGCTGAGGGTCAAATGCAGGTTGGGAGTCTTGAAGTGAAGAAGGCAGGTGGTGCAAAAATACTTGCAAAATACTTGGGGACCTCAGGCCTATCCATAGGAATTCTGGCTGAAATCTGCATTTATTTGGATAAAGAGTACTACAGCTTAGGTCTAAAGGAATTCTTTAAAGGCAGCAGTGCCTGGCTTGAGTCATCAGATTTCCATACAGTGGAGAAAGTTCCCAGTCTTACACCATTACTGCTGAAATCAAACAGTATTAAGCCTTTCCATGTAAAAAAAAAGCGCCCTTTATTTGTGATGAATAAACCAAACGTCTTGGAAAGGAAACCTGAGGAGACTCTCCAAACTCTTCCAGAATGCTAAAATCACCCGCTCTGACACACTTCACCCACACACAGACCTAATACCTGACACTGGGATGCTAAGTAGGTATCACGGATCTCTCAGCTAAGGGCAGAGCGTGACTTGGATTTATCTGCAGTACCATCCCTACAAAACCTCAGCACAAGGCTTCAGAAAAAACAGACTTTCACAGCTTTCTTTTTTTTCAAGGGAAGAAAACAAAGACCCTAGAATAGGACTAGCAGGATCTTTGACTAGAACTGAAGAGGTAAAGACATCTGCCACTGCCTTTCAGACAAGAATAAATCCATCAGCTCCGAGAACTCTTATCTTCTCTCACAGATGATAACCATGCCCTGGCACTCAGTGAGATATATTCTGAGCTGGGAAACTACCATGCACCACTGAGATGTTCTGACCCCCAGCCATACCTGCTAACCTAGGTATCAGTGAGCATGCAGAGTTCCCCAAAGCAGCAAATCTTCAGGGCCTGATTTTCAGAAGCAAACACATCTAATCATCTGCTCGGTGTTCTTCAACATCAACCAGAAGTGCTTACACAAATGTAATGGCCGGTCACAGGGGTCTATTTACATGTCTAATGAGGCTGGACTCTCACTGCAGAGTCTGAAGTGTGGGATGTGGGAGAAGGCAACAAACTAGGGCAGAATGCCCACGTAGTTCTCCATACCACAACAGACTCCAGCCAGGACACCAGCTGACGCAGGCAGGGCTCCAGGCAGCTCTGGTTCCGCTTCACTTTCTGCAGAGAAGTGTCTTTCAATATCTGGAATACATGCAAGATGCAGCTTGAATCATAGTTACATCCACACCTACCCTTTTTGGTCTGCAGAGCAGCTAAGATGCCAGCATCCACAGATCCCAAAGACAACATCTAACATCCACTGGAGCCACACTGACCCACTGGGGTGCTGCCTGCTTTGAGGAACAACTGTGAGCTTTGATCAGAGCACTGAGGGTTCACTCTAGATTCAGCTCACTCTCAGCCAGGATTTGGGCTTCTATACTACTGTAGCCCATATGTTTCATAGCAGTTTGTGGCAAATTGGATCAGTTTTTTTCAGGAAGGAACCCAAATTGATCCGTCTACTTGCTGCTGGGGAAGAGACTTCATCAGCAATACAACTTCCTACACTAGATGATCAAACACCTGGCCTGGAATTAGCAGGGACTGTGTAAAAAGTCCCCTCATTTTAAAAACAGTTTGTGGAGGACAACAGGAGGCAACATCCCTCAGAAATATTATCCTTCTGCAGCTGGATGCTTAGCTGGTCATTTTGTCTATTATGGCATTGGAGGCAAGTGCGTGAGGGGAAGGATATTAGGGACCCTCAGGCAATACACATCACACCAGAACAGAGTAGCAGTGAAGAACACATGTTTAAAAAGCAGCAGTGGAGAAAGGCAAATACTGGGCTGCAAGGCCAACAAAAACCTCACCCTAGGAGCTCCGCAACATATCAATTCAAAGCGACCTGTGGTATGCCTTCAGGAAGGTCAGATATTTTATTGTGTCAGTAATCTAGACAACAAGTGTCCAGCTCTTACATATTTATAAAGACAGTGTATACTCCCCACACACCTTCAGCAGCTTTGCTTTCATGGAGGCAGTGATCGAGGTTGGGTTGATGAACTGGAAGGATGGTGCAGCATTATTGGGATACTGGACAGGGAACATCACCAGCATCCTGACTCTGTGGTTGCCACAGTGCACTGACACTGTACAGCTACGACTCACCGCATCCATCTGTGAGGAAAAGCAATCATCTGTAGTTAGATCTCCAAGGACATTCAAACTTAAGGTGGCTTAAGTTCATGCTGAGGGGCTGATTCCTCTGCACACCAATAAGACGAAGTCATGCTGTTCTCAAGGGTAGTGAGCAGGGTGACAGCAAAAAACCCCAGGCAGATGGGGACAGACTCAGCTCGCACCAGCAGACTGCCCATCCAGCATCCCAGCATCTGGAGACCACAGCCAGCCCAGGTAGCGCTGGGAATCAGGCTCTACTCCCAACAGCCACTGCACCCCAGTCCACTTCACTTGGCCATGGAGAGCTCCAGGCCCAGTGCAGCAGCAATGGGCACTGTCTAAGATCATATACCCCTGTCTCAGAAAACTACATCAGGATCATGCCATGAGCTGTGAAACCACAGGGGTGGGGAAAGGAGACAGGCAGCTGCCTCAAATCTCCCATCCCAGTACAGTGCTGTGCCTCCAGCCAGCTTCCATGCACAGAGGAGGGTTTGGAGTGCAAGGGAGATGCCAAAACTGAGAGAGTGAGTGCAGGATAGGGAGGGCTCAGCAGATCGGGTTCAGAAACAGTTGAAATGAGATCAGCTGCATGTAGTGGAACGAGTCACTTTCCACTCTGCCATCTAGGCAGACTATCTAGGCAACACTATCAAGGCTTCTCAGGACCAGCCAGTGTACTTACTGTGCTGAAACACCTCCCTCGCTCACAGTGTCTGGGATTATCCTCTTTCCTACTATCCCTGGCCAAGAAGATCTCTATGGCTCAAAATAAACCTTGTTTACAGACAGCAGTCACTGCAGCAAAGAAGGTTCCCCTCTAAAGGCTCCAGTGTGCCAGCCTGCCCACATCCCTTCCTAACAAGCCAGAAAAAGGAAACTCTTTACCTCCACATTGACATTTCGGATCTGCACATTGATCAGTGAAAATTCCTGCTGCAGTGTTTGAGGCAGTCCCAGTTGGTCCGTTTTCTTTCCCACCAGGGGGTCATTCAGGAAATCTTCTTTTAAGGCTGACAGGAAAGATGGAGAACAGGTTGAGAAAAGCTGTAATAGACACACTTTTGGCATGCAATGCCAGGAGGCAGCCAAGACAGCAGGCTTTCCTCTGCTCTTCTGACACATGGAGGTTTTAGTTTTACCTGGCAACGACCTGTGAGCTGGAAGGTCTCAGCTGTTGTTTAGAGGCAGGCTTCTGAGCCTTGCTCTTCAAAAAAATAAACCTGTCTGCACACAGGTTTCCAGGAAGTTTACAGAAGCTGCCTGTACTCTGTATAGCCCTAAATGTTCTGTCTCTGCTCATTTGAGACCCCTTCTCCTCTCTACACAGTACTGCCAGAGTTACAAACAGTTGAACTGGAGCCTCTCAGATCAGCGGGAATGAATTGCTGCCAAAGCAGTCTCCAGGAGGAGCTCTGGTCTTTGGGACTCACACCCCACTGCTCTTGACTTTCATGGAATGCTTCCAAAGCATAATAAGGCTGAGAGAGAGAGAAGAGGGTATTTCTGGCCCTAGCAGAGGCTTAATTCATTTGTAGCAGCCGTTTGCATTTAACATCACAAAGCACTCTAGTGCTTTAATGGTCTTTAACTCATCTAAATGTTGAGTCTAGCTGTCCAGCTCCAACAGTTTTCAGGAGTACAATAACTCCCGAAGGCCAGAATACATTTAAACAGCCAGGCAAGTGCTGCCGAACACAAGGAATTATGGTTAGGATAGCAAACTTGACTGAGTTTCAGAACTGGTCCCTGCCTGTGGTCATGCCTAGCTGTTACCTTGCATCTTGCTATGTACCCCCATTAGGGCAGGGGCAGCTCCTTCTGAAGGGTGTTTCACTCTGGCACTGCTTCTTAAGAAGAACAAATTTATTTTTTTATGGTTGTTCCAAGGACACAAGGGAAGCCCTGATTATTCAGCTGTCATTCTCACACTTGCAATATCATACTGCAGACTACTCCTAGCAAAAAAATAAATGACAAAAAATGCAAAAAAGCTATTCTTTTACAGGCATTTACCTAAAAGTTACTGACTTTGCTGCTGGGACAAATACATCTCATTTTACTGCTGCCCAGTGGGTTGCTGAATTTGGATAGGTAGGATGCTTAGCTACTCATTCCTGTTTGAGATTTTATTGTAGTGCTTAGATATACTTCACAAAAGGGAGCTGAAAAGAGGATTAAAGGAAGATCAGTAGCTCTCAGGGAAGATAATTATTTCTAGCTCAAGACACCACATAGCTTACTGAAAAGCCATCTCTGAGGTAACCCAATATGGGCAGTACCCTCCCTTTGTCTTCTCCTCCCATTCCCTTCCAATTAGTTTCTAACTCCCCAAAGCCCACATATTTGTCTAGATTCCTAAAGATCCTTTATTTGCAGCAGCCAGTGAGGAGAGTTGTACACTGAAGACACAGCTGGTGGGCTTTCTGATTTATCTGCAGAGCACTGTTCTCTTCAAAGGTCCACCCAAAGTACTTTACTAATGTAACATGGAGAATTTGCAGCTGAAATGCAGCCACCTCCAGGGTGAAACATCTACAGTCCACAAGAGCTTTTAAGCTAGAAAGAACTGAAATTCCTACCTAGGGACTTGCTTGTGCATTGATCCTGCAGTCATGGTATTTGCAGCAAAATCTACCCTGCTACAGAAAAGCATTTTCATTCCCTTTGGCAGAAAGGGAAACCCTACCACTCTGAACCAAAGCCAGACCCTCACAGGACCCACATAGGACATATGAATGTGACCTCATCAGGGACAGTGAAAGAGTTAACTCTCTACTGTGGAAAAAGATAGGTCAGGAAGCCAGAATAAGAACACTTAATGCTCCCCGCTGGAGCAGGAGAGGCTGTGCTTCCCCCGCAGTACTGCTCATAGGGAACACAGGTAGCCAGGGCTTTTTCTATCATATTATAAAACCCTCATGTAGATAGAGGTGCTGACCTCTTTTAGAAACTTGTTCTACTGCCACATAGGACAGGTGGCAGAGAGGAACTTCACTGGGATTTGCTGGGGAGGAAACTTTCAGTTAGGAAGAGATACCTTCCCTAAGGGACCTCACAGCTGGCTCCTTTATTCAAAAAGACAGATACTGGGCCACTTCCTCCCTTTCTCTCCAGTTTGTTGGCAAGTCAACAGGAGAATCAAATTGCTTTCCTGCAAGCCCCTCACATGGTGATCCATTGTAGCACCCTGCTACAATACAGAAAGGAACCATGAATTTAAACCCAAGCTGACACAAAGACATGGGAGCACCCAATTCTTCTTCCTCAGTATTAGATATAGAAATCTAGATAGCTTTTTCGCATGCACATCATCACCATGGGTCTCAGCTGCTGCAATCTCTTCTATTCTGGTACTTACACCCTTCAAACATTAACACCCTGAATGTTTAACCTGGCCAGAGCCTTAACCACACAAACCCTCCTTCGCATTCCTTCCCTGTATGCCTTCTCTTCCACAAAGCCAAATCAATGCTTTCTGTTAAAAGCCTCTGACCCTTTCCCATCCACCCATCTGGTACTCAGAAGTTGGAAATACCATCCCGCCCCCTCTGCTCTGCCAGCCTTCAGCACCTCTCATCAATATCTGAACAAAAATTCACAAGCTCTCTCCATACCACTTCTGGTAGATGGGAGAAGACATCGATAAACATCTCCGTGTTAGGTCAGTTCACATAGTGATCCCAGCAGAAATGTTTGGGTACCAGGTATGACACAAGCAACTTGTGTTAGAGTGCCTTACCCACACACTACGCTCTTCTGTGGGCTCATCTCTCAGCTAAAACTAATCTACCTTCTTAAGAGCCAGAACTTACATTCCGATTGCCTTACTTCCTGGCAGCAAGCCACAACTATGACCTAAAGAGAATGCCATTAAATAGTATTAGTGACAAGGAAGAGCTTCATTTTACAGCTAGAATTGTTGTATTAGACAAGAAAAAAACTTGGGAGGCCATCCTGAAGAACCCCTAGTGTACTCCCTCCTCCCAGACGTGGAATCCATTAACCTTTGAAACAGCACCAGTTAGTGCTTTGCCTACAATGTTACTTTCTTATGCCAAAATGCATCATCTTCCCAACAAAGACAGCTGGTGTTTGAAATTCCATGACCCATCATTTGTCTCACCCTCCTCATCCCCATGTCCAGAGTTATGCTGGGGCTCTGAGTCCTGGGGGTGAAGGGTCTTGTCTGGCTCTGGCAGATGAGAAATCCCATCGATGAGGTCTTCGACTCCATCCAGGATATCGTTAGCGCACAGCTGAAAAGAACAAACATACCCACATGCTGCACAACAGAAACCAAGCTGCGGAAAAAGCCACCACTGAACAACTCATTTGCCCAGGGAGCTGAATTTGCAAGGTAGGTCTGCCTATGCAACAGGCATGACTAAGACTCCGCATTGTTTCTGTGACAAGGACAGGTGATCTTCCACTTTCCAGCACACTCAGCTCTATCACCTCAGACAGCCTGGCCAAATCTCCGGCTCACTTACAAAGCCACTTAATTGACAAGGCCAGTCTAAGTAACAGAGGTTTTACTTTAATCAAAACTAAAGCTGACATTACTTTAATTTCTTGAATTAATTTGTCAAAACTAGTTTAATTTTTTGGGTCAGATATAATAGTAGTGCACTTTTGGCTTTTGATATTTACACTCCAGTAGGATCTAGAGACCCAGGTACACACTAGGAGACTTAGTGTTCTAGGTCCTGCACCAGAAAGAGACCATGAAAACTTGTATTTTAAGTTCAGCACAAGAAAACAGGGAAGATGGAAGAGAAGAAATATAGGGAGGAGAAAGGATAAAGATGCAATGTAGCAAATTACAACATTGGTCATCAGCAATATGCCATCACGTGTGTAGTTTGATCCAGACAAAGACAAGGACAAAAGAGTGGGAGCCAGCAGAGGAAGAGTAAAGGCTCTGACATGGATGAACAACTGATTTAAAGACAAGAAAGAAATAAGATATTCACAAATATATCAGCAGTAAAGGGTGATTTTTCACAGAGGAATTTTGTTACAGACCTGCAGGACTCCTGCAGGATCTGTGCTGGGACACATGCTTCTCAACATACTCATTAAAAACCTGGAATAGGAGGTGAATAGTGACATGACCAGGTTTGCTGATGCCACCAAGTTTTTTGGGGTAGTAACGAGCATGGCTGACTGCAAGCAATGACAGAAGGACCTTACAGGAGTAACTGTGTTAAAATGAAAGATGAACTTCAGTTCAAATAAATATAAAGCAACGCACATAGGGGAAAAAATGGCAAGTTCAAGCTGACTGAAGGAACAAGACGTAGAGGCCAGACTAAGCTGATGTCTTCATGGAATTATGCCTGACAATTTAAAAAAACAAACTGAGTACTGACAATTCTTTGGAAAGAACAAAATGCAGACCCCCATCCCAAGAAGTATATAGTAGAACTGAAACAGGGATGTGAAAAGGAAAAGGACAATCAAAGTTCTCATACAAAGAAGGAAGTAAATCAAGACCTTTTGACTTGAAAAAGGAGGCAGATGAGGAGGCCTATGATGGGAGGTCTACAGAACCACCAGCACAGACAAGATGGCTGCTCATTTCATCTTCAATGTAACGAAACTAGCAGGTTGCAAAATAAACAAATGAAAGGAGCTGTTTTTCCACACAGCATGCAGAGAAGCCATGAAACTCCTTGTTGATAGGATGTATATGATGACGAAAATTTAGATAGGTGCAAGAAAAGACAGAACAAGTCTAGAGAAGTGAAACTCATCAACCTCTGTCAAATACAACGATGCCAGACTCAATGAGCCTCTCAAGCTGCAAACTGCAGGAGGCTGGCAGGGCATTTGAGAGAAACATCACTCCACTCTTGCCTTATTCTTATCCCCTTCCAAGACATCCACAGCTGAAGATAAGACAGGGCAATACAGGCCATCGTGGCCATAGGAACCTCCGGTCTGACCCAGCGTAGCTGTTCTAGTAATTGCATCAGCAATTTGTAACTGCTGCCAGACAGCAGAACAAGATTTACACTGCCTGCACCAGGCTAAGAGGCAATGGAAACAAGGGGAGTAAGTGGAAGGCACAATCCCTATGTTTACCAGATACCTAAAATGCGAAGAGTCATACAGTCTTGCAGCCATGGAGGTGGCATCCTCAGAGGCAATGCAAGCTGTAACTGATATCCACATTCCCCAAATGGCTTCTACACTTCCTGTTATACAACAAAGTGGCCTTGCACTTCCACAGAAGCTTTTGAGGCACAGACAGAGAGGCCTCATCACAGGTCTCCCTGGGGATGTTTCTGGGCTGGGGCTGAAGAGGAAAGTGAAGCAGAAGCTGGCTGCAGCTGTGTCTGCAACTCTAGGATATCAGAGGAGTGACTGGGAGTGCAAGGAAAGGGAGGTGAATCCAGCCTGTATGAAAACTGTCTACAGTTCGAGAACAAAAGTGCTTACATACCCTCTGCAGCTGAGAGTCAATCCGCCACATCCGCAGAGTCTGATCACGGGACCACGTAACCAGCTGGTAGTCTTTAGAACCTAAAAAGAAGAGAATCAACTTACAGACCCCGCTAAAGACAGGGACTATCTCAGCCCTGTGTTTAGCATAAACAGATTCAAGCAAGCCAGCAGGGAGATCCAATGGATAAGACACTAAACTGAAAGGCAGAGTGAATCCTTTTCTGCTTTGAATTGACCTAGGTGCATCAGCCTTTATGCCTCCCTGCACCATGGTTACTACACCTCTAAATCAGAGGCGACAAGCACAAAGTAAGTATAACAAATGTGATGCAAGTTTTCCAACTAGGAATGAACAAAAGCTACTACAATACTTATTTAAATAGAAGAAATAATATAGTTGAGAAACAGATTTATGTTTACGGTAACTGTAAAGTCAAAATATCTTTTAGTTCATCATATCTGTTTCAAGATGCAGATGTTTTAAAACATTCTAAGCTAAGAGAATCTGGTTCTACCCTCCCCCTTTTTCCTTCTGAAAGGCTTGGATGATGTCAAGACAAGTGCATGTTGTAATGAAATATATGTAGCCACATACTATCTATCAACAGATAAAGGTACACAGACTTATTTATACCCATGTTTAGGCCTTGTGATATAGTTTTAAGTTTCCCTTGTCAAACAGCTGCTACACTTAAGAATTTGCTGCTGTACAGATGCTTCCTACAACCCTCTGCTGAGGCACAGGGGCTGTCTAAATACAGCACAGCAGACTCTGTGGAAGGAGATTCACACTATCCTGGTTGTCTCCGCATTGAAGTGGACTTGGAATGCTTGTATGATTGATTTACGTTGCTTGAGACAAGCATGACTTCTGACCTCAGATATGTATCTATTAACTCAGCTAAGACAACACAACTGTGGTTCAAGCCTGCTGTTCACAAGCTGTCTTAGACTGTTCCTCCAGATCCTAACACAGTTCTATATTGCTCTCCTCTTTTTGAAAGAGGAAAAACAAGGTAGAGAGAAGAAAGTGACTTAACTGAATTGCCCCAGCAGCTGGTGGCAGAGGGTTGAACCAGAACTTTTACACAGCACTACAAAGCTGTACCACAAATGACACCAAAGCCAGACGTGCATGTTCTGTCAATGGCAGCTGAGGTGCTGGTAACAAAGCTGTGGTCTGTGTGGTTATCCAGCCTCTAATACAGAATCTCCTACATTTAGCTGTCTATGTTGGAAAATTCAGTCAGGACTGAACTCTAATAGCAGCCTCCCTATTCCACACTCTTCCTCCCCTGCCTTTGCCAGCACACAGATAAGGTGGGCTTGCTAGGTCTGTGGTCTGTGATACGCTGGAGGCTGCTGATCCAGGCAGTGATGTGAGGGGTTAACTGGTTAGCCTGCAGCTCTGAGCAGGGGGAGGGTGCCTGCACTCATGCACCCATCTAATAGTTTGTACAATTTATTTTGAAAGATCCATTTAAAAATAGACTCACAGGAGAGTGGAAGCAATTAAGAGTCACCACTGACCCACTCAGCATTCGGTGGATTTGCTTTGTTAGCATGGAAACAACAGGGCAATGCTTCTGTGGGCAGTGCCATAAACCAACTATAAAACAGCTGTAACTTGAGGGGAGGCAGGAAAGTGGGTAAGAGCTACTCCAAGGAAAGGCAAGAGTCAAATGGTGATAGCATAAGCAGTGCAGCCAGGAGCCTGGCCTCCACACCCCTGGTTAGCTGTTGGCCTCAGCGCAGGGGAGAGAGCATATCCAGCCCTGAACTCACCTTCTTTCTGCTTCCTCCACTGAAACTCCAGCACCACGTCGTCATGTCCCACAAAAGTGTGGACAGGCGTGTTCAAGTCAAAGACATTCCAGAGAAGGAGACTGTTCTCCCGACGGAGCTGAGGGACCATCACTGTCACCAGCCCATTGCTGAAAGGCTTGAGAGAGAAACACCTTTCCAGTTAGCCGTGGGGAGTTATGCTCCCATGCCACTGTTATCATGATCTAATTTTTTTCATTTTCCTACCAAGAATGTGTGGGTTTTAAAGGAGCTCATCATAAAACAAAACCAGGCCTAAAACTGGGGGGGGCGGGTTTCCAAGGCAACACTCAATGCAGTTCACTTAACTATTTCTTACTGCTGCTTCCTCACTTTTCAGCTGTGAGGCTGGAAGGATTTCACCCTTGATTTTTCCCATGGGTTCTTTACTGCAATTTGGCTAGAGCTGCAAGAACTGCTACATGGGGACTGAGCCCCAGCAGCTGCTCAGGGTCACAACTCTCGGAGGAACACTGGAACCCAGACCTACATCCTCCACCATGGGGACAGGTAAAGAGGATCAAAGATTCAAGGCCCAGCACTGGCTTCAGGCCACATTCTCTTCTGGGGAAGAGAACGGATATGACTGACATTAAAAGCCTTAGCTTCACATGGCTGGGTGCTTGCTCTATAAAAGGCAACAGTTCTTAGATTTGGTATGCTCTAAGAGCCCACTGTGGCACACTTGGAAACCCTGGGAGTAAAGGGAGGCACTCAGAGAGGGAAGAAGACCACTGCACTGCTCTGTGCAACAGGTACCCATACTGGACCCGAGTGGAAAAACAGGACAGCAAGAGCAGCAGCCACTTTCTGAGCCTCCTGCTCCCAGAGCCAACCACCTGAACCCAGGTTTTCACCCCCCAGGAGGATGATGCCCAAGACTGGAATCTCACACTGCTTGTCATTCCTTCTCCTGAGTGCCCCCCATTGACGATGTTGCTTTTCTAGGCCTTTTAAGCACCAAGAGAAATTTTTAAAATCAACTTAATTATGTCCAGCAGTAGAACTGATGAGAAGCCCTTCAGTAGCTCTTCTTGATTTAATGTCCCTTTGTGCATTTGCTCTCCCAGCACAAGTGGGGCTGGTGGGAGTTTCTCACTCACCGTGTATCTTGCCTTCCAGACGGGAACCTGGCAGGGAAGGATATTGAGGTATTTCCGAGGCTGACGGTAATCCCAGAACTTAAAAAAAAACAAAAAGACAAGCAAAGGCAGGAGTCAGCTGGCTATACTTTCAGGCTACAGTTTTCCATGTGGCTTGCAGATATAACAGAGCAAAAAACATGCCAGTGTGCCCACAGCATCATTAGTAATCCCATTCATTAGCAGCAGAGATGGCCCCAAAGGACAAATATCAAGCTATCAGCATCTGGCAGCATCCCTTAGACAATGAGTGACTTAGGGTCATATTCACAGTGAACATAGCTTGAGTAATTAGAGCAGGGAGACAGGCAGTCTGCTTGCGCTTTCAGAGCTACAAGGTACCCTGCAGGCTCCCAGCCAATGTGCCAGCCCAGACTGGAGGCAGGCCTACTCTGCTGTTATTGCTAATTTTGTAATGAAGAACCTAACCTTTTGCTTTGCTAGAATACACATCAATTGTGTTTGCCTCAGAGCTTAGCTAAATGTGAATGAACTCCATTTGGCTGACATACAAAGCACACTGTTTCCCCAAAAGTAAAAGACCCAGCATAGCAGTGTTTGCAGGCAGTCTCTTATTGATAACCTGAATTGACATGAGTTTGGGAACCCCAGGGGCTGGACCATATCTCCCCCCAGGTTGCAGTAATCAGCCTGAGACTGGCAACACCGCATCTTGGGGAGAAGGCCATTCTGGCATATGTGGCCAGCTCCCTTCTGGCAAGCAACAGGCAGAGCTTTTTGTTTTCATCTTCAGTACTGCCCAAACCACAACAGATATATGGCAAACTTATGTGCACCAATCCTGCAATGACTTCTCTGCCTGTTCTGCAAGCACACCCCTGGTTCAACAAATACAAGCTGCCAGAAACCAAAAAATAAGGATACAGATCTTGCCAATGGCAAGCATTCCCCAAGACTTCAGCAGTAGTAGAAGGGGATCTGCTCCACCACCCTGACACCTCCCAAGCAGGAGTCCCAGAAGGAATACTTACCCTGACAGAGTTGTCCTGGCTGGAAGTGGCCAGTGTATACTCATTGTCAGGATGCCAATCCAGACCATGGATTTTAGAGAGATGAGCTGCCAAATACTCTACTGCAGTGCTGGGTTTCTGCAAGGAGAGACATTTTCCTTTTCAGCACAGGACTTCAGAAATTTGGTCTAGTTCTTTGGCATATAAAGAGACATTTTAACAAGGGCAAGAGAGGTATAACACCCTCCTGCTAGGGAAAGGCAAATAGCTCAGCAAAAGTAGTTGAAGAAAAGGTACTGTCAAGGTGTGGCAAATTCCAGTCACCAAGTGCAGCCCTGAACCATACTTTATACTCAGCAGAACAGTTAAGTACTATGAGATCAAAAGCAAAGTGTTAATGGGCTCAGCTCTCTTTAGGCTCATGGGCTCCCAATTCTCTCTAGCTCAAATCAACCCACAAGAGAGATTTGGGATGAAGTAGTACATTTTTCTCAGTATTTTTCTGTGATCACAGGGTTGTCTGTATCAGGTAGGTGGGAATATGCACAGACTGCTCAAAAACCCCTCAGCTTACCCTTTTATCCCATATTCGGACATCCCCATCATGGCTTGTTGCTAAACAGTTGGCATTTTTCTTGTTCCATTTGACCTGGGAAGCTCCAGCTGTAGCACAAACAGAGCAGGTCAAAACAAGCAACTAAAGAGTAAATGGCTGTATTGGGTTTCTGTGGCAAGGTTTTGTTAGCGGGGGGGTTACAGGGGTGGCTTCTGTGAGAAGCTTCTGGAAGCTTCCCCTGTGTCCAACAGAGCCAATACCAGCCGGCTCTAAGATGGACCCGCCGCCAGCCAAGGCCGAGC
>JANZLQ010000092.1:22297417-22312989 GCA_026212715.1 Elanus axillaris
CACTCTGGTTCTGCTTTGCTTCTCTCCCTTGAGCTCTGATGGGACACAGCTTCCTTGCAAGTCCTCCTTTTACTCTGCCGGCCCCGGAGCCGTCGGCGGCCCCCGCCGGGGGTGACGGCGGCGGCGGCGGACTCGGGGCGCCCTCGCCCCTGCGGGCCCGGCGGGGGGAGGATGCCTGGGGCGGGGATGGGTTTTCGCCCGTAGCTCCCCGCGCCCCCCCGCTTCCTTCCGCCCCCTCTCGCCTCCCAGCGGCGGCGGGGGCGGCGCGGCCCCGTTCCCCGCGGGGGGCTGTCGCTCGGCTCCCTCCGGCCCGGCGGCGCCCATATGGGGGGCAAGCAGAGCACGGCGGCCCGTTCGCGGGGCCCCTTCCCGGGGGTGTCGACGGATGACAGCGCCGTGCCGCCGCCGGGAGGAGGGGGGGGCGGGCCGCCCCCCTTCGGCCATTACCGGGCGGGCGGCGGCGGCGGAGCCATGGGGCTGCGCAGCCGCTCCGTCAGTTCGGTGGCCGGAATGGGTATGGACCCGGCGGCGGCCGGCGCCGTCCCCTTCGGCCTGTACGCGGCGGCGGCGCGGGCGGCGGGGGAGGCCGAGCGGGCCCCGGGCAGCGGTGGCGGCGGCGGTCCGGGCTCCGACTCCACGTACGCCCATGGCAACGGTTACCAGGAGACGGGAGGCGGTCACCATAGAGACGGGATGCTGTACCTGGGCGCCAGGGCCTCGCTGGCCGACGCGTTGCCCCTCCACATCGCACCGCGGTGGTTCAGCTCGCACAGCGGTGAGTGCCGGCTCCCCGGAGCCTTCCCCCGGTTTCCCTTCCTTCGGAGGGTCCGGTTTGCCCGGCGAGGGGTGAGGCGGGGGTGGGGGGGCTGCCTCCCACTTGGCCGGCTGGCCGAGCCCGGAGGAAGGACAACCCCCCCCCCCCATCATCTCCCCTGTGTGGTTGGGTGGGTGAGCGCTGGGGCTGGCATCTTGTGTCAAGGTCAAGGGAGGAGGCTTCCTAGAAGGGAGGTGTTTTGGCTCTGGGATGTGAAGTGGTGGATGTGGCACCCCCCGACTTGGGAGAAAGTGGTCTGAGGGTGCTGTAGCTCGAGCCCTTGATTTTGAAGACCTGGCCAAACTCTTCGTGCTTATTCTGAATGGGTTTGGGGGGTGCCGGTCAGGTATAGAGGTTCCTATGCCTTAGAAACTGGGAAAGGGGCAGAGGCAGCCTTTGAAAGCGAGGTGTGGGAATCTTTTTCCCTTGTTCCGTCTGATAAGGGGCCAGGGAGAGGCCGAAACGGGTTTTCTCATTCAAGCCAGCTGGCACCGTTGCAGTGCCGGGGAGGAAGCAAAGGAGGAACTGCCTGCCTCTTTAACAGGGCTAGGGAGCTGGCTTGGTTCTCTTGCAGGAAGCGTGTCAGGTGAAGGGAGGGGGCAAGGTTGCCCCCATCCTCACCCTCCCAGCTGGACCCTTCCACGTGTCCTGGTGTACCTGGAGACGAACCCTGGCTGCGCGCAGGGCTGTGTCACTGACCTAGTTTTGGCTAGGTATAGGGAGTGAGGTGGGAGGTCCTCCCTTCCCCTTCTGGCTGGAGGGGAAGTCATTTCAGGGATGTCTCCTTGCATTTCCTGGAATAGTCTGGGATTTCTCTCCCACCCGGCCCCCTTGCAAAGGCTGTAAATGTTCTCCTTGCATGACGTGGTCTGGGAATTTCATAATAGCCTTGGGACAATGCCTCGTTTTCAGGAAGGCTTGAAACTGAACCAGTGGACAAGAACAAAGTGAAAAATGAGGCTCGTGGGGCCCATTTTCCTACTTCCGTCTTGGGATTTTTCCTCTTTACCCAGTCTCCGAGGGCTGCTCTTCTCAGTTAGATCAAAGCTGTACATCTTGCCTTGCATCCTCAGTGGCAGAATGCTCCGGGCCTGGTTCCTATTGGCCTGGATAAGCCAGTGCTTGCAGTCCTCCCTGGCAGATGGGAAGGGCTGGCTGGTATGTCGCGCCGGCGTTGAGACCCAGTGCTTCTGCAAACTTTCTTGCTCTGTGACCTTGCGCAGGCTGTGCCACTACTTTGATTTTTAAACACAGAGACTGAGGCACAGCATCCTTCCAGGTATTCCACAAGCCTCTGTGCAAATGAGTGCCACGGGGCCTTCTGCTGCAGCTGGTGCTGGAGCGAGGAGGGTTTCCTTACAGAAACCCCCCATAGCTAAGCTGTACATAGAGGTGGTCAGTCAGAGAGTATCAGTTACATTAAATGATAGTTCTCAAACTGCAATGCTGAGAGGCAAAAAGCTGTTCATAAAAATAAACCAGCTGCAAAATGGAGTAAGATTTTTCCAGCCGCTCAAGTGAGTTAGCACAATGCTAAGTTAAAGCTGGTGCCCTTGGAAGATTGCAGTGCGAGATGTGGGAAGCGCTGCAAGAACTGGGTTTCTCTGGTGCCTCTTTTGGGGTCCTCTGAGAGCGTTTGAGCTGTGCTGAAATGTGTGCGGGCAGCGGCGAGAGTTGTTCAGTCCATGCTGAAGCCTCTCCCAGTGGTGGTTCTTCCTCATTGCTAATTAATAGCAAAAGGAGCGGTGGATGCTTAAAAACCATTCTGAAAACTTGTTGGAGCTCGTTAAACTTTTGCATTCTTCTTCTCAGTGTAAGTGGTTAATGGAGGATTTGGAGACCAAGAGGAAGGGGAAGCAAGCCACTTCAAGATTGCTAAAATTCCTGCTCATCTCCCATTGCAGCTGGTTAACATACAGCAGGGCTACTCGCTGCCTCCCCGTCAACCTGCTCCTCTCGCAGCACTGAGCCACTCTATTAGCCACTGGAAAGTGCTGAAGCAGCAGCACTCTGGTAAATGGAGAGGAGCTTTGCCACTGCTGCTCGTGACTGTCCCTGCTCCTTTTGAAGGATGTCTTGAGGGTGGGGATGAGGGGACCTGCCGACACACTGAACCCACTTGGGAGGATGCCTGCCTGGGGATCTTGGGGATCTGCCCAAGTTGCTGTACTGCTGTGAGGAGAGGAGTCCCCCAAATTCTGTGGCTAACAGGTCTGGAGAGTGGATCCTTGTCCTGCCTGCCCTTTCCTCCTGCCTCTGCACAGGCTGGAGACCCGGACAGTGCCAATCTCGGCACGTGGGGAAGGTTGTGTTTGTGGGCTTGCTCTTCCAGGAGTACTTGTGTTTGGGGCAAGAGCCAGGAGCCTCAAAGTGCAACCTGGGCTCTGCGAGGACCTCAGTGAGACAGCGAGGAGCCCTGGCTTAATGCCAGCGATAAGGTGCTGTTGCTGCAGCAGCATGTCCACATTAACAAGAGCACAGAGATAGGCTTGGTGCCTCGCCGCTCCCTTTATTTGCGATGCTGATTTTGTGCGCCTCTCTGGCTGCTTCGTGGCTCATCTGTCCCCTCAGCAGGGACCCCGAGGAGTGAGCTGGGGCATGCTGAGCTTCTTTTCCCTTAGCTGGTGTCATTCCTTCCCTTCTCTGCAGTCAAAGGTTTGTGGAAGAGCCAGGCATGCCTGGGAAGGGAGAGAGGAGGGCTGTGCTGGGAAGTCTGTGCAGAGGGAGGTTACCAAGCGGTCCCTAGGGCCAGCATGTGCTGCAGCTTCACTGTAGGGTGCTGTGCATCGTGACAGTCAGTGAGAAGAGCCCGCTGCTGACCGAATCCCTCTGCGCTTTGCCACGGCTGCTGGGGTGCAGGGAGGGGAGGAGCAGTTCTGTACTGATGGCCTTTAGCCCTTTCAAGGCCAGGGGAGGAGAGCTGCTGCCCTTAATGAATAGCAAAGCCTAAATGCATCTTTCAAACAGGGTGGGTGAGGGGGCTCTGACCTTTGAGGTGGACCTCTTCCCTCTCTCTGAGGGGACAGCACCTCTCTGGGTAAGTGGATCCCGTTTCATGACAGGGATTTTCCCAGGCTTGTCTGCCATCCATGCGAGCGACGTAACTGCTCCAGCTCCACCTGAAAATGCTCTGGGATTTCCCTGGCTGCCCAGGGTTTCCGAGATCTGCTTCCTGACCTACAAGGGTGGAAGATGACAAAACATCTTTTGCAACTTGGGAGTTTGCTTGTAGCACTTGACCCTGTCTCTGTAGCTTCATGACCAATTAGGACTTCTCAGCAAAGCCAAGGCTAGCAGGAAGAAGGGAGAAAACAGAGACGTGGTTTAATGCTGGATGTCTCCAGCTTTGTATGGTTCTCTTAGTATCACTTGTGTTACTCATCTTCATCAGAGGATCTTGGGGAGTTTGCAGAGGCTGTAAGTAGCTTAAAGTTTATCTGGAAATCCCCCTCATCACCCAAAGCCCTTGAGTGTTTGAAGCACCAGTAAATCTATATCTCCTTGTCTGCTGGCTAGCCCAAGGAAACACCTAACTTGTCCTTCTGTGTGGTGCCATCAGGAATGTTGCAGGTTTTCCATGCGCTGACAGAGCAAGCTGTTTGTCCTGGATGCTGGCAGCAGCAAGGTCGGGAGGCCTTCTTTGACAAGTGAGCTGCTGCGTTCTCAGCAGCGCCTTGCCCCAGAGCAGGAGGGCCCAGCCTGGGCAAGAGGGGTGTCCGGTGCAGAGACAGCAGCCAGGTTACTGGGCTGCGTCCTTCTCTAGGCAGGGTTAGAGAGTGAAACAAGCTGGAAGCGCTCTTTGATCCAGCTCTGGAGTCAGGGATATGAAAGAGGGATTGCTTGTTGGAGGATGAGGTGAAGGTGTGTGTGAACACCTGCACTGGGCAGCCCTGGTCTCTGCCTGGCTGGGAAGAGGCATATCTGTGGTGTATCCCTGCTGTGCTCCGACAGCTTTAAGTCCTGAGCTTTTTCTCACCAGTGCTTGACAGTCCTCTCTCCTGAGCCAGTCCTGCCATTGCGGTCTCTACGCCAAAATCAGAAGGCCTAATTCTAGCTGTCTAGCCGACGAGCTGCTGGACAGAGTCCACTTTCAGCCCTGACTTTCCTGCCACCAACTTTTCAACATGCAGACATCATGTGTGCTCCCCTCCCCCCTTACAGGGGCTAGGCCAGGGGAAGGGCACCCCAAGGTCTGCAGGAGCTTGCTGTTGTGAATCTGGTTTTGCCAGTGGAAATTTCCAAAGGAGACTGCCCTCAAACCATCTTTTTGTGGGTTTGGTCCTGGTGACTGCCTGGCAGCTTGGTCAGGCACCTGCAGCATTGTCAGGCCTGCAGATCATTCAGGGAAGTGTCCTGATGACTCCCCAGGCTTGTGATATTCAGCTGTTGGACCCTTGGGGTTTGGAGGGGTTGCTTTTCCAGTTCTGCCTTCTCCAAGCTGGCTGCAGGACAGCATACACCCAGGGTCGGGGAAGAGGCAGCAGCACCAAATACCAGAAGGTGGGAGACTCAAAGACAGCTTTAATGCATACCAGACCCGCAGCCTGGAGATGAAGTTTAAGTGTGTCAACGTTGGCGTTGTGCGTGAGAAGCTGGCAGCGGCGGTTATCTTCAGTCTCCGCAGCAAGAGCTAGCGCAGGCTGTCGCTGCACTGCCTTGCCACTCCAGTGCCCTCCGAAATCTCTTGGTTGCCTTGCCCAGGAGTGAGGCACTAATTGCTGTGCATGCTAACTGGCTTGGCTGGGCTCGTTCCTCTCTAAACCTGTGCATAAATCAACACAGGGGACCCGGCTGCCCTCTCCCCCTTCCACACACATACACTCCAGAGATGCTGAGAATGATGCTCTCGTGCTCCCTGGGCTGACCCACTTCCCAGCCAGGGTTATCTTCCTGGCCTGTGACTTAAGTTTATCCCATGCTGGTTTGTTTTGCTGAGATGTTTGTTCCGGTGACTGGAATAACCGTAAAGGCTTCTCTTATTTATTAATGTGCTATTAGGGCTCCTCTCCCTCCCTCCCTCTCCCTCTCTCGTTTGTTGGCCAGAGGATCAATCAGATGCAGCCGTCTTTGGTGGAGGAGCGGTACCAGGGCTGGCGCCTGGCCAAGGGAGCCGCAGAGAGTCATGGGAAAATGCTGCTAAATGCCGAAAATTAATTTCAAGAGAAACGCAGGGAGGGAGAAAAACCCACTTTGGGGGGGAAAAAAAAAAAAAGCTTTTTTTCCTTCGATGTAATCTCCTGTGTGACAAATAAGACAGGCAGCAAAGAGCTCTTTGAATGAATTCCCTCTGCAGGAACCAGTCCTGTGGCACCCCAGCCAGTCAGTGGGCAACCACAAGGCCTGTCTCCTTGCCTCTGCTGCTGGTACGCTGAAACCTGATGTGTCAAATACTTGGGTTTGAGTAAACGTGACCTGGCTTTCTCCTGCTTCCTTGGAAAATTGAAATCATAAGGGCTCACAAGTGATTTACATGAGTGGCTGAGTGGTGCTATAAAGCAGCAGGTCCCAATGCAGAGTGTTTTACATGCCTGCTCTGGCATGGCTGTGTATCGGGGTACAACAAGCCTCTCTGTAGTGACAGACCCATTTTTTTATTTCAGATAGAGCAGGAGTGGTTAAAGTTGGGCCTTAGATGTCTCACCTTCACTGGTTTCAAATGTGGGTGAACCTGTTGGGGGCTTGGGTGTCCCCACCCAGGGATGCTCCCACTGTGCCTTGTGGGTGCTGCTTGGCCAAATACTTTCGGTTGGTGCTTTCTGGTGGGAGGCTATCAGGAGGTGCAGCTGCAGGAAGCTCTGCTGGCCCAGGGCCTCTTCTCGTGCTGCTGTACTGCGTTTCCCGTGGGCAGAGCCCGGCTGCCGGTGGGTTTCCTGCCCTGCCAGGCTGCAGGCAGGGGAGGGGAGTGCCTGTGGCAGGGGACAGAGCCCACTTTTCTCTTGGTGTGGTTTAGCTTTCCAGCCTGCTTGCGGGTCCCACACAGCCCAGGGTTTTGAGGAGGGTGGCAGGAAGAGCTGGGGAGCCAGCAGGCAGGTCCTCACGGCTGGTCTCTATGCTACCAGCATGGAGCTTGGTCCACTGGTGCTCCCTGCTGTGGTCCCCATGTCTGTACGCTGCCAGGTTTGTGCCGCTTGCAGCTGGCTGAGCTTGAGCAGATGCATCGCTTGGTGCTGGTGTCATCCTTCCCCAGGCCCCAACGGCGGGTCTGTGGGTAGCTGGAGGTGTTTGGTACAAGGTGTATTTTGCCGGTGGGGATGGTGCTTTGTTGTTGGAGAAGCTCCACTGCACCTCCAAGATGGAGCTGACTCTTTTCTCCCCTCCTTCCCCATGGAGCTGACCTGCACTGGCCAATGTGGGCAGCAGGTTCGCCCCCGGGACAGCTGCGGTGTTGTGCCACTCTGGAGGGCACAGGCTGAATTAGCCTGGGAAATTCCTGGCTCTCTGCACTTGTGCACACTCATGCAGCTGTGGGCCTCCCATGAGCGGCACAGAAATGAGACTGTGCACCTTGTGCAACGGTCTTGTGGCACTTTGTACAGGAGCGGAGAGGTGCGGTGGAAATATTTACCCTTTTGCTAGTTTTAGCAATGCTAGCAGAAATTTCCCAGGGCTGTATATTCCCGGCAAGCGCCCTTGGCTTGTTGAGGCTGCATCAGGTTATGGCCATGGTTCTGAGAGACTGTCACCTACAAGGCACAGAAATGGGGCTGGGATGGGTCCTGGTGAGGGAAGCACAACAGCACAGATGAAGAATTGAACTGAAAGCTCCTCAGAGCTGTTTCCTGGCCCTAGCAGGCAGGATGGCGTGACAACAGTGGGTATTTTTAGAGGCCAGCTGCCTGCAATGCAAGAGAAGGAAAGCAACAGTCAAGTAGGAGAACCGAGTGATGCTTCCCCTGTCCCACATCCCTCCCCAGCATTTTATTTCCTCGCAGGACGGGGCTGCTGGTGTTAAGGAGTTTCCACATTCTCCATGCCTCTTTGCCTGTTGCTGCCTTGAAAGGCGGCTGTCTTCATTCTTCCCTCAGCTTTCACCATGACTGCATGTTTCTGTTTCTCTGATCACGGCTCAGCAGCTCGAGGGTGGTGCCAGGGGCTCTGCTCCTCGCGTCCCAGACAATTGCGTTACAGCTTGGTGTGGTGGGCATTTTGGGGATTGTTTTTTGGAGAAGTCTTTGTCATCAGGGAGGGAAAACCCGCAGTTTCTCCTGCAACCAGGGTAATTGCAGTAATTCACTTGGGAGCTCTCCCTACAAGGCGATGGAGCAGCGTTTCATCAGAAGTGCTGCAGGGAATTAGATCCACCTTTCAACCCATCCATCCAAGGCCTGTACATCTGTAGCCGGGGAAAATGATGGGGGGATTGGCTCTAGCCAGATGGCTTAAATTACCATCTGCAGGGAGGTCGAGTCAATATGGGTTGAGATCATTTTGGGGGCCAACTTATGTTAAGCTGGTGCTGTGTGGGACAGGGTGAGGCTGAGCACCCTGACTGAGCTGCCTCGGCATTTCAGGTTATCCCCACACAGATCTTGCTGCTTTGAAGCTATTGTCCATCTGCTTATTTATTGCAACATTGATTTCATAGCCCTTGAAGTCTGCTGTTAGCCTGGATCTTACCCTTCTGAGGGTGCTTGTAGATGCCTTTGATTTCTTTTTGGTCCCTGTAGACAGGTACAAAGCAGGCAGCACCCTGTGGCTGGTCTTGGGTGAGTGTTTCATGGGGGGACTCTGCTTCCGAAGACCCTGCCCAGCTCTGGTAGTGGGAGTACACTGTGCTCCTCTGGGTGTTTTACCTTTTTCCTGGGGAAGGGAGAGCTTGAAATCCCACAGCTGGGATTTTTGTCATCTGCAGCCCCACTATCTCCCTCCTGCTCCCAGTGCCCGCTGGCTGCGAGACAGCTCAGCCTTTCCCGTGTTTGAGGGCGGCATGTGTTGAAGCGAAGGGGAGGCAGGAGCAGAGAAGGTGGGACAGGCAAGCAGGGTTGTTCCTGCCTGTTGCATGGTGGGCAGGCCCTCCTGCTTCCACTGGCAGGATCCAGCGTGGGCAGACCCTGCCACTCACCGAGGGGTTCATTCCTCCAAAATGTTGTGCTTTGCGTTTTGGAGATTTGGCTCCTGGAGCTGCAGAAAGCAGCTGTCTCTGTCTGCCTCTGTCTACCTCCATGCTGCAAGGGCAGCCAGAAGGCGCGTAGGGCAGGGCTGCTCCAGAGCGAGAGTGAGTTGTGTGATGTGGCCTTATCCCTGGCATGGGGGTATCTTCAAAACCCCAGCCTCTGGCTGGAGAAGAGGAGCCGATGCTGCCTGGCTGGGCAGCCTGGGGCTGTTGAGTATCCCTCCCCTCCCACACCATGCACAGCAGAGGCGTGTGATCAAACTGCAGGTCTGCACCCCACTTTTTCCCTTCCTGCTGTCCTGGTAGCCTGGGGGATTCGCTGGGCACCCCTCAGCAATTGCAGACTCTTCTGGGGAGCAGAGAGTTGTTTGCTGCCGCGCATCTCTTCCTACCACACAAGGGGCATGTGAGGTTAGGGCTCGCTCTGCAGTGTGCTCCTCCCTAGGATTTTTTTCCAACAGTGTCTGTCTTTCTGCAGAAACAACCCGTGTTAACTGGCCGTAAGCATCTCCCAGCCATGCACTGCCTGTGGGTCTAGCTCTGTGTGCCTTTTGTGCTCCGTTTGCTGCCCACTACATAAAAATTGCCATTTCTCTACCCTGAAAAGCAGTGCTTCATCCTTCCCACACACCCTGGAGGCCAGGGGTCTTGCATTGATGAAAACCAGTTGCCCCAGTAACTCCTGCCACCATGGCCTAGGCATGCAGTGCCGTAGGAGACCCTCCACCATGTTGTTTGTGAGGTGCAGCCGTGTCATACCCAGGGAGGAGGTGTCCCAGGAGCCGGATGGGATCGCTTCCTAGCAGGAGCGGGTACGTGGGTGAGATCAGTACTCCCTCTGCCAGCATTGCGAAGCCAGGGCATGTCATTTTGTGTCTCTGGAGCGTCCCTTCATCCTCCCAGGGAGATCAGCTGAAGCTGAGGCATGACGGAGACACAGCAGCATCAAGGCACCAGTTTTCTGCTTTGGAAAAATGCAGGGGTCAGGAGGGAGGTAGCCAGGGAGCTGCCACTTCGCACCACGGGGTCAGATCTGGTTGTGTTTGGGAGTGGCTCAGGTGAGGCTTTTGTGCTTAAGCCTTTCCGAAAGTGGGAATTCCTCTGGCAGCTTAGCGGTGGCTGGAGCCCGATGGCGGGGACTCCGTGGGTGCCTCCCCAATGGATGGCTTAGTCAGAAGTGACTCACCCCACCAGTCTCTGCATGACGTTGCCTTGCTGCTCCCTCCCAGCCAAAGCATCCAACTCTCTCCCTTTCTGCTCCGATTTCTGATTCGCCTCATCCTACTGTGCTGCTAGAGGATCCCTTGTGCTCCTTTATTTCAGCACCTGGGAGCCCCCGCCCCGTTGGCTCTGTGCATCTTGTGGATGATTGCTGCCTGCAGCAGGGCTCGCAGTTGGGCTTCCTCCTTCGCACAGGTATTTGGGAGGAAAAAAGCAGGCATGCAGGCATACCCTCTGGAAATTGCCAGGTATGCCTGCAGGATCCGTCTCCTCTCTGGGCAGTGAATTTGAAACCCTGAGCATCCCTTGAGAGGTGGGGAGGCAGCACCAGGGCATCCCCGCAGCTCTTCCATGCAATGGGATGGCTCCAGGCCAGTTTTGTGACTAGAAGGAGCCATGAATGAGCTTGTAACATGGTAAATTCAAGCCCTGCAGCCCAACAACAGGAGTCTAAGGTGTTAATGCCTTCACTGGGCTGTCGCCCAGGACCCCTCTGCTTAACTTTGCTGATCTCCAGGGTGCTAAAATTAGCTTTGGGCTACACGCTCTTCCTTATGAAGCCTGTTCCCAACAGCTGTGGGGAGCATTTCTGCAGTAAACTAGGACTAGCTGGAAGCCAGGGTGACCCCAGGAGGCTGCCATTCTCATCCAGATCTCAGGGAACTGATCCTGCAGAGTAGCCTGGGCTATAGGAGGGCGATGCTCTCTACCTGTAGCATAGGTACTTTTGTTCAAAAATTACAGCTGCAGCCACGGAAGGGGCAATACTCAAACAGCAACAGGCGGTGGGGCTGTTTGGGGTGCAGAGGCTTGTTTGCATGTCTTCCCTGAGGATGTGTGTACAAAGAGGGTTGCTCTGGATGTCCTGTGACTGTATAGCCAGGCTTCTTTGCCCTCCCGCTTCTTGGTGTCCACGAGCTGTGCTGGAGATGTCTTGTAGGGCTTCAGTGTGTCCATCTGCTGAGGCTCAATGGCTTTGGGTGCTCTGGAGTAAATGTCGCTGTGAGTTCCCTCTCTCATGTCTCCTGCCCTTTCCAACTCTCCAGCTTTCCCCAGCCCCAGAATTACAACCTGTTCTCCTTCTTCCTGTCCTCCCCCCACACCCTCATAAGAAACCAGCTGGCTAAAAACAAATCTCTGCCTTCTGGCTTGCAGCAAGCCAGACCCTGGTCTGCTGTGATGTGACACTTCCCAGCCTCTCTGCTCCATGGCCTGGATCCCTCTGGCCCTAGTGGCTTTCCCACATCCCACGTGGAGCACCAGTGCCTTTTCCTTGCTGCTGCATCTCCTCTTCACGGCTTGAGTCAGGTGGGAGTGGGCAGAGGCATCTCCAAAACCTGAGGCCTCAACCGTTAGGGCAGTGCGGGCCTTTGCCAGCTGCATGGTCCATGGCACGTCTCTGCCACCTTGGGCTGGCATGTGGCTGACCTGACAGCAAACACCTGCAGCATGGGGGCTTTGTCGGGAGCCACTGTGAACCAGGGACAGCTTTTCTTCAGCAATGCACAAGAGTGGCTTCATTTGGGATGCTGCTTCACATGACAAACACCTATTTTCTCCCAGCTCAGCCAGCTGAACTGACTCAGTCAGCAAGGAGACAGTGGGGTGGGATGAGGATGGAGCAGGACCATCCCTCTGCTGAGGCAGCAGCCTGCACCATTGGGTTTTTCTCCAAGCGCTGCCATCCAGGGATGTCCCATTCCAGCCACGTCCCTGCTGCCTTGCTGATCATCTGGGGCTGGCCTGCTGGCATCCCCCAGCCCTGCCTCCCTTCTGCCCCCAGGAAGGTGGGATGTCTTGTTTCCACCCTGGACCCATCCTTTATGCTCTCCCCACCTCCCTGCAGCCTTGAATTGGGAGGAAGGACGCTCATACAGCCCTTTTTTGGAGCTGGTAAATGAGGCCTCTTAAGTGCTTTACTCCTTCCTGCCTACGTGTCTCCCCTCATGTCAACCCTTGTGCTGCACAATAGCTGAGCACTGTTGCAGCATTCAGCCAGCACCTTGTGTCCTGCCGGGGCAGCAGGTCGCAGGCTGTGTTGGACTTTAGCTTCTGTATCTGCCTTGTGCAGCTGATGCCTTTTCTTTCTGCAAGGGGAAGTGGGTTCAGGCCTGATCCTGCTGTGTGCCCTGGCCTCCAGGCACTCAATCCAGTCACTTTGCGGGCAGGGGGAGCATGGAGTCCTTGGTGGGCTGGGTCCTTGGCACAGCTGCAAGCTGCCTCCTGGCTCTCGTGCGAGGTGGCATCGCCAGCTGTATCGCTCAGAGGCTGGTAGAGTGTCACTTCCACAGTGGGTGATGCTCTCAGAAGAGAACACCCATGGAGATCCTCAGCTACCATGTCCCTGCCATGCCCAAGTGCTGGAGATGTGTTCTGTGCACCCCATGTGCTGTCTCCAGTGTGCTGTCCTGTGACCATTGCTTTCAAAAAGAGGCTGCTTTAAGCCAGTAGGGAATTTATTGTCCTGGAGATGTTGGGTCTGAATATCTTGGCTCTGCAGGTTTCCTTTGCTTGGCTGGCAAAGAGGACAACCCCTCCATGATCCCTTCCCTCCTGGAGCTCTGCTGGAGCCCACAAGGGCTAAGGGAAGGGAAGGTCTTGGAGCCCCTTCGCCCAACCCCACATGCTTCTGCTTCAGTTTGACCAGCTGGGCCCATAGACGTGGTCTTTCAGTTTTTCCCTCCTCTCTGATCACTAGCATAGTTTTTTTTAAAGATGGTCCATGTCTTCCAGCTTCCACCTGGTGCCAGTTAAGCTGGCGATGTCAGGGAAGCCGCGGGAGGAGTTGTGATGCTCAGGGTTTGCTTGGCAAGCAGGATGCACCAGGACTCTGCTTCAGCTTCATGCTTGGACCAAATATTCCCTGCGTTTGTCTTGTACTTGGATGCATCCTCACCTGGTATAAGCCAGCTCCCTTGGCTGGGTGCCCAGTATGCTCTGTGGAGACATGGAGATGGGCTGTGCAGCTGAGATTTTGGGATCTCCCATGCATGTCAGGCAGCCTGGGCCTTACCCCTGAGCTACCTGGTGCTCACAGTGACCCTCGCAGACACACTTTGGTGAGTTTGTGTAGTCGCTCCCACACATAGGGCTCCTGGCTTATCCTGCTGCAGTAGCAGGGTCCTGGGTAGTCGGGGTAATCTGCTTTTGATCCTTTCCCACCTGTTCCAACAAATGTAATACCACAGTGACTGAATTCACATGAGACTGAGCATAAAGATTTGTGCCAAAACATACATACCACATTTTAAAAATTAGTTTCTTGGGGTTTGCTTTTTTATTTAGCAAGAGAATTCTAAACACTTGTAGCAGCCTGCTGCAGCTAACAATGGGATGAGTAGCCAGCTTGGGTTGAATCTTGAGATTCAAGAGAGCAAACTCACACAGGATCAGAGTGTTAGTAGACATCAATAGTTGCTGCCCTCTCAGTAGGTGTCAATAAGTTAATACAATGCTTTACACCTGATAATCTTTTCAGAACATTAAGCTGAAGACAGTGAGATCTTCCTTGACCAGCATAAATACCAATCCTTCATACATAATATTCAAGAAACTCAAATATTCTTTTATTGCTGCTAACCTCAGTGAGATCTGAATCCAGGAGACTGACATTAGTAGAATTAAAAAATGTAAATGCTGCTCTGTATGGGGTGGGTTGCTGGGGTTGCCCCTGCTTGCTTGTACTTGAGCCACTGCTTCTTCCCCCTGCCTTCATGGCATGTCATCCCCCACTGGCATCTTCCTCCCATCGCTGGAGGTGCCACACAGTGGTGAAGCTGCTGCTCTCTGCATTTCAACCATCTGCTAGCGACAGAACCAGGGTCTTCTACCACTGGGGTGATGCCAAGTCTCCTGGTGGCACTATAGCCTGTAAGCGATCCATCTGGAGGCACACCAAGCTAGCAGAGGGTTTGGCAAGTGAATGCAGAGGTGGCACGTGCCTTTCCCTGCCGTCAGAGACAGGGTTGCAGCTCACATGGATGTGAGATGAGCAGCCATTTCCACTCCCAGGACATGGTGTGGTTGACCTCGCTGTAGTGCTCAGTGGCTTCCCCAAACCACAGAGGTTGCTGTGGACATCACTTGTAGACACAAGTGATGGGAATTTTCTATCCCAGCTTCAGAAGCAATTCCTAATGGGTATGGCCACGGCTTTGTTTGAGGCCATGATTACAGGTGGGTTGGAAAAGTGTCTTGACCCTCCTGCCACTAACAAAGCTGCCCTGGCAGCCTGTGTGGTGGTGGTTTCAGCACTGTGAGGGTTAACCATGGGTCTCATTCAGCTTGCATAGGACCTGGTGGAGGTTTTGAGAGATTCCCAGCTCTGCTTCGCCTGGGTCTCTAAAATTAACCATGTAACCTTCCTAAAAATACTCAGAGGGCAGTAGCCCCCAGAGAGCACCAGTGCTGCTTGTTCCTGGTTTCTAGACCAAGCCATTGGAGAGATGAGATCACCTGCCAACATGTGTCTTGCAGCCCTAGAAAGCCCTTGGCTTTCTCAAAGTCTCCTGCAGGATACAAGAGTCCAGGACTGGATCTGAACCTGCCTTTCCAGGCCAGCCTGCTTCCCACGTCATCCTCCTCTTCCTCACTTGCTCCTGGTGAGAGGTGGTGCCTGCCTGCACACCTCTGCCTACGGTGAGAGTGCCAGCTTCAGGTTTAATGTGCTGCAGGCAGGAGCATCCATCACCAGCTGCCCTGGCCGCCTGGGGAGGCAGGAAGGGTCCATGGCCTTTCCTGGGAGCATGCCCCTAGCCTCCCCGTGTGTGTGGGAGGCCCAGACGAGGAGGAATAGCTGGGCCCTTCCTCTCTTTTTTTTTTTTTTTTTTTTAGGCATGTGGGAGGAGGGCGGAAAGGGCTTGAGGAGGAGGGAGGGAGCTGAATTTTCCATGAGCAGCTGTCAAAATGTAATCTCCTGCATTGCTTGGGCTGGCAGCTTAGGCAGGATAAATTAACGGGGATTTCGGGAAACGTGGAAAATACCATGGCCCGGAGGGGGCTGGCCGCGTGGGGAGCGGCCCTTTCATCTGCAGGACCAGCTCCAGGCCCCAGTGCCTGCCTGAACTGCAGAGGGATGCTCTGACATGCTGGGCATGGCGCCTGCCACTGTCAGGTGCCAATTGTCCCCTGGCACAGTGGTTTTCCACCCACTGCCTTCCCCCAAGGGTCATCCAGAGAAGGGGTGAGAGAGCCTGATGCCCTTCTGCCTTCCCTTTCCTGCTGGCAGTGGGCTCCCCACTGCTCCAGTGCCTGCTGTGGAGGGGGATGCAAGCAGTTGCTCTTGCAATGCCAAGTATTTGTGCCGACAGCTGGGATGGAGGGCGGCCCCCCACCCCGGGGGCCTCTCCATGCCAGCTACTCACTCCTGCTCAGACCCAGGAATTTAGGCAATTGCATTTTCATGATTTTTCCCACCCTCCCGCC
>JANZLQ010000092.1:22339085-22409620 GCA_026212715.1 Elanus axillaris
GACGGCGGGGGGGGGGGGTCATGTTGTATGTTACAGCGTGTCATATGGCTGGGCGTGTGGTTTTCCTCCCCCTTTGCTGCTAAACACCAGCCACAACCACAGCTGGGAAGGCAAAGGACAGGGGTTACCGCTGTTAGCCTGGGAACACCCCAGCTGCTTGGGCAGCAACAGCCTGAGCTACTGAATTTGAAGCTCCTTCAGCCCCTCTGTGACTCCTTTCTCCCAGCCCCAGCAAGGGGTCAGTGCCTTCCTCCTCCTCCCCTCTCCTATGGGCAGGGATTGGCTCCTGGGGGATTGATACGGATCATGAGCCAGGAATGTGGTCTCATGGCTGCAGCCAGCAGCTCTGCATGGAGGAGGAACCGTGATGTTACCCTGTGGCGTTGTCCTTGGCTGGCTATAGAAAAGCACCGTAGGGGCCAGAGCAGACCCCAGAAGGCACCACCTGTGCATACACTGGGGTTTATGGGGCAAGCAGCCTGGGAAGGAGCCCGTCTCGCTTGTACTGCATGCACACAGAAGCTGGAGGTGCTGATGGACACAAGCAGGGAAGTAGCAGGTCTGCACGGTCAGCGCAAGCCCCCCTGCCCCACTGCACCCCAAATCCTGCACCCAAGCTGTGGCTCTGGCTCCGGTTCCTAGCCTGACTCTGTGCAGCCAATAGCACGGTGCTGCCAAACTGCAGTACAAAGTGCACAAGCAAGGCACAAACACCTGTCCTGTGCTTGTCTAAATAACCTTTGCTACCTGAATCAATACCTTCCTGTAAATTATCAGCCTGTGCGGAAACAGGGCAGCTGTGATCCACAGCAGAGGATGGTACATTTGTTCAGAGAAGAGACTGTCTCTGCTAACGAGGGCAGCTGCAAACTGCTCTTGGGAGGGTTTTATTGGTGCTGCCTGCCCCCTGCCAGTCACCAGCAGTCACTCAGTGCATGAGTGCACAGGGCCAGCCCCGCACCCAGAGTGGGGCTGCTCCCCCACTGGGCCTGCCCTACAAAGGTGGCCCAGTTAAGAGGCCGCTACACATTTCCATTTATAAAGCACATCAGAGAGATCAACAGTAAAGGGGATAGCTGCCTCCGCTCCTTACTTCAACCTCTCCTGTCAAATCCAGGACAAGCCCTCAGGATCTGACACAACCAGGCTGCAGAAGCCCAGATCCTGCTGCTGGGGAAATGCAAATTGCCATCTGAGGCTGGTGATAGGAGAGGCAGAAAATCAGAGGCAAAGGTGGACACAGCCACAGGGCAGCATGCATCCCTTCTGCCTCAGGAATCCCAGGGCCAGGCTGCAGCTGGCTGATAACTGGCATCAGCAGCAGAAAGATGCCATGGTCCCATTGCTCAGCTGGCCGTCAGCGTGCTGGCTGAGCACATATCGCTGCCAGAGAAGGGCTGGAGAGGTCCAAGGCACAAAGAGCTCTGGGCTGTGAAGAGCAACTTCTGCAAGGTTACTGCAAAAAGGAGAAATTCAGCCTGCCTTCCCTTCTGAGCAAAAAGAAATGCCTCCTGCCTTCCTTGAGACACGCATGGACCATCTCTGTAGTGCGCAGGCACATGTGGCATTGGGCAGATGCTTCCAGGAGCACGTTGTGGCTTTCCTCATCAGGCAGACATTTACAATTACAAAGCAGGACATGCGGTGACCAGAGGTTTCTAACACACGTCAGCACCAGGGATAAAGGAAGTGCTCTGCTCCCTCCTGCCTGGGTTGAAGGGTTAACAACCACTCATTACAATTTTTATAGAGATGTGTAAATGATTGCCCACTGAAGGGTGAGCAGAGCCTACATTATTAAAGGAGAAGAGACAGCTGCGGAAAGGACAACGGGCTCCTGCAAAACAACCTAAAGCCAGCAGCCACTGTGTCTGCATGATCTGCCCCCAAGCAGGCTGACTGCTCTGTAACAGTGCAGCATGCTTCACACCACGAGTGTTTACAGGTGGCCTGTAAACAGAAATGCAGTGGGCTGCATGTCCATTGGTGCTCCTCCATTCTCCCTTCCTTTACCTTGAAGGTGGAAGCAATTCACAGCAAGCAGATACTCAGTTGATCCCCTCACATTGCATGTCTGACTAGCACAAACAGATTTGTAAGGAGTGTCTAAAGTTATCATGGCACCAAGTTTCTCATTTATTTAAGGACAAAACCAGCTTGCCAATAGCCCAGTGGATTTTCTAGCCTGGGATGTGACAGGCAGCAAAACCCAAAGCTGTCCAAGCTTACAGATGCTTTTAAAATTGCTGCTCTGCTTTGCTCATCTTCTCAATGTGTTGATCTGTTTTTCAGCCTTCAAGGACCATTACTTTAGCATCTCCGGAAAGGTTTGCTGGGCATCAGGGGTGAGCTGTCCTTCTTGTATAGGGTGGGAAAGGAAACAGCACTGGCCAAGAAAGGTTGACATACTAGGTTTGAACAAGCAACTGATGCCACAAAATGTTCATGCAAGGCAGCCTGGCCTGTTTGGGGTGTGTACGGTCCGGCTGGGAGTGATGGACCCTGATTCAGGCTGATTGCACTGACTGTGGAAAGAAACAGTGTGTCCTAGCAATCAGCACGAGACGGTCTGGCTTTTAATGGTGGTACTACCACCAACAGCCCAGTCCAGAGCAGTGAAAGCCCAAAGCTGTTAACATACTTGGCAGCTGCTCAGATGTCTGTGTAGGGCAAATTGACACTTCACATCCCATCAGGACAAGCCAGCCAGGTGCCACAGACAGAAGCAGGACCCTTCCCTGGAGATGGGTTCTCCCAAAGCAGCCTGCAGCTCCTGATGGGCTTCAAAGGAGCAGCTCACCCTCCTCCTCCTCCTCCATCTCAGACAGAGCCTGGTACACAGCCTGGCTCTGCTTCCAGACTCCTGGCATGGGTGATTTCAATGGAGAGTCTCACATACAGGGCTCTGATCATGACATTCACCATGCTGCAGGTGGCATCAGTGATGATTTGGTGCATGTGTGCTCCGCCACACCTGTAAGCAATGTAAATCGCTCACCTTGGATTTCAAGGATCTCAAGAGAAATGCCCTGTGCCCCTTCAGTACTCCTACTGAATTACTCTACTTGTTCAAGGGCAAGTGTCCAGAAATATCAGGGCAGATCTAATGGAGAAGGGGTGTTGTGGAAGGGTGCAAGGCCAAACTGAAAAAACCCACCAGTTATAAAATATCTATTTGAAATACAAAATCCAATCTGTTGGAATGCAGCTCTGAGTTTTTACCAAAGAGTAAAAGAACAGCTTACAATAAAAATACATTTTATGAGCTGTCCACTAAGCCAGTTACGTTTTCCCAGAGCTTAGCAAAGCACTTGAGTGGAAATGCCGCTTCTGATCTTATTATCCTTCCCTGCAGTGCATGTTATTAACTTTGTTTTATTTACAGCGTTGCCATTTACTTTTACGATACTTCCATTAACTTCATTGGAGTGAACATTGCTTGATGCACACAATCAACGCCCAGTGCTGCCATAATCTTTAATGCACCTTGCCAGATGTTCTGGGTTTGCATACATCTTTATGCAGGAGGAGGGAGGACAGACACAGCTGGAACATGTCATTTGAAGAATGGAACAAAAACCATACCTCCTCTTTTTTTAAAAAAAAAGAAAACAGGGCAAAGGCAATTGTGTTTCCTCATGGGAATGCTGCATTAGACTGGTTCACACTGCATCTATGCCACTAGTAGGAGAGAAGATAAAGTACAGCCAGACTATACTTTAGCTGGACTTGAAGAATTCACGAGGTTGTTAGCAGAGAGCAATAGGTGCTTGCAGACTTACCCATCTCCTTGTGATACCTAGCGCAGCTACTGGTTTTATTGTATCCCTAGAATAAATCCTTAAGAAATCCCATGGGTTGGCTGAACAATCTATAGCAAGTGATGGGGTTCCTACATGTATAGGAAGTGGTGGGAAATGCTTAACTACTATTAGGTAAAGTCCCTCTTACCCATCTTTCCCTCGGTTATGGATCGCCAGCTCCTCCACAATCCCCTCCTCCTCCTTGAAGCTCTCCCAGTCCAGTTTAGATTTCTCCAGTGTACTCATCTTCTGCTTTTTGGAGCCAATCTTCCCCAGGAGGCTGCTCATACCACTTGGCCTCTTTACCCTGATGGAGATAAGGGAGCAAATGTTACTTAAATGCACAGAGACAGCATCAGTTAGCAATTAAAAATGGAGCTGACAAACATCAGGCCTAGGAGTGGTGGCCTTGATGGTGGTAAGCCACCACCACTAAACAGATGGCCACCAACTTCAGGCAGCCTGCAGGCGGCAAGGTCACGCTTCCTGCAGATCCTGCTCTGCTGTTCCCCTGGAAGCAGCAGAGTTCATTACACACATATCTCAAGTGCTCGCTTTTTGTGAAAAGGCTTTTTCATTTATCTTCTTAAGAGAACAGAAAGCTTTCAGGCCAAAAGAGATCATTAAATCATCTAGTTTGACCCCTGTATATACCAGGCCAAGCCATTCCACTGATCACCTCCATGCTAAGCCTAGTTCTTTGTCTTCGGTTTAAAGTGTTGTATTCTGGAAGGGATCCAGCATCAGTGCGTCACCAGTGCTGACGACACATCTAGGAATTAACCATTTCGTTGGTATCAACATGCCTGTTTTCAACTTGATTTTGTCTAGCTTTAGGTTCTGGTTGCCGCTGCTTATTCAAAATCCAAGAGTACTTTGGTGCCCAGCCAGGTCTCATTAGTAACGTACTCATACACCACAACGAACTTACATCTGAATTTTTTTTTTTGACAAACAGATGGAGTTCTTTATGCCTCTCATTGAAATGCACTTTGTCCCAGACCGTACGTAATTTCTAAGGTTTTGTCTCCCTGCTTACATTTTCAACGCTCTTTGAAGATGGGGGCAGCAGAACTGTGTGTAACCCCCACCCTTCTGATCAAAAATCTGTTTCTGTCCAAGGATCACCTAAATCCCATTAGTTACACCATCATGCAAAACACTGAGTCCCACTGCATCTGTGCTGTGATCTCACACCATCTCCCAGGTCCCTGTTTAGCAGGAAGACCACCTTGGTCTTTCATCTCCTTGTTCTTAAGAGGACCAAAATCCCACCCTCGTGGCAGGGCCCCTGAATCTCCACTTTATGCTGGGAAATGCATACACAGGGACTCAGGTCAGCCAGGTCGTCCTCTGTGGAAGACAATTCTCAGGGCTAAGAACTCGTAAAACAAACTCATATTAACCCTTCTTAACCCCCGCCCAGGAGAGGGGGGCAAACAGCATCTCATTGAACTCGGTGTTTACACACATTCCAGAGATAACTTCAGGTCTGCAGGGCTTTTGCCTCTGCAAGAAGCTGGAGAGGAAATGATTCTCGTTCCTGAGAGATGGAGGAATCTTGGGGGGGGGAGGCAAGAAAGGCAGCCAGGTGAGTGCCACAGACTGCTCTCCATCAGTTCTCCTCAAGCACAGTCCTGCCCAGGGGTAGCCATTCTTGGGAACATATCCAAAGCTGTCCTTATCAGATCATTAGCGTGGTTAATGCTTCCATAATTTGCAAGCCTCTAAAGGAAAATAATTCCACAGTTTATATGGAATTAAATCAAAGAAAATGACATCTTTGTAAGCCTCAGCCAGAAGATCCTCAATGCAAGAATGGCTGGCCACAGTCACTTGGGGTTGCAGCTTCCTGACATAGATATATGTGGAGTACAAACTGTGGGTTAAGGGCATCTTAGCAGGCTCCATAGCTACCAAAGCTGCATGCCCCTCCTCATACTGCCCAGCTAGAGGAGCAGAAATGTCCTAGGACCTGGCCCTCTTATTTCTTTCAGTCCCTGCCCACCACTGGAGAATGTGCCAGCAGCCCACACTTTTCACCCTGTGAGGACACAGAGCAAGCTGTATGCTCTTTTATTTACCTTTATCCCTGAATGTCTCATCAAGATGTCTACAACCCTCACATCACAATCATGCAATAAAGCCTTCATCCTTGCCCAGCCCCCAATTCTCCCTTACTTTTCAAGACATGATGGCTCTGAGTATCCTTATCTGCAGGAGGCAGAAAAGTGGTGCAAGGGGTCAAAATGTGCAAAGATGTTCTCAGCACAAGATAAAATTGGAAAGATTCAGTTTCTACATCTGGCTATTGAGGACTACATGTGAGCCTTGCACAACCACTGAGCCCAGTATTAGATGCATGTTCAAGTTGCGAGGGAGTGGGAGGAGAGGAGATATGACAAGGAAGAAGGCAAACCAAACAAAATATTGGGCAAGCATCCCCTGTGGCATTTCCTGCTGAGCAGCCACCTGGTCAGCAGGGCCTGGTGTTCATACATGACAGTTCCTTATGCTGCACTGGGATGCCTTGGAGTTTTAGCACAGGACACAAAGTAAAGATGCTCTGAGACAGATCTTGAGAAGTGCTATGGCTGATCCAGCTGGCAATACTCCTCTCCCCCCAGCCTAGCAGGTGGAAGGTGTTTAACACAAGATATTCAATAATACATTTCTCTGAATACACTTAACTTTCCAGACTCACTTGTGCTTACAGATTTGCCTACCTTTGAAGCAGGAGAAGCAGAGATGCAGAAATGGAGAGTGTTGTCCCTAGACATCTCCTAAGTGGTTTTTGGGGTAAAGAACCCTGATGGCATGAGAGCCATCTCACCTGTCCAAGGGCAATCACAGCTCACCTGCATTCACCAATTCTTCCGTGGGTGGGAGCCTACAGCCACTGTACAGCTGTACTACAGACTGGCCTGACTCTGCAAACAACACAGCATGCACCTGGAAAACCCACTTGAAACCATTTCAGTATCTCTCCTGGGTGTTAGAGGAACGCCTACCCTGCAGAGCAACAAACAGGCTTAGAGGCAGGCTCGCACACGCTGAGACTGATGCCTTTTTGGCTACACCTTGGGCTGTCAGCTGCCGGTGGGGAAGAGCTGAGTTGGGAAAGGGGCCAATCAGCCAGGCTGGGCTGCTGCACATGTCCCTGCATGAAACACAAACTAGGACAGGCTGACAGGCAACTGCCATCCCCAAACCACAGTGGAGGATATACACAAGGGAAGAGAACCAAAGGCAAGATGGTTCATGGCCAGAGGTGGAAGCAGAGGTGGTGCCAGCTTCACAGCAGGGAGCAGGAGCAGCAGGCTAGATGACGGTCACTTGTCACACATCTTTTCTCCCATGGTAATTGCTAGCATAAATTAGTAACATCTACATGCACACATCCATCTGGAACAGTGCTCAAGGGCTCTGTATCTCCTCTTGGCCACGCATGTCAGGAATATCCCTTAAAAGATACAATTCATCCTATGTTTGAAGCTACAGAGTCTCTGTTATGGATATGGACCTCCATCAAGGGCTTCCAGATAGCCACGAGAGTACTTGCAAGTCAACAGTTCCTTCAAGACAAGGAAACCTAATGAAACAGGGCAGGCTATGCTGCACTCTCGTGTTGATGACTACTCAAAAAATACTGCTAATATCCAGTGTCAGCACCATGCTGGGGACGGGCCCTGGGCTGGGTGACCTGTCTTTGCTCCTCCCTAGAAAATTCTGTGCTGTTTGTAGCAGGACCAAGCCTGGGCCAGGCACGGGCTGAAGGACATGTTCGAGTTTGCTGCTGAGTCTTCATTCCATGCTGAGCCTTTCATCGCCCTGAATAAATCCAACAGCAAACCTGGGGGTGGGAATTCCTATGCTTGTGCCAAAATGAAGTAAATGAGAGACATTAAAGTCCAATTAAAAACTTGCTTGGCCTTAAATGCCTCATCTGTTTAAAAAGCCAGTAAAGGGGCCTGATTAATTGCATTCAGTGCCAACAAGAGGAATTATTACCCTTTTTGTACTCATTAAGGGTATCTGCTGTGGCATCTTTAATCACTAAGGCATTTAAAAGAGAGAAAGTAATTTGCTAAGACATAATGGATCCCAGGGATAAGAATCAGGACGATCGCCTATTTAGGACACAAAGACACGCTCTTACTTTCCACGATTAAAAAGCATGGCCCAAATCAGCCCCTGAACCAGCAAATAAGTGCGCTGGTGAGCTCTGCCTTGGCAGGGGAATTCCCCTGCACCCATCTAGTGTCTTCAGGACAAGGACTGTGCCTGTGCAGTATGGTCACACACTGGGACAAGCAGCAAGCCAAGGACTCCCTTGCTGTCCTACCATACATGAACATGCTCTGTATTCCTGTCCTTAACAAAGAGGCTTCCTTCCATCTCAGTGTGAGCCTGCAGCCTGACCAGGACCTTGGAGGATTGCTGCTATACTGACAATAAAGTAGCACTGTCACATGTAATCCCCACTGTCTTGTAACGTGAAGGTTGGCAGCGTCCAGGAAATGTGCGCCTGCCTCCAAAGAGGCAGACTTCATCACAAGCTTTATGAAATAATCTCCAAGCAATAGGAAAACAGGGCTACAAAGGTCTCATAGTGTGTCCTGCCAGCCAAAGCAAGGTAAGTTCATCTCCCACCCACCCAGAGATGAGTGCTCTGAAGGCGTCCTGACACTGATCCCACACGCACTGGAGGTTTCAGTACTTTATCAATCTTTCACTTATGTAAGTTTTCCCCAATGACTAAATTTCCTTGCTCAGCCCATGATTTGTTATCTTATTCCTAGTAGCTACTAACAACAGATCATTCTCTCACTTTTTGCAGCAGCCTTTTACAACTTTGAAAGCTTTTCATATCCCCCTCCCTGCTCAGCTTGCTCTTTCCTAGACTAAACAATCCTGGGTCCTTTCAAGCTTTTCTCATTCCTCACAGTTTCCAGCCCTCTGACCACTCTTGCTGCTCTCCCCAGACTCTCTGCTATTGGCCCATAGCTTCCTTGAAACGCAGCATCCAAAACGGGAAAGAAAGGGCTCCAGCCACAGCTTTACCGGCACCAGGAGCAGGAGGAATACTTCAGATGCCTTGCAAAGCATGCAACTCCTTACACGGCCTCCTATGATGTGTGCCTTTTTCACAGCCGTGTGACAGCATTGACTCATGTCGAGCCTGTGATTCACTGAGATTTTTCTCCACTCCACTGCTGCCAAGCCAGTTACTTCCTTCCTCGATTGGTGCAGATGATTACTACTACCTAAAGGTAGAGCTTTGCACTGGTCCTTCTGTGCTGTTCTTCCTGTTTGCCCTCATATTTCCCTCAACACAGCGGATCCTCGGATGTCTTCGCAAATCAGCCCCTCCTATTCTCAACACCAATGCGGCAGCTGTTAAAGAGTAACACTGGGGAAAGTACCTCCTGTCTTTGTGAAATACCTACGGAGACAATTTAGCAGCTGCACCAGGACTAGTTGGCCAAACAAGATCAAGCTGATGGCCAGAAGCAGGCAAGGACCAGCAGGGTCAGGCTGCAGGAGCTGCTGTTCACTTTGTCCAACTCCAATGAGCAAAGGGTACCCAAAGGACACCTACACACATGTTGATCAAGGAGCCAGCTGCATCCCCAGCTCCAGCCTGACCTCCACCCTTGGCGATCACAAATCCTCTGCTGCTCTGTTTCTGCTGGCTCTACAGGAGGGTGCAGACTGCAAACCCTGTGCTGCTTCTCCACCTGCCTTGTATCATCCTGCTTGCTGTCGATAACAATAGCTTCTGTAGCAGGAAAATCCTACTTCTGTTTCCTATCAATACTTTTAAGAAGGGCTCAATTTGTAAGAAGCAAACACTGAACACAAAATTGGATGTTATTAATGCTTAGCTAACACCCCAACACTCCCCCACCCCCCTTCTTGTTACATCAAGTTTTGGGGAAATAGTGTGAGCAAATGCACTTATGAGGACAGTCACTGGTGTACACAAATCATGAGTGGGATGCTTGCTTTCCCTCCCTTAATGAAATCCAGCCCCCCAAGCCCCTTCTAAACAGAGTGGCTAATAACCTATTTTTTCAATGAGGATCTTGTGACAAAGTGGCTGCTGCTACAAGACTTGGACGAAGAAGCACATTTTTTGAGACGATGCTGATTCCACCAAGGCATCCTGCACACCCGGCAGCTATGTGGTAGAAGAGACAAGTCAACAGAGTGGAGCACCTTCTCTGGCCTCATCACAGGCTTTTGCACCTCCCAGAGCAGAGACAATTTGGTGCTGGGCACTCGTATCACCTTCCAGCATACCGCCAAAATATCTGGTGACTCTCCATGAGGCAGTGCAGAGCAACCTTTCTTTTTGCAAAAATAAAACTAGACTCACAGAGATGATGTGATTTAATCACAAGGAAATCTTGAGAGGCCAGGGAAGACCCCATATCTCCTACCCCAGCCTTTGTACACCAATTATCAAGGAAATCACATTTACCATTTAAAAAGGCAGGTTACATGTACAACCTAAAAAATCCACTCTCAAGGAAGGTTCAGAAGCAGGATGGATGGTTTTTGTTGCACGTTAAACGATGAGCCCATTACAACAGGCAAGGGTGCTTATGCTGTTTGGCACAAGAGCACGAGCAGGACAAGCAGGATGCATCCGCTCGCAGGTCTTGTTCAGCATGGCTGAACAGCTTTGCAAATCCTCAAGCAGAAGAACCCAACTCAAACCTAAGCTATAACACAAACAGCTTCTCTGCTGGCTCCCTGCAATGTAGAGGAGCACGTCAGATCCCACTATCAGAGTAAATATTACCATGTGCAGAAAGATGGCATCTCAGGCCATGCAACCCTGAAGCCATCAAGCCCTGGCTCTCCTGCAGCCCCTCTCCTGCCCACCTCCCTTCCCCACTGGTACCTGTGATATTTACTTGCAGCACAGCGATGGCAGCTCTGTTCCTGTCACCCCAAGTGCTTTGATGCCAGGGACATAGGTGAGACTCTGCCACTCAGCAAAGAGAAGAGCACAAGGTTTTGTAAGTAGTAACATCTATTCCTGCCACAAACTGCTGTAAAGCTGAATAGTTTCCTTAACGGCAGGAAATGGTTCTCATACAAACTAACCACAGCTGGGCAACTGATGCAGCCAGTAAATACTTTAATTTTAATAAAGTGGAAGATTCCTGCCACAGATCACCCACCCCACTGTCCTTCTTTCAAACAACAACGTGCATATGTGTGTGAGAGACGTTGCACAAGGAGGATGTAAGCAGAGACCTGGCTGGCGGCCTGTGTGCCAGCTCTGCTGTTCATTCCCAGCCTCTCCAGACTGCCTTCCTCGACAGAGGAGTGAAAAAGCTGGCAGGGCGGAAGAGGGGCATGCGGCAGGAAGGGAAGCGCAGTGCCATCTGCTCCTCAAGGTCAGGGTGGTCTGGCTGGACCAAGCAAGTGGCAGCAGAATGATGGTGCCCAGTATTGCCAGCTTGCAGGAACCTTCTCCAGAATGATAAAACAGGTCTACCTCTTCTGACCCCAAAACTGACCCGCTCTTCCCATCCCTCATCCTGTGTAACCAGCCGAGGACAGAAAAATCTCCCAGGCCAAACCCAACTGCACTTCTTTTTTTATTTTCCCACTTGGCATTGTTTCCCAAATGGGCATTCCAATGGATGTGGAGAGCAGCTCAGCTTGTTCTCAGCCCTGCCTGTCACAACAGGTATTTAACATAACAAACAAGAAAGCCTCCCCAATGCCAAACAAACAAACATTTAAATCCCAGGTGGAAAAAAAAAAAAAAAGTGAGGAGGAAATGAAGATAAAAGCAGGGTGGATGCTGCTGGAGGGCTGGCAGGGTGGTGATGATCCTGTTTGGATGGCAGCACCCAGGACTGAGCAAACTCAGGGCAGGCAGGCAGGGAGAGGACTGCCTGATTCCCACTGTCTGGCTAGGGCAGTGCAGGCTGAGGAGCTTGCTGCCAGCTCAGATAGTGGTGCCTGTCCATATGCTCTGCTTCCTGAGCTGGTAGCAGATACCCTCAGACACCCTAAAGCATGCATAAACTGAGCCAAAGAACCTGCCTGAAATGCTCGAGGACTAGCAGTGATTTTGAGGCAGGGTTATAAACACATATCTTTGCAGTGAGGATCATAAAGCTTCTTGACGTGCACCAGACCACCATGGAAAAGCAGCCATGACTGGGGCAACACCCATTTGATGGTGCCACAGGGCACAATGGAGCACGCAGCGCAGGCAGCTACGTCCAAGAGACGCAAGTACACTAGCAAAATGCAATTACCCTGCCTGCAATCTTGCCAACAGGCTGAGGCAAATTTATTTCTACTGCATGGAGGTCTTTGCTGACAGGAGCAGTCAGCAGCTCCCAGTGAATGTACAATTAGCCTGCAGAAGGTGGCTGGTCTGACAGCAGCAGGGACAGCCTAAAGTACTTACAGCGACCACAAGGAAATGTGAGTTAACTCTTTTTGAGCTTTTGTTCAGGCTTGCCAACCCAAGTTAACCCCAAGTTTCTTTGCCATCACTGCTGTTGCAATGCAAGGTAGCAAAATCTGAAGAGCTAAGCCAAGCACCAGGTCCATTCTAGTCTCTGATGTCACCCCATACCTCCCAAGACCTCAGGACAGCCTCATGGTGAAGACCCCTACATGAACACTGATGCTCACAGCTTCTTTCCATTTGTAGAAAGTCTTTGACACCAACTACTGAGCTGAGGAGGTAATCCAGGATCGTAGCACAAAGCAGAACTACTGTTAAAATAAGCAACGTGTCAGACGCATATGGAAGAGAAGGTATAACCTCTCAAGAAGTGAGAGTGATAGCTCTCCTTCCCACATACCTGCCTGCCTTCCTACAGCCAGGATCTACAGGGAAAAGAGTATAACATGGAGATAAAAGGCACTGCCAGGCAAGGACAGCCGGACTGCTACACCCTGGCAGCCCAGCAATCAAAGTCTGGCCAAGACAATGCAGTTTCCATCAACATGGAGAGGCAAGGACAAATACAACAGAGTAAATGCATGCACGATGCTGCTCTGGTGAGGGTTGCTGCAGGCAGTGGCAGAGCTTGCCGCGGGCACTGTTGATTCTGGATGGGGGGGGGGGGAACAGAGATTTGTCACAGGGGAAAAAACATGTCACTCCCACCTCCCAGCAGCAATGAGCAATGGCCCACCAAAGGACAATGCTCTGGTATTCCAGCTACTGTTCTACTGCTGGATTTGTTATTAAGCCAGCACAGTGAGTTTCTGTGTGACTTTACAAGTTGCACAATGGTGCTTTGCTCTGGCAGAGTGTACCTCACCTTCAGGAGGGAAGTAAGTGTCACAGTACCTGCTTATGAACAGCAAAACTGACACAGCAGGTGGTGAAGGGGCTTGCACAGCATCATGCCATGGGGTACCAGTGGAGATCCCAGTTTATGACTTCTTTTCTAGCGCACTCTCCAAGACAAACAAATACTTCATGCTCATCTCCATGCCATGAATTGTGCTCGATAGGCCTTTCCAAAACGCAGGGCTGGAAAAACAGGCCTAAGGGCTGCCTTGCTCCAAAACAGGACAGCACAGATAAGGTACCACCTTGTTCTCCAGTCTGCTCTCCAAACTGGGGAATAACCCTGGTATAAATACACAGTAATACTGCACACAGAAATATAGTTATTCCAAGAATAAAATCAGAGTTGGGTCTCCATGTGCACCAAGATGCAAGTCTGCTGAGCAGGGAAGAGATGGGATGCTTTAGCTCAGGAACTACAGAGAGCAGCAGCAGTAATACAAGTGCACAGCTCTGCCAGAGCTGGCCTTTCCTCAAGCAGGTCCCATCCCATACCATCTAGGTCTGCTCCCACCTCTCTGGAGGGCCTGGTCGGGAAGCATAGGCTGCAGTCTCGTTTTACAGGCTTTGGAGAACATGCTCATCAAGAAGCATATCAGTTCTCTGGGAGCTGGCTAGCTCAAGCAGAACCCCTGACCTGCAGCTCCCCTTATCAGCAGGAAGGGCTCATTAGGGAATGGACCAGGGTTTCCTGCTCAGGACCGAACTCTTTGTGAAGGGACTGCTGCCATGGACAACCTGCTTCCTAACAGCCAAAGGAAGCAAAATATTTTCCTTGGGCCTCTGAGACTGAGTTGGTATGGGGTGGTTGTCAACAAAATAAAGTTGCACTTGTGGAGCTGGGCAGCATACACCATGCACAGGCTGTTACTGCAGGATAAAGGTACTCCCAGCAGCATCACTGCCTGCCCTCAGAGCCAGGGACAATTCAGAGTGGCATAAGGTCCCTCTGTACCAGTATAACTGCAGCTGCCCTCTGGGCTGTACTGGCAGAACTATTTTAGCAAAAGCAAAATCTCACACCCTCCTAATCAGTATGACATTGTGTGGAGATCACGGCTAGCTCTGGCTCCTCTCCAGCCTGGAGCACAGACAGAGGCTGTTTCAGGAGCAGACTCTCCTAATGCATTTGCAGCAGGCCAGCCAATTACATTACAATATCTACGTATGGAGCTCAACAGGAGCTTAATTGAAAGAGCTGTAGCATTCAAATGACTTTTGATACTATGAAGACATTAACGATTCCAACCCAGCACTAACCAGCCCTGTCTGATGCTTGGCTGATGGGTAAAGACCTGTAACTTGGGGCTTGATCTCCAGCCAAAGCTACACCCCTATTAACTCAGCACAGCACAGCAGCTGCAGCCAAATGCTGACAGAGTTGCCCCTTCCCAGCTGGAAGTTGCAGCAACTCCTCACGTAAGCTCTCCTCTGCCCAGGGCATCCACACAATACAAAACAGACCTGCTCCTGCCACTGGAAGACCATGTACATGCACCAGAACTCCCAAACCGTTCTCATATGAACTAATTCGAACCTGCAAACCACTGCTTGCATTTATTCTTTTTGTTGAAAATATCATGCATGCTCTTCATATATATATATATTTCAACTTCTTAATTTTTGTAAATATTTTGGGATAATAAATGTACCAGTTTCAAATAGATTTTGTGACACCAGAACAAAACCAGTACACCTACCCCACTCCAAGGTGGTGGGCTATATTTAATTTGGTATCTTATCTTAGTGTTGCCACTGAGAAGTGGCCAGAAATGCCTTTTATAAAGCTGTAACTGTCCACACTGTGTACGTGCGTGTGGGGGGGAAGGTGCCCTGCTTGTACTATTCTCATTTCTGATCCAATGCACAGAAATCAGCAAAAATGCACACACGTAGAAGTTGCCAGTCAGCTTACACTCCTATGTGGCTGTGAGGCACCTCACACGCCAACAGGAGGCAAGAGCAAAAAGCAGAAGTGAGAAGGCACAGTGCTTTTGGTACCCATGTCTAAAGTCTAACAGGTTGATTGACCTGAAAGCTGCCAGAAGCTACTGCAAGTCAGTAGCTGTGGCATATAGCATGTTTGCTGGGCTATATCTTGGGTCACACGCTGGAGCATTTTAGAGTAACACCCTGTATTATGCCCATATTTAGCCACGGAAATACATGTGACGACTTTCAAACACTTGCAGCTCTCACTGACTTTACTGGGTTCAGTTGAGATGTTTCAAATAAAACAATAACAACCACAACTCTGGGCTGGGACCAAGCACAGACCATTTTTATCTTAAAAGGCATTTGCTTGAGAACATTTGGAGCTGCTAGAACCAACAGCACTAAAGTTATTTTACTGTGCAACCTTAAAAACGTTGACAGCTTTGTTTGCAAAACACAGATTAATTGGTGACCAATCCTTAAAAAAAAAAAGTTAGAAAAAAATTGCTGGCAAACAGAGGAGAAATTCTTCCTCTCTTCAGAGGCTCACTCCTTTCTCCTTTGTCTAACAGCAGATCTTTTGTTCAGGATTTCAGCTGCGAGCAGCCCCGAGGTACGTGGGGAATGTCTTGGTTATGACGAGCCCTGCAGACGGGTGCGTGGACTTGGTTTTAATCGGCAGAGAAAACACTCCAAATCATGCCTAAGAAGTACTGCTAATGGAATTGTTCCAGCACTAAAGGGATTTCAAAGTGAATGAGTGCGGATGGCAGAGCAGCTGGTGTGACTCCCAGGTTGCTCTTTACAGCACAGTGTACCATGCAAGGAGGATCTAACATCCCAACCACCCTAGTCTTGAGAAAACAACTCTGTCCCCCCCAGCAATGCAGAGTCCCTGGCTCTGTCCCTGTGATTTGTAGACAGCCCCAGCATTTAGCCCTGATTAGCTACCCACTGTATCAGATCAATGCCAGGCTTTGATCAAAACAAGGTGAGAAAGGCAGGACAGAAGTAGGGAGGGACCCTCCCCTCCCCCAGCAATTAATCTGACAGCTTTAAGAATAGTTCTGATTAAAACAAAAACACCTCCTTCCACTGGCAAATGTCTGCAAAGCTCAGCAGCATAGAACAGGGGAAAGTTCCAAGAAAATTAAGTCCGGGTGAACAAGTGTCAGGGTGAACAAGTGTCAGGGTTCCCTGGCACAAATGCATCACTACAATGAGCAACAAGCTAGAGCCCAGTGGAGCAGTTGCTTTGCAGTGTCATGCAAGTTAATAAATAGCATGAATACAATTATTGTCTTCCAGTGGAAAGCCTGGGCCTGGCAGCACATGGGACTATGGGGGACAATAAACATTTGGGCACTGCTACAAGTAGCCATAAAACAAGAATGAGGGTTTGATCACATTTAATTGCTTTTGGGAAAGGGAACATCACTGGGGTACCCATCACAATTACCTTCCCATCCCCAAAACTGTTCCATCCCAGATTAAGAGCTGGCCAAATGATCTAGATGAAAGAGGGTATTCGGGGGGTAAAGGAGGGAAATACCCTAAAAGCTTTAAAGATGTTTGCTATATAAAACCTGAAGTCCAACCCATGAGAAAGCAGGCAATAAAAAGTTAACTGATGAAAAGATGTGCTTTTCTTCTCAACTACAACTTTCTTAAGGCTAGTGACTGCAGAAAAAGCTCAGCAACAACCCAGAGGATACTGCACAGAGCCCAAAGTGTATGTAAGAGGAGAAACTAAGATTATTCCATGGTTGTTTTTTTTTCCAGGGCTTGACTGAAGTGTTTTAAATGCCTGAGGCTGGCAAGGCTACCTCTGAGTGCCTTCCAGCTTTGGCAGCAGCCACTTAGAAGAGCTGCCCTTCCTCTTCCCAGGGACCCACCTCACTGGAAATAGATTTCAAGTCCCCAGAGGAAGAACATGGAAACAGCTGACTTCTCCCAGCCACAAGCTCAGTTGTCACCTTCCAGCTGGAGGCAGGCAGAGGGGTAAAAGCAAGGCTTCCCTTCCTCCCACACAAAGCGGGAGGCTCCCAAACAGATTTTGCAGCTAACATCCACCTATCAAAAGCTGCTTGGGAAGCCAAAGCTCTCACTGAATGTGGGGACCGCAACCCAGCAGGGCTCCCACTAGCTCCAGAAGCCCCATGCAGAGGGAGGTGGCAGGGCCAGCGTTTCATGACACACTGTCTCTGGAATTTGCTGGTGACCAACCCACAGCCTCTGCTTGATACGATGCCAGAGCCATTTCTCAAATCCTGTGTGACCTACCAGCTGCTAGAGGGCAAAACAGCAAGGCATGCATCATCCAGAGAGTAGACAAGATCAGTGGGCTGCTGATGAATGAACAGACAAATGCTTCATAAAACTCACTCCCATACTTTTGGTTGGAGGGAGCAGGTTCAGGTCCCTGGCTCTCCTGGACAGCCAGCATGACCCCAGGCAGTTCATTTAGTTCCTTTGTAGCAAGACTTGTCTCAGGAGGCAGAAAGCTATGCAGCAGCGCTGAGCAAGGCAGGCAGGCTGCCAGCTGAGGATTCAAACTCCTTCAGGGAACTGTAACTGTTACACGGTAAATGCATTAACCATGGGAACAGCTTCCCAAAGGATGTGGTGGATCCCAAATTGTAAGTCTTTCCATTGCGAGTCGATGCCTCTTTGAAAAATGCAGGCTGTAGTTCAACCACAAGTACTCGCAGGGAGCTCTGAGGGAAACGCCATGACCCCAGCAAAGGCAGGATAGGATCTCACACCGAGCATCCAAGCAGCTGCTTCTAACCTTCAGCTGCAAACCTATGAAATTCCTGCCCCTTGCACCCTGCTATGGCAATTCAAGACTTTTCCTGGCTATGCCCCTTTTTCATGTCTCTGTCCAGCCCAATTTTTGGCTGTTTCTGTGATCTGCCCCAGGGCAGCTAAATTCCCTTTGACCCAATCTGTTGAGCAATCCCCCTAAACCTTGTCACCCCTCTAGCTGGTTTTGTTTGTTTTTTAATTACAAATCAGATCTCCTAGTGAAAGTTTCTCTCTTTGCTTCAGATTCTGTTCCTGCAGCACCAGTTTCTTGGTGAAACTCCCAGATCAGGACTAGTAAAAGCCTTCACAGCATGCAGTACCCAATGACTCACACTACCAGAGACAGGTCCTTCACCATCCTGCCTACTCTCAATTCCTGGACAATATTCCTCAGCAAGAGAGAGAAGAGATTGAGTCTCACCCATAGCACAAGCCCTCATTTTCTTTAACTTAATCTCTGACAACTGCATCAAGGGTCAAGGCTATCACACTTTGCCTAGGAGCTGCCTCGGGATACCCCGACACACATACCACAGTGTGCTGTATGATGCAAAGTACCCAGTTACATGTGTATTCAGAGTCCTCTCCTGCCAAACCAGATACCTCAAGCTGCTCCAAAACATTTGGTGGTTTCCAGTGGAGAATCTGCCTGTGAACAATTCTGATACACTTCAGAGGCTACTGTTAGCAAACAGGGAGAAAAATACATTTAAAGGGAGGAGAGAGGTAGATGCATTACTCCCTTGGACTAAGCAGAGCCATGATCTCCTCTCATCCCTTAAACAGGGATAACACTTCACTTTACTGAAGTCCACCTAAATCAGCCAGGTGCTGTGAATCCCTCCTGACTGCAAACCACACTGCAGGTCTCTCCAGTGCTAGAACCAGGCTCTGCAAATAGCCAGGTGCAATGAGGTCATGGTGAACATCCCAGGAGACCAGCAAGAAACAGGAAACTTTCTGCAGGAACAAAAAAATTCCCTTATCTGCCTCAATCACAGTAATATTTAGACAAAGTGTTCTTGTCTGTATCTGGACTGTAATCTAGTGTTTCAGCAGGCCTGCTCTCAGGTCTCTAGCAACATTCAGCTGATCCACACGTTTACCTTGGTAGAAAAGGTTATTGTATCATATACAAAGTTGTTCCTCCTTTTCTTATCTCTTGGCTTTTGAATTTCTAGTTCTATTCAGGGCCTATAATCAGGGGTTTGAGGAGTTCTTTGTCATAGCCCCCTCTGGTATATCTCTACTACAGCACTACTCCTTCTGAGACTCTTCTCCTTCCATCTACCAACCCAAACTATCTCTGTGAGCAGAAAAAAGCCCAAGCAGGGTAAAGCCTTGCCAAGAGAAGAAACTCTCCTATTATTCTCATCCAAGAAAGTGGCACAAAGGAAAAAAGACCAGAAGGGATGGCTCGCATCCCTGGGTCACGGCAGAGAGCTGGAAGAGGCTCATCTCCACGAGGACAGAGTGCCAGCACTTCTTTTTTTAACTTAGCCAGCAGCTGCAGAATTTAAGCTTTATTAAAAGCCTATTTTGCCCTTGCTGCTGCAAAGGAAACCATCTCCCTTCTCTCCCCTCTCAAATAAAAGGCCAAAGTCTGTAGACAGACATCCTGTAATGTCACCTTATAAAGGGGTGGCAACTTGACTCATCTCAATGGGACGTGCAGCAGGGAGCAGTTTTACTTCCACTTCAGGTTACAACAGGAACACACTGCTCCCACGGCCAATCCTTGCTTTGAGGTTTTATTATGAGCAATACAACAAACCTTCAATACTCTCTCATTACAAGTGGTTGGAGCAAGAAAGGAAGAGATAGGCAAGGAAAACAGGCAGGCTGGATTTTGGGGCTCTAGGCACTACTCATTACCCACAGTCTCGCATTTACTTTGTCTGTAGCATTGCTGCGCATAGAAGCCCTCTCTCCTAGAGATACATGCTGCATAACAGGTCAGAAAGACACCATTTAAATGGCCTTCCTACAATATATTTTTAGTGTAACACAAGAGGCCACGTTATCTGTCAGGTCAGAACAACAAGAGATGGAGAGCACTGAACTAGATACCATTCACTAAACACTGTTTACAGCAACAATTCTAACAGCAGCAATTCTAAGCCTACCTCAATTTATATAGATTAATCTGCTGGATCAGTAATTTAGGCTACTTGATGGTTAGCATTCAGAAGTGCATGTTTCTGGGAAGGCTGAAAACCTGCTTGTGATTTACAAAATTACTGTGGCGTCTCTAGTGGCTTGGGGATTTGTCAGAGGCAGGTGTTCAGCGTTAGCCACATTCTCCCTTCTCTCCCCACATCCAGGTTTAATATCAGCAACAAAATACCAACTGCTCCTGCAGTATTTACTTTAAAACAGCAGAACAAGTGTGACTCTTGTCCCCCTTCCCATTTCTAGCCTGCTGTGTCAATTGCCACACTGTATTAAGGCTTTAGGATGATGTATATCCTAACTAGGGTGGGGGGGAATGGGACTGGAAAGCATCCAAATAATGTGTGCCCTCCCCACGCCCTGGGGAGGGTGCCCTGAGCCTCCCAGGACAAGGAGCATTCCTCTCCTGCACCAGTGCTTGCAGAGGTTGGTGCCAGCAGCTGGCCTAGCTGAACAAAACAGAGCAGGATTTGAAGAGGGAAAGAGCAAGCCTGTCTCTGTTTGCAGCTAACCCCTCCTGTTGCCCAGCCCTTTCTGACTCCAACCTCAAGCTGCTGCTATCTTTCAGGCCTGGGTTGGGATTTCCTCTGGAGTCTGTTAGCAGAGTTCTTTAAAATGGCAGTGGGAATCCTCGCTAAACAATGGGGCTAACCATCCTTCCTCAAACACCGAGCACATTGTCTCCAAAACCCTCCCGGAGCCTGCAGTGTCTGCGAAGTGAGCCGCAAGTGTTGCTTCAGCTGGCTCTCAGTGTAGCCCATTTCATAACGCCAAAGGAAACTCAAATCCCTCAGGGCTCAGATTTTTTCCAAACTGGGTAAGCACACGCAAACACACATTATTTGCATGCACAGCAACTGGGACAAAGGATCTGTGGACAGGTAGGTGTCTAACCGGTGGTCCAGGCAAGCAGTAACATGTGTGCAATCCTAGAAATCTTGAGCTAAGAGACTTACCTCTAGACTGACTGTGCTGCTTCCAAGACTTACTTCAAGATTAAAAAGCAGCCTTTGTTGTTTGGAACATTATAATTTCAGATAAAACCCACCTCTGCTCGGCCCCCCATCCCAAAGGTTTAGCTTGTAACCCAAAACATTGGCACCTTAATACCAGAAGGTCAAAGCCCTCCAGTCATTAGGCAGATTATATTTAAGAGCTCTATATGCAGCTGATCAGAGACTTATTCCTTAAAGATTTGAAATGGCAAGACAGCACACCTCAGCAAGCAATCTCATTTAATAGTCAATTAGCAGAGATGTGCTCTTCTGAGCTACAGATCACTGCAGACAAAAAAACCCATCAGCTTTCCTCTACTGCTGCTATTAAATCAAGGCAGCTGATCCACTCTTTCAGCCCATCATTAACTGGCAAGACTGGGATGCATCTAAAAGTTACCCAGCAGTTTTATCCCAACCAGGACAGTAATATTCCTGATAATAAACAATATTTTAGTCTAGAGGGGGACTGGATGGACTGACTCAGAAGCCAACAGAAAAGCCCCAACTTTTTCATTAAACTAGCATGAATTACAATCCTCCAACAGTGACTCCCCCTGCAGATCTGAATAACTAAAGGCAGATTTGCATAGCATTGATGTATTAGCACCAGCCAAATTACAGATGAGGGCAGGCCACCTACATCCAGCCACATGTTGGTAACAAGCAGCACTCTGAACCAAAGCACACACCCAAATTTCATAGGCACATGGACATCAGCATAACTAAGAGCACATGGGAGCTCTTCTCTAGAGCTGCCAATCCCAGTGTTCAAAAGCCATGAGTCAGCCTCTGCACCCCCTCCAGCTGAGGTTAGCTTAAAAGCGAGACATTGAGAAAAGTAAGAAAATCAGAAACAGTATTAATTTGCCTCCTAGTTTCTAAGCCTTAGGTTAAGGCAGCCAGAGTGGCTGTCCTTTCCTTCCAGCCATTAGAGGCAGAAACTTTCTTTTCCTTGCTGGAAAACTAAGGTTCTTACCTGATCACTTTACCCCTAGACTTGAGCATTAGGAGGAAAATTTGCCAAATATTTTAAGACTTTGTGGTTCATTCAAAGCTAGCATTGCCCCCTCCCACAATCAAATAAGACACTGGGTAACTCAGGATTTGCAACAAGAGACTTGTGCTACCTGGTTAAGAGTAGAGGAGAGCTGTCATCCACAACCCAGCCCAGATGGTCTGATGGAAAGGTTTATGCCACCACATCAGTGCTCTCCACTGAGTCAATTTTTTAAGGGTTTCAGCAGGGAGAGTAAAGGCTTAAACTGTCCAGAGACTCTGAATGACCATGTTCTGACCACAGATCCTCTAAATGACCTTCTAAAATCCTCTGTGTTGGAGAAAGCACAGTGCAATGTCACGCTGCAGAGAAACAGTGTGATCCTCCAAGAAGCAGCAAATGCAGGCTATGAAAACTGTCAATACTGGCACAGCAGTATCGACAGAACAGAAATCCCAGAGATTTCAGAAAAACTTTCTTCTGATGCAATGTGAACAACTGGACACAGCAGAGAAGCAATACGAAAGGGTCTGCATGTCAAATTAGGGTTCCTCCTAGTTTGTGGGTTATCACAAACATCTCTGCAGGCTGAAAACCTACCCTGGGGACTCTGATTTACTCTCCTGCCTTGAAGAGCAAAGCCAACACAAAGACAGCCAGTCTGGTGACAACGTGCAAGGAGAAATCAAAGCTTACTTTCTCCTCTTATTCTCATGCTGACTCCGCAGAGAGGTAACAAAAAGCAAAGCAAGGCTGCCTGAACACCCCTTTTCAGTAGCAGAGCTAAACAAGGCCAATTCTGAATAGCAAAAGGCTTCAGAGTGAAGCTGCCACTAAAGATGATAATTTTTCACAGTATACCCTCACGTGAATGTGGCAACAAAAAGAATAAATTCTGATGGAAGAAAAACTGACAGCTCTTGCCATTTGAATATATGCCTAAAGGCACAGCTTACAAGCATGATTCTTATGTTATGAACAAAAAACCCCTTCAGTTTTATTCTCCCTCATAGCAAAATCCTACAGGAACATCTCCCAGGTGGGGCGATGCTTACCTGAGCAGACCCTGCTGCATTCAGCTCCATGGAGAACAGACTAGATGGGAAAGTCTGCATTGGTACAATCCCAAGTAACCACTTCAGAAGGCAAGTGTTTATTTTACCTGGTTCCTCTGCTTTATGAGTTTGAGGCAGAATTTCCCTGCTGGCTTCCTGACCTTGCACATTTGGTTGAGATGAAGTGCCAAGCGCTTCTTTCAAACTCAGGAGGAGAGAAGGACTGCTGGGGCACAAACACATGAGCAGAGGGACTAAAGTTACAGGTGATGCTGGTTTATACCAGCAAAGGTGACCTGATGATATTAACTCCCAGGGTTAAACAATTACAAGAAATGATGCTGCATTTCAGAAGAGGACTGATACAACCCCTCAGCCCTCCATGGGTATGAATGAAGCACATCCTTGGACCTGGGCAAGACAACAGTGGTATGGAGAGGTAAAGTCTCGCAGCAAACTGCATACTGGTTCCTAGCTACACCCGGCTACCAGGATCACCTCCCTCTTCACCTTGCACTTCTTGCATTTAGGCCCTGAGACTGTTGCAACTGAATAAACTAAAAAAGCAAAGGAATCAAGGCATAGCAACATAAATCCCTGATCTGGATTAGGCAAGCAGCTGAGTTACTGGCATTTCCACAGCACAGCCAGCCAAGCTCCACATACAGGTAGGGTACAATCCAAATGAAAAAATCAGACAAATAACAAAGGGCACTTTTAGCGGCAGGGTCTCCCCAATGCCTTCACCGGCTGCACCCAGAACCACATGGAAAACCCAAGCTGGCTTGCAGCATGCCAGCAGCAGGATGCACAGATTTACTGTGTCCCCAAAGCAGCCCTGTGCCTGGGCTGCTTGACACTTCAACCACCCTCCACCACGCAGACATACTGCCTTAGTTTGGGCTGAAGCTCCCCATGTCCTCCTCACCCACATCATGTGCAACTGGTGATACAGAGGGTGCTGGGTTTGGTGTGCCCAGCTCACCCCCACAACTCCCAAGTCCACTGATCACAAAGTCAGCTTTCTATGACCAGTTAAGCTATTAACAAAGCAAGCATCTGAAGACATCAGTTAAGTCTGTTATGCCACACACAACCAGCTCACCATCAAATTCCCCTGAAGCAACTCCATCACTTGTTTCAACCTGCTGGTGTAAAGATGAACAGCTGGCAGGAGGACATTAAATACTCTTACAGGCTGCTTTTGAGAAGGTTGTGTGGGAACTGTTCACACCCTTCTCCTGAGCACATGCTGGTGTGAATGCAGTCGGTACGCTACTCATTTCTATGATCATGTGGCTACAGCAAGGGGAGCATCTTTGTTCCTGCCACATGTGTCTGCCTTAAAGGGGACATGAAAGCTGCTGGCTTTCTTTTACACTGGGATCCATGCCTTTCTACCTGCTTCCCACATTTTTCAACACAGACAGCTGGAAGCCCTTCTCCAAACTACTTTCCCCTGCTTCTTTTTTTGTTTAGGACAATGTTAATCTGGTCCTCTCTTGATTTTGCCAGATAATTTTCTGGAGATCTCAGGGGTGGTTATTTTATGATTGAAGGGCTGGAGCACCACAAGGCTAATGAAGACATCCTTACGCCCAAAAGGGTTTGATAGTTAGTGGAGACAGCAAAAACAAGTGACTACAGGAATCTTTCAAAACTTCTCACATTACAGAGAGAGAGAGACAGGCAGAGATCATCCTCCCCTTTTTTGTTCACGTTTAAAGCATACAAAGCCCCATATATTTAATTCCCACATACATTCCTCAGTCTCCTGCATTGCAAGCAAGGCTATGTCATGAGAACTCCAGCACAGCACATCCTTACCCATCAATTTTGGGAACTGGGGCATGGCTGTGGTAAGCAGCACACTAAGAGGGACATGGTTTTATTCCCTGTAGGATTTCCACATGCTCCCCTGCCCCCACCCCACTCTGAGGAAGCAGCAGGGAAGAGGAGCATGTTAGACACTTCAGTCTTTGGTCTTTTTCATATCTGCAAATACAAGTTTCTTATTAAAAGATAAAGAAAAACCGCTTTCATCTTTATGCCTCAACCTAATCTTTAAATACCTAGTGAAATATAAGTAATCGAGAGATGCTTTTAGCAGCTGTGGGCTCAGTCATCCCTTTCATGTACATAGACAGAAGCTGACTAGGACTAAAGGTTGCTTAACTTAAAACTGACAAAGTTTGATCGCTATGCCTGGCAATGAATATTAAAAGCAATGACAAGATTGACATTATCTAGTTGCACTATAGCTTCTATTTTTTTCTTTTTAAATGCTCCATTCCTCACTTCTTACTGCAAGGACCTGAGTCAGGAAAATACAGCTTAGACTGACATCTTCCAGAAGTGCCTGCTAAAGCCCAGCTTTCAGGGTGCCAAACTTAAGACACTTTAAAAGGCTCAGCTTATAAAGCAACACGATTTCCTGAGAACAAGCACAAATAAAAACACTCTTTGCATGTCATATGCCGCACACACATTTGAGGCTTCAAAGAGGCACTGCTTGATTTTTCTAGATGTAGGACAACATTGCTAAACCACGTTCTTCACCTTTCACAGCCAGCTCTGTTCTCCAAGAAGTGTCTGCATAGTGGCAGTAAGGAACTGGAGCTCTCCCACACGCTCCAGGGACTGCGTTACCTACAGTTTCTGCTCCAAATGATGACAGATGTTTCCCTGAATGCATAGAACTCATTTTTTTCCCCTAAAAAAAATCTTAAAATCTGCTAAGTGGCTCTAACTGAATGAATGGTGGTTAAACTAGGGCATAAGGGAGAACAAGCAAGTTGCCAAAATGCTTTCCCTGTTTAAATAGGACAAGGCACCATCGCCTGCACAGACTTGCTCCAAAGCCCAAATTGCTCTCACCATGAAACGTATGCCTTATTTCTAGCTCCAGCTCTTTCAATCACTGCTTACAGTTGCTTCTTGGTGGGCTGGATTAAAGAGCACCTCCCTCAACTGAGAACAACGCCCTTGTGCAGAAAACTGCAGGCTAAGGTCAAGTCATGTTGTACATGATTCCTTCTAACCCAAAAGTCATACTTCAGCTCTCTTATTAATCAGAGCCACCACATGATCAGACGACAACTTGTGTTGTATTTTGTAGTGGAGGTGGGAGCCGTTTCCAAGTAACAGGGCTAAAACCTTGGGCTGCCCAAGGTCGCATAGGATATCTCCACCGCAAAGCACGCTTAGGCATTTCTGCAGCTGCTGCCCTGAACTCCACAGAGAACGTACAAAGCCTCTCAGAGGATCCCCTTGTATGTTAAACCTGGGCCAGCTGGTTTCTCTGCAGCTGCGGAACAAATCTAAGTGGAGCTCTCACATGGGCTGACAGCCCCACCTATTCTGCAGCAAGGATGCAGGCAGTGGCAGCAGCACTGCTTGCCTCTTCCCAGTCGAGATGTTCTCACCCAGCTCCCTGGGTTTCGCCTCTCCACTGTTCCTGCCCCACAGTGAGGCATGAGCATTGCTGGCAGGCTGGTCCCACACTGCCACCAAGCCTCAGTGCTGTTCTGGACTTACATCTTCTAGGCTGCCTCACAGTACCAATTTAATCACTACAGCTTCAGAGAGGCAGGGTCCCACCTCTTGCTACCTTTCCCCTCCCACCCCATCCTTCAAAGAAAAAAAGACATTTGTTATCAGTCGAGGAAGAACAGCATTTTTGTCAGCAGATGTTCTCCTTGAGCATCTTGTCATCATAGTTTGTGCTCTTAAATCTTTAAGTAACAAGATGCTTGCTGAAAGCTAATGGTCAAACACTCACACAGCAATGTCTAGCTCGGCTTGGCCAGTTTGCAAGTAGGATATTGTTGTATTGTACATAAATAAAGGTAAGAAAACCCAGCACAGGGCATAAACAAGCTGACTGTACATAATGGACATTGTTAGATGTCTGAATAGGTCACTGACTCAAAGGAAAGTTCAGGTCCACAATAGAGGTCTTGAGCTCTGAACACCAAGCAGAAAGCATCCCTGTGCACTCATGCCCCATGCATTCAGCACAGCTGGATCTTTTTGTATTTCTCACTGTCCATTTCCTCCTGAATTTCCCTAGTTTCCTTCCATTCGTATTATGGGCCTTTGTTCCTTCTCTGCCCTCTTCCTCCTACTATTTTGAAGTGTACAGACTGAGTCTAAGGGTGGGGAAGCAAGCAGAGCCACAGCACATTAGAAAAACAACTTTCACAGCTTAGTAAAAATAGGACAAACCAGCTCGAGCATTGTATAGAAGTAATTACCCCTGTTGTAAGAGGTAGGACCCTGCCAAAATGCAGCTACAAAGAATTTAGTATGTTAAGTTAAAAATAGGACCCTTCATGGAATTCATTTCATCCTGGTATTCACTACTTGTTCAAACCTTGCACATGGAGCTTTCCCCCAGGACTCCCATCATCCATCATGGTGGAGTATTCTTCTTCCCATCAACAGGTCTCAAAGTACCACAGCAATCTGTGCAAGAGTAATCCCAATTTTAAACAGGGCTTAACTGAGAAATCCTGAGCGACCAGTTTGAGCAACCCTGCAGTCTTTCAGCATAGGAGAAAGGTATTCACACATTGACAGCCTGGGTTTGGGTCTGACACAGACAAGCTTCTCCATTGGACTCAGACAAGTCACAGATTACCCACTAATGAGACAAAGTTTCTGAGGCACTCACTGGAAAAACAAACCCAGAAGCTGAAGTCACTGATGCATGGCTTCAGGCATGTGCCCTGGCACTGGGAAAGCCCAGTTGGGAGAAGGACAAGCTGAGAGAGGTACTCACCTCAAATGTGGAGGGTTAGAAAGCAGCACTTAAGACAGAGCCAGGGAAATGCTGAAGATGCCTACAGAAGGAGTTGTCTAGTTGACATCAGCCTTGCTTTGCTACAGATTTCATGACTAGAAATGCTCCACACTAAGGGCTAAGACAGCTTGTGATCTTAGGGGTGCTCTGGGACTAGGGTAGGTCCTGCCCCGACAGAGCAGCGCTCAGCACTTGCACCAGCACAAACAAGCTTCATATCTTGCAAGTCTTCTACAGCCTTTCTTTCCAAATATTCAAAGACAACCCACATGCATTACAACTAGCATCAGTACTTCTGCAGCACTTGAGACTACCAGAGCTGTCAGCTTTCAGCAATAATAATCACCTGTCAAAAATGCAGATCAGACTGGAGAAGAAATAAGGGTCAAAAGGAAAAAATATGAGTAAGTACCTGGAGCTGTAGCCAAGAGAATCAAAAGACTGAATTCAGCTGGTTTGCTAAGTACCTTTTAATGCAACATGTTCCTGCTCCAGTGCAGGGGTCTGGGGGTGACTCCACAATAGTTTTGTGTCTGTGGCTTTAAACTTGCTAATAAATAACCTATGCACTCACACAGATGATAGATGTGAGGGGGGGAGAAAAAAGGAAGATTTCAGATTACAAGAACAGCATTTTGTCACTTGCTTTACATGGTGCAAGAGGCAGTTTCCAGGCTTTTGGATTCAGGAAGAATATTTTCTGTTCCATTCCTGATGTGCTTGGCTGCCTTCTGCCAAAACCTGGTTTAAATCCATTCATGAAACTAGGCCGCATAACTTCTTAACTCCCTGGTGGAAAAAGGGCACTCGTGTATTTCCGGGAATGACAAACACCCACAGTTCCCACCATTGTCATGCAAAGCACTGCTCTCTGGCCACCTCCCTCCTCAACACCCACTTTCTCCCTGGAATATCCCCCCAGGTTGTTACCGATTGCTTTATGGAGAACACAGGAACGTGATGAGATTCACTTTTCTCTTTATAGCAGCACCTCACTACTGGCTAGTCCATCATTGTTGCTGTTTTTGCATCCAGTTTCATACACATTAGCAAGATCACACTCAGGCACATGGATCAAGTTTGACACCCATCTGCTCTGAAGTCACAAACTGATCTGCTCCAGGTAGTAAGGATGATGGAAATGATAAAGAAGTTTTTTTATTCCTCTGTTGCCCTGTTCCTGCTCTAAAGGGACCTACCCAGCACCAGGTCCATGCCCCTTCTCCTCAGGAGAGGAAGCATACAAAAGAGCAGCAACGCTCTTCCCTACAGAGTGTGGAGGAGCTAGGGAGATGCTCCTAGCAGGAGCTAGGTTTGGCAGCTCCAGAACTGATCCTGCTTCCAGGAGCTGAAATGGTCCACAGCAGAAGGCTGGTGGGTGGCTCTTTGTAGATCCGAGCACAACCTGGAAAAGTCCCATGGAGGAGAGAAAGATCTGGTCTATAGGACTGCAGGAAGCCCTGAATGTGTAAAGACACACCCATGTGCTGACATTCAGCTTAGAAACTAGGCCCATTTACTTCCATACAGCAACTCCCAGGACTTCAGTTTGCATGCAACTGAAATCCTTTAAGGACAGGAGCCACTGTTGGTAGTGACATGAGCTGTGCCTAGGACACATCCTTTCTCCAGAGATCTGAAGAAGAGATGCCAAATGCTTCTTATAGAAAAATCAGAATTATTCTAACATACGAAAAGAAAATGCTTTTTCCCAGAGTGCTAAGGCACTAATAGGCCACATTCTTTAATAAACCAAGTTAAAGGACACAGCAACAGCTAATAAAATGGGCACCAGTTCCATTACAGCAGCAGTATTTTTTGGCAGAAGTGTTTTAAGGCTAACCTCCTGTTCCATGAACAGCAGCAGCCTAAATGGGAAAGATTGCTGAGTCAGCTTTTGCTTTGGGCTTCACAATGTGATCTATGTTTTCCATCAGGCTATAATCTACCAGGGAAAGCTGAAGTGGAGGGAAAGGGGTGAACATAAGAGCTTTGAATAAATGCAGAAAGAAATATATGAAGTTAAAGACTGATACTGCAAAGTCGCAGGTCTGAGTGAGCTATGACTGCAAAGACCTTGGGCACTAGCAGTTGTATGTACGTGACTGCAGCAATGCTCTGCTGAGAAAGTAAATATTTTTTCTTGCAACTCTATGCAGCAAATTATGTTATCCTAATAGACACCTTAATATACATGCACATAGAGCAGCTTTCAGAACAGGAGATACTGCAAGTCATCCATTGTCCAACGGTTGTGTCTAATTCAGGACCTTGTCTCGAGCACTGCCCAAGAGGGAAAGATGTGTAGGGAAAGGTGAAAGTTCAAGTATAAAATGATCCTTCCTCAGTGTACCTTCCCTGCCTTGGGAAATCAAGCTCATTTGGGAAAGATGAGGATCTTTAAGACTGAAGTTCCTTCACAATTTAAACCACATCACCTCTTCCCTGACATTGGCTCCAGCACTCAGCTGTTGCACAGCTGTTTTAGCATGCAATGCTGGCAGTCAGGCTAGTTTCAGCTAAGTGCACCAAAATAGCTCAGCTAAAGATCCAACAAGCATAGATGTTAGAGGAATAGTGGGAACAAAACAGCCAATGGCCACATCTTCTGGCTGGCATGGCAGTGGAGACTCAGCCTGAAAGAAGTGTCATGCACAGGACCAGTCTCCTACAGTATCTTTTGCAAGCAATCAGGAAGAGCCTTTATGTTTAAATAAAGTACGTGGCAGAGAAAAATCACTTCCTCTCATTTACTCTCAGCACATTGAGTAAAACTTCAGTTGAATTAAGAGACTGGGTTGTTGCCCCCTCACCCCCCACTTCTCAGTGTGGTTTGCTTTTTTACATGAAGGCAGTTATCTAAAAGTTTTATAAGCTTGCTTTTTCTTTAGCAACTAAACGTGCTAAGGCACTCAAACTTTACAGGGCAGCAGATGCAACTAGTTTGCACACTAACTCATGACAATGTGCTCCCATGTCGCTACCTGGTGCGTCAGATGCTGAGACCCCTCTGGCACAGGTCAAAAGGCAAGTCCACTCCTGCGCTGCTTTACCTTGCCCAGATGAATCCCAGCTGTGCTGTGATGTTCTCCGCTACCCTCACCAACAACTACCCCTATATTTTTAACATTTGTCCCAGCAAGGGCTATACCCTACATTGGAACAGCCTGCAAAAATGAAATAACCATAGTTTACTAGTTATGTTGTACACTACACTTATTACAACCAGTTAACATAAAAGCCAGCACTGAGATGCAGAAAATAACCTACAGTCAGCTCCCCATCTTCACAACAACAGGGGAAGAAGGGGGACTGCAATGCCCAGACAAAGCACCAGACCTCTGCTTGCTGCTATGCAGCCAGCCTGCGTGCCTCAACAGGTACTACCCAGCAAATCCCATTTGGAGAGAGTTATTAGACCAGGCACAGCAAGGCACAAAGCCAGCTCAGATTTGGAAGCAGCACAGCTCAGCCTGTACAAAGCTGTGCCTTTGCTAGTAAGCCCTCCAAGAACTGGCACGTATGCTCTGCACAGAGCCAGCTCAGGGGTCCATGGGCCCCTGTTAACGGTTTATTCACAAGCCATGTGATGGGTGCCTTGCTGGGGAAGGGGCAGCTGCACACGCAGAAACCCAGCATATTCTGACTGCGTATTAACTCTGCATGTGTCTTGAAGTCCTAAAAGGATCAGAGAGAGGAGAACAACAAAGTTACTTTAAAAAGTTTCTCAGCCCTTATCATGCCTTCTGGATGACTGTTCAACTTGATTAGCTGATGAAGAACCACACAGCAAAACTACTTGGTACTCTCTGAACTGAGGCTCTAGAGATTATGACGACCTACCGCATCCAACTCACCATGCCTTGAGCATTTCCAAGGAACAGGGTCTTCACCTCTTCCTCCACAGCAATCAATCCATAGGCGCCTGGGTTTCTGGGCAGCTGCTTTCTTTTCAGTTACATCACAAATCAAAGTAAATAAAAAACTCTGTCAGGGGCCTCTTCCCAAGGCTCAGGCTGAATCTTTCCAATTCTCAGCCCCACACATCCACAACCTGTGGACCCAAGGGGACCCTGGCTATTATTTCTGCATCTGAAGCATGTTATCACTTTGCAAAGCCCCTTCTTTTATTTTGCACAACACTGAATTCTCCATGGCTTTCAGCATAATCTCTGAGCTAATGCTTCAAGACTCCCAGATTGCCACAGCCACAACCTTGTTATACTGGTATCAATATTTAAAACCAAAAGACCCTCTTCCTCCAGCATAATCTGCATTTCTAAGTTTATCACAAACTGTAAAAAATGCATGCACATACTTGTGGCTCAAGGTGCACGTACAAAAACGGATTCACTCATGCACTGGCCAGACAGCTGACATCCATCCTGACATTTATCTCCATGTATGAGGAGGAAAGATGAATTGCTCACAGCTATATGGCCCTGGAGTTTGCCCTTGGTCAAGCTGGTAAATGTCATAAATCAGCCACTGTGCATCCTCAAATACAGAAACAGGCACCTAGAGAGAGCTAGAGAGCAAGAGGGGCAGCAGCAGCCTCTTCTGAATTAAACAGGCAAAAACACAACCATGTCCTCATGACACCTAAATGAAACCCGTGAGAGCAGAGCTCAAGCAGTTTGCTGTATACTGGGAAGTTCTGGCATATTTGTAACCATTTCAAACAATTTCTTCAACAGTTAGCTGCTGCAGTTAACTAACCTCAAGGAAAGGGGAGGATAATTCATTTACTGAGGTCTTTAAATTAAGATTAGCTAAAATCCTTAACCAGAAAGGCCAAAGGCCGCTGGTTTGGCACAGGGGTGGCTGGGGAGAAGCATGCTCTAGAAAGGCAATCCAGAAGCTCGGAATCAGCCTCAGATCTGGGAAACCTCATCCACCAGATTTTCCAGATAACCTCAGGCAAGCCAGCCTGCTGATGTCTTCACTTCTCCATTTAATGGTCAGGATGAAGACATTAACCACATCACAGTGATGAGGATTAGGTAAAGGGCATCTCCAGGGGGGTACACGAACAGGACAGTTTCTCCCAAGCATTTTTACCCATTCCAGTAACGGTTTCAATACCTTCAGCACACATCACAAACCCACTTATTTTGGCTCAAATTGCCTAGAAAATGATGCTAAAGCCTAGAGTCCCTTCTGCAAAGCACAGCTCCTGGCAAAGAAAGGACACTGAGGGTTTGCATTTCTTCATTGCTACTCAAGAAGATAGCAGCAGCAAGAGGCCAGTGTGGGCTCATAAAGGCACCATGTTCCCAATGCAGCTGTACATCCTGCCCAAAGCTGCTTCAGGCTGAGAAGTCTGCAACAGTTCAGTCCATCAGTGTGGACAAAACTGGATGGCACTGAAAGTTGTCCTTTTATTCCAGGAACAGATCTCACTCTAAATAATCTTCTAGCATGACTAGGAACCCTGCACTTTTACTGGCTAAAAAGTACACCAGCTGACTGAGGTCCCCATCCCAAGAGAAGCAGGGTTTAGGATTCACCCCACTGAATCTCCAGCTACTGAACTCTTGGGGCTTCCAATGGGATGAGGGGCTCGGATCTTCTTGCAGAAGCCATCTGTCCTACAGAGCAGGTAGTGGCAATAAATCTGCATACTGTGAAGGTTTTTTCCTCCCATGTACTATACCTAGCTGTAAATCATGAAGCCAATCTACCAATAACAAATGTACAGGCATCCTCAAAGCTTTCCCCATCACCCTGAGAATGGGATTGCTGGAAAGCCGATCCTGCTTGCCTTGCCAGGTCTCTAGTTCAGGGTTGTGCCCCATAGTAAAGTTAGACCCAGCACACACTGGGGTTACATTAACTGGCAATCAACACTACAATGCAACACAGGATGTGTGGAAGGGGGAGGAAAAGGATAGCAAATGGGAAAAGAGACAACTACAGGGTTTGCTTTGGGAATCCTGGATGAAGTGTCACTTGGTAGGTTCCAGGACCATCCCAGGCTCCCTTGGTTTCTAAGTCTGATATGAAAATGAAGACTTTGTAACTGCAATGGCTGATACGCAGCCATTCCCCTTCCCAGCCTGTCATACACCAAGCAAAGCAGAAGCTCTGGCACATAGACAAGCACACATAGGGAATGTGCCAATTTCTGCATGGGTTTTAAGCCCAAGGACACTGCACTTGAGGTTTTCCACAACCTGTGGCAAAGCCTGCACGGATTTATATTCTCAATCCCGTCAATATGATCTCATTGCCTCCTAAATAAAGACCATGGCCAGAAATCCTATGGCCAAAAACAACACTCAGGTGTCTGTGGTGCCAGTGCTGTCCCTCCCAAGCTCCCCCAGACCTGACACTGAGTTCCATACTCATTAAAGATGACTACAGCAGCTAAGGACAATGCAGCACGCATACCTACCAACCTGGTACAACTTGAACACAGCAGGTGGTGGAGCAGGAAGGTATCAAAATTGACCAAAGGATCCCTGTGCCACACAGAGACAGGAAAGTACTCCTTGTAACAGCAGTGCTACCTACTTCCCATCCAGCTAACCTAGTACTAAAGGAAGGAGGCAAAAGGCTTTTTTTTTTTCCCCAGGAGACATTTGTTTATAACAAAGGAAGTTGAAGACAGTCAGCTCTGTAGTGTCCCTCAACAGTTATGACCAACAATCTCTTACTAATATTCAGCAACACACTTTTACTCCCAAAGGCTTTGGAGTCAGTATGAAAAACCCTACCCATTTGTCTGAGTGCAGATATTCTACCTCCATAAAAGATTCAAACCCTGCCCCGCAATCACAGCACTGACCAGGGGAAAGTTGCTAAGCATCTTGACTGTCCTGTAGGACTAGTAAAGCTGATGCTATATTACTCCTTCAAAGGTTTCTTAAGAGTCCTTGTTAAATGCAATGGCCATGAAACCACAAAGCAAGGAAGAAGATGGCTATCTTGTACAGTTTTCAGAGTCAGCCCAAAGCACATGACCTGTTTTGTACCGATCTGTTTGCAGAGGCCATGTAATTGTCTAGAAGTAGTTCTGTTTCCAAAACAAATGCTACACACTCTTCTTTGACTTGGGAAAGTATGAAAAAAATCCCCTCCCCAATGCAAACAGCCAAACAGTGCTGGCGAGGCTCACAAGTGCACGCGTGTAAGCGGGAAAGGAAATGGAGAGCCCTTCCAGCTTTCCAGAGGGTTATTGCAAACAGCAGGGAAGGAGAAGGGATTTTACACATTAGGAAAAATACCATGATGGTGCTTGTCCTTAAAGTGAAAGCTGCACAACAAAAGGCCCTGAGCTGTATTGTCTGTTTAGCACTTCTCTAATGCAAAACGTGTGTTATACAGTGAGATGGAGACCCTCATAGCAGGGTGTATACCACAGGAACTGTTCCTGGCTGCAGCACAGGTCAGCATGCCGGGTGCTGTACAAACCACTGCTGAACCACCTTCACGTTTTCTGGCCTAATCAACTTTGCTGTGCATCATCCAAAGCCTACGGCAAAGCCAAGGACATCCCCGCATACCAGTCTCCAGAGAGTTAGAGATATTGTATGTACCAGCTGCTTCCTCAGCCGTCCTGCAATGGGAAATCTGCAGGTCACAGATGAAGAGGCAGGCGTGCTGCATACCAGCCATAGCGTAAGGAAACAGCACGACCATGCTGGAAAATGACTCTTTCAGTGCTCTCCCAAGAAAGTTTAATAATATCATCTTTCACACGCTTAGGCCTCTGCTGGTTTTTTGCAGACCTTCCCTGTGCGAGCTTTACTGGCAGGGATGCAGCTCCAGACAAGTCAGGAAGGTTAGCCTGCCTCTAGCAGTGGGGAAGGGGGGTAGGGGGAGATGAAGCCTTCGGCTGAATTCCCACTGGCTTTGCGTTATGAAAGCCATGAGCTGCAATCAGCCAGCCTTTGCAGGTTTGCTTTAACCCCCTCCTCGCTGCCAAACAAGCATCTCAACCGACCTCCTAACTGCATACATATACTAGTGACGCACAGCATAAGCATACTCAACCACAAGGTGAAACAGGCAAGCATCTAAAGAACAGTCATTTGCTTTCTTTTGGTGAGTATTTTCCAAAAGGTGCAAGTTTCCTCTGCGCTTGCATTCACAGGTGCCATGACCTGGCCTTAAAGGAAGAAATATAATGCTACAATCCAACCCTGCACATGCCCAGGACTTGTTACTTCAAGAAATGCCATCATTGTTCTCAAGCCAAGCAGTCAGGCAATGAACAGGCGTCTGTATTGTCCACTGGCTGCCTGGAGGCTTATAGCAACAGCGCTGAAGTACGAGTTCCCAAAAGGGTATCAGAGCTGCTGCATAAGGTTGGATCAAACTCAATATACCCATGATTGTTTGCTGATAATGGATAGTAGATGCTATGAGAAGAGGGCACAAAATGCAAAAAATGCATCTTCCCCTCGGATTCCCAGAAAAAAGAGCAGTCTCCAACAGAAACTTCAAATAAATCAGTTCCCTCCACCCCCTGCCTCAGTGGGTACAAAAGCATCTCACACATGTCCTCACGCACCCAGAGGGATGTCTGCTGCCAACGCGACACCAGTTATCTGCCTCTGCAGAGGGTCCCTCAGTACAGCAACTGCCCCAAGGACTGTGGTAGCTCTGAAGAGTGCAACAGCAAGGGCTCCAGGGCAAAGCTGACTGGGCTGTAACCCAACGGATCAGAAAGGATTTGAAACTCCTTGCATAGGGAAATAAAGTACTCCATGGCTTGGCAGACCAGATTAGAGCACTCTGGAGAGCTTGAGACAGTCTGGAGCTTGTTTAAGGTGCCCTTTTTAGCTCAGCTTGTGCACCAGTTCACTCAAGGCTCAGGGTTTCAGGCAGGAAAAAGTAAGAGGAATGCAAGAACTGGGGGGCTCTGCCACCTCCACACCAGGACAGCAATAGCTGAAGCAAACCCAGCCATGCCAATCATCCTCACAGCCAGGAACCAGCAGAGGAAATCCCTATGGCCAGTGCAAGCACTTGCTCAGCCTCTTTCAGGCTTTTTCTGGAGACAAACAAAAGAACAGTTGCAGAGAATGCTGCCAACCAAAGAGGTTGGAGCTCTGAAGAGAGACCACGTGCCCTTCGAGAGCTCAGAGTCACACCAAAATCTCCTTTAAGACAGGAAGGGAGAAAGCCAGCATTTTAGTTGGTAACTAACCCTAATTGCTTGACTTCACATCTTCATATCAAGCCAGCCAGCCTGAGCACGCCTGTTTCCTAAGCCTACTGCTGCACAAGGCTGACAACCTAGCATGCAGATCAAAGTTTTGGCTTACAAATGTGATGGAAAATATCAGTGTGCTGATTTTCCATGAATGAGGCCACCAGTATGTGATTTTTCCATGAATGAAGCCACTAGTATGTGAAAAGCCTGGGGCAACAGGACTGCCTGAAAACAGGGAGCATCACGCTGCTCTGACTGCCCCTCCAGCCTTACTTAGCTGGTTCATATTTTATGAAGAATGATTCAGCTGAATTTGTTCCTTGACATGAGAAAAACAGAGGAACACGACTGTGGGAAAGCAAGAGGATATAATATAAGCATCTGGTATGGGGGAGACACTCAAGGGACATGGTGCAGCTCAGTTAATATGCAAGGAGGCACTATAAAAGCAAAATAAGACAGGAGTGGAAACAATCTTCCTGGAAGGCACACCCCCAAGCCACAGCACAGCTGGCAAGAGGAGCTCTTAGCATTCACCTCCAATCCCAGGCTTTAACCATAAAGCAAGGCTGTCTCTCTCACTCCAACCAGACCAAGTCTAACATGGGAAGATACAGGGGTTTCCTTCCACAACCTTGCAAGGGATCTGGAATAAAAATACAGCTGGCTTTGTTCCCCATTAGCAGTTAATTTCCTCAATCATTTTCACAGAGGGAGAAAGAGAAATGCTCATGATCTAAGAGATGAAAGCAAATGAAAATAAGCCTCATAAAACCTGTACTGCCCTAAGGGAAAACTGCCCCACAACTTTCATTGGGGAATTATCAAAGGCCCCAGACTGGTGGGGGGTTGTTTGTATTTTATAAGACAGATGCTTTAGAGAGTATAAGTCCTCAAATAGCTGAGATTCCATTCTGCTGAACCTCCAACGAGACTAGAAAAAGAAACAGCTGATCCCAGTTAGTCTGGCCCAGGGATCCAGCTTAGCCACATCAAGACAGAGGACTGAGGCAAGGCACAGAGCCTTACAGGCACCACTAAACTTCTTTCCAATAAGATGCCTTTGCCTCAAGCAAAAGAAACCACATGTGTGCCAGCATGGCCACAGGAAAGTGCAGAATGGAGCTAAAAAATCTCATTCATTTTCTATTGCAAAATAGAGGCTGGCATAGAAGGCATTGACTCATTTAGCTGAGAGCAAGAAAGGAATGCTCCTTAGAGACTAGTTTAAAGGAAGGACATTTAATGCACGTTTTGCTTTGAGTCTGGGAGAGTGGGTACAAAACTTCCCACACTCAGAGCTCTGTTTCTTATTGGAAAAGGCTTAACATAAGCTCAAGAGCAAGAACTGTTCAGAGAAGGGGCAAAGGCCCAAAACAGCAGTGCTCTCCACAGTTAAGCCTCAGAGGTGACTGCAGCCCTGGATAAGCCTGTCTTGCAGGTAGTGGTCAGGTCCCCAGCATAGGATCCGATGGCAGTGCAGCCATGGCTCACAGCTTGGAAAGCCCGACTTTGCTTCTCAGCTGGGCTGTGAAGCCCATGCCAGTGGCCTTGCTGCTGCCAAACCTGTGCCAGCCAGAGATCGGCATCTTCACTGCTGTGGGCTCTGCAATGGGTCTGATTTCGTGTGGCACTGGAAGCCTCAGTCCACACTGACTTCAAGAGGGGAGGCAGATGTTCAGAGGATAAGGTTATTTGGCACATGTTACAAGTGTGCAGTAATCAGCATCTTATTTACTATGGCTGATGGAAACTTCAATACTGAAACAGCCATCATTTTTCCTAATGACAAACCTCCTCTTCCCCGCACAAACACACACCTTTCCACACTCATCCCCACACAGTAATTGATTTCAGTCCCCTAGCAAATAAAACCAAGATACTCCAAAAAATCACCCAGCCTTGTTACCATGTTGATTCAAGAAGTGGATATGCATAAACCAGTAGACAAACACTAACATGAATAATTAAAACAAAAACAACAAAGGATCTAAGACCTGAAGAGAAATTACTCACTTGGAACAGCTACCACCACATTTAATCCTTCATAACCAAAGTGTATGAATAGGAAATAAGTAAAACTAGCTCTAGGGCACATGAATATTGCCCCTGGCTGGTTCATCTTGTTGTGCACAGAAAAATGTCATCTACTACTCACACCCAGAGATTTGGCTATGGTGCAAGGGGCTGGAGCTCTCCATCTAGGAGAACAGCACTCTCTGGAGCACAGTAAGAAAAGCGCAGGAGAAAGCTGAGAAGCCCTGAAATCACTAGCAATAACAGCTATTCAATTGCTTAGGTGACTACTGAAAAAACCCCACCTCCAGCTCCCCTAAAGGTCTTGATTACTTGCTTTATTTGCATCCTTAGTCAGCTAATACAAGCAAAATGCGCAAGACTTTTAGCTAAATAACTGCTTGCAGCTGATGCTGAGCTGAAGTCCCACTGTAAATTCCTGCTTTCTGAAGGAAAAAGCCCATGGAATTACTGTGAAATGAAATTGGTCCCTGGAGGCATGCAAGTGCTGCAGGACTTGGTCTAGATCATCTGAGGTTTACAGAAGCTGAGAGCCTGGGCCCATCTCATCAGTGTCCACTTAACATCTCAAGTAACCAGTTTTGGTCATGACAGCAAAGGGATCCAATTAGCTCCAGACAACTCATGCAGAAAGAGCATCTTTCGTAAGAAAGAGCTTTGGATGCAAAGGAGGTCCTAGGGGTAACCAGGCTTAAGAGGAAAAGTAGTTTAGAAATTACAGTAACAGGTCAGGATGCTGCAAACAGGCTCCAGGTTCTCCCACCAAGACTGCTACCATTCCTCCTCCTGCACATTAAAGGTGTGAGAGAAGCCATGGACAGATGTCTTCCTGCCAGAGTCCCTCTACTCCAACATTAGCATACAGCAGAGTAAATGACTTCTAAAAGCAAAGACCTGAAGCTTTTCACACCATATAATGGCTAGTCCACGTGAACTGCTCTACGGTAGACTAGGGGAGGAAAGCGTCCATGGTGAATGGGCTAGAGTTTATCTTGTTTGCTTTGTTCAGGACAAGTATGTGTCTCTGGGTCAGAGCTTTCTTGCAGTGCCTCTTCCTGCCAGATCTTGCACCAAGGTCCAAACACTTGCAGACCAAACTCAGCCCCAGGGTCAACAAGCACCACACCTCCTGAACTCCATGGGAGCGGTGCTTGCTTGCTTCAAAGGCAAATTTTACCCTGTGTTTATACCAGCCTATAAGGCATGAAAAGGCCTAGGAGGTCACACATCCACCACTGTAATTTCAGGCAGGATCAAACAGAAAAGCAACAGCTGGGCTGAGTGAGCAAGTCCACATTTAATTACAAACGGTTTTGGTAATAAGCAAAGGCAAGAACAAAGCCAGTGAAAAACCTGCCTTTTTCTTCCTGGCTCCTGTTCAGGCTGTGTAGAAACATCTGCCTAGAGGAGAATCTCAAGTGAGATCCACCAACTACATTTTTTTCATTTTCAGGATTGCTACAACAGCACTGTTCCCTATGTAATGCTGCTGTGCTCTGATGAACGTCAAGGACCAATGGGCAGATCACAGCTGCTCACACCTAAGGGCTCGGGTCTTTGCAGGTATTCCTAGCCTACAGCTCAACCCCCCTCCATTGTGTCTCAAGTCACACATGCACAAGTACATGCACAAGTACATGCACCCAGTCATTCTGCAGTAATCTGTGTGGAGGATTTAATTTGCTTTAACATCCTCTCAATATGAAATAGTGATTGCAAAATAGGATTACTAGTGCAGAGGATGATGGACTCAGCTCATGGGTCCCAACTGGCCTGGGGAGGGGGCAGAAAGCAGCTCTCAGAGCAGCAGGGATGCCCACAGAGCTGACTGACCCCCCTCCATCAGATCATGCATTTATAGCCAGGAGCTACTCTTGCTGCCCCCACAAAAGGCTCTGGAGCAGTGGTAAGGATAAGAAACGAGCCCTAAAACACACAGACAGGCGAGAAGGCTTAGCAGGGTGGGTGGAGGGCTTTTTTTAAATGCTGGGAGCCTTCCACCCATTTTTTTGTGACAGCAAATTAGAACAGATCAGTGGATCCCTCTCATCACATCTGATACCTCTGACAGCATCAGTGAGAGCCTAACAGAACCCAAGAGCACAACAGAAGCACATCTGGAACGGAGTATCAACCCCAAACCCCTCCAAACAAACTGCTGACAGAGCACTGCCTAGCTGTGTGTCACAGGGGGACACGACAACAATAATGGGAAGGCTGGGAAACCATCACATCCCTGGGAACCAAGGGCTTCTGACCTTTCTAGTAAAGCCCACTGAGAAAACTGGGTGGGTTGTTTTGTACTCCTGGCTTTAATTACAGCCAAGTGTTTAAGTTATTCTCCTCCAATCACCCCCATGTCCCTCACAAGCAAAAATTTAGCTTTTTATAGCACATCCGGTATGGATGGTAAACACATCCAGGAAATGCACTTTCAGCCCCAAACAGGCCTTCCCCTGGACCAGTTAGGCTTCAAGGGTTTGTAACGTTGAAGATGATGAACCGGATGTTTAGTTTTGTGACCGCTGCTTTCCTGGATTACTTCTGTCTGTTTAGAGAAGAGAAATTAAATAAATGCAGGGTAGGCTGGTTGCATCCAGAAATAATGCAAGCTGCTTGCAAGGTAAAGAAGGAAAAGCCAGATGGAAAGACCACTCTTAGCTGCTCAAATCCTCTGCACACAGGGCAAGGCTTTTTTTTTTTTTTTTTAAATAGCTGACAAAGCTCCTGGGGGCTGACAATGGCTCCCAGCACAGTGGCTGTCTACAGACAGGTCTAGGATCCCAAATCATATGTTTTTCATTGCCTTCTAGTGATACTGACCCAGACTGCAGCTCTCCTGTAATGCCCAAGGGAGAAATGCACCCTGCCCCCAAAACTTCTATTTTAAGTAGCCAAAGGGCAGCAGCACAGAACCATCAGGCAGTGCCAAGCTCTGTCAGTCCCCAGGTGCTGCTCTGGCATGTCACTGAGGCTTGTGGCTTTTTGCTCCAGAGGAGCAGGGCTTGGACAATAGCTTGCCTCCAAGTCTAAACCCTAACTTTTGTGATTTTTCTTAACATAAGGGACTCGCCACTGGCTTTAAGGACCACTGCAAGCCTGTTAGTAATTTTCTCACCTGAAAATACCCTGGCTGACTTCCCAGCTAGAAGCACCCTCCTAAGACCAAAGGCAAGCATGTTTGCTGGCAGTCTGAAGGATCAGTCTTGGATACTATACCAGGGCAGAAGACTCCCTGGAGCACTCTACATCCAGAGGGCACACACTGGCCAGGCTGCCCCAGTCTCCTGCTAAATCCTCAAGAACACTGGGCTGTTCCACACATTGATCAAAATACCACTGCTATGCCTCTGCTGTAGCATCACTGCACAAAACCAGGATATTCTGCAGCAGATTGCAAAAGGGAAGGCATACATGGCTGCACTGCATCAGGGTTTGCTGCTCTGAAGGATGCCAAGACATACAAGCCCAGATTATTTTTCCTCTCCCTTCCCCACAGCCAGGCCACCTCATATTCTCAGCAAGCAATAGTCAGTAGGACATCACACATCAGCAAGGTGAACAATGACCTAATTAAGCTGCTTCCAAAATAATCACACTGAAGGAAAGTTAAAGGAGTCCTTGAACTCATTATTTCTTATACTAATTTTTATTCCATTTTTTCCATATTTGATGTGGATTCTTCACTTCAGGTATCTGCACCATTAACTCAAACTGGGCTCTGGCTGTTTCTCCTGAGTGATCAGAGCTCCAGCACAGGCAGCCATGCACCTTGGTAATGTTAGGCTGTGCAGGCACACTGGTCATCCACCTCCTCCCCTGGGCCAATAAGATACAGCAGGAAACACAGATCTCAGCGGAGCAGGAAGGTCAGCAGCCTGTGGGGCTATCCCAATAGGCTACCAAACCTGCCAGCACTCAGAGCAGCAGGGCATTTGCTGGGGGAATTAGAAGGCAGGTTTGAAGACACAGGACCACCAGCAGTGTGCATGGCAAAGAACTGCCCTAGCTTCAGCTGCCACCTGAACTACCTCTTGTGGCTGCCCAGATTGAACAAAGAATGCCAGTCCAACTCAAGACAAGTTTTTCCAGCACAAAATCCCATATACAACACTTAAGTTACAATTAATGAGCTCTGCAGGGACAAACCCTTGTGCAGCATGAAAAACAGCAACAAGACTGTGCTCATCTATGCATTCATTCATTTCAAGGAACAGCAGCTGTCAAGAGTCACACACACATATACTATGCTTTCACTACCCTGATCTCACTACAAACTATGCAACACTTAGCTGGAAAAATGAGTGACAATCCAGCTGCAGCAGCTGAGTAACAGCCTATCTCCAGGAAAGGCAGCCTTAACTCACACTGGAGAATTGCTCTTCGGGAGATGGGAAGGACAATCTATTTATTTGGTGGGTGTCGTTTCTATGTGACCAAATCATATGCAGCTTATGTCTTTCAAATCTAAATGCAAATGACTGACTTAAATAAAAATCATTGTTGGAACACAGAAGCATCTCCTCTATTCCTGAGAAGCGGGTGATCTCCCAAGCTCATCAAGAACCACACAGAGTGGCATGTCAGATGTCAGGGGACCTGATCTCTTTGTATCTTTGACAAGCATTATGATAATCTCAGAATTAGGTGTTAGAGCTTGAACAGAATGTGACAAATCCACACCAAAATGATACTAGAAAACATCAAAGAGGCAAAAGCAACTCTCATTCAAATGCTCCCCCAAAGTTTATAAGAAGCTACAGCCCAGCTTGTCACGGCTTTTTATGGTCCCGAGAAGCACCTTTCAAAAGGAACTGCAGGCAACCTCAGACATGTTCCTTGGCTACCTGCAGTTTCATCAAGCTGCTCAAGACATCCAAAACAATATTCCCTTACTAGGATAAATGATTTATGAGGATTGAGAAATTCAAGCCTGAACCTATGAAGTGAGTCACTGGGACTCATGGGTTGCCTCCCCTGCTTCTCTCCCGCCCAAGTCATCATACCTTCCAGGCCTAGTCTTGCTCTCACTGAAGTCCTGCAGAAAACAAATGCCCATTAGCTTAAATACCACAGAGGCTATATTATCAGCTTGAGTGCCATCTTTCTCACCAAGAGTCCCTACCCGGGCAGAGAAACCACATACTGACCCAGAGACTGTTGGGAGGGAAGCTGGAGCTGCCGACTGCCATTTCTCTTGCTGCTTCAGAAAAGATTTAGCTTCTTTTGAAGTTGAGTCCACTTCTTTAGTCACTCTGTTGGAGGAAAAGAGACAAACCAGAGCATAAGGAAGACCTGTACTCACAACAGCAAAAACAAAGCTCCAGCAGGGAAATACAGAAAACAGGTGAATCCCCACACCACCTGCACATAGGTCACCTCCACTAGCTGCAAGCTAAAGAACATGCACCTTGTTAAGATTTCATTCCAGTGACAAACCCTCTATATTCATGGCAGAAAAAAGGAAAAGAGTAGCTAATTAGAGCTGGGGGGGAGGGGATTTTTTTTTCTTCGAACAAACAGGAATGTTTATTCATTCAAATGGGCCTGTCTCACTAGCAGCTACTCAATGCTCTGCTCAGGTCACTGAGGGCAATTCCAGACTCTTAATTGGGCTCTTGATTTCCTCATTTGTTGGTCAGAGAGGCAGCTCTTCTGCCACAGCTGTTCTGCCACCCACATCTCACAGCCCCACAGCACATGGGCTTGGCAACATTTGCAACCCAAACCAGAGCATGGAAACTGGCTCCAGGGATGGGGAACAGCAGAGAAAGCTCTGACAAGGCAGAATGTGGAAATTTGCTCTCATTTTCTAGTTAATTTTTGTTTGAGGCCCTGAGGGTACAGATATTGAACTTCAAAAAATTATAAATCAATACAGCATCTACAGCAGGGAATGAATTACAAACATGAGAAAGAATCTCTAGAAACCCACTCAATAATTAATTGTTAGAAAACCTCAGCTACTTTAGTCCCCTCATTTACAATGACCTGCCTCCAGCAACATGCTTTTCATGCTCTCAGTAGCTCTTAATGAGGTTGCCCCAGTTTGCCAAGGTAACAATTTTGTTGTCCTGGAGCACAAGCCTATGAGCCTCTCTGGGACCCTGCAGCTCTGTGGGCACAGAGGCAGCCTGACCCACAGCTTGGCCAGCCCAGAAGGCACAGTCCTCCATCCCACCACCCTCCCACAGTCTGGGCTTCTGGGTGCATCTGCTGCCAGCACAGGTGGGCAGGCTCATCCCCAGTCTAGAGCATGTCCCAATGAGAGGCCAAAAGCCTTGCTGGTCAGAGGATCTGTCCTGGTTACAAGTCAGACTAATAGCTCCTTGCCTCCTACCCCCCAACCTGACCCTGTAATTTCCATGTCGAAACTGCCTCATGGACATGGAGAAAACCAAAGAGCTGCAAACCCATCTGGGTTACCGCTGGATTGGCAGCAAGGAAAGTGCTGTGGAGTTAAGCCTGGAGGCATTGACACCCTGAAATCCCACTTGCACACAACTAGTGCACCCATGTCCCTGTCCTGTCAGTGAATCAGCATCTGAAGAAGCAGTTAGGGAAGGGAAATTGTTCTTCCTCCTTTTCCACAGATTGCAAATACAGTGGAAAAGGCATGTTCAGAAATAAGAATAAATTCTCATGCTGTACACCTGCACAGCCTTGTTTGGCCAGTGCAGGAGGAGATTAACCCCATCTCCCCCCTGCATCGCCACATGCCTTTCAAACTAACAGTGGTCATGTGGATAGAGACAAATCCCACATTATGAATATTTAAAAGTGTTTGCTGATCAGATTGGAAAGGGGTGTGGTGTGAAAAACAGTTCAGGAAGAAACAAAAGCCTTACTGCAGCATCACCACAATTTAGGGCATCCCAAACACCACCCAGTCACAGCCCTCAGCAAGGACAGTCACATCATACAGCAGTCATACACCAAAGGTTACTCTACATCCATGAATCTCCTTTGACAGAATAAACTTGGTGTCTTCATACAGCAATTAGCCAGAACTCCCCATAGAGCCCCCAGAGCCACGAGTGCCAGCTTCAGATTAATACAATCACACAGCCTATTTATTTTCAAACACAGCATCCAAAGAGCCAGCTCCATCCCCTACCTGGCTGGGGAGCAGCACTGTTTCTCATGCACTCTGCAGCACTGGCTCCCAGCACAGTCCCCCATCTCCTGTCACCGCCCTGCACTCTTGTGCCATCAGGGTCCACCCCTGGTGTGCAGGAAATGCGTGAGCTGCCATGAGAAATCTCAGGCAGACCCCAAGCATGCAGGAATTTCAGAGGCATAGCATAGCAACCACATACCCTGGAAAAAACAAAACAAAACAAACTCTGTGCTGGCCTCAACACTGCCATAGGACCCGCTCCTGGGTTAGATCCTAGCTGTTAAACCCTGCACGTATCTGGGACTTGAAGAGTGTAGGACCAAGAGGGGGCAGGGGCTGGGAAAGGAAGAAGTCACAGAAAGCACACCTTATTAACTCTGCTTGTTGCGCTAAGAGGTGACAGCTCAGTTCAGCTCCCGTAAACCTACAGGAATCTGGCAATTAAATAGCTTACAGGATCTGGACACACACAATGGGGAGCAGGTTTTCAAAGCCTGTGGCAGAGCTAGGAGCTAAACATATGGCCCCTTGGTCTTAACTTCATGACTACCTTCAGTCTTCTCCAACCCAGAGACAAAACTGAATGATGTCCACCAGCTGAGGTAAAGGAAGGCAAGCTAAGATGCACGTGAAAAATGGCTCCAGGGATTTCCCAGCTGGTAGTCTGACACAATCAGCATGCTGCTGGTTGGACCAGCACTACGAGCCGCAGCTCTCAGAGCAGGAAGATGGTCAGTCCCAGGACAGGTGAGAAAGGAGAGACCCCTATCTGCTGTGGCCACTCAACATGATGTGTGGGGAAGGTTTGGCACAGCCCTTCAATGACAGTCAGTTCAGCAGCAAAGAAATCACTTTGCTATCCAGGGGCATGAGACAGGTTGCTACCAAGGTATTACTTAGGCTTTGATACTTGCTTCCTCCATCACCTCAGCGTACCAGCAGCAATGGCTGGGTGCAGAATGTAATACTTTGTTCAAATTTCTTTGCCCCCTTTGGCCTGCCAGCAGCTGCTCTAGAGTACATTTTTCAAGTTGTCCGCTGTAGCAACAGAGCCACAAAGCAGCAGGCAACCTGTTCCATCAGGACTGCCCAGCTTGGGACAGAGGAATGTGTCAGAAACATAATTATAAGTGACCTTTCAAGGCAATTCCATCACAAGACCCACTGATTGCCTCAAACTGAAACAAAAGCAGCTCTGAGGCAGGCTGCTGCTGGGCTGATGCCAGCAGCGACTCCTGCATGACTCCAACCGAAATGACAAATGGAAGAATATTAAAGGGCTTTACAAGGTATTAACTCAGGTTATGCATATTTCAACCTTTCCCAGATCCCAGGCCAGGAAGGAAAAAAATCCTCTGGTCTGCATTATTATGGGAAACAATAACTCTCCATATAGAAACCGAAACACTTCTTGTTCTTCATGGGAGCCATTAATCCAGCTGGAAGAAATCACAGTCATTACTAAGGAAAATTACAAGACCTTTCACTTTTAAATACTTGATAAATAACTATTTGCCTGACTTTTTATTGGGATGCTATTCACACATTGTAATCCAGGAATAAACATGAAAATAAGTATATTGTCAGCAATAAAATAAGTAGCTAGTCTCACCCACTCACAGACCCTGTAATTCACACAAAAAAACCACTCACTCTCATCACTTTCTTAATAGAGATTTCATTATACTACTATGCTATTAAATTGCATAATAAGATTTCAAAAATGCAGAACAGTTATTAATTTTTTGGACTGTGCTGGAGCCTGGTAGCACCAGTGATACTACTGTACAAGGTGCTGTGCAACTGTAAAAATAGAAAGGTCTTCCCTATTATAAAGTTATTAGAAGGAAAACATGCTAGAAACTAGATCACTAAGTGCATATAACACAGGTGTCCTTAGGACCCTTCATCTCTGAACCAAGCTCAAAGCAGTATCCAAGCATTAAAGCATACCCACACCCACCCAGCCTCCTGTTTTGGTGCCCAGCTGTGGGTATGTTACTTCCAACTTCCACTGAAGAACTTCTCACCATTCCCTTTACATTTACTAACTGAAATGCTGCAACCTACATGCATGGAAAAGGCCCCAGTTATGTATGCTGGGCACCACACCACATGAAGACAACCAACATGCTGTCACGGGCTGTCCCAGAAGTTGTTCCACAGAGCACGCACTTGCAGTACTGAACAGCAGCATCCTAATTTAAGAACAAGTGTTTGATCTGCTCCCAGCAATCCCCTTAGACACAAACACCTAAATTTTCATATTCAGTGGCAGAGTAAGTCTAATATACCAGCCTTTCTCCTGTGTTCTGGTCTTACACCAGGTGCAGAGTTACCAGGTGTGAAGAGGAGGGTCCCAATCCATCACATCACCCCACTCCTGCTACCATAGCACAAACACCCACACCCCAGGACTCACCCCAGTGCAGTGGTCAGGTGCCCCTACTCAAGCACAGCTGAATCCAGGGCTGTTTGCAAGAAACAGAACTAGCCTAAAGGATGCCAATGGTGCAGTGCTTCAGGAAAGTGCCTAGCTCAGCAGTGAGCAACAAGGTGCCCTGCAAGCCCTTACAGAAGCACTTCAGGAGAGCCACATCCTTGCAAGGAGGGGAAAAGGAGGCAGGATCTCAGAGACAGGATAGGGGAAGCTGAGAAAGCCAAACAGCCACATCAAGAAGGCTTGCAGGCTTCTGTCCATAGTCTAGTCTGTAATAGCAACCTTATGCATTCCAAGTGCCAAAACCCCTCCAACTTAGCCCCAGGTGGCTCAACACAACCGCATTTTCCTAATCAAAACACATAGTGCACATCAGGCTGAAAAAGCACATGGTAGTATTTGAGTATAAGGGGCTTTGGAGCCAAGAAGATAGTTAAGATCCCTAATCACAGCAGCACAAAGGTACAACCTCCCCTGACCTCCATGCTGAGAAAGGGAGAACAAGAGTGGAAGCTCTGGAAAATACTAGCTCCTTACCACTCATACTTGGGACACTCAGGCCTCACTTGGGAAAGCTGCCCCAGTTTAGACCTGACACAGTTATAAAACTTTACACATGATCTTAATGTTGTTAGCTCTGGGGAATTACAGATCAAGGGGGGAAAATGAGGCTAATTATCCTTTTTCAATATTCCCCATCTGTGTCTAGCCTCATTAAGTAGTCCTCTAGCCTTCTGGAATGATCACTTGAGGAGCAAGCAATACTTATCTACAGGGTTTTGTAAAAAAACTAATCCCTTCTAAGCCAAGAGAAATATTTTGTCTGAATACTTTTTTGGTGGACTCTTGTGCTTAAGCTGCCATGTTCTGGGTGCCTTCCACATACAGATATACTGTACAAGAGGCAGGTGCTCCTGTCTGCATGAAACTGAAGCCATAAGAGTGCATGTGTTCAGCACCTTCCAGGAGACAATTAAGTCCTCACACAACTGAACCTCCAGACCACACCTGCCTGCACACCGAGTATGTATTTATTTTATGTTGGATTACCTGGTGTGAAGCAAACAGAGCTAAAATTAACAAGTCCCCATCACTTTTCTAATTTCAAAAGCAAAAAACTAGTTTTCTCCCTTCCAGAAAAAAACCAACATTCTCCAAACCTTACTCTTCAAACCAGGTAGGAGAAGCTGTTCCCTGGGAAACTGAGCTTATTCCCTGAAGCAATACAGACAAGACCAGGCTGGAGTGACGTAATTTCGTGGGCTGCCTATCTGTACAGAAGCTGCTGGCTGGTTTTTAAACAGAAATAATCTGATCAGAGCTCTCCTGGAGTCAGGCAAGGGCCAAGCTGCCTGCCTGGTGCTGCCCCTCACAGCGGGTGTGTGCTGCTATCCAAGCAGTCAGCCCGGGCTGCATCTTAAACCAATTCATCTGAAAATAAGCAGAGATGAATGGTATTTTAATATCAATAATGCATAAGAAGTACTTTTTGACATCCATGTCCTAACCTCATAAGCCTTGAAGGAAACGACCATTTTTCCATCTCCTGCATGACAAAGACTGTGACAGATGTAAAGAAAACATATGGACAGTGCTGCCACCTGAGATGCTGACCAAGCATCCTTGGCCCCTTTTGGACTTCTGCTTGCTACTTCCGCAAGACTCTTTCTGAATTCAAAGGGAGTAGCACACCAGTTAGTTACCAAGCTCCCGCTGGGGACTTGCAATAGGTGGAGCTCATCAAACACAGCTCTCTGGAGTAGCTGACCCACAGCCAGGGCACAAGGTTTCACCTCCTTGTTGACTGCAGCTTTATCCACCCCAGTTTTAAGTATCTCCAAGCGTTGGGTCTCTGCTTTCTTCTTTGGATAACTATTCCTTCAGCCAGCCCCATCGCGCTGCCTCAAAATCCTGCCGTGCATTTAGGATTTTAGTCTTTGAGGCATCCCATCCTTTTTATTTGTATCTCCCAAAAGCATTAACTTCAAATTACGGAACACAACTCCAAGTTGAGCAATCCAGGCAGACAGATGCAGCTGCTGTATGTGTGAGCATGACAGTCTTCTGACCCTGTAAACTGTGACTTGCAAGTATGCTGAAAGCAAGACAGATCCCTGCAACCCCACAACTCCTGCAAAGCAGTGCAATGTTCACGTTACAGATCTCTTCTCTTGCTGAAGGAAGGAGTATCATAGGTCTTAAGAGCCAGTGATTCAGAATTCACTAATGGCAATGAACACTGGACACAAAGGTTACACAGATCACAACAGGAGCCAACACACACTACAAAGCAGAAGCATCCCCATGGGGAAAAAGCCAGACTAAGCTTGACGCAGTTTGTAATGTGTTAATGAGATAGTAAGGCAGAGAGCAGCTTTGCCTTCCCTTCAGGCTAACACAGAAACCCTCCTGCTTCAGAATCTTAGTTAAAAAAAAAATTAGAAAAAAAAAATCCACTGCACAAGCTGTACTTTCCGGCAGGGAAAACCCCAGGCCCAAGGGCTGCAAAGCAGCCCCTGCTAGCATCTCACCAGACATCAAAAGCCCCTTTCTGAGCCTGGAGCTGTTGAGAATGAGGCAGCAGCTTGGAAGCAAGGGAAACAGGGGGAGCCGCAAAATGCTGGGACAGGATCTGAGGCCCCTTTGATTGAAGGCATGAACAGAGGGACAAAAGATCCCCTTACTAATAGCAAAAGAGCCCCTGTGAAATCTGAATAGGTCATTAAGCACCTTCTGTTTCCACATTTTTAAAAGTCAGGAAATTGTCCAAGACAGGTACAGAAAAAATGTCTCCTCCCTTACCTACTAGGGAAGGGTGGGATTTTTACTTAAGTATTTCCACAGTCACTACACACAGCACAGGCAGAAAACACTTGGAAGAACCTGAAGAATGGGAGAATGCAGTTGGTCATCCAGTTCCCAAAGCTGATGCAGAACCAAGATCCCACAGGTTTGAAAGCCCTAAAAATGCCCAGGTTAATCTGGAGGTCAAGCCATCATTTTGGAGATGCTTTGAGACTCCTCCTACCTTTGGAGATCCCAGCTGAGCTTTCTGTTTCATCACACTGATTACCAGCAAATATGCACAAATAAAACCAGCACACATCAATTATTTCCTTAAAAGCATCAAGCCATATTAGAAGCATATGATGACTTTCAGGTGGACATCTGCTCAGTCGCTTTGGGATTTTCAAAAGCATAGTAAGATAAAGGAAGAAGACAGGAGTCAGCATGCTGGCAAACACCAGGTAACACACTGGACAAAGCTGGCACTACTGTGTAACACTTTGCAAGTCACAGCCCCTCTGTGCTTCAGTTTCCCCATCTAAGCAGAAGCCTCATCTGCACATCTACTAATGAAAATCCTGAACAGAAGCTGTTCGTTAGGCCATTCCCCTTCTCAAAGCACATCAAGCAGACCGTAACATGATTTACTTTAGAAGCAAGTGCACTGGCTTAGCATTCTGACTTGGTTTGTCACACTGTTTATAAAGTCTTAATTTCTGCAGCTGCCTTTGAGAAAGGCAAATGCCTAGTGAGTGAACTAGCACACGATACAGATCCTGCTCATACTTAATGAGCTCATCTCTGGGCCACCGTCATGCCAATCAGCATTGTACAATGTTAGGATTCCCCAAGGAAATTGTGAAGCATCAGGGAATGGACGCACACTGAGGAAAGGTTATCAAAATGTGCCCCTGAGACACTTTCATTCTTAAGCATCTTTTGAAAGGTACCATATTTTCACTTATTGGCTTCCAAAAAAAATAAAAATCAATAGCTGTTTTTTTATATTTGAAAAAGCCAATATGAACTGTGGATAAATGAGGCATGCTCTGACCTCCAAGAATAACAACAGCATAAGGACACAAACAGGCTGCTGCCTACACTCTATTATACCAAGATCAGCATTTTGGTGCTTGTCTATAGAAAGCAACCAGTCCCTTTTTAGACTGCCACCTCTAAACAGCAGTCACATTGATATTCCATGTCATTCTGGGTGGTGCGATTTGTCTTATGGTCTGATGGCATCATCCCCAGGCTCCTACTGCTCAGAATAAGTTCTGGAAAAATCTTAAAAGCCAAGGTTTTTGCATTGTGCAGGCCTCATTGAGGAGTGGTATGTCACTGGAAAGTGGCTAGAATACATTTCTCTAGAACCTCTTAGCCAAGAAGGACTGAGGATAAAACCCTATGAATGTCTAGCATCACCAGTCACCAACACAAAACAAATGTCCTCAGGGAGGCTGGAGTTTTGAGTGGCTTTTCAAGGGGCTACTGAAATTCATTTGTCTTACTTTTCTTAACACTTCCTTGCTACTGTAGTCAAAGCCATTGCAAAAAGCACACCAAAATACAGTGAGTGGTTTCTTCCTCTGCCCCATTAATTCAGTTCATTGTCTTCCATATCTGATAACACCTGTCTACCTCATCTGGTGTAAGCTGTGTATCACTTGCTATCCACCTGGAAAAAAGGCAGGGCTTTCCAAATATAAGACTTCAGCACACAGATTCTGGTAATGCTCACCTGCGTTCTCACTCACATGTATAAGCAATACAGCAAAGGCTTTTGCAAAAAAAAGCACATATGGAACGTGTCACACACACATCAGCCTTGATCTGACACACACCACACACTACCTACAACATCAGTAAGAGAAGCACACCCAAACTACTGATCTTTCTCCTGATTTTAAAAGCAACTGTCCTTCACTCAGCATCGCACAAAACCCCATGAGCACAAAACAAATGACCAATATTCACACCCAGCAAGAAGTGTGAGCATGCTGCCAACCCCTTGCTATTATTCATCGGCCGAGTTTCCTGAAAAGCATCACAAGGTAAGCAGAGAGTTAATGGTATTACACATTCTCTCAGTGCTAATTAGCCTAACACAACTGACTGAGCCATGCTGAGACCACAAAGCAAGAACACAGATGGACAATTACAGGTTTTTAAAGTTGCTCTCTGTGCCAGCTCTAAATCTTGAGATTTGTGGAAGTAAATTCCCTTTTTTCCCCTTCCCTTTGAAATACATTAATTCTATCAGCCTCAGCATTCGCCCCACTCCTGCTCAATGCCTGCCAGGAAGAAGCAGAAGCAGCAGCTATTGCTCAGACAGCTACATTAACTGCCTTCAAAGCAAAGCAATAAAATAGGTGGTAGTCTCCCAAACCCCTTGGCTTACACCCCCCCCCCCCATTTCCCAACTTTGTCACATTTCTTTGATCTCAGTTGTTACATGTAAGGAGCAAAGAGATGACAGCCACGGTGTGAAGGAAATCAGGGGCTGAACAAGGACTTTGGAAAACTCTGGCTGTTCTCAGATGTCTGATCTGCTTCTCCCGCAGCCACTTCCACCTGCTCTCCCCTAAAAAGGGTTGGAATCAAGGGGCTGAAGCTCTGGAATAGGACAGCAAATCTGTGGTTAGAAACAGTAAGCAGTCGAGGACATAGAAGTCTATTCAACAAGCACATAGATGAGCTAAAATTAAAAAAAAAGAAAACCAGTATTTCAGTAATGAAAGGCAGCATCAAGAAATCCCTAAGAATCAGCATTGTACAACTGCAGAGAACTGAATTATAACCTCAGCTTTGCTGCACACAGGTCAGCACTTCTCCTTGCTGCGAGGGAATAAATCAGTCCTTAACCAGCTCAGCACAGCTCTCCTGAGTAGTTCACCAAGGCGAAGAGTCCAGCAGCTCAGCTAACACCACAGACTGGACTCAAACCTCACCAGCGCACTCAACCAGGCCTAAGTTAAAGGATATGTTGACCCTGATGACTTCATGGGACACCCAAAAAACAAACTTTGACCATGGCCTGTAGCCCTGCCTGCACAATTCCCATCGTCAGTGGCATTCCTGTACAAAGCAAATCTGCACTACTGGTCAAGAAAGGGCTTTTATTAGCCCAGGCAAGCCTCCTGACAAGAACTTGCCCTCAGCCACCTCACTCAACCTTTGCTTCTCCTGCTCAAAAGGTCATGAATTTCACCATCAAAACCCACTGTTCCAACTTAAGGTCCATAAGTTCCAATTTAAGAACAACCTCCTTTGAAAAATCTTTTCTTCTTGAATCCTGAAGGTAGGATGAAAACCTATGAAGCAGCAACACAGAACGAGTAATAACGTTTTTCTCCAGAAACATTCTAGATGATAACCATTTACAAACAGTAACAGATGAAAATCAGGTTCTCTTTCACCCCACACTTCAGCTGCGGCAGATGAAATATCAGCATCAGCCAGTAAAAAAACCAGTAATTACTTCAATGATTTAAGCTTATAGCTATTTGGTTATTAATCAGATATTCTATGTACCTCATTAAAGCTTTGTATTTTGCTTTTAAGATGCAACAGCCCCACTGTGAACCATCATCTTCTCTGACTGAGAATACAAGCTGTCTCTCAACTCTGTTGCGCACACATAGCCAGCACAACTTGTTTCCTCACAGCACGGTGGACACACAAATGAAAGCAGTCATATTGCGTGAGACCGGAGGCTATTCTAAGTCACAAATCCAATCTCCTACAGGAGTCAACAGCAGGGAGTCCTTATCCAGAGATGGAGTTTGTGTCTCACGTATAACAGCCCAGAGAAATTTTTCTGCCATGAGTTTTGCCCAGTTCCTTCTGCAAAACTATATGAACTTTTAAGTATTCATTATATCCAGCAGGAAGCATACTCAGCACGATGCTGCTTATAGTCCAGTGTGTTTGGTACTGGCCCTTCATAGTTTGATTTGGTACATGCAATGCACGAGTGAAGCTTGGACGCCTGGGTATCCTGAGCCATGAGATCCAGGAGCCCCAGTGAATCCATGGGTATCATCAACTCTGGCATGCCTCAGTTTTCATATTCCCAAATGGGTAATAACACTTCTTTAAAAAGTATTTTGAGATGCATGGACAGAAAGTTCTGTAGGAAAGCTAAGGATTTTCCTGCTTTACAACTGTAAAGACTTCAAGGACTTGAAACACATCAGAGAGCTTTCTGCTCCTTTGTATATACCTCTAGACTAAATGCCATATTAAAACCCACCTAAAAGCAACCTAAAAAAGGCAAATAATGTCCATGGAATTGGGTCATCATCTGTCCCCTGGAGCAAGAAAAAAAGACCACCATAAATTAAGTGATTTTCACGGCTATGAATTTAAGCTGAGAGCTCTCCCAGCAAGAGCACTGTGCAGGGCTTGCTGCCCCACCAAACATGGGCATTCCAGCACCAAGTTCAAAGGAACAGTAAGCTTTAATCAGGCAAACACTGAAGAATACTTTCAGAAGTGGCCTGAATTAATTGGGAAACAGGCACTTAAGAAGCAGATAAAGATTATGGAGCTCAACCTGAAAAGATGAGCTTCAAACTCAGCAAAATGTCACCCATCTGCTCAGCCTCAAATATGAAAGTAACCAAAGAGTCCACTGGACAAACATTTACTTGTTATGCAAGGTCCCACAGCAAACCCCCAGCTCCCTGGCTGTAAATGCTTCAGGTTCAGGGCTCTGTGGTCTGGCAATTTCTGACATAGCAGTAAGAATGATGCCTTCAGTATTTATCAGCTGCTTAGCAGGAAGAAGACTTACGGCACGCAAGAAGGTAGCGGCTGTATCATTGCACTCACTTATCCCAGCATCTAGACAGCAGAAGGGAGCTCACACTGCAGACATGGAGAGCAGATCCTGAAACCTCTTCCTGAAACATTTCTACATGGATCCAGGCCCAGCATGCTGCCAGCAGCCATGCAGCTTGCATGACAATTCTGGCCCCAGATGTGGCGAGAAGCCAAGAATTACTTGCATCACAGGAACACCTGCCAGACACACAAGAGGGCTGAAAGAAACAGATTCAGAGTGTGCAAGCACAGTGAAGAAGCTCAAGGAAAAAGCTCAAGGGTTAATGCAATATCTAATCTGCAAGTCCTCCAGGGGTCAGGAGCAACTTCCTCCAAGAAGTTAGCTATTTGCCACCTACCAGTGGTGAGGACTAGGCAGGAAGGACCACAATGCAGAGGTCTGAGGCCACTGCCCAGCTTGCTGGGAGTCTTTCTAGATCCTAGACTGACGACACTCCTGGAAAAGACAGCTTTGTGGGGAAAGTAAAGGGAGCTGTGACAGGAACACTTTGCCAAATTTCAGGAAAAGACCAGGGCTCTCCCCAGTGACAGATGGAGAGTGGAGTCTACTATGGCTTTGCTTTGGCTTGGCTGCTTTATTCACACACATGGGGAAGTAGCCGAGGATCACTGAAGCAGCACGAGCCAGTTTTGCCAGCACAACACAACACTATCAGTACAGCATGGTGACTCTGCAGTACCAGGAAAGCATTCCCACCAGAATAACAACGTGGGCATGTAAAACTTTAGATTTAAATCACATGAACAAAGCACATATGCACAGAAATACGAAGCTTCTAGTTTTGAATCCTTTACCTGGAGTTTGCAATGTAGGAACAAAGCAGGGAGTTGAACACAGGCCTCCCATTCCTGAATTAGCACCCAAGCCAGACACCATCACTCCTCTTAACTTCATTTTGCCTCCTGCAAGCCAAATAAAGGTACACAGAAGATGTTTCAAACTAAAACCTACTCCTGCTAGCAGTCAATGACCTGACTTTGCTCTTCCCTTGCAAGTTGTTACATTGTGATTGACACCATGGGGCTGGGCCAGCTCCATAGATGTGAGCTGCATTCTGCTGCAGTCCTGGATGAATGGAGTTGACTTTCATGGAAGGACCACAGAAGAACCATTTTGATACACTGAGCACAGCAGCAGTTTAAAGAAAGCCAAGGGCCAAAGTAGCTCGGAGTGCCAAAGAGAAAAAAAGCCTCATCATACAGCAATTACATTTTGCAACAGATAAACCCTGGCAAGAGGGATGCGATTCCCTATTAATGCAACCACATGCCCTGCATTGTAAGGCAAGTTTATAAACCAGAGGCTTAAAAGGAGCTTCAATCTCCTCTGCCACTGAGAAATTACTTGAACTTCCATTTAGATGCTGAACTGCCTCTGCAAATTATTCCCACTGCCCACAATTACAGCCATTTGGGTGACAGTCATCTGTTGTTCCTAGTCTATTTAACACCAGGGAAGAATGAAAAGCAGACAGAAGAGTCACAACTGGAAAACACAGAAATCAGTTGAAGATTGTTTCTAGTGCCAGTATTCAACAGCTTTGCTTTTACAAGGTAATACTAAATCATGTATTTTACAAAATTAAAAGCCACTAAATTTATTATTTTATTTGCTAATTGGCAATTTGTAATACTCTGAACCTAAAGTTCAGCATTAGCAACTGGTACAAGCACAGACTAATCAAAATGGACATTAAGTGCAACAATAACCTATAGGGAAGTTGGCAGTTTAAAGAGGAAGGTCTTTTACTGTTCTGGTATAGCCCTGTAGCTGGAGATCTCTTTCAAGAGACTTCTGCTTCTCCAACCATGCATGAGAGATTATACCATCTTCTTACAGAAGAAAATAAATTGTTCTGCAATGTGAGATCCGGGCTAAATGATCTTCTGTCAAGGGCTTCAGTGAGCAGACTGTTGAAATTTGTGCCCTGAATCTATCAGTGTTTAAATACTGATCTAAATTCTTCTCAAGCTTTCAAAAGAGCAACACTTAAAAGTAGCCTCAAACCATTTAGAAAGGAAAGCAACAGAGACAGCTCTCTCAAATACAGTGTGTTGTCCTTTGTAACCAACAATTTGCCAGCTGCTTCCCCAGGCAAGGAAGTCAGCGTTTGGTATTCAGAGCATTTGCAGATATTAGGGTCCTGCAAAGACAACCTCCTGCCAGTCTAAAGAAAAAGCAGCTCTCTGGCCCTCACCTACCACCAGTTGCAGGAAAGTACCAGTAGCTGTAAGCAGTGATAACTCCTTATATCCTACCCACAGCTAACAGTGTAAGGCGTTTAGAGATGCAAGATGTAGCAAACAACACAAAAACCTCAGCTTTGAATATCTCAAAAATCAAGGGGGCAAAAAACAAAGGGTTTTCTCAAGGAGCTAAAGAAAGTAGCATGTTGTAACTCTGGCATCAGCAAAAAACAGTCCTCCAGACCTCAGTGCAAACTTTCTATTGCTGGCTCTGCAACCTGTCGATACAATGGCTGCTGTAAACAAAAAAAATACATTAGCCTTGGTGGTTTGCAGGATTACAGTCTCACTGTTAACCAGGCTCCAGCTTTTGCCTATTTGTTCAAAAATTAGTAGAAACTTGTATCGATTCTTTTGCAGTTCCCCAAGGGAAACGTCAGTACTGGGCAGTACAAAGGACACTAGAAAAGCAACTGGTGCAAAAAATAAGCCTTTATCCAACAGCTATAGCTATTAAAAAAATACAGATAAGATACTGATGTCAAAAGCACAAACTCAGCATCTTAGGAGCCCTGGACAAGTTCTGTTCACACAAGGCAAGCCACTTTTTGAAGGACAGAGAAAGTTTCCCCAACCTCTCCAACTAACATTACCAATAAAAGCAAGAGCAGCACTGCTAAAGCTAATCTGTAACCACCATGGAAAATCTAGAATGCCAGAATCAGAACAACACCTGAGTAATTCTATGCTTAAATCATAATTATCTGGGTCTTCTTTTCATAGGTAAACAAGCAGCTTCAAAGCAGATGTTTTTACTAGCTTCGTACTTTAAAGGGTCCTATACTTCACAAAAAATTGCACAAAAAAATTCCTTTCCACAAGTGGAAGACTCATGGTCTGAAGCAAGGCTACAAGGCAGTTTTCCCTTCAAATCAACCCCCTCCTTTAAGTGATACCCTTCTGTGCTCATGTTAGGACATGACACTCGCCTACAACACACAGACGGACATGTCCAGACTCCAAATAAGATTGCATGCTGACTTCATGGAACCCCAAAGCACCAGGAATGTAATTCTGCCGTATGCCATCTGATGATATGTCAGAACCCAAGAAGGCTTTTGTTTGACAGCCCTGCAATCCTATAGCTTCAGCTATTCTCACCCAGTAGGAAGGATATCACGTTTGAACCAGAAAAAGAATGGGAAAACTGGGGACAAACAAGCTGGCTGCTGAGAAGGACAGTGTGTATCAGAAGACAAAATTTCTGTCTGTATTTCTGCTAGTTTTTTACCTGTCCATGGGAAAGACTTAGCCTCTCCTTTGTAGAAAGGGTATAACAGATACTCTCAGAAAAGCTACAGTTGTACAGTTCTTTGCCATATCTTCAGTGAATGAAGCGTATTCCTACAGTCTGGATTGTGCAGGGAAATAGGGAAGTCGCTACTATGACTCATGGCTCTCAGATTTCTCAAACAGCTCAGGCAGCAGAGCTGACACGAAAAGCAAAGGCAGCAGAAGCCCCTGCTTTCTGCTTCCTCCTCCAGATTGAGGCAGCGTGGGTGTTATTGCTGGGAACTGCTGCCCTCTGCTGTCAGACAAAATAGAGGCAAAATTCTCATCACAAAACTAGGCTTACAGCTACGTGTTAAAAGAAAAATACACCATGGTAATAAACACAAGGTCACAGTGCATTCAGATTTCAAGTGTGTTCACCCAGGCCCCTCAGTTGTGGTCTTACACATTTATATAATGCCTGCCCCTTTTTGCAGCCCACCCTGAGAGGCATCTTATAAGCCAAACTCAGCCTAAAGGATGATTTTACCTAGCCCATCACCTTTGCTGCAGCTGTTCCAGAGATAAAAGCACTCAGCTATTAGTCCGTTCAGCAACACACCTCTTACTGTCTGCAGATCTTTGTAGTAGATTGTGACATAACCAGGGAAAGTGCCAGCAAATATCCTGCCCCCAGCACAGGGCTTGGACTAGACTGAAGAAATAAAATGCATTACTGTCATCCCTGTGGGGCCATAGGTGGTTCTCTCCTTGTCTCCACATTCACAGTGGCAGTGCCACTGGGAAGCTTTGCCAACCAAACACTGTCCAGATGGGGAAGCCTAAGTGAATTTACAGGCATATTTTGAAGTTGAGTACAGACTGAGGTCTGCATATAAGGATACTCTGCAGCCCTCAGGCAGAAAAATCTTGGCCTCATTTTCCCTTGAGGTCTGTATGTGCTCATGATAGAAAAAAAGTGTAAAGGAAAAAGAAGATACACCATGCTTCACAGCAGATCTCCAGCCTGGCCGCAGAAGAGCGGCACCCAGTTTGCTCTCAGCCCACAGCAGACATGTTACATCTGCCAGCTTACCTGACTTCCTCACCAGCGAAATCAAACACTTTGGTGATTGTCACTTTTCCTGTATCTTTTGGCTTCTCAGACTCTTTTGGTTTCTCCTGAAGCTTGTTCCCACTCTTCCCTTCTTCACCCTACAAAATATATGAAGGAGAAAGCAAAACAATGCATTTGTGGAGCCAAGCCAAATTATCACTCCAAGGGGCCAACACAGACCTCAGGTAGCACTGCAGTTTAGCCTGGCTGGTCAAAATAAGTCACCCACAGACAACAAAAAAAGAAACAAACACTCCTGCCACCAGAAGGAAATTCCCCACTTTGGTTCCAGGCTCTCACTGGAGCTCAAGGATCAAACCAGACCCAAACCAAGAAGTGAAATTGTAATTAAATGTAGGAAACAGCAAGAATACACTGCTGTGGTTCAGAAAGTAAGCAAAAGCCTGAAGACTCAGTTCTCCCAAACTAAGCACTGCCAGGCACTAAAGCTGCCGAAGTAGATTACACAGAAATAGGTTTATTTTTACTCAAGAATACAGAAGAATGCAACCCATCAGCAGGAAAAGCAAGGCCAATCTTCATGGAGAACCCTGACAATATTAAGCTACTTGTCAATAACATCCCTCTAATTTGAGAGGGGAATATCTTTATTAAGCAATTGTCAACAACGCCTGTTAATTTACTCAGTGACAACTACAGCTTTTAACAGCATACATAAAAAACCTCAGACCCTATAAATAATCAAAACAAAACCCAAAATTCTGGCTCTAAATCAACCACACACCAGAAAGATCTTCAAGCAGACAAGTCCAAATTAAGTTCACAAAGAGAACTGCATCTCTCCATAAATTACTCCAGGCTATGGAGGAACTTTCAGAGACCATTCATGCTTTAGCAATCCGCCCATAAAAGTAGAATTGCTCAGAAAAGAACTTTTCCTCTCTCCTTCTCCCTAATTCTACCTGCAACCATCTCAGCTGTTCAGCCAGTAACAATTGAGGTAGAGAGAAGCAGGAGAGTTCAAATGAAAGAACTCTTCTAAAAGCTGCAAGCAAAGATTACACAATTACACTTGTTCGGCAACCTTCCAACAGCTGTAGAAAGAAACTTCACACAGCAAGAAGAACTCACCAGGCAGCACTGAGTCAAACGTCCAGACTTTTGTCACAAAAATACTTTTTTGGCTGACTGCTCAAAAAACAACAAAAAAAAAAAAAGACAATTCTAGCAAGAGAGGGTCAGTTTTGGTACCTTCTTCTTCCCTTTTACTACCTTCAGCATGAAAGGCTTTGGCAATGCAAATACATGCATTTGGTTTTATTAAGAACCCAAACTTTTTAGATAAGGGTTTACGCACAGAATTCTCTCTACAGAAAACCTCTGCAGACAGGGAGCAAGAGCACATTAACAGGGCTTATAAAGGAAACTAGAGAAAGCTAGATTCTTTCTTGTTACAATCTCTATCCCAACATGCAGACTCTTCCAGACCCCCCTCGCTGTACGAGGATGGAGGGCAAGGCACAGAGATGCCAGCACAGGTCTCTTCTTTCCCTACTTGCACACACACAGAGTCTCCTTTTTTTTTGTTTTGAGCATCAGGGAAGGCACAAGCCTCAGGGGAGAGTTGTGCCCACAACTCAGACCAAAGCTCATTGAGCTGCTCCTACGTCACAAGGAGAATCCAGGACTAGAAGGAGAAGCCAAGAGGGCTCCATGAGACACTAAGAGATGCTAACAAGCAGCCCCAAAAGCAGCCCCACCAGATCACAGACCTCCCCAGCTGGAAGGAAACCACAGCTTATAGTTTGCCCTGCAGTGCGGCTCCAGGCTTACCAAACAAATGGGGCAGGGGTAAACCCAGCCTCTTCCAAGCTCTGACTGACATATGGTACCAGCTAGAACCAGCACTGTGTGCTCTAAAGCTTCAGGCCCTTCCCAGACTCCCTGGGTAAAGGCCGAGGCCCCCATTACCTTCTTAGCTTGTGTCATGTGTATGTCAGCCACCGCTTTGGGTTTCTGTCCCACATCACTAAGGAAACTGGCCCAAAGAGCATCCTCTTTCTTTTTTTCTTCTTCTTCTCTGTTTCTTTCCAGCTGCTCTACATTATCCACTTCCTCCTCGTCCTCCGCTTCGTTGTGCTGAGACTTTTCTTCCTCTTTCTCATCTGGCTCTAGCAAGAGACCTCCTTTCTTCCTCTTCCTGGAAGCGGATGCCAAACAAAACAAAACAAAACAAATACTGAGGTGCTGCAACACTATTCCAGAGCTGAACAGTAAGCATGAGTGAAGCAACACAATATTTTGTATTCTTGCCAAAACATTCTACCTGGAAGGTTCTCCCTAATCTTAGGGGTGAAGCTACATAATTAAAAAATGATGCTACTCAGAAAACACAGCGAGACTGAAGCAGGCAGTGCCCCTGAAGTGGACTGGCACATGTGTGCGTGTATCTGTAAGTATATAATGGACTCTGGGGTACTGCAGGAACCACAAGGGGAGAAGAACTTGGCCTGGATAGGAAACAACCTTAAATAATCTGCACATGTATGGGGTTTGTCTCCCACCAAGAAGTGCTTTGGTCTTAAAAAGGCTTATTAAAAGGAAAATAACTAGCTCCTGGGGAGGATCTTGCAAGCCTGAGGATCTCTGCCTCTGATGCTAAACCAGAACGAAGAACAGCGTTTTTCGTTTCTCAAGCCCTCAGCGCTGTGCCCGGCGGAACGCGCACCGGCAGAGGCGGCTCCCAGCCGGGCCGGGTTGAGCTAACGCGGATTCTCCCACCCAGGACAGGGGATACCGCGTCAGTGCGGAACCGGGGGCGGCTCCGCCCGCAGCCGTACCTGCTGGCGGGGCGGCGGGGGCTCCTCCTACCGCGGGGCGGCCGCGGGCTGTCCGCCGCCTCCTCCCGGACCAGCTCGCTCACGTCGTCCTCGCTGTACTCCGCGCCTGCAAGCACAGCCAGTGAGGGCCCGTACCGGGACCGGCCGCCGCCACGACCACCACCGCTCCCCCCCTCTTTCCCAGGCCGCCACCGCTCACCTGAGGGTACATAGTCCTCGTCCTCGGCCGAGGAGTACTCCTCCGAGCCCGACATGGTGCCGGCCCTGCCGCTGCCGCCTCACGCCCGGCACCGCCTACCTCCGCCTCCTCACGCGCGCCCGCAGCCGCCCAGAGCGTCGCCGCCGACCCCGAGCGCCCCCTGGCGGGGTGGGAGGTGGCTGCGCCTTCAAGCCGGCGGCCCGAGCACAGAGAGCAGCAACGAGAGAACAGCCAGCGGGCTAGAGCACCCATTCAACCCCAGCCAATGGCGCGCCGAGGGAGGGGGCTTCCTTTGCTAGGGGACTCCCGGCGTTCTTTGCGGCCGACAGCCGTTCCCATGGCAGCGCGGGGCCGGGGCCGGGGCCCGGCTGCCCCGACGCTCCCTGGCAGGCGGCGGTTGGCGTGAAGGCCTGCCTGTCACCACGTGACGCCTTCCATTGGCTGAGACGGGCGGAAGAGGGCGGGCGGAAGAGGAGCCGGCCGATGGCGGCGGCGGAGCCGGTGAGGGGATGGAGGGCGGCGAGCCGGGCGGCGGGGGGCTCCTGCAGCAGATTCTCAGCCTCCGCCTGGTGCCCCGCGTGGGCAACGGCACCACCACCTACTCCAGCCCGCTCTCTACCTTCCCAGGTACCCTCCCGCTGCGGGGCCTGCTCGTAGCGGGGCCCTCCCGCCGCCTCCGCCGGCCTCGCTGGCGGCCTGCGGGCCCCGAGCCTGCCTGATGGTCCTTCTCTCCACAGAGATGTGGTATGGCGTCTTCCTGTGGGCCCTCGTCTCCTCCCTCTCCTTCCACGTCCCGGCAGCTTTGCTAGCACTCTTCACGCTCAGGCATCACAAGTACGGCAGGTTCATGTCCGTGAGCCTCCTGCTGATGGGCATCGTGGGACCCATTACCGCCGGCATCCTAACAAGTACGGTAGAGGCTCGAAAATACCGAGCGGGTGTCTCCATAGTGATCAGAGGTTGCCTTCAGGAGCACGCTGAACCGTGGCATTCCCCAGCATAGAGAGGAGACGAATGTTTTGGCTACGTTTCTCCCTTTGCCCCACATTTGAAAGAGTTGTACTATCCCACCTATCACCCTTTGTCAGCGGTACCAAATGTGCCCATTGGGTGCAGAGCCAGGTGGGCTTTCAGATTTTTGAGCACTTGGAGAAAAAACACTTACAGTTTTGGTGTCTGTGCCCAGAAGTGGGTAATATTTGTGGCTTGTGTGCTGTGGTGTAGAGGATCATGTGACAAGAGAATGTCCAAAACCACCCCAACCTCCACACCTTCTAGAGGCCTCAGCAGAATTTCACCACCAGTTTACACGCTGCCACCAGCATGCGTTGGTTATTGGCTGAGGTTTGCCATGGTAAACCCAGTCTGGCATTTCTGTCAGCCGGTGTGCAGGGGTTCAGAGCCCTCTCTTGCACAGTCCCCTGTTCTCTGCCCCAGTCTCACATCCTCTGAGACTTCGCCCTTCGTCCCTGTGGTACAACAGCATATGTCTCACGTGCGCTGTCACACATTCATGTTTTGGCTTTTTCCCTTCTCCACAGGTGCTGCCATTGCTGGAGTTTACAGAGCTGCGGGGAAAAAAATGATTCCCTTTGAAGCTCTCATTTTTGGAGTGGGCCAGACATTCTGTGTGGTGGTGGTTTCGTTTCTACGTATTTTAGCCACTCTCTAGCTGTTCTTCAGATGCTAGAGATCGCAAATCAAAGGAAGAGCAAAGGAGCTGCCACCTGCGCCGTCTCTGAAACAAACCACGAGGGAGCGCAGCTTGAGGCATGCCTTGGTGTGCGCTTTCTCCACTGGTTAAAGGATACGCAAACGCCTGCTCCTGCCTCCAGCGTGGCAGGAAATTAAGCTAAAAATTTTGAATTTTGTTACTTTTTGGTAACATTAAGTGCCAAGTGAAACTTTAGTTCTCTGGAGGATAGGAAAAGGGCTTCCAGAGGAGGAGGCCCACATACCTTTTACCAGTGATGAATTGTAGCAACAGGATGTAACTAAGATGTGACACTGGCTGTTCTGGGGTAGAAACAGTACTATAGAGTGATGTGATGTCTTCAGAGATCACAATACTTTGATCTCTTGCTGCTTTGTTTGCAGTGAACCTGAAGCTCTTTTAATGTGAATTTTTTAAATGAGAAATTTAATTTGTTTTCTTCCTAGTCCCAACTTCCTAGTACCATGTCTTGGTCACAGTGAACTTGGGAGGAGCAAAAGGAAAAATCATTTTAGACAGATGACAGTGAAAATTTGCAGCCAAGAGCTGTGACTATGAATGCTGCAGGAGGGGAAATAACTGGCATAAAAAGGATTGCTATTTTTGTGAATTTTATTATGGTGAAGCTCTTCTGGCACTGTGTACCTTCTGCCTGAGAGGCAAAGCACAGCTGAATGGGTGCTATGCTCTGCTGCCCATGCTAGAAATCCCAGAGCACATGCGTGAGTGTGCGCTGTTGCTTCTCTGGCTCTGAAGGAGACTTGTAGTTTTAAAATTCTCCATTCTCCTTTTACTTGCTGATCACGTTTATGTTGGTGTGGCGGAATTGGGTGTCTTCACTGATATGTAAACATCGCTGGCCAGCTTATATAAAATTCAGCATGCTGCTGCTTTGGTGACTGCACTGGTGAGAACTGCACGGCCAGCGCTGGGTTGTCGTGACTTGGGGCTTGCCAGGTGCAGAGGCAGAGAGTGTGCCACGTTTTTGGCATCCAGCCCACAGTGTGCCAGTGAGTGGGATGCCTGCGAGGTCCCAGGAGGAGCCTGGGTGATGCCTGTCTCCATCAGGGACAAGCTGTGTGAACACAACCCTGAACTAACCTTACCGGCAGGCAGTATGATCTTTGGTAATGAATTGTTTTAGTTTGTTTTGTTTTAAGTGACTTTTAACTAACTCATACCTGCCCTTTTGCCTGGAGGCGTGCCATGTGGCCAGGGCTCTCAGGTAGCTAGCTGGCTGCTTTCTGGGGGCTTGGTCTTTTGGGGCTCTTGGGGAAGCTGAGGTTGAATCCCAAGGATGTGGCTGGGCAGTTAGCCAGCCCCCTGGCTTTGCTGTGGTTCTTGTTTGTTTATTACCAGCTGACATTTGTGTGGGCTGCTGAGGGAAAGCACTGCCTGTGTCCAGCCTCCCATGACACACGTCCCATCTGTGTTTTTGCTGAACTCCTTCGGTTTCCAGCGAGCTCACCTTTTGTACCTGCAACATTTCACAAGGCCAGTTATCCGCCATGAACCGTGTGTCCTCTGTGCTGAAACAACCCTCAACAGGGCACTGAGTTGATCATGAAAATGAATTTCTCTCTATGTACTTACTACTCCGGAGTGGTCTGTTGACAGCTGATGGCAAGAGGTGTTTTACAGGAACTACTTACTGAGATTACTCTAAATTTTAGCCCATGTTAATTTGGGGAATAAAGCTGTGCATTTTAGGAAAGACTTCAATGTGAATCCTTCTCCTTAGGTAGGTGAGGTCCAAGCTGTGTAACATGTATTAAACCCCGGATCTTTGGAGTGCCATGTCTGCTGTGCTGCTTATAGAGAGCCAGTCTTCTACTGCGGCATTCCCCGGGGGAAGGTTGGGCTGCTCCTTCCCTCTTCACTTCTGCCCCCAGTGAAAAAGCAGGAATAATGATCTCTCTAGATGTCTTTTCCCCTTCCCACTTCCTATTTCAAATGGCTACATACACAGCACGTGTCCAGAGTGCCTGGTTTAATTCATGTGAATTATCCTGCATTTTCCTGGATGGATTAAAAGTCTCTCAGACTGGGAAGGTCTGGCCTTACCTTTCAGGTGATGCTAGAAACCAGTGTCCTGGGCCCTGCTGTGCTCCCCTTTCCCCCTGCCCCAGTCATCCCTCAGTAGCAAGAACTAAGCTGTCTGCAAGTGGGAAAGCACTTTATCAGTGTGCCACATGCTATGGCACAAGGATGATTCTTCGGCAGTAATGGGGCCGGGGTGTGCAGGACACAAATCCAGGCTGTTAAGAGCTCAGAACAAATGAAAAAAAATTGCTTAATAAAATCACTTGCTGCTGGGCGAACTGAAAACATGCTGTTTTCTACCCATTGTGATCTCCCAAAGTCTGTTTTGAGGCGGGGCGGGGGGGGGCGGGGCTCTGCTTCACTTGAAGAGTTGGTAGCTTGGCCACTGTTTGGAAGTTGAGTGGTTGAAGCCGGTGGTGCCTCTGTGCCTAGGCGCTGTAAAATTTTCAGGGAGTTCTTGCATAAAAGGTAAACAATCTGCTGCTGACTTGTCTTGACAGCTATTAGCGCTTGGGATGAGTTCTTTGTGTCGCCTTGGTATTCGCAGCACATCTTCCACTCCCCTGGCTGCCTTCCCGACCTCCCACTCTGGTAAAACCGGATCCAAACGGGAAGGAGGAGGAGTCTTGAGTCGATGCACCAGGTCGGTCACTGCTGGCAGTTTCCTCCCCTCTTACTGCATTGGTTTGGTCTTCCCCTTGCATTCCTTATCCTGAATGAGGCGAGCAGAGGAATCCCTTCAGTTTTCAGTGAGTGTCGGTAGACTTTGCTCAGCCAAACGTGCCAAGAGCTTGCAAAAACGTAAATGCTGAGGTGTCCTGGGCTGGGCAGTGCTGTGAATCACTGGCTGGGGAGGCCAGCCAGGAGCATCAGTCAAGGAAACACCTTGCAGAGAAGCTGCCTGCCCTGGAGAAATGTCCCTGCTTGAGCTTTGACTGGTGGCACTGCTTTCTGTGTGCGAACATCATGTGTGCTGGGCTGATTTAGATACCACCTGACTTCCTATCTATCTTGCTAACGACTGTGGCTGTCGTGAACAAATCTTTGTATGATAGAAAACTCTGTAAATTTTATTTTTCTACTGACACTTCTAATCCTGGTGGTGATTATCAGTAAATTCTGTAATGATCGAGATTAATGAAATTGTGTGTTCCTCCTGCAGCGTGACAAGAAGGCCTGAGTTTTGCTTTTGAAAATGAGCCTTGCTCCTGCCTCATATGGGTCAGGTTTCCCTTGCCCAGGGCCACCTGGACCGGGAATTGTCCTGGTTCGGGTGGTTAATTTTGTCTCTGTTCAGAGCTGGACCCATGCCTGCAGCTAGGCACCGCAGCCTGAGATGACATCTCGCTGCTGCTTGGCTGTTGGGGACAGGCTCAGCCTGTTTCACGGCTGGGAGTCCTTGTCCCCAAGCAGGTGTACAGGGTCCCCGTAGCCCCTGGGCTTGGTGCTGACCCGCCTCTGTTCTCCTGGGGCAGTTCTCACCCTGGGATGGTGGCTTGGCCAGGGCAATGGGTCAGTCCCTGCGCACTGCTTGAGCTCTCCTGGGGGACCAGGTGTAAGGGTCCCACTGTCCCCTTGCTGCTCTCAGGATGGGACCCCACACCTCACCTGCATGGCTGTGGCTAAGCCTGGGGCCGGAGCGATGCCTGCACTATGGGGCCTGCGTTATTTTATATCTGTGTACAACCTACAAAGACCAAGATCAGCAAAACAAGTCTTTGTAAGAAGGTGGAAGCTGTGTGTGGTGGACATTTCCCAAGACCTGGTGACCACCTGCCTTCGCTGCTCCCCCAGACCCTTCAGTCGAGCGCACTCTGAAATCAAAACTGGCCTGAGAAATTCACATCCTGAGTCAGCAGGGATCCAGGAGTTTTTATTGGCAGTAAAAGGTCAGCACGTTCTCTTGGTTTCCTCGGGTGAGGATGATGGGGGGTCTCAGGTCCTGCGAGAGGGTCTCGAGCCAGGCCATGTAGAGGGAGCTGGGGCAGCGACCCTTCCTGCCAATGGGCAGCGTGCTGTGGCGGCAGCAAGGGGCCAGGTGAGCCAAGCTCCATCCTTAACCCTTCTCTCAATCCAGTACTAATTTGCAGTTATTTCCCTAAAAGGGGGAAACACCATGTCCTCCCACCCCCCCATTAAGACTTGGGCTGGACCCCTTGGTGCCTTCCAAGGGCTTTTCACTGTGGTGCAGCACCGTCTCAGGATCTCCCCATGCCAGGGGGAGTGAACATCCAGAGGGACTGTTTCCATGGGGCAAGAAACAGGTGGGAGGGCATTGCTGGCACCTACATGGCTATGAGCGCCGCATCCCGTGAGTAATCCAGCAAAATCTCGTTCAGCCTCACTTGTCGGAGTGACTGCGGAGCAAAAAGTGTTGACAAATGCAAAATAATTGTTTCCAAAAAGACTGAATTTTGTCTCAAAAGCAGGAGACCACCGGCACTGATGCTACCTTGGGTCTGTTTTTGTCAACCTCCTCATCCGAAATCTTCCAGGGACAGTCCTGCCTCATCTCATTCACCGTGGCCTCGTCTTTGAAGCCATCGTTTAGCCTGAAGGGAGCGATCAGGTCGTCGAACCTCTTGATGCTGCAAGACAAGCAGACAGTGCTGGGGAAGGGGGTCTGGGTGGGTTTGGGGGTGCTTGGGGAGGGGGGGGAAGGGGACAAGGGTGGTTACTGCTCTGGCCGGGGTGTCTGGTTGATGTCGGGGAGGATGTGGACCTCATGGAAGCCAAGGCGGAACTTGCTCAGCAGAGAGACGATCCTACCAGAGGTAAAAGGACACATTTTTCCAAAAATTGCATGGCCACCCTGGCAGGGACCTGCCCTAGCAGAAGCCCCTGCTGCCATCCTCGGTTTGCGCTTGGGTTTTTCCCGCTCTGAACTCC
>JANZLQ010000092.1:22409698-22480723 GCA_026212715.1 Elanus axillaris
GGGGGGGGGGGAAGCAGCTCCTGCCACCCACCCATGGGGAGAGCATCAGTGGCCACGTGGCTAAGAGGAGCTGCGGGATGTGAGCAGCCAGCAGCACTTACGCCTTCCTCTCCTCATCCATCCTGTTGATCTGCCCGCCAACAAACACCCGGATTTTGCACTTTCCCCACCGCTTCTTGCGCCCCAGGAGGTAGGGGATGAGCAGCGTGAGACCTGTCCCCAAAACACACAATGGGAGACGTGGCGGCAGCAACCCCTTGGGCTCACCAGCGCTCTCTTGATGCCAGATGCCAGGGATGCCCAGGCACCATTTGGCAAGGACCAAGCCCTCCTGGACACTGCAGTGGAGGTCCTGGTTTCACATTAGCTGCACAGATGGACAGTGAAGAGCCACAGCCAAAGGTGAAGGTTACCTCCATCATCGAAGAGCCAGTAAATGTCGATGGTCTTCTTGCCCTGCTCAGTCTGGAAGACAGTGCTTGCCTGCTGCTCGCCAGCCAAGGCGGTGGGGTCCACTGCCAGGGCAAGAGGGTCCCAGTGTCTGTGAGGGGCACCACTGGCCATGGATTAAAGGCACCGCTTCCTCCTGGTCCCAACCCTGCTCCCCATTGTGGCTCAAAACCCACACCCCGGCCTGCAAACCTGGCTCCCCAAAAATAATCCTCAGAGCCAGGAATGCTCCGGGCGGCCCGGAGACAGGACCAACCTGCACCCTGGGCTGCTCTGCTGCCAGTGCTGTTCTCCTCGGCGTGCTCCGCTGCCTCAAACATGGGGTTAACTGGGGAGGGAGAGGAAGAGCATGGGCAGCTGGGCAGCGCCCTGCTGTTCCCATCCTCTTTGGTCCCAGCCCAGGAATGATGTCCCCCCAGGACTGTGACCTTCACCTGGGGACATGGTGCCAGCTGGCACGTCCTACAGCTCCGGCACATCTCTGAGCATCTCCGGCTGCCCAAAACCACTTACCATGGGCCTGCATCACTCGGGAAACATTCAGCCCTTCCTTCATTCTCATTAAGCACATGCCATACTTGAAATCAAAGGCGTCACTGGAAGGAGGGAGAAGGCAGTTAATGGTGGCCGGCTCGTGTTGGGCAGCACTGCCAGCCCGGCTGGACCCTGCGCATGTGGCTACAGTGTCCCCGCACCCAACTGCAGGGCCACTGCTGGGTGCTGGCATCCCCGAGGGGCAGAGGAGCTGGCGTGGCCGTACTGCAGGATGCCCACGTAGTCCTCCAGGCTCTGTGGGGACGCTGTCTGCCAGTTCCTCTTGTAGCCCAGCACCAGGATGTTGGGTCTCATCTTCCCGAGGCCGGCAGCCTATGGATAGATGTCCCCATGAGACCCCTCTTCAAGGACAGACAGACACAGATGGTGTCAGTCTGCCGGGGAGTGATGCAAAGGGGTGTGCCTGGAGGTTGGGGAGGGGGGTCAGGGCCCACCAAGCCACGATGGAAGAGGAGGGATCCTGATGGTCAGTGGCCAAGGATGGCTCTACCTGGATGAGCATTTGGACACCGCTTCTCAGATCCTCGGCCACCACATCCGTGTAGAAAGCCTTGATCTTCCTCTTCATAAGCCACTTGGTGTGGCCGTCTGCTGTCAGCCGGGACTCTGGCATCTTCTGCTTCCGTGGTCCCTGAGGGGAGCAGGGGCAAGGGCTCAGGCACAGGCAGCCCCTTCCAGCTGGTGGTCTTGCCACCAAGGACCTCCAGCTTCTCTCTTCCCAAATCATTAACAAGACCTAGATGTAACCACTGCACATGTGGGAGGTTGCAGTCACAGCAAGAAAACCAGTGAATTCTGGGAGTCAACAGCGAACACACACGATGCCAGCTGTCCCATGGCTGTGGATGAGCTGGTGTTTGCTGCACCACATGTCTCCAGTTGCTCTTGAGGCTTCAGGGCTGCAGGACCACTGAGGGCTGAGCAACCACCTCATCCTACTGCATCTTTGCTTTGGCAATTAATTGGCAGGAGGAAGCTATTAGCCCACAGGAACATCCTGGTTCTTCATCAATATTGCTTAACAAGCTGGAGAGGCTTCCAGATGAAACGTTTCATCATCCGGTGGCACATAAGTGGGCACATTTCAATCCCCACCCCGTAGGCCCACCAGGACACATCTGGATTTCCCAGCCCACTGCCCATGGGTGGCTGGAGCCCCCAGGACAAGGAACCAGCTGGCTTTTGTAGGTGACTCACGATCAGCACATTGCCACAGAGCATCAGGCTGAGGTTCTTGGTGAAAGTCCCCACGAAGTCCACCAGGGCCGGGCGGAAATTGGGAGGGCCAGTCAGCACCAGGCATTGAGGTCTGTAGGTAGGGAGAGAAGAGAGGGCACAGGCTGGTACTTTGGAGGCGCCAAGCCTCTCTGGACTGTGTCTCTTCTCCCATGCCTGGCCAGAGGCAACTATAAGGACCATCTTTAGGATGAGATGAAATCATGTGGCTGAGGGTCCAGCCTCACTCTTTGGTCTTTTTATATTGGATGAGACCGACACATCTGCATCTGCCTGGTACTGGGATGGCAAGGTTTGCCCTGCTTTCCACCTCTACCCACACGGCAAAGATGTGGGGTTTTAGAGACAGCCACATTTTGATGGGGCTCCCAGTTACTGAGGTTGGTGGTGAGGACATGGCCATGGGCATGAAGCCAACCTGGGTTTGCTGGCAGCAGTGGCTGGCTCTGCATCCCCCTCCCTCTGTGCCCAGCACTGCACTGAGCCGCCCTTGCCTGTAGTTCTTGATGTGCTCATCCACTTCACTCAGCCCCACCGAGTAGTTAAGGGCCATGTTGTACGAGCTGGCTTGCATGGAGGAACCCCAGTTGACGTCTACGTGGGGAAGATGAATTAGCAACGGGGCCGGACACCTCCTGGGGCATCACCAGGGCCAGGTTACTGCCACACACCCGGCTTTTTGTAGAGGACGTATCCGAGGAGGAAGATGACAATGCCAAAGGCAATGAGAGCCGCCCACCATGTCAGCAGGAACATGATCACCACTGAGACAGCGGCTCCAAAGAGCGCAGCCCACTTGCTGTAATACCGAAAGGAGGGTCGCCAGCCTGCACGCAAACACACACAGTGGCTGCTGCTGGGATGGGTAGCCAAACAGGGAGCTGCCCGCCACACGGCACCGCACAATGCAGCGCAGCCCACCTGGAGAGTTGGTGATAGAGGCGTGAAAGCAGCTGAAGTTGATGAGGGCATAGGAGCAGAGGAAGAAGTTGGAGATGATGGGGGCAATGGCATTGAGCTCAGCTGTGGAGAGGAGGAGGAGAGTGAGCTGTTAGCAGCGGGGACCAAACCACCCAGCTGGTGGCAGGCACCAGGAGGGCGCTGGGGTGGCAAGCACCTACCGATGAGGATGAAGCCAACAGCGATGATATAGGTGAGCATGTAGCCACGGATGGGCTCGCTGTTCCTCCCGTAGCCTTTCCCAAAGAAGCCTATGAGAGGGTAGAGCTCGTCCTTGCAGAGACACTGCGGGGAGAGACAAGTTGGGGATGGTGGGCTTCACCAGGGACATGGGATGGCAGTGCTGTGGTGGCTCTTGCACCCATGAGAGCAAGGGCTGAACTGGCCTCATGCCTTCACCAACAGCAGCATCCTCCTTGTTCTGGAGCTGCTCACAGCCGCAAAGCCCCACAGTGCTGAGTGCACACCCAGGAGCATCACCTGCTCCCACTGCCGGGCTCAGGGACAGGAGCTGGGGGACACAGACACACCACCTTCTCACCTGGAAGACTTTGGGGGCTGAGACAAGGCAGGCCAGTGCTGAGGAGAGGGTAGCACCAAAGATCCCCGCCGTGATGAGGGGGCCAAATCCAGACACCATGCTCATGCTCTGCCCAAAAACCAGGCGGTCAGGAACACCGGCACACCCAGCACATGAACCCCCACACTGGCCCTAAGGGATTTCCAGCCCCCAGGCCCCATCCTGCTGCCCTCGGTGCTTTTCCATCAACATTATCCAGGTGGCGAAGCCCAGCCATGTCCAAAAGCCCGAGGAAGACACTCCCTGGTGCATCTCCGTCACATGGATGCTTTAATGGCACAGGTGCCTCCCAGGATGCTGGGGGGATGCCGGGCATGGGGCTGCCCCAGGAAACCTGTCCCTTGCAGCACAAACCCGGCCAGGAGCAGGGACTGGAGTGGGCAATGGCCCCGAGCAGCACCTGGTAGTAGTTGCTGAGCCCATAGCGGCAGCTCTGCCGTTGGGCACAGGCGGTGAAGTTCCAGCCAAAGCTGCAGGCCAGTCCCTCGCAGCCCGGCGAGCCCACTGCCACGCTGTCGTTCAGGCTGCCTGAGGCATCCCGGACCACACAGGCACCTGGAGGGGTTCACACAGCACCCACTCAGTGCCCGCTCGCCTTCTGCACACATGCCATCCCCACAGCCCTCCGGCACAGCTGGAACGGGACTGGCATCTCTCTGCGGTTTCACACAACCCAGCCCCATGTCCCTTTGCCTCCGACAACCCTCAAATCCCTGCCGTGGGGCTGCCCCACTGCACGATGACTATGAGCAATGCCATGAGCTGCGTTGCCCACTCAGAAGGACTTTGCCCCCCCCCAGTGGGGGCAGGAATGAAGTTTGGCACCTGTGGCATTTGCTCCAGGGTATCAGTGCTGGCGTCCATGGCTTGCTCCCAGCTCCCACCATCTGCGTCCTCCCAGGCCACCCGTTTTGGCAGGGAAGTCCTACCCAGCTCACCCAAGGATGTGCCACTTACCAATTGTAGCAGAAAGCACCAGGTAAGACACGGTGGTCCAGAAGATGGCCATTAAGGTGCCCTTGGGGATGGCCACGGCAGGATCCTGCCCAAGGGAGTCGCAGAGAGATGTAAGACAGCTTTCCAGCAGCACTGCTAAAATGGCATTTTAATTGTGGCTGCTATACAAGAGGAATTTTAATTAATTGCAACACAAAGCTGTAGAGCACCTCCTGGCTGAGCCTTCCCCAAAGTTGCCAGAAGAAATAAAACAGGATCTAAAAGTTGGATCAAAACCAAAGCCCCAGGGAAAATGGGGCTTGAGCCCTGAGAAACACCGGCTCAGTCAGCAACGGTCAAAACTCACCTTCAGGTCACCTGAAATGTTGGCTCCAGCCAGGATGCCAGTTGCAGATGGGAAGAAAATGGAAAACAAGCCAAAGAATGAGCCCTCGGGTCCACGCCAGTTGGGCACGAAGTTCTGAGCAAAGATGTCGGCTGGGAAGGAAGCAGAGGAGAAGCATTTGGGGCCTCCCAACTGCATTTCTCCTGGCTGAAGCATGTCAGTGCTGGATGGAGGCACACCGCTGATGGTAGCCAACCCACAGGAGGAAGACACCATGCTTTTAATGACATCTCTCAGCGAGGAGCACTTTCTCATAGCAAACTTCTCTGCCAACAGCGGCAAAGAGCAGGGCTCCAGCTATGCACTTGGACCTGTTGAGCATAACTCCAACCTGTGGTGGACCTACCTCGGTAGCTGAAGAAGCCCTTTGCTTGCTTCTCGGCAGTGGCCGGGATCACAGTCCCCACCAGGTAATTTATGAAAGAAACCAAGATGACCAGGAAAAACAGTATCTGTGCCTGCCAGACCAGAAAGAACTAGCTAAGGCACTGGGGTTTGGGTGCTGAGAAGGTGAAAAACTCATTAGGAGAAACCCTTGTGGGTTTTTGGGGCGCTATGGGCATCCTCCATTCCTCAGATGCCTGGTGGGCAGTGGGGATGGCTCTTACCGGCCCGAGGGAATAAGGGGAGTGGAAGAAGCGAGCGTTACCTTGGCCTCCCACTCCATGCCGGCCAGGGAGATGCCCAGCAGCACTGTCACAGTGACAACCCCGATGATGCGGATGTCATTGGTGGGGTCCACGATGAGGGAGTTGTGTTCCTGAGGAGGGAGAACCATCCACGACATGGATTGCCACAAGTTTTAGCAGCTAGTAGTTGATTATCCATGGCCCAACTTTAACACAAATATTGATAATTAATGCAGCTTAGCTTGTGTGGGGAGGTGGTGGGGATGGGACTCAGAGGTCACAGAGCTGCTTTCTTACCTGCAGCAGGTCCCGGACAGTTTCGGCGAAGCCCACCGTGTGCATGGCTACAGCCACCGCATTTGCAAAGGCGAAGATCAGCCCAATGGAGCCGCCCAGCTCCGGCCCGAGGCTCCGCGAGATGAGGAAGTAAGTGCCCCCTGAGGTGGTGGGAACACCCTGTGGTCTTAGCTGCATCCCCCGCAAGTTTTTGGGGGGCCCTCCTGCACCTCAGCCCGTGCTGGGAGTTCATGTCCACAGGGCAGCCCCAGGGTGGAGAAGACCGCCCGGGGTTGCCGGGGGTGACATGCTACCTGACTTCACTTTGCCGTTGGTAGATATGGCAGAGATGGACAAGCCGGTGATGGTGGTCACTGTCACGGACATCAGGATGATGAGCCACGTCAGGGCTGCAGGGAGAGGGCACTGCTTCATTCCTGCATCCCCCCAGCCCTATAGCCCCTCTCCCCGCATCACTCCATGCCCAATGCTGTCAGCATGCCCCCTCCCCCAGGTGTTTTGGGCCACTGGTGCTGCCATCTTGACCATGATGTGCCGCGGTACCCACCGATTCCTGCCTGGGCAGTGATCCAGGGCAAGCGCAAGTAGAGGATGACTCCCCAGATGTTCAGCATGCAGCGAATCTGGGGGGACAGAGAGGGGGGCCGGCCCTCAGTGCGCCGGCACCTGGGGACAGCCAGGGGCACGCCAACTCTTCTGCCCCTCCGAGCTAAAACCAACCCACCGAGGAGGACCGGGAATTAGTCAGAGCACAGGCACTTGCGAAAAATATACATACATATTAGGAAAAATGCAACAACAAGGGGCAAAGGCTTGTGTGGGGTGGGGGGGCAGGACAATGCTCCCCATGGGACAAGTCGCGCTCACCATCACACCCTTCACCCATCCGAAGCGGACGGGCTCCAGCACGGGGGCTCTGCCTGGCTCCCCCGCCGCCTCCTCCAGCCCAGCCTCCGGCAGGCCATTGTTCTGCTGTGGGTCAGACACCGGCACTCGGAGGCGGCCCGGGTCAGGCTGCCGGGACAAGGAGAAGGCAGGTGAGGGCAGGCAAGGCTGAAGGCAGCCGGCCATCCCCAGTGCGGGGGGATGCAGGCAGGGGGAGAGCTCTGGCTGAGCGCACAGCTGTAAACAGCTGGGGGTTATCCCTCTGGCTTCTGGCACCTTCCCGGGGGTGTGCACATCAGCACAGCACCAGTTACGGCACCAAGAAGCAGGAGACAGTGCCACGCCACGGCCACGTCGCAGGGACCAGTGGCATGGCCAGGGGATGCCGGAGATGCCGGCGGAACGGCTGAACCCCACCTTACCCTGAGGATGGAGTGCAGGTCCGCCAGCGAAGGCCTGCCCTTGCCAGCGTCGCCCACCCCCTTGCTGTTGGCATAGTGCTCATAAGCGGGCACCACGTCCACTGTGTTGTAGCCGAAGGTCCTGGTACAGAGGGTGCTGCCGGAGAGGTGGGTGGGCTGGGCGCTGTCGCAGCCAGCCCCCTCGGTGGGTGCGTAGGGACCCCGGCCACCCTCCTCCATGCCCAGGAGGGTGCTGATGGTGAAGCGGCCACTGCAGCGGGCCGGGGCAGTGGGCAGCTCCGGGATGGGCAGCTCAGCCATCGCCCCTGCCCAGGTGCCTGCTGGATGAGGGATGGGGTGGAGAGGGGCTCACCTGCTTTATACCCGGCAAAACCGGAGCGAGGCAACCAGCACCCCCCCACCACCATTGCTAACGGGGAAAAGGAATCGGCTTGAACCACCCCGAGCTGGTCAGGGGGAAAAAAATAGCTGGAAGGGATATCAAAACCACCGTAATGGGTATCGCTGCCTCCCAGCGCTCGATGGGGGCGGCGATAACAGATTTGAGATTAAGTCCCAAGGACAGATCAGCAGAGAAATGCAGCGCTGAGCTTGCCTCAGGCCCCAGCCCAGGAACATTCAGTTCCCACCAGGATTTATTATGGAAAACGGGAACAAGACTCCCATGCACCCTTGCCTTCCCTGGGATACTGCCCCAGACCCAGCAGATCCTGTAAATCATCCAAGTTGCTGCCTGGGGCACTGAGCTGTGCCAGACACGGGGAGGGAAACGGCCCCTTTATCTCATGGTGAAACCAGGGGAAATGGGGGGCAGGGGGGTAGTGCGACATTGAGGGATGGAAGGGATGCTGCGGCTGGGACTTGGATGCTAGGGGGCTGGGAAGCAGGATGGAGAGGCTGGGGGACACAGAGCGTTGGCAGCCACAGTCCCTCTGTGATTGCCCAGGGCTGGCAGCTGGCAGCTCTCTGGTGCCAGGCAGCAGAGACACCCACAGTCCCACAGCCCCATTCCCCTCTCCACCCCAGGGAGGGGGAACTGCTGAGCACCCAGGGTTCAAAACTCCCCCAATTCCCATCCCTGATTTAATAAGCCACTTAAACCCTTCCCCACGTCACACAAAACAAGCTGAGGCCACAGTGCCGCTCAGCGTTCAGCCTACAGCCACGAGCAGGCGAGGACGGGGGGAGGACAGGCATCTTTTATACCTCTGCGGCCTGCTGTCACATGCGCTCCTAAAAGCAGTTACAGATAAGATCGCTGAAGACAGCAGGCAATAAAATTTGAGGGCAGCACCAGAGCCCATTTGAATTTCAGCCTCCTGTGCTCTGAAAGTTAATGGAAAATTTGGGCTGACTGCCCTGCTGCCTCAGGCTGTCTTTTGCATTCACGCACAAACTTTAACCTGCTTTTTGAGGACTCGCCACAGCCCCACTGTATTGTTTGTGCATGAGCAGATGCCCTCCACAACTGCATAAGCCCCACGCGGGCCAATGTGCATCCACTTAACCCAGGAAGCTGAGGGCAGGCAGCCCTGCCTGTAGCACTTGCCTGCCTGCACCCGCACAGCTCAGCCCTCCCAACACCCAGGCATCGCCATGAAAATGTGCCGGTGCAGGTGGTACCGCTGCCGTTCCCGACACCTGGCCCTGTGAACAGGGAGAAGGATGAGAAGGGGACGAGGAAAAAGCCTCACCCCACCACCTCATGCAACACCTCCTGCAAGGCAGACACCAGCTTCCTCTCTCAACAGATGCAACAACAGACTCATGTCCAGCAGAAATGGCTTTATTTTAGAACCTCACTATTTCATCAAAAATGCTAACTTGCCCAAACCAGCACAAATCACAGAGTCTCTTAAACAGGGGGTGTGTGTATCTGTTAAACACAGCACAGTCAAAGATGCTCCGAGAGGGACAGGAGGACTCTAGACGCTGGGCGAAGAGCGAAGCAAGTGGTATGATGCAACCCTGGTGTAGTGAAATAGCCGGATAGTAGGATGCGCTTGTCGTCGGCCTGATTCACAACACCAGCTGCAGCAACAATACCAGTGCCGTCCGGCGCTGGGAGCAGGAGAGGAGAGCTCTGTGGCACATCCCTCCAGCCCCTCCGCTCACACAGTGAAGAGGTGCCAAGTTGCTTCTGCAGGGCTTTCCCTTGCTTCGAGCCAATCCCCCACTTCATCCTGCCCATTAAATGCATCAAATGAACCTGAATCGAGTTAGGCAGAGAATGATGCAATGCTTTACATGCAGCTTCTTTTAGTTTCCCAAAGCGCTATATTCCGATAGGCCTTTAATGAAATTTTAACTGTACTGTTTCCATCCCCATGGAAGAGGGAACGTACTGCCCTGGGTGACAGGGGCCACGCAAATGATGCAGGGGCTTGGCAATGCAAACCCACTGTGCGCAGCAGGACTCAAGTTTCTTGGCACTGCAGGGAAGGAAGCTTTGGAAGGGAAAATAAGATGGTTATTCAGAAAACTGCCAGCAACCTTACCCAGTGGGGGCAAAGGGATCATCTCCCATCCTCTTTCAGACACCATTTCCATCCTTCCAACCTCAGACCCAGACAGAAACAGGACAAAAATACTGGTACAGGTACATGAACAGCAGCATTATTTGAGCGCTGTCCCACCCCAGGGACACAGAACTGGAATTAACAGTATCATAGAATAGAATCATAGAATCCAACCCAACACCACCATGCCCACTAAACCAAGTCCTGAACGTGGACAGACTGTAGACAGGATCACGAGCAAGTGGCACAACAATTTTCTGGCTTTAGAGCATGAAATTGGGAGATTTTGTATGGGCTTTGCTTTAAGAAAGTGCAAGTGCCAAGATCACTTTGCTGGGTGCAGGGGAGTAAGCAGAAGCATTGCCATTTAACAAGAGTTTAAGCAATGCACAGATTGGTTCTCTCGCTTAAGTTGACTATTAAAACTCAAGGTTTGTAGCAATAACCTTCAAAGACAACAGTATCTCCTTCTTTCCTCCAGGCTCGGAGGAAAACAGCTTGCTTCCTTGAGAGGCTGGGGTTTATTAAGGTTGGGGAGACAAGTGTTGAGAGGGTAACAAGAACAAAAAAATTAACTAAATTCATTTCTTCTGAACACAATTCCCTCAGCTCCTGCAAGGAACAAGATCCAAGGACTGTCTTGGACAAACCCCGCAGTGGTGGGAGACTGTTGTGGAGAACAGAGAAGGCACCTCATTTAGCAGGTCTACTCCAGCCAGACAATCTGGAAAACAAAAGGAAAAATGAGGATCGAGATGTAGAATCTGCAGTCAGCAGGGAAATCCAAGAAAAGGCAGAGGAGCAGGAACGTATCTGGCAGGCTATAAGCAGTAACCTGACTGTATGACCAGCTGAGCCAAGCATACACTGGGGTAACAGTGCAGGCACCACTGTGAAAATACTCAGAAGAATTCATGTTGTTGTAGGGATAAACCCCGCCCTCCCAACACCAAAGAAACCGAGCTGAGAAGACAGGACCCACTGACACCAGCTCCATGACAGTGTTTAGGAAGGGCCCCTGGGGCACATTTCAGCAGGTTTTCTGCTTGTTGGCAGAAAACCTCTTAATTCTCACATGAGCTGGCTGTCTTCCATTAGCTCAGTTTAGTTTTTACCACTAGCCCATGGTTAACCCCTGGGCAGAGCTTTAACTCCCCCATCCTACCCCACTGGATAGGTAACATAGGGCAGAAGTTTACAATGAGTATTTCTAGATTGCCCTGCAATGCCCCTGTAAATCCAGACCACATCAACTCAGACCTCATTCGTCAAAGGACGTGCAGACTGTAAAGCTTTAAGAGCTGCTATGCCAATACTGCGGCACTTGTGGGTGTTTCACTACTGATGAGCCATGCAAACCATGAAAAACAGACCTGGAGACTCTGTGTGTCTCTGTTACATCCATACCAGGACAGAACATCACAAGGCAAACACTTTGTCACTTTTTCCTCAAATCTCCTCCAGCCACACAAGCATGAGCTGCTGTTGTGGTTTAACCCCAGCCAGCAACTAAGCACCACGCAGCTGCTCGCTCATTCCTCCCCACTCCCAGTGGAATGGGGAAGAGAATTGGGGAAAAAAAACCCAAAACTCTTGGGTTGAGATGAGAACAGCTTACTAAAACAAAATAAAATAAAAATTTAAAAATATTGTAATAACAATAATACAAATATAACAACAATAATAATTGCATTTAAAAGGAATATAACAAAAAAAAGAGAGAAATTAGACCGAAGAAATTACAAGTGATGCACAATGCAATTGCTCACCACCCGCTGACTGACACCTGAGCAGCGATCGGCCCCTCCCAGCCAACTCCCCCCAGTTTATATACTGAGGATGACGTCCTATGGTATGGAATATCCCTTTGGCTAGTTTGGGTCAGCTGTCCTGGCCATGCTCCCTCCCAGCTTCTGGTACACCTGCTTGCTGGCAAAGCATGGGAAACCATAAAATCCTTAACTTAGGATAAGCGCTACTTAGCAACAACTAAAACATCAGTGTTAACATTATTCTCGCACGAAATCCAAAACACACTGTACCAGTTACTAAGAAGAAAATTAACTATTCCAGCTGAAACCAGGACACCTGCATTTGACTCCAAGTAGTGAGCCACCCTTAGGATGCATCTCATCTACCTGGGTGATCTTTCTTGCTAAGGATTAGTCCTGGAGCAGAAAAAAGCAGATGGAATTATCCTAAATTTAACCTGCAGCATTCATCTGTACTTTTTTCTTGTATAAAGGGGCAGAGGTCAACTGACTTAAGAGATTTGTCAGTTTATACTGACATTTTATAAACTGTATAAACTGACTACTAGTTTATACTAATAAATTCAGCTCAGATGAACATCCATGGCTGTGCTGCAAACTGTGCCTGACAAACTACAAACACTAACTTACTCAGATGTTCTCTATCACTATCATGATTTTCAGTATGACCTGTGCAAGGCTGTCCAAGCAGACAGAAGCCCTTTGTGCATGAGGAAAACAGACGTAGCTCTTGCTATGCCCTTGACGGCACCACGCTGCAAAAGTGAGCACTACTCCTTGTTGTAAAGGGAGTGCTTAGCGATATCACCTTTGAGCGGGCTGCACCAAACACAATTTAGTGACACCCCAAAAAGCCCTTCGAGCCGATGAACTCTTTAGAAAACCAAGGCTAAGCCAGCACATTAGCAAAGTTGGAATGCGACAGTACAAAGGGTTAACAAACTTCACTCCAGCAGCAGGTCTGCCAGTCAGAAGCCTGAGGGAGCAGAACCAGGTTGCTCTCTCCAGCAGAATAAGCATTGGGTGGAGAGAAAACAGTGACATCTGGAAAACCACAGGGGTGCCCTATTCAGTGAAGCACCAGTACCTGCGTCAGCATCTACCTCAATGCAGCAAAGCCCCTGAAGTCATGCAGAGGAGAGCCAGGTTTGCCAAAGCCAGGCCTAGGCATGGAGCTGGAACCCGCCACTCTTGGGAACGCGGGAAGATGGATGGGCTGCAATGCTTACCACCTGCACAGACCTAAGAAGAAATCACAGAGCAATCAACAGGAAATAATTTAATTCCAGCTATCCATGACACCTTCTGTTACACCCACAACCTCTCACATCTTGTCTGAAACAGGGCTGGGTTTTACCTTTCCAGCATTAGTCTCAGAGCTTTGACTCCCTGGGGTTTATTTCCTCTGTCCGTCCATCGCTGAAGGATCATCTTGGCTTTTGAAAGTATGAAATAATTCAGTTTCTGCTTAGCTTAGAAGGGACCTGTCCTAGATTCGGCAGGACAGAGGCTGAAGTCACAACCACCGAGCACAAAGGGAGCAAACTACATCCGGCTGTCAGTTTTCTCTGTTACTAACACCCATGAAGTCTAAGAAGCACCAGGAAGCATCTGCTACAGCTGTCCTCAAAGGGCAGACAGAGAAAGGGCAACTTGCTGTTTTTAAAAGGTCCCTAGGTCCAACATTTGACATCAGAAACATGCCAAAGAGGCAGCACAACAGCTCAGCTGAGCAGGGGATGGGCAAAAGACAGGAGAACAAGGTCCTGCAAATGGCAGCAGTAAGAGCTGAGCCCCAAAGGACATCTGTCCCCACATGAGGGGTGGAGGGAGGAGAAGAAATTACAACAGGGAAGGTGGCTTTCACGCTTTCTGAATAGACTCCAGCAGATGCTGTTCCTCTCTTGCTCCAGTCAGTGGTTGCCTGAGGACAGGTACAGACTCGCCAGCCTCTCTGTACGTGAGGTGGTTTGATGCTAGGAGTAACCCAGGGACAGGGGCTAAGCGCCAGCAAGAAAAACACAGGAGCAGGGTTTATCCTGCAGGAATCTATGTGGGGCAATCCTGGCCTAATGAGGACTGTTTGCAAGTGTCAGGAAAGATGCCTTGCTCTGCCACATACTGCTTGGTAACCTGTTCTCTAGGGGATTGGATGAATTGTCAACTGAGACATACCAAGAAGCATTCCCACACAAATATGCCAGAAATGTTAATAGCTAATAAAGCTTTCCACACTCACCTGTTGACATTTTGTTAGGCAACTCAATTCCCCTTCCCAGATAACTCCTTGGTAACTCACCAAATCCCCTTTACTTGCAGGGTGTTGTCCAGGTCTCTTCCAGCCTTCAGTTGAAACAATCTTGAACGTGCTATGGGACCGCTCAGTGCCATACACAATCCCTAGTGCTATTGCCCGGGAGCCCCAGAAGCCAGTTTGCTAATGCTGAGACACATGGGTTTGGGTGGCATGGCAAGCCACTCCTTTGCTTCCTGTCCAAAAGGTTGACAAAATTTATGCTACAGCATTTCTGGTGGAAAAAATAATTAGGAAATTGTCATCAAGTCAGTCAAATATCCCTCTATGCCATTAAGCTTAGACATTGCAAAATGGAGATGAATTATTTCCCACAATAGCTATGAACATGCAAAGGTTGAAATCAGCCCCTATGTTTTGTTGCCTGTTCTCTATCCAGAACCGTAAGTGTTCTCATATCCCAGTAAAACAAATGGTGTGAGGGCAAGACAGCAGCAGTGCAGAAGGGCCCGTGCACAGGGAGCAGTAAGAGCAACCACCAACATTCCTCCCATTTCCTTTCAAACATAGGCAGCTATATTAAAGAGAAAAGCTTATACTGTAACATGCTCCCTGGGCTTTCACACCTATTTAATTGTAGCTCAAAACATTTAAAGCTAACCATTTTTTAATGCCCCTTGCTTCAATAGGATGCAGGTTTCCCACTAAAGCAAGAGTAATATCCACCCATGCCCAATGCATCCACACTTGGACTTCTCTGCTCAGCTTCTTTACTTCTATTGGTGAACTTGATATGGGATCATTTTGAAAGCAAATGGCTAAAAATTCACGTGTCAATCACAAAAATCCCTCCTACTAAAATATACCTTTTTACAATCCCAGCTGTTCCTGCAAAAGCTTCAGCTGAGCTCCAGGATTTGTGGAGCTGTGTACCTCTGAGACACTGACCCAAGAGTTTAAACTTTGTTAAGCAAAAAGGAGTCTCTGCAGCACACTGAGCTTCCTTGCACTGCATAAACACATACACCACACAAGACAATGTTATGGACTGACAGCAGTGTCATGTGTGTGGTGTATCATAAACAGCTTTTCAACATTTAACATGTATTCAAAAAAACCTAAAATTTCTAAGCTGTATGTTCAGTGAGCATTAAATCAAAGTTTTCTTCTCCACTCCTCTTCTGCTATAGAATTGTTTGTTCACGTCCCTACTGCAGATCCATGACTTTTCTCTGCATAGCCCAATAGCTAATTAAGAATAATTTTCTAAATATAAATAAATTTTAAAATAAAATTAATAAAAAACATAAAAACACAAAAATTAGTGAAAATGAACATGTCAAAAACAAATAGAAATCAAAGAAATTTATTTCCATCAACAAAAATACAGAATACAAAACGATACTGGTCCCACCCTCTGAATGTACTAAAGACAGGCACGGGTTGCTGCAACCCTCAGCAAAAGCTTCTCTGCTAATTCATAAGGACCTCCATTTGCACCAGTCTTGCGTTTGTGTCTCCCGATGTTCTGTAAGGGATCATTCCAGCAAACGTTATCAGTGCACGAGCTTGAGATCGAAGTTGCTAAAAAACAGAAAAATAAAGTACGATTACTTCAGTATCAAAAAACCCACAATAAAAGGCGAGTAGACATCAGTTAAACACTTGGCTTTTCAAACAAGCAAATATAATCTTTATTTCCCAGAGCTGCTCTCTGGATATTTCTACATTTGGAAGGAAATCCAATTATTTCCTTTTCCAAGCACTAAAAGCATGTTGAGCTACCCTTTTGCTTAAAAAAAAAAAAAAAAAAATCCCACTTATTTAAAATTACCCAGGAAAAAACATTTTCAGTAATGTGAGGCATTCCTGTACTGCAGCAATCTTGTAATTTCTGCATGAAATGGACTTTCCCAGGGCAACAGGATTCTTTCCCACCTTGCAAAATATAAAGTTGACCCTGGTGAAATGCAGCGTTAACATTCTCAAAGCAGAAGCACTAGAAACAAACCAGCACCTGGAGGTCTCCCACATAACCTACAACATACTGACATCCTTAAAGGCTGTTCATTCCATAACACAATGGAAGTATACGTACCATTCAGAGACCTTTGCCTAAGATAATGAAACCCCTTCTTGCACACCAGAAGGCTACATAACAGCTGAAGGAATTCAGAAATAATTTGTTTCATTTGTTAAAACTGTTAGCAAATTAAAAGGAAAGTCATTCTGATAACTGGTAGAGGTCGGAAGAATACAGAAAGCCTGAATCTTTATGAAAAACTGTGCAGACCGATGGTTTTGATTCCTTGCAGTGTCATCTTCTTAAATATTAGGCATCTCTAAATTACTGTACTAGAAGATGCCACTGTTCAAATTTTCCTTTAATCTGCTGCCTGCAGGGAAAGCTGAAGCAGCTTTGGTTGCTGTGGGCATGCGGATGGTAACTCTGACAGCAGGAACTTACAAACTGAGAAGTGACCAAAGTCCATGACATGGCTGGGAACAGTTATAAACATCATCCCTGATGTCCACCTGGGCAGTTCTATCCCCTTCTCAGGGTGCTGTTAAACCAGTCAGTTATTCAGTGGCAACAGAGGAGCTTTGGAAGCTGATAATGAAAAAGCTGGGATGCTCATATGCTTTTTTTTTTTTCCCCAAGACACTGTCTAAACGCTACTGCTTCAGCTGTGCAAAAAAACTTCAACTTTACACACAGGGCAGGAAAGTTTTCTTTAGCACTGAGATCACAGCCATTTAATATTTTGTTTCTATTTTCCTGTCTGAAGGAAAGCCGTGACTGTCTACAAAGCCCAGTGACCTGGGTGAAATACAGAGCAGAGTTCCCATCTCCGTAAGGACTGCAGCTGAGGAATACCAGAAGGCAGTGAAGCACGTTGGTGGGCCTCTGGAGGAAGCAGCAAAACCGAGACTGACCCAATTGCTAAAAGCTCCCAGGACAGTTTCCCTAGCTCTAAGTCACCACCTATTTAACAACAATGCACTGGCTACTTAACAAGGTGGCCTGAAAATTACTTGTTCAGTCCCAGTCACAGTCAACACTTCCTAGTCTGCTTCCAAATCTGTTACACAGTGAGGTCGTGTAATTATGTCTGACCTGCTACTTTTCGGTGGAGGTCAAAACAGGTGGTAGATGAAAAAAAGCACATCAAGGTGTCTGTCTGACTCTTTGGAATTAAAATACTAAGAGGCAAAAACTCTCACTGTGACTAAGGCAGGCCTAGGAGCAGTGAGAGTTACTGTTCCCTTTACTTTTTCTGTAACAATGACACTAGAGCTGGTCTATTTTTAAAAATCAAAACAACATGATAGGTTGCAATACTTCAGGAAGAACAAACAGTTTTGCAGAGGTTAAGAGCGGCCTGGAGGTCTAGATGTTCTATTGGCTGTAATTACTTAATGAATGTTAGAGTCACTTGTGATTTAAAGTAAGACCACACACACACAAAAAAATTCCATTCCTTTCATGACCTAATTTTGCCACCCAGATAATGCCCTTGGGCTGCTTCAGAGAGTTCACCACCCCGGACTGGGGCGAGGAGCATATGACATTGCTGTCATACACTCACAGCATCTGGGTCAGGGCTGTCACTGCAGCTATGGTTTCCGGCACTGCAGTCTGGGCTCGCTGCAATCTCTGCCTGAAATCTGACAAAATGGATCAGACCAAGTGGGACAGGACTTTGCTCCCTCATTCCCCAAACTAATTAAGGTATATACATTTAAAAAAAAAAAAGAAAAAAAAAAGAGACTCAAAACACAGCTTAGGTAACTTCATTCTGAAATAAACAAAATGCATAAAACCCAGCTCTGACTCTGAACCTGATAATTTCTAAATAAAGCCCATTTCATCTCTTAAGTGGGACAGGAGATGTTCTAGCAGAGAGCATTAGTGGGTTCAGGGGACTCCAGAGGTAGTATTCCTCTCCATCCTGCCCTTGCTGCCAGGTCCATGTTGTTCCTGCCAAAGTCCCTCTACTTCCTACCCATTACAGCAGGATCCCCCTAGGGCAGTCAGCAGACCAGTGCTTGGCACCAGAAGGCAAATTCAAGAGCCATGTGTTCTTACTCTGGGGGACTCTGTTCCCTGCTACATGGAGTAAGTCTTAGACTTAACAAACAGCTACTGTCTCATGTTTTCAAATTCTTCTGATGAACAGAGGGATTCACATCTGTCTACTCTTACAATCTAGAGAAAGCGCAGGGATTTCAAAGACCTGTTCAAGGAAAGGTCACTTTTCACTTGCACTGTCTACCAGGCAATGCGCTGAGATAGTTAAAGCTTCCTGATTTCACCTAAAATTTGCTTCCCCATGGAAAAAGGAAAAGCTGCCTTTCTCCCAGGGAAGTTCACAAGAAAAATTCCTGCCAAGCACAGCCTGCAGAGGCTTGTATCTGCCAGAAACACCTCTCTTCTCACATTTGAAATGCCCTAATTTCTTCCCACCACTAAAATTGCCCGAGTTGCTTCCCAGACAGAGAAACTGAAACAATCTCAATTCCCTACTCCTGCAGTCTTGGAGGAAATTCTTCACGGTAAGAAAAAAGGGGAACAAGTACTAAAGCTATTCCTACCCTACCTGCCATATGCCCATGCCTGGTATTTTTCTGCGCATGCAAATCTTTAGACTGCTGGGAGCTACAGGGCTGTAGATTTTTTCCTCTCTAGCTAACCCTACATTACCAGATTTATGCTCCTTTCTGATGCTACAGTCACATTGCTATTATTCTCTTATTGCCTCCATGACTGCAGAGGCAGCAGGCACTTGTCCCCTCTGACAGTTAAGCGCAGCTTTTATTGCACACAGCAGCCGGAGATCCATGACTCAGAAACCCTGTGTCTCCAACACCAATATCCTGCTGCCATGAGACCCCACCACAAGGCCAGAAGCTTGATTAACAAAACTTGAAGCCTGAAAAAAAAAAAAACCATCAAGGGTTTTTAGCAAGGTATATCATCAGCTGATCTCCACAACTGTAACAGCACGAGAGTACAGAACACATTTATGAAGCATCTCACACTGAATATGTTGTGGTAACAGGCACACTGTTGACATGATATGATGTCACGGTAGCTTCCTTCTACACAAGCTCCTGCCAGCAAACCTGCTGATCCCATCACCAATCAGCCCAACAATCTTTGGCAGGCCATGGTCATGGTATTCACACTGAGATGACACCTGACAGCATTACACCCCTATGGAGATGGTAAATGCTTCTATACAAGGCACAAGACTGAAATCACAAAACCAAAATAAATGGCTCACTTGGAAAGCAAGGAGGTAAGGCTGTTTGCTCAGTGCCAACCTTGTGAACACAGCAGGTTAACAGATTGTGTTAGCCTAAGACTTCTTCACATGTGCAGAATTTAAGGTGGGAGAAGCCCAAGCAGCATGTATCCTTCTCCAATATTGCCGATCTAGAGTATGAGCGTAGTTGCAAGGCAGGATCCCATAGCCCACACAGACGAAACCCCAAAGACAATAGCTGTATCATTACTTGAGCCTTTCATTTTCTGATGTATTTCAAAATGCTAAGACTTTTACCAATATTGCAATTTACAGATCAAAGGCACTTTTGCAGATGACTAAAGCCTGGAATAAAGCTGGCTGTGGCCCAAGTTGGTTTTCATTCTCAGAAGGAGTTGCTATTTATTTCCTAATCTGTAAGACAGGATGAGTGGTTTGGCCTTGGTTTTCAAGTGCCTGTGGCAGGCAGCTTTAACTTAATAAAAGCTACAAGACCAAACCTGATGACAGCTAAGCTGAGTACCCTTCTGCTCAACACAGCACGTTGACAGGCAAGTGCCCGCAAATCTAGCTGTGTCCTTTAAGTGGCGCCTATTTTGAGGCTTGCTGAAAGTGTAGGGTCCTATCAGTGGGTAGGGGAAATGCTTCAGCACTGACTGCAGCAGTGAAGTCAAACCCACCCTGTCAGCCATTTAAACCAGGCAGCCAAGAGCAAGCACTACTGCACCTGGAAGCTGCCCACTCTGCTACAGAGGCAGCAGAACAACACTGGCAAACTGCTACTGCCATTCACCAAGAGAATGTACTTGAGCATCTTGGTGTGTTGCCCAAGGACACTTGAAAATGCCAGCCCATATCACTACAGAAGCAAGCCAAGGAAGGGAGTCAAACAAGGCCTTTCCACCAGAAATCAGTTTTGCACGAACAGGGCACTAACTCAAATGAATGGAGTGGAAATCAGGTTCTTGAAAAACAACAGCTCAGTTGCCAAGGCAGCAACACCAACCATCTTTGAGACTTCACAAGGTCCACTTCCATTAACTAGTTAAGATCCCACCAAGTAGCAAACTGAACACTTGTTTCCTCTTGCTAGGAGGTGGATATATGGTGTAGTAGATCTTAATTAGCTCAATGTCATTTAGAGCAATATCCTTTCTTTACACAAAGCTGAAGTTATGAGACACTAGTCTCAAGACTAAGTAACTGGAGAAATTGAGTAGTCAAGACTCTAAGTAACTGAGCAAGTCAAAAGCGAAGACCCTTAGAGATTCGCAGTTATTTGAAGCCCAATCCCATGAAATAAGGGGAAAAAAGGAAGTAGAAAAACTTGTCAAACAGCGAGGATTATAATCTTACCGAATCTCTGTCTTCCATTACCCGCTGGGGTCTGGCAGGAGTGGCTGGGCTTGTGCCTTTCATCCTCTTATACTGGGTGAATAAAATATTCATGGTGGCAAGCAGGACCTCAGATAAATTGTGCCTGATCTACACAAAGAAGGGGGGGGGAAAGGACATACTGCAATGAAGAGCAGGTTGACAGAATCATTACCCTTGCTCTATGACATCAGAAAACCAAGCAATGATAACTATGGTCGATATTTACTCCCGTAACAGTCATACATTTAATGGTTACCCCTGCTGTGACTGTACCACCTGGCAAAGAAACAACTTACCCAGAGTTTTGAGACAGATATGCATAATGGCTGCACCTTCATGTTTGGTAACAACAGTTCAGATAAAACCCAAAGCACCAAAATACAAAAAAACCCAAAGCACTCAAATACACACAAAAACTATCTATAAGAGAGGTGTCATCCTCCAGTTAAAATAGTTCAAGAGCAATAATAGTCTTCCATTATGCTTCATGTGCTTCATCTGCTAATAACCAAATACATGAGTTCCTCTAATTTGGAGGGAAGGACACACAAGATCCTACAAATGCTCGGTGACCATTAAAAGCATGGAAGAACTAAGTCAGCAGCACAGCTGAATGTTTTCAATATTCTGAATTCTTGAATCAAACTCAGTAAGTTCAGAAAGATTCAGATCTGCAGATGCTTTCTACAAAATGAAGACAGAATTTCTGAGTAAGGAATTCTAGTGCTCCAAAGAGCAGCACTAAGGAGAAAAAGTTGCAAGCCAAGAGTCTACTTGTACAAATGCAAAATAATTCCATTCTATTTCCCTGTTAAAGAACAAGAAAGATGAGATGACAAGGTTTTAAGATCCTTTTAACAAAGTGTCCTGGTTTCAGCTGGGATAGAGTTAATTGTCTTCCTAGTAGCTGGTACAGTGATATGTTTTTGAGTTAGGTATGAGAAGAATGTTGGTAACACTGATGCTTTCAGCTGTTGCCAAGTAATGTTTAGCCCAAAGTCAAGGTATTTTTCAGCTTCTGATGCCCAGCCAACAAGAAGACTGGAGGACCACAAGAAGTTGGCAGAGGACACAGCCAGGGCAGCTGACCCAAAGTGGCCAATGGGGTATTCCATACTATGTGATGTCACGTCTAGTATATAAACTGGGGGAATCAGGGTGGAAGGGATTGCCGCTCAGGGACTAACTGGGCATCAACTGGCGGGTGGTGAGCAATTGCATTGTGCATCATTTGTATATTCCAATCCTTTTATTATTACTATTGTTATTTTATTAGTGTTATCATTATTAGTTTCTTCTTTTCTGTTCTATTTAACCATTTTTACGTGAACCCAAGAGTTTTACTACTTTTCCTAATTTTCTCCCCCATCCCAGTGCGTGGGGGGTGAAGTGAGTGAGTGGCTGCGTGGTGCTTAGTTGCTGGCTGGGGTTAAATCGCAAGACAAAGCAAAAGGCTTTTGGAAGATAAACCCAAGAGACATTACTTACTTCATCACTGAAATTCCGGAAGGCAGCAACTCTTTCTTCTACGCAATCTTGGCTAAGAGGTACAAGCTTTAGGCGTTCAATAATCTTCAAAAAGAAAAGCAGGAATCAGGGTAGATAATCAACGTTCCAAGTACCATATACTAATAAAGTATGGTTCTGAAGTGTTAATGAAATGTTCCTGAATCCATTCGAGAGAAATAATTTTGTTGTTATTTATTGGTTTATCTCCGCTTTTTGACGGATATTTTGTTCATTGTCTACCTAATAGCTCCAGAAAGATCTTCCTGATTATCAAGCAACAGGGAAAAAACACATTTTTAATTTCCTATAGCATTGCAGCACCTTCTAACTCATTAAATACAATTTTTTTATTTTAAGTGATGTTATTTGAGACATTCTGGGCTTTCAAGGGCATTAGGAAGGCTGCACTTCAAAGAGAACTCTTGAAACTTACATCAAAGGCCCTGTCAATGTGACCAGCGTGATATTCATCAAAAAACGTGATTAAGTCTAGCAGAAGGTAGAACGTGGAGTCAACAGATTTCTTTGCACTTATCCCCTGAGCTTTGTACCTGAAAGAAATTGTTTTACAATTTTATTGTGCAAAATGGCAACCGTTTATAAACATGCTCTTGCAATTCTTGGCAGCAGAGACATCAAGCACAAGGACAGAAGGCATCTAACAAAGGACAGCTTTAATATTCCTTAACCAGGAGGCAGAACGTGGCTTTTTAAAAATACTTCTATTCTCTTCTAGTTTTCCATCAAATCCAGCACTTATTTCCTGTTAAGCGTTTACACTTCCCATATTCATGTGGAAAACAGGAACAGGAACCAGAAACCTGCAAGGGAAGTGCTGTACAAGCGCATTAGCATGCTGTTTTACAGCAGACAATTCTCCAGCACAACTGCCTGCTTCAGACAAGAAGTTAAGACTTAAAAATGGATTAGACTCTTCTGCATGCTCTCTCTAGCTACGCTTGCTAGGTGATGAATTGGAGGGCTGTCTGCTCTCACTCCTAACAGCACAAGATCAGAAAGGAGCTCCTTCCTCAAAGTAATATTGCAAGAGTGGTTAAGTGCATGGTACACACCATGCTGCTGCAGAGGAGCAAGCCAGACAGGCCTTTTCTGTTGGGTATTCCCCCGTTCCAAAAACATCCCAAGAACGCAAAGGAGGAAAGCTGCATCGCTACAGTACTTGTCTGCACTACGGTACATGAAAAAAAGCCCTGTATTACATTTAACTGGCAAGAAGGTGAGCTAACCAGAACTGCTCTAGCTTTGCAGTCACGAAGGTTTGCAGCTGTAAAGTGGCATTATTGAACAGTAATATTTAGCACTGTCATACAGATCACAGCAAGTAGCAAAACAAAGCCCATTATTGCTGAAGCTTAAACTCAAGCCATAGGTTTAATTCTTAATGTCTGCTACCAAATGAGCTCTCACTAAGTCAATATGGCACCAATTTTCACTCAGTCTGCAGCCCAACTAAATGAGGGGCTGACTGAAGGAGTGACTGCCACTTGTCAAAAGAAGAAAGGCAAAGGCCTGTGACTGAAATCAATACTTTTTGTATTTGTCTTCCCAATTTCAAAGTGCCAGCAACTGTGCTTTGTTTATTTTTATTCTCTCCCCACCAGAATGGTTGAAGAAAAGCAGTAAGACATTTCTCACAGGTACCCACATTTTGCTCTAGTAAAATATAGGAATTGTCCATGGTGGTCACTGTGACAAGATGCAACAAAAGAAGATGATTTAAAAAATCCCAAAGCTATTTTGCAATTACAACCTTTCAGAAGCAGGTTATTCCTAACTTCTAGCTGCTAATGAATCTTGAGCACTGATGTCTCTAAATGCGTATCCTAATTAGCACGCCAATACTGCAGGTGACATTCCTTTGGGTCACTTCCATTTCTCTCTCTTTTCTAAACACCACATGGCACTTTCCTAAAGTAACAGTCTGTAGAAATGAGGTCCACTGGTTACATTACCACCTCAGCTTAAATGTTCCCTTTTTAGCTTTCATTAAAGCAGCAGTGAAATACAGTTTTCAGACAGCTACTGAACTCACCACTCTGCTGTTACAACTCAGAATTACTGGTTTTATAGTGCTCTCAGTACTATTTCAAACAAGTGAATTGTGTGTAGTAAGTCTGCAACTGTTACGATATTTGATATATCTAAACCATACTATTCATTATATTTATTGCTCCTTACTAGACACTGTGTCTCCAGTTGGCAATCCTGCAATTCCCTTTTCCTGATTCACCTACAGATAAAAGCTTCTTGGCAAATTTACCTGACCTGCCACTGAAGATTATGTTTCTGGTTTCAGTACTACAAGCCATCATGAGCAGGACAGGGTCAGTTCTGATCTCTTCTCTGTCTTCCTGAATGCATTGCTGCAGATGCCATGGTCCAGCCAGCAGAAACAAAATCAGGATCTAATACCCACCACTGAACTGACAGTCCAAGGTCAGGTCCAGGCAAATCACCCAGTCCTGCCCCCTTGCCTTACCTCTCAGCAATGGAATGAGCCATGTTCTTCAAACGCTCTTTGTTTGACTGGGGAGTGCTGATCTGGGGAACGACAGGACTGAGGAGCTTGTTCATCAGTTCTAAAACTTTGTCAGGGTTCTGTTGGTATTGAAGTAACACACAAACAAAAGGACCATGATGAGACTTAGTGTTTTAAACTCACTGAAAAAGCAGAAAGGTGGTGCCTAGTGCAAATTCAGACATGCCTCCCTCCCACAAAGAGTCAATATCACATAGCTGTGAGCAACATAATGCTGCTGGCTCATGTGAAAAAGTATTTTCCCCTAATTTTCCTCTAGAACAGTGGCTATGGTTGTATCCACTTTTATTTCAAATGTATTTCAAAAGGAAACAAGTACTCACTATAAAGCCCAACTATTTTAGACTTCAATTCAACATCTGTGAAACTGGAAGAGCACACTCCAGGTAAATAACTTCATTAGCCAGAATAAAATCATGCATGGGGCAATCTCTTCAAAAGACCACAATCTCTTCAAAAGAACCAGGATGTCTTAAATCAGAATGGGTTAGAGCACAATTGATCTGGGTTTGCCCACTGAAACCACTCTCCATGCAGCCAATTGCTCTGTTTTAAGGGCAGAAGCAAGCATTCACCTGCTTGAATAAGGGAAATTCAATCTGCAAGATTAAATTTAACCTCCTAATCACAGGGAGAATGTTTGGAAAAAAATGGTGAACGAGGTACATATTTAAGGCAGCACATAGAAGATATCTACCTTTGCAAGGTCATAGAGTTTTGCAGCTTCTTCAAACAATCCTTTATTTTCTGCTGCAGAAGCCACTTTGTTAATAATGGGTTTTGTGTCACTTGTAAACTTGTCTATCACTCCAGGCTAAAGATGCGAGACAAAAATGAAAGGTGAGAAGAGAATAGAAATCAGAATGCTTAAAAACTCCTGAATATTCTGTCAAGACAATGAATATTTTACATGTTGGATTACAATTAGAATGGCCTGCACATTTCCATGGGAACGTGCAAAAGGGACACATTAAAAATAGAAAGAGCTCTTGTGAGAGAGACTTTCTCTAGAATGGAGTCAGCACTGAAACATCTGCAGATTCTAATTCATTCAAAATGACCAAGGTAACAGGTCAAATCCTAAATTATTTTAATTGCTGATGACACATTACATAGGAGAAGAAAACACAAAAGACTTCAGCTTATAAAGTCAGGGTCTCCAGGGATGCTGTTTGGGTATATTGGCACAACAGGTTGCAAGTGAAATCTTACATGGATAAATGATAGGGCAACAAGAATTTTAAAAGAAACAATAAACCCAAGAAGAATAAAAGAGAAGAAAGAGTCAAGGATATCTGGAAAGGATTTTTCTGTAGTTGAGGATGTAAAAGTAAGACTATATCATCTAGCAGAATTTATTTTAAAACTAAGATTGCTGGTTTCATACCAAAGAAACACAAGAACACAGTTACATTTAAAAGAAATTGAATAAAGAAAAGAGGATTCACCACTAAAAACTATCTACCTTACGAAGAATGGTAAAATGAAAAAACATTTGTAAAGATTACCTTGCTCTCGTGTGTGCAATCTCACTGCTTTTAAACTGACAGAACAAAAACATCTAAAAGGAAATCCTGCCAGAAATAATTTTTTTTTTTGACAGTAGCAATGATTGCAGCATAAGCCCTAATCTTGAAATTAAGATTTAAATGATTCTGGAGTCTGCTTTACACAGAAAGTTGCCAAAGCTGCTGCAGTGAATAGAAAAACTTCATTTACTATCTAAAATTTTAATCATTTGCATGCACTGTCCTCTTTCCAGGTAAAGCCTTAGGATTTCCTTTATCTTCTGGCCATATAAGGTTACGTTTTACTTTTAGATTACTGCTTTTACAGCAGAAGTAAGATCCATCATAACTATAAATGGCTGATCTTTGATCCACTACCTACCCTCACCTATATGGAGAGGACAGATCAGTTGTGGCGATGCCTGTGGTCTGTTAGCCCTTGCTCCCTTAATTACAAGAATATTTAATGGGTTGTAATACATTTCGCCTCTGAGGTGAATGAGGATAATGTCATACAGATAGTTTTCACACTCCCACTTCAGTTAACACAACAAAAATCTCACACCCACTTACAAGCAAGCCATTTTTATTAATGGCTTTTTACTAACGTGTACTAAATTGCGTTTCCTACTGTAAAGATGAAATTCTGACCTCACTGAAGTTACCTGATGCCATTTGTTTCTTTAGTTACATAGGCTGTCTACAGGGACATAGTATGCCCTGCAGGTCCTGATCTGCCTTCTGTTAGGGCAGGTCATAAATTATTCTGTAAAAGGACCTCATACTTGGAGAACTTGTATGTATTCAAACACAGTAATAATTTGGCCACTGAAAAATGAAGAAAAGCAATCCAGCCTTGCGACTACTTAGGAAATCACACATGGTTTGCACATTTGATGTAAAATACAAACATAAATTGTCAACTCACCTTCCTACTACCATCATTTTCCAGCTTTCCAAGAATCATATCAAACTATATCCACACAGATGTAAATTCAGAAAAAAGGAAACAAAAATAGAGAGGTGAGTTGCACATATTCTAGAACATTACTAAGTACAAAGGTGCAGTCATGGATGAATGAAAAATGGTGATCCATGTCAAAATTATTTGTATATAAGTAACAGGCAAAAAGACATGATTAGGTATCTTAAACATATGGTCATTGCGAGATCTCCCATCATCTAGGTCTGCATCAGACAGGAAGAGCAAACTGTTTAAGACTGTCCTGAAATCCTAAAGATTTCACTGAAGAAATAAATTTCAGTTTAGGTGAGGAAGGCAAAAACGTGGCCAAACATACCTCTCTGCTTTCGATTACTAGTTCACTAACGCAGCGTAAGAACATATTCTCTCCTTGGCTGTCCTTCTCATTCCTACAAAAGAAAGGGAAGGAGGAAGGTATTGTGTTTATGAGGACTTCCCAGATAAGAATTATTAAACACTAGTAAGTAGGAGAAAATCTAGAGATATATATTAGCTCCTACCTGAGAAAGTAAAAATACTGCAGAGCTTCCCTTGGATCTGTTGATTCAAATTTACGGGTGTAAAGCATCAAAAGCCGCACAAAATTTAGACGCCTGACGCCAGGAGGGTCACCAGCTTCATGGCTTACTGCAATGTCAGAAACAACAGTATCAAGAGAATCTAATGCCAGGAAACATTGCTCTGATCTTCATCTCAAAGTTGTCAGAGCCATGATCCAGAGCTCTAATGCAACTAAAACAATTAACTTTTAGGAGACTGTTCTGAAAAAAGCTGCTTGTTTGATCAATTACATAGACCTCCAGTGTCTACAGGGTATTCTAAGGGCTCATAAAATATTCTGTTATTGTAAAGTAAATATGCAGGACTTACATAGCTGTGCACTCTGACCAGAAGATTTCAGGAGCAATTTTAACTCAAACAGGACCAACGCAACATGAACAGCATGACAACGCAAGCGCTCCGTCCGGAAGAGAAAAGCAATTGCAGCTTCAAACTGTGCTGTCAAGAACAATACTTGGAAATAGAGGAAAGGCTGCTGGTTCATTGCAAAATGTGATTCACCTGAAAAAAACCCAAAACCCAACAACACACAGAGCATAAGTGAAAATGATTTTGCAATCAGAGATCACTGACAATGGAAACTTCCTGTCACAGTGCATCACTATTGTTTATTCAGTGCCAACTGAAACAAACACACTAGACAAAACTGAATACCTAATCACACATCAATGGCTTATCTATAACTGTTTCACTGCAACTATATCATGAAATGCCACAGCAGAAAGACGTATTAAGGAAGTGAAAGAGAACAAACAGTTGCTCAAAAAAGTTCCTTTGTTCTTTTCAGAAAACGAACCATCAGCTCTGAAAGGCTGCAATAGATTCTCCAAAGGCTGCAATAGATTCTCTAAAGGCTGCAACAGATTCTCTAAAGGCTGCAACTTTTTGTCTTCATTTATACTTATGCCAAGTGGTACATATAATGTTAAAAACCTGGATTTTCCTATTCAGTAACACCAATGGTAGCTTATTGTATTTCTTTTCCACTCATTTTTATCTGGGTGTGAGCAATGCTACAAACTAGAAGGCTGTGGAAATGAAATTCTGTGTTTTGGATAGTACAAGTGACCTAATTTTGATTGACTGAAAATGATAACAGCAAAAGGTACTCTCTCAGGTTGTGGATGTTTCTAAAAATTACTGTTATTTGGGTCCCCAGAAAACTGCTTGAAACAGCAATTTAAGGGAAGCAACAAACAATGGATGCGCACAGATAAAATACATGTGGTAATGACTGCTTTTCTGTTCCATATTCCAAAAGTTGGAAGTTTTGCTAAAAGACCTTAGCATATTTACGGTGAGAGAAAACAATGTGTAGTTTAGTATAGATAAAGTACAAACAGCAGCAGTGCTGTTCACAGATGACTATTCACTCTCTGGATTGCTGGGAACACACAGGACTCATTCACTGTGTCTTAGTGAAGTCTACCATTACTCTAGGGAAGCAGGCTGTCCAGGAACACCCTAAAAATGCCTGTCACTAGTGGAGAACGACAGGGTTTATGCGGAGTCTTGGGTTTCTGCAACAACAACTGGTAAGTGCCTTAAGCAGAAAAGCAGAGCCCCAAGTAACACATCTCTTTGTGGTTTCTTACCATAGTCTTCTAGCAGCTGCTTCTGGAACTGTGATAATGTTAGTCGGTCTTGTGGAGAACCTGCACCATTGTCATCGAAACACACTTGGTTCAGCTAAAAAACACATCCAAAAAAAGAAGCACAGGTATTTCAACCTCACCTTGCACAAGGGATGCACTCAGAAGATACTCATTCCATCTGAAGCCCCTCCTAAGATTTCACTAACTGACTAGAAACTACTTCTAGTTATGACACCAGGTCCATCCATTGCTGGGAAGCAAGTATCTCTAAAGGGGGTCCTTTTGTATCAGTCCATGCCATCAAACTCTGATGCTGGGACTCTGAATACTCACTAAGCAATAATTAAAAGCAGTATTTTTTTTACCCAGTCTTAACAAATACATCATTCTACTCCTTTCTGATAAAGGAGAGAAAGGGATACTGACCAGTACCTATCATGCCTCCACCAGAACTGTAAGGACTTTGGACTATAAAGGCATTGACAGTGCTGTCTTCTGCCAATTGACACCAATGTTGCGGCCATAATCTAGCCAGAAAGGAAAATTCAAAAGATCCTCCTTGTAGCAAGCTAACACTTGTAAAATCAGCTGGCAAAGATCAGTGTCAAATGAAGAACACAACACTTCCAAAGACAAGTGTCCCCAAATTAACACCTCATAGTACAGAAAGTCACAGAGCAGCCCTGGGACTCAGGTTCCCAGCCCTTCACTATCTGCAAGGTCAAGTCACATGCATTACATTGATGCAAAACACCAGACCTAGAAGTAGGAAGGTTAGCAGAGCAGTGCAGAAATGCAATACCATTTAGACTTGTTCTTAAAAAACAAGAGAAAAAACAACAAACCACAGTTCCAACTCCACACTTACTTTTAGCCAAAGATAATCTTCTGTTTTATCAGCAACTTCACTCTGGTTATCTGTAATGTCACAACGGCCAATAATACAATAAACTGCCCTTTTGTAAGGGTCAGTATTATTTCTCAGAGCTCGTCTGTAATGAAGACGCAGTTTATTTTCTGTGGCAGGAGATAGTCTAAGAAAAAAAAAAAAGATTGGAGTAAAAGACACAAAACCCCTCCTTCCCTGTATGAGGAAACCTCAAAACAAATCAGTGTAAACATGTGCATATTCACAGCAAAGGCATAATGACAGTAACTACTGGCCAATATTTCTCATACTTTCTGTCGACATCTGTAGGTAATTCTGCACACATAAATTTAAACATGTAACTTAAGTTATGGAGAATCATCTTCAAATTCTCATTGCAGGGGAAAAAAAATACAAACCAGCCTCTTTAGGGGTACATTAATATTGTGGTAGATGAGCTATTTTTGTCTGACTGCTATTTCATAACTTCAGAAAAAGAAAGCTCACAAAGTCTTTAGACATCTTTCAGTTAGTAACTAACAGGTACACAGGTCATTGTACCATGAAGTCTTAGGAGAGACACTTTCATCTTTATCACTAAATACTGTCATAATGTTCTTTGTCATTCTATTTCTTGTACCCTCTTGTAGAGAAATTTACAGAACTAAATCAATAAAGTGTTCTCCTAGACTAAGACATTGTTTGTCAAATCAGTAGGCAGAGTACCTTTTCACAGCTGTAACAAAACCAAAATAAATCAATTATACTGTATCTCATTAAAGTGTTTGTAATGAAAACAATGACAGTAACTTCACTAAGGTTTCTGGAACAATCTTTTTCTAATGAGCACTCCTAGATATTCTCTACAAACCAGATTAATTTATCGAAGAATAACATGGCACACACTACTCTGTAAACAGCAATTTTATTCCCCCCCCCCCCCCCAGTTTGTCCTTTTTTTAAGACATGCAAACTGATATGGTTTTGCTCACATTTTCATACCTGAAGTGCCCTAATACCTTCACCACATTGCAGGATGAGGGATTCCTACATACTAATGAAACTGTCATAGGCTGAGGTGGGATATTACTGTTTCATGTTCTGGCACTTACCTGGGCCCTCCAGTTTCTCCCAATTTCAGCCAGTACCTTAGCACAGTGCCATTCCCCTGAAGGGAGCACAGTTATAATGCAATAGCTGACCGCGTGCTTGTTTGAAATTCATTGCAAGTGGAAAGATAAACAAGATAACCTAAAACACTGCAGCAGAGTTCTGAGCACACCTTAAGATACACTAACTCAACTGCTTGCAACCACATAATCAGTAGTTTGGCCAGAGGCCAAACTCTGTCAAGTGAGGGATAGCAAAAACTGGAAGAGGAGAATAAGCACAAGAAATACAGTGAATGCCTCTAAAGGCCTCTAACAAACACTACTTGCTTTTGTTGTGTGGTATTCTTATGAAAACAGGTGTAGTAAAAAGCGTTCCCCAAAGGAAATTCAACTAAAATAAGCAGCAGGGGAAAAAAAAGACATAGGAATCGTGACAGCAGACTATATCTGATCTATTGTATGCAGTATCCCATTGTTACAAAAGGAAGATCCTACAGTAAAAAAGCAAAGCTACACCACTATATTATTTTTGAAATGTAAATTTTTGCATATTTTCAAACAACTCTTTCTCTATGGAGATTTCTAGACTTCAAAGCCACAAATTAAAATATGCAAACTTCTTACAGGTAGTTTCGGTAGGTAATATAAACACCAGGCAGCCATCACCACCAGAAGAAACCTGAGCTTCTTATATTTCTACCAAGCCACTGATTATTTCACTACTCCACAGCAATTCCCATCCCTCACAAAGATTTTTCCTAGTTCTCGATTACCTTTTATCTTTACTGTGCATGTACTCCTGGAACCACGTTTTAAACTCTCCCAGCTGGTGCTGTGCCCGTTTCACCACGTGCATGGCTGCAGTCAAATCTCCACAGCGCATGCAGTAGTAAATCAGTGCCCAGACAGGATGGCCTTCCACCTCACCATCCTGAAAATGAAGTAAGAAATATTTATTTATTTATTTTAAAAGCAGCATGTGAGAATTAATTTTCATCATTTGCCTCGTTCACTGTTTCTGCCCTTATGCCAGCACACCAATTTTGGTAAAAAATTCTGTTTGTGTTACAGAAGCCAGAGGTCATGAGGTTTAAGTCCTGTGGAAGCTGTGCACATCCTAGCAGCAAAGGATGGGACCCTCTTGCTTGCCCAAGTTTCAGTTCTGAGTGAGATTCTGACAAACCCAGAACTAGTGTACAGATAGCCTCTCCACCCAGGAGGTGAACTTGGATTAGACCACTGAGGTATTAAGAACATTTTTATTGAAACAGAAAGATACCAAACTAATCATGGAACTCAGCAGGTAAGAAAAGGACAGCTAGACTCAGCTACATGCTCTCCAGTGCTATAATTTATTATTATTTCATTTAACTTTTAACTTTAATTTTTCAACCCAGCCTGCCTGTTTATCTGGTAATTTTGCAGGTGCACAACTATGCACTTTCTATTATGTGCAGGTGAGCAGGATTTTATTCAAATTCTTAAAAGGCTCAGGCCACATTTCAGATTAATTAAATTACATATTTAGTCATGAACAGCTGGTGTCACCATCTTACAATAAGTGCAAAAATTGAGAAAAAACAAAGCAGGGAGATTACATAATAATGTATTTTAATACTCAGTTGTTGAAATCTAAAAAGACCACAATTTCTAGAATTTAGAACTCAAAACTACTGAGCACCACCATGCTTCAGGACTAGCTCTGAACTCGAAGTGATTTTGTCTACTATCTTCCAATTTCCTAATGAAAAACTCTATTGAAGGAATAAGAGCCTGCTGCCCTAAAAGCAGTTTAAACAGTAGAAAAACCACCGGAGGCTGCACTAGTTTCCTGGCTGTGCTAGAGCAAACAGATTTGTGTTATTATTTTAGCTCAGCCACTGAAAGTGATGAACATACCTGGAGACCAGGGACAGGTGCAGGGAGTTTGATGTTCAAGAAGCTGCGGACTAGTTGGTAGGTCCCTGGGACTCCACCCAGCTGAGCCTGGTGCAAGTTTCCAAAGACTGTCACAAAAGTGTAATTTTTGTAACTGAAAAACAGCACAAGCAAAACAAACATGAACAGACTGAAATATAATTGCTACAAAAACATCCACTGCCTTTCAGATCCAACAGAATTAGGCATTTAAAGCAAATTACCTTTATGTTCAAACATTATGGTTACAACAAAATGAGGCAAAAACTTCTGTCAATTTAGGAAGATCCTTGTATTCATCAGTCTCAACGGACACCATGTTTGGAGTCCATGGTGTACTGCTCCAGGTTCAACTTTGTTGTGAAGTTCCTCTCATTAGGTTCTCCTAGTACTACGTTAAACTCAATTATGTAACTAGCAAAAAGCCTTTCCATCCTAATTCTTAACTCTCAATCCTGTCACAAAATAACAGTTAAACACCACAGATGTGTTTGTCTCTCCTCCCTCCCCTATGGACAAATACAAACCTTAGGGCCATGGACTTACCAGAAGGAAATCACAGAGAAAAAGGGAATTTAGAAAAAAAAAAAAAAAAAACAAACTGGTAAAGGCAGCTTTGAGAACATCTTCTAAAATAACCGATCAAAGCCTTTAATCAAGGCAGATCAATTTAATATTCATGTTTAGAAGCAGGAGTCTTGGAAGTCTGTACACTGAAGAAATACCTATATAAGCAGCAGCAATAAATTACATGAAGGTGGGGGGTTTTTTTGTTTTGTTGGGGTTTTGTTGTTTGGTTTTTTTTGCAGCACACAATAGACTTGTCCAACAACAGACTACAAAACTGAAAGGCTGTGCTAAACATAAGCAAGTATCAGCGTATCTTGATAACTAACATTATGGCTGAGTTAAGCACATACTCCTCAGGGCTTAAGATCACTGTTTCTCCAAAGCAACTAATGCAAGAACAGCTGTGAGCAGCATTACATCTCCTCCTCATGCGTATGAGAGGCTGGTGAGGCGTGGAAACACCCCAGTATTAGCCAATTCCTGCTAGGAAAGAAAAGCTACAAAGCAAGGCACAGTTGTTTGGTGTTTTTTTGTTTTGGTTTGTTTGGTTTTTTTTTAAATCAAGCCTGAAGGGCCCAATTTCCACAACTGGGAGGGTCATGGGGGAACCGTAAGTAACTGATTTCTAATTTCAGTTAGCAGTTAATGGCACTGTGAAAATTTAGCAAGTTGGATATTTGGCAAATCAGCTTAAGAGTCACTGGCTCATCACACACTGCTGAAACCGAAGAACTGGAAACAGAAGATCCTTCCGATGTGTCAGTTCATCTGTGCACAGGCAGGCATGCCGCCACCAGCCCTGGGTGACAAACAAGTGCTGATGAGGTGTGGCAACCAACTGTTAGGGGCCAAGAAGAGGCTGTGCCAGGAGATGAAAACATCTCTTCCCAGTGTGCTGTATCAGAGCACAGCACTTTCTGGGCTCAGATAACAGATCTATATCAGTAACAAATGCCCACGCACTACACTGCAGCTATTGTTTGCTTTCCACTGCTGAACTAGCCTGCTTGCATTGCATCGGCAGCTACTAGATAAGAGACACTGCAATATCCACATGCACAGTGAATAGGTAATACAGCCATCCAGGGATTCAGCTTTGGGCTGCTTCATAGCCTGCAATTCTCAAAGCATTTTCTTGGTTAAGGAGCTTAGGCCTCCCTGATACTTGCTGATACAGACACTAAACCACCTTCCCGAGTCTGAAAATCATTGCTAGATGTCCCAGCTTCAGCCTCTTCAAATTTTACAAAAACCTTTCAGTGTAGAAATGACATGATCAGAACCTGACTTGTTGCACCAGATTTGTTCCCAGTGCTGTCCTCACTTCCTCCCAGCGCTAGCTCCCAACAGTGATCAGCAATCAGAAAGGGAGTATACAATAGAGGAATTTTTTGTGCAGAGGGGAAGTAGATATCTTTGCATAAGTGAAAAATCTTTACATAAATATTCTATATCTGTCATAGTGATAAGGGCAACATAGAAGAAAGAAAAAAAGGTCTTTGTGTCTTCTAAACAACCTCCCCATAGATTCGAGGCCTTTTTAACTAGAACAGTTTTTAACTAAAAGAGTTTTATACTCAAGTGGCTGCTCTAAGCCCTGCAGGAAAGACAAACAACAAAACACTTCTGTAAGCAGCGAGAGGTAGCTGACTTGTTAGTATGTTTGTGTGCATTACAAAGTCATTCTGGCTTATTATTAAGGAACTCTATTAAACTGTGCTACCCAGAGCATTCACCTTACCTTTGTTCTAGGTAGTGCAGAGCCTGCCTCACGAACTCCATACGCACCTCCATGTTGGTCCGGACTTTCAAGGCATCACTAGCAGGAACCAGGGTAACATCGGTCATTTGTTTCACCATGGCCCACATCTCAGAGATGTTCTATAAACAAGCCATTCCATACAACAGCGATTAGTAGAGAGATGAACAAGCAACACCATTTTGAGCTACACGGTTGTTTTGACGCTTAAAAAAAGCATGAAACCACAAGTGTAATGTCTGTTTATATTTGTAATGGAGATACTGGATGCAGTCATGAAGGTAAGCCAATTCTGTCCTGAAGAATTCAAATTTCCCAGGCTTCTCTGCATGATTCTTGTGCAAGAAGATGCTATAAATACTGTACCTACAATTGTCACCCACGATTGACAATGATTTCCAAAACTAGGTTGGGTGCTTGCTGCTCAGACTCCTTCCCCATTTCCAGCTTGTACACCCCACTCAATAAATACCACAACATCATCAGCTTTCCATATAAGCAATTGCTCTGGCTGCCATAGGAAATCTGTGTGATCAGCTGTGATAGGAAATATCTGAAGGACACTGAGCACTTGGACAAAGACTCAGGTCTGAAAAAAAATGTTGAAAGCCATCCAGGTCTGCTCATTCATAAGGACAAGATTGTATTAGTATTTCTAGGACTGAAGTCTCCCTGCTGAAACAGCAAAATACTGAGAAGTAACAGCACTGTTAGCTCCAGCAAGGGCAAGCATTTGATCTTGGTGCTTCAAAGCAGCAAGAACATTCAAACTCACCACGTTGTCACCTAGCAAAATGAACAGAGTTGTTCAAAGCAAAGATGCACACCTGTAATTCAGATCTGACTGAAGCATTTGCCCCTCATCTTCTGAACAGCTTTTTGCTCTCTCCATGTGCAAAGCTTTTTCATGACATGACTCTCCTGCAGTATTCTCCTCCAAGCATTCTCAAACATGGCCAGGTTTGTACATTTGTTTTTTGGGGGTGGATCATGGCAATGCAATTAAAAGAGTGGGAAAAAAACAAAGGCAGATCATTGGTTTAAAGTCAACCCTAGGGGCTTTATGCTTTGCTATGGAAGCCTGCTTCAGCTCTAGCAGGGTCTGATAAAAGACCCTTTACCTACAGCTAAATACATTCAAAGGATATTAGGAGACCACATTTTGAAAACAAAACACAACAGAACCCATTTAAAATGAAAAGCTATTTTTTTCCCAACAGCTCATCACTCATGATAGGACACTGCAGTGAAACCAGGTTCTTTTCTTCCTCACTGCGTTAAGAAATTTTCACCATGACCAAGTTCATCAGAGGTGGGCCCTGCTGTACTAGAGAAGACTCCAGTATTGGCTTTGTGTTTTCTGTGGAGCCATGCATTTATTTTATTTTTTTGCAATATCAGTATTTTTTCACTAATGTCAGCAGGCTGTTAATCACAGCTGAAAACAGATTAAATACATTTCCTTATGTTAACTCACTGGCAGTACCTTATCATCCAGTTCTGCAACAGCAGCGCAAAGGTCCACCAGGTTAGGCTGCAGATGTCCATTCACTATCTTCTCATTATAAATATAAATCTGAAACATATCGCAAGTAAGCAAGTTTAACAATATGTATTACTCCCCTTCCCCCTCCCCAGCCACAGAAGCAAGATCTGAACCAGGCTTCAAAAACAGAGTGCCCCAGCAAGTGTCTTCTGCTTCCCGCCTGCATTAGCCACTTCTAATCCAATGCAAGAGGAATGGGCATCAGCACCAACCCGCTTCCACAACACACCAAATCCCCAGGCCTGCCTGAAGGCACCCAGCAATCCAGCTGTTCAGGGGTTCTGCACGGCAAAGCACTGCATTGAATGCCCAGTTAGATTAATTACAGCTAATTGTTGGAGGACAAAGATTCATAAGAGACCTGACAACTGGAGGCTGCCATATTCCCCTGTATGACAGCCTCCTACCTGCTGACACAAAAGAAACTGAATTTTGCTGCTTTGTGGCAGTATTCAGGGAAATACGTCAGGGAAATGAGAACAGAAACCCGGCCTTTCAAGACCTGCCCATAAATGTATATATACATGCACCCCTTTTGATTTAGATCTTGGTCTTAATTTAGCTACCTCTACTATTGTTCATTTTACTCACAGCCCAAAGACCTTCCAGCTATGTCTGAAAACAACCATTCTCAATGCTAGAAAGGCAGTGCCATTGTACTTTAAGTCCCTTTTGCATGCACTACCACTACTTCAACATGCCCAGCGTGCAAACAAGATGCAGAGCTTAGGACTGTGACCAGAATCTAGCATCAGTGAAATCATGTATGTCAACTTCACTGTGTTTCAGTGAAACAGTTTGAACTATCCATGAAGAACAATTATTCATTTCAGTGTGATTAAAACATATTTCATGACCAATAATAAACTGAAACAGCATGGACTGCCTGATCTCCAGGACTTCTAACTACCCACTGAAACTACAGGAGCCCCATATCCAGTGCTGAAACCCAGGTGTTTTTGCACTCAGACAGGGTGATGTTAAGGACAGCTCAGCCAGGCCAGCTTCTCCAGAGGGCATGCTGGGAGCACATGGCGATTGCACCAAGTTTTTGGTAGCAGAAGCCTGGCCATGAACACCACGTTTCCACAGCACATCACAAACAGCCTGCACACAAACCGTAAACCTGACAAGAGCCCACCTGCCCATCCATGGGGAAGACATGGTGACTGCAGCTACCCCTGGAACTAGTATTGCTAGAAAGGCTGGGCTTCCCGTATTCACAAAACATCAGGGAATAATGTTGATAGCCTCAAACTACAGACATAATTATGCTATATAGAAGACCCTCAATGCAGGTATATTACAGTAGATATGAAACAAATTAATGTACTACTACCACTAAATCAAATGTACACTTTATCAGCACAACCATGCACCTTGCTTTGCAACTCATTTCTTCACAGTTACCATAACTGAATGCAGCCATAGAAAAACAGACGTACAAGCTGCTATCTGGCTCAGCAAAGACTGAGCCAATGTACACAATAACAGTAATTGTGTGCAAATTAGCAATGCCTTGTCTACGTTGTTTCACATATTCTGTTTTGAAAAATCAAGTCCTTCTCTTTCATTTTGTTTCCACCAGCGGTGGTAAACAGATTGTCTCAAATAACAAAAGTAACAAAATGGTTATGTAAAGTTTTATCAGTTTTTCCTGAAAATTTTCAGAGTCTAATGCTACCAGACATAGTAATTCATAGCTGATGCACTAAAGCTTCTCAAAAGCAATGCCATTAAAATGGGATATAATTTGACAAACATCAGGATTAAGACTTCAGCATGTTTCTTTCTACACACGCACATCAGAAAAGTGATTCTCCACATGTGAAAATGAAGGGAATAGAAAGTCTTCATTTGCGTACAATTACACATTAACATGAATTCTAAAAAAAAAAATATTTTTTTTGAAAGGTTAAAAGAGTTTCAATTTACTACATGAGCATAAATGATTTGTACAGCCATATATGGTGTTCAGGATCTCCTTTTGACAAAAAAAAAAAACCACCCTGTAGCAGACAGATGAGTACACTTCTAAAAAGTCAGGCTAAATTTCTGTATTTTTGAATTGCGTTTTAACTCCAGGCAGACATTTTCATGTTTTACCTACCGTATCTTCTTACACGCTATGCCCACAGATATTTGTTTTTTGGAGAGAGAGAGGTGGGGAAAATAAAGTTTAACTACAGTTTTTCATTTCCACTCACCTGACGAGCATATGCCATCTCCACGTTGTCCAAAGAGCTGCGACCTGGAGGACCCAACTCACCAATGTAGCTAGGCTGTTCAATGTAGCAAGTAAGAAGATATAAGGTATAAAATTACTGCAGTGCGTTTTACCGATATAGCTACTGTGAAGAACAGCAGCAAAACCATGTTCCTGACAGAACTAAGAACAGGGTTTTGGACTATCTACAGAGTAAAATGCATAGTCTCACTGCAATACCCCATTATCTTCCCAATATAGCTTAAACTTTCTAAAGTGACAGAAATCCTCCTTATTCACTGCACAAACCAACCATTAGCTCTCTAGAATTAGGCCATCAGTGTCTCTCGATAGCATCTTATAATTTTAATTCTTTCATTTCTTCAAAGGTTGCTTATCGTCACATTAGTGTCTTGCTGCAAAGCGTCTAGTCTGAACCTCCATCACAGCAAGGACACAGAATTCAATGGACCAGCTCAAATGGATGCATTCTAGCAAATCTGACACTCCAGTTTTGTCCCAGTACCATGGCACAGACACAAAATGGGACTGCAGCATTTAGTTATTTGCTGAAAAGTGCCCCACTGCTGGTCTGCTGCAGGAGGAAGAAGGATGCTGGCAACATCCTGACCTGAAAAAAAAGTCATCTTTCTACCCATAAAGACTATGCCAGGATTGAGATATTTTCAGAGCAGGGAGAGACAGCTGATCAAGGCATGGCATGGAGAATTCATAGTCTTATAATAGTCTAATGTTGCATAAAGCTATTCTTGTAAGTATTCGCTACAAATCACAGGTATGTTTTCAGTATAGCCACCACTGAACACGGATGTTCACCACTCCGGAGGAAAGAATACTCCCAGTTAAGTATGCAATACTCTGTGATGTTTCCTGCTTCCTAAAAATGTAATTCTTCATTTCAGCATCAGCATTGCAAGTCTTGGATTTGAAAAATAAAGTGCAATCATTTTAAAGACAGATCCCTTCAAGGTAAACAGTCCTTTAATATCAGTTGCTTTATAAGCAGTGCTACAGCCATGATGGTCTGAAGATAAAAGCAAGACAAGCTCAGTATAGAAGCATAATACTTATTATGAAGCCAACTGACGTAGCTGGGGCAAGCAAAGAGGAACAGACAAGCTTTCAGAAAAGCAAGCATGTTTTTAGGTCTGAAACTGAAGCAGCAGCCTCTGAATTTCAGGCTCTGAACCCAAAAGCTCATTTGACTCTCCCAGGTGTGGTTGGTCTGATAACAAGATGTCACCTCTGCACAAACCTTGCTCAGCTTACTTCAGGAGTCTAACTTAGGCACAGCTATGAGGATCTAAGCTGGTTGTTTATTTCCACCAGGAGAGAGGATGCAAAGCACATAAGCTAAATACTGAAAGTGGCTGAGCAAACATTGAGAAAGGGCATTGCTGTGCCTTGGTTTGTTACTGTATAACTCAAGTCCATCAATACTCCTCTAAACTGGAATCAGTAACTTTTTCCAAGAAAGAGCAGGTAGATCTGCAGAGTTTTAAAATTAAGCTTTTTACCATCAAAGTCAGTTACGGCTAGCTGCACATCCTCATTAGTTGTTATACTGCACCTTAGCAATACTGTCAAATAGCTTTACTTTTTCTTACATTGTTTACCCAGAAGGTCAGTACTTTATTTAATAGATAGGATCACCTTTGAGTATTGCTTAAGGACATGCTCTAGTCTTTCCTGGAATAGTTCAGCTAAATGTGAACAACTTGCTACCTGTACAAACAACATAAAGCCCAAATGCAATGGAAAAAACATTGTTCTCACTTTCAGTTTAATCGGCTTTAGTGTTCAGCTTTGCTGACACCTGTCAGGCTGCAGCACAGCAGGACCAATGTTCCTACCATGACCTGGCTTGTGTGGATTTCAGGAAAAGATCCAAGAAACGAGTAGCTTTTCTCCAGATGGTGTCATCATTTGGTTTCTTGTTTCAAATGAGGACGAAATACTGACAGGGTCTTCAAAAGAATCTCACTTTTTGAGAACTGTATCCCAACTTTGAAATTAAATAATACAAACATATGAACTTCCAGACATGTTACTGATAAGTCAATGACTGAACAGTCTCTCAGTCATTCCCAAACACTTATAATTTTAATTTGAAATCAGTCCAAGCCAGGTTATCTTCTATTGTCTAGGACCCCCCTTACATTCATGAGCATATGTTCTTGCAAAGACAATGGCTCTCCAATGTCCCAGTCCAGGAGTTTTGATCAGGAAAATGTTCGCAATTTAAAATTTAAAGACAAATAAAGTGACACAATTGCAATGGCCAAGAAGCTGTTCTGAGTTAGCTAGGAATTTATATCTGAACATAAGGGCACTGACTTCTACTGAGAAATTTTAAGAATTTTGTGATATTTGTGATTACTGCTTTCTGCCTAGCATACAACAGTTGATTACAGAATAAAAAATACTCAGTTCTGTCTGTCCCTGATATAGTGAAATATAAATGAATGAAGGTATCAAACATGAACCTGGACGATCCTTTAAAATTGCTGGAAACAGTTTATTACTGCATTAATTTTTCAGTAATAGTGCTATTTAAATTATGTCCAACCTGATTATAAAATCATGCAGATGCATTTAGACCTTAGGAAGTATAAAAGTGCCTTACAAAATACCCCCAAAGAAATCCCACTTTTTCTTTTTGTAACTGAACTTACACTAAAAATATTCTTCACAGTCTTAATGGATACCGATATTTAGAAGCATCTGTGTTTTTCTTTCAGCACTAAATCATCTGACACAAATTCCTTTAAACCCACCTAAAAATGACAAATTCTTTGTTCTAAAGAACAAAGAAGCTGTTAAAGCAGGTTTCCTGGGAAACAGACGTGATGGCAGAAATAGCGCTTTGCAGCTTTCCCCTATGCTGTACCAGATAAATTGCAGTTATTTAAAGTAACACTAAATTATGGACGTTGTCATTAATTACTGATGAGGTTTCATCTTCTAAAGCAAGTGAAGAAGGGTACATTGTGACTTAGACTTTTCAACCAGTGCCCAAACACCAGAAACATAACGACTGGGGCTTTGTTTTGTGAATCTGGTTCCTTTTTCTCCTGCTGCTGCTGCTTTGCAGCACCGAAGAGCATCCACATGGCTGCCAAGAGAGTGAAGTATATGACTGATGCGTTAAAACCCACAGGGGTAAGGGTCTCAATTCAAAAGTGCACACCTGAAACTAAGAAATAACTGCTCTGGGGTTTGGGTTTTCCTTTCTCCAATTTTAATTTTACCCTAACCATTATGAATTGAGGATCACTTAAGAATAATCTGCCACAGCTGAGAACTGCCACATTGAAATTAAATTCTTTAAATGCCCACTGACTTGGCACTTCAGCAAAGAAAAAAATTCAGGAACTCCAGAATTTGTCTTGCTTTTCTTTCATATGTCAAGAGCCACGGAAGCAAGCTTATTTCCTATTTTTCCCATCTCACACTTGCATTCTGGCTTCATCTTTGAATTATTAAACTGAAAAAAAGCACTAGCTCACTGAACTATCTCATGGCTGTGCTAAAAGGAAATTTCAAAAGGAAAACTAAAGCAGCGAGTCAGAGTGGGGAAGGTCATTTCCAATCTTTATCCTGAATTGCAGAAACGGAGAGTTGCACAGGCAATCCTTCTGTAGCTGGCAACCAGAGTCTAAAGAAGCATGCCCTACATGGGGGGGGTGGGATTTGGGGAAGGGAGGGAATATCCTTTGGTGGCAAGTTGGAACTTATGAAATTTTTAAGCAAGGAAAAGGTTATGAAAGATGTGTTGAAAACAGCAGCTAGGTGCGTAATAGAAGAATCATGTTTCAGGTCAGGTTCTCAAGCTTAGCTGGAGCAGCAAAAAGAAAAACAGAAAAGTGGGTAATGCACAAAGGACTGCAGAAGTGCAAGTACACACACATATCTTTCTGCATCTCTAATCTGATATTGCTTAAATGGCTTGTGCTGTTTTTATCAACCACATTTACTTCTCTCTGCCCTGAATTTAGGTCTTTACAAAACATTCTTCAGAACTGTAACATTTATTCTGAATATTATCCATTCATGAAAGCAGCAGCTATACTGCACTGCCATCACATTTTTATCTTTTAAATTCATTTAGCCTAACGATGCTGCTTTTCAAAGGAGTCCTCCTTCATTTGTACTCAGCCAAGCATTCAGCCTCACTTGCACACCAAACCGTGTGCATACAAAGATGCATTATTCATCACCCTCATATGCATATGCACATTCCTCAGCAGAAGTCTGGGCAGACATTTTGTCAGCACTCCAAATGGCTTGGCCAGTAGATGCAGTGAATAACTAGGCAGGAGATCGAGCTGGAGAAACACCATCCATATACACTGAGGTGCAGCAGGGGAGCAGAGAGCATCTTGGAGTCCTTAGGATTTAAGGGATATGAAGATGTGATACAGAGGGGCAGAACGGAAACCAAGAGCAACAGTGTCTCTCCATCACTGCACGAGCGGGTTGCTTGACAGCAGGAGTGGAAAAGCTTGGGCTGGGGGTGGAAGAAAGAAAAACATGGAATAAAAGGACAAAAGAAATGCCTCGGCACCTAGTGGAACAAGACTCGGAACAAATACCTTGAGAGCATAGGTGTTTGATATCTTGAAAACAAAACTGAGTCTTTGCTTCCTTTTTTCCCCCCAAGAAGTACCTTTTTATCAGCTCTGTTCTTCCCTTACAGGGAAGGAGGCCAGGCTGGAGGACAAGGGGGAGCAGAAAACCCTAATAGCAAGTCCTCTGCTAGTTTCTTTGAATCATGAGCTTTCCCTGTTAATTGGTCTTATTTCCATGAATAATGTGTTGGTATTTCACTCTGCCCAAATTAGCTTGCCCAAAGCTTGAGAATTGGCTTGCAGGCAGACCGGCCCCCTGCTGCATTTGGATCTGTGCCTTTTCAGTTGATTCTCTGTCTCCAGAGGATATCAATTAAACCTCTACTATACAGGCTGTGTCTGTTTGTGTCACACACACACAAAAAACTTATTTGACTGGAACAAGGCTTTAGAAGAACAACCTGCTGTGGGGAGGTTAGATAACAGGCTTTTAACACAGTAGATGCACTTCAAACCTCTCAGACCTTTGACTTCTTGAGGCTAAGACTAGAATATATCAAGGATTTTAAATGCTCTTGAAATGACATACTGATACTACGAGGGCTTTGAAACAGAGAGTGGAGTATTACTGAGTGATAATGTACATTGAGTCATTCATGAAAAACATTAGAGGGGTGCATTTTTTTCCCCTCTTGCCTCCCACCAATTTCATGCTTGGCATCTCGAGTGCCATGGACTGGGGATAGTGTCAGTTTGACACAAACATCAGAAAAGGGGTTTTACCTTTTCAGAGTAGGTTATTAAATTGCTTCTCCTAGCAGTTAATATCAACACTTTGAAGGGAAAAGCCCACACCAGTAACTCACACACAAATCAAAGATGTTAGAAGCTATCAGAATAGCTGCCAAGTCTTCAGTCTCACATCCTAATATAATAGGATAGTTGTTCTAGTTTTAAATTAATTCAGCCTGCATTATTTAGCATTTCTAATATTGAAAAGCTGGACAACCTTCCAAGGAGTCACAGTAAAGTATCCATAAAATACTTTCTGGGGAAGACAGCTTCTATAAAAAGATGTATGCTAACTGGAATTAACCTATATTTAAAAGAACAGTAATCAGAAAGGGACATTTCATTAACAACTTTAATTATTTCCAAATCCCTATACAGGTCATACCCCATTAACACCAAGGGCTTTTTTTATTTTAATGTACTGTGCAGCTCTCTAAATCATTCCAATGAACAAGATTTTTTTTTATTTTTTTTAAAAGGGAGGGGTGAGGAACATGGCTATAAAAAACTGGGCCTGTTCTGTGGCCTGAAAGCATGGCAACTTGCATTCCCCCATCCTCTATCACGTCTCTTCTCAAGGTTACAGTTTTCATGGAGCATTGTGCAGGGGCTGTCATGTAACTTCGTGCCCCAGGGTTCTCAGCTGATGTCTGATGCCTCTAGCTCAGAGGAGCAGAGTTTGCAACTCCACGTGTAACTGTGCTTTACTTGTGTAACGAGCACTTTCTTTAAAAGAATAAACTTTAAAGTTTTAAGTTGTAACAGAAGATAAGGAATATTTTAAGGTGCTAGTCAATACCTTTCCATGTTAAACATGGGGTCAGTCTTGCCCAAAGGATTTGGTCACTACTGGATTAACCTCAAATTGATGAAGACTAGAGGTCTTAGCAGCACAAAATTTTAATCTGCACTGCGTGAGACAGCAAGGTAAAAAGGAAAGCATGCTCTTTGTTGTTGTTATTGCTGAATATTCATTTGGTACTTCATCAGCCTCGTAAGAAAAGCCGTAAGTCCCAGCTAGCACACAGTGATAAAAGAAAGAGACACTCTAAGACTTATGTGTGAGCACAGTTGCACCTGAGAAACTGTCTGGTCTCATTAGCATTGCAAAGGTTTCCTGAAGGTGAAGTTCACCCCAATGTGTTTCCTGTCCTCTGGGTATATTGACCTAATATGTGTTAGTGTGAACCAAGTTTACAGCTTGCATGTATGTTGCTTAAAACATAGCTTCAGCAATAGGAGCTCCATTGCCTGTACCTATCAGTCAATAAAAACAATCATAAAGGTTAGATATTTCGCTAGACAGTGCATTCTGCTAGTCACAGCCATTTGGGATTAAATAGAGATTTGATATTTCTCATTTTCACACAGTTGTAGCTACAGAATAATTCAGAGGTGGTTTCCACAGCTGTGTACATGCCATGTATGACTACGCACAGAGTTTAGAAAGATCAAATTACCTCATTTTCTTGGGTGAAATCGAGAGCATCTTCCCCTGATGCAAGCAGAGTATGAAGAATCCTTTGTTTCACCTGTTCCCATTCAACCAGCATTGATTCTCGGTGATACTCCTCAGCCATAGCAAAAGTCTGTTGGTGAAGAAGAACCAAAGCTAAGAAACATATACGAACACTAAACAGCCTAGCTCTGCTACTAATAGACCAGCTCAAAAATTAAACAGAAAATAGCAACTAGATAAATCAACCAGGTCAACCCTCAAGAGCTAATGATGTGCTGCATACTGTTTTAACAGGCTTCCTTTCAGGTACGAGGGGATTCAGAAAATAAGTCTGTGTGGCATTAAGACAACTCTCACATACCCCGGTATGTGAGCTGGTAAAACAGGGAATCTGTGTCTCTTCCATGGTACTGCAATACACACAAAACTTAGCAGGCTGGAAATCGATAGGCTTCTCTCTTTAATTTAGCAGCATACACACAATATCCAGGTCATTACAGATCCGCGTGGTTTCTCAAGACTAACTTCTCTAATGGCAACTAGTTTTTCACCTCCCTGGAGGCTATAAAGGTTTGACTTACTGCGTTCTTAACAAAGACATGCTTATTGCCCATATTTCATTTTCAGGTCCTTACCAGCATATTTTTCTTTTAAATGGGAAATAGGATAAAAGTATTAAGGAAAATTAACAATTGACAAAGAATCAGAAGGTCTCTATCCTCAGGAACGTAACTCAAGAAAGCATGTAGGAAAATCATATCCCCAGAAAAAAACATCCTTTTATCTTTAAAATGGCTGATGTGCTACATTGTCTTCAGATCCAATTGGGGCACTCATGGAAGGGAACAGCTCTTCCCCTCAATATTCCTTATTTTGGCAATAGCATTATGATAGAGAAGATGCTTCACTACCTTTCCTGTTATTGTCAGGGTGATGCTAACAAGCAGCCTCAGGTATAGTGGGACAGGAAATAAAAATACTTCCACTAATTCTAAATAGAGAATAAGCTATATTGGATCTTCCATTTCCTTCCCTTTCCCAACCTTGTCTGTCTTTCACATAGCTTTGTGCTGCAGTATACATAACTAAATATCTTGGTTGGCTGAATAAGTTTTTCATTTCATTATAGCCCACGGATATTGTCAATTAAGGGGCAAAACGTTCCCAGTATAAATGAACTGATAAGAGGCAGTGACATTTGGAAAACATTTAATTATGGTGCATGCATGCAGCTAGAGCATAAGATTTGTATTTCTTTGTTTTCTTATATAAATTCACTTCATACTTTCATGGTAGAATATAGGTCTTATCCTTACCTTCACTATAATCATTTCAACAGGGTTTTAAATATGTTACAATAATTACAGTACAATTATATGTAATTAAAATAATTTAATAATGCTTAAGTACTATTTCTTACCATTTTAAAGAAACACAGGCTTGGTTCTAAACCTGATGACCCAAGTGTACATGGAGGGAAACAACTCTAACATAAGCACTAGAAAGCATGCAATGATATTTCCAAGCAGCAGTTTTAAGACAAACAACAGGAAGCATTTCTCCACACTGCATAATGCAATTGTGGAAATCATTGCCCCAGAACATGACAGATACCAAAAGTATAAATAGATTCAGAAACAGGATCAGATGAATTTCACATCATAAACCAACTTCCAGCTCAGAAAAATCTTCGAAACAGCTATTTGCTTGGAGGTGAAGAGACAACAGATGAACAGGGGAAGGCTAACTCTGTCTTTTTTTTCTTACAGACTGTCTAAGTACTGGTCCTTTTCAGGGGAAGAAAACTGGACTCAGCAAACCCTAAGCCTAAGTCACAACTCTTGCTCAGCAAACCCTGAGCCTAAGTGACAACACTTACTTTCTTATTGTAGCATTTTCCTTTGTGGTGCTTAAAAAAAACCCTTTTTTCTCTTTCGTATACAAGATGTCCTTTGGACAATGTGATGCATTATGGTGCTCTGGCTCTTCTACAGACGCAAGAATTAAACCTTGCAGCAATTCTGCTGCATAGGCCTGAATGGGGTAATATGTACTTCAACGACTCCTTTAACCTGGAGAAACAGCTACAATAAATACACTGAGTGTCATCACTGTACAGGAAGCCAGCGCACAAGGCACTTCTCGGAGCAAAAAAGGAAATAAACCCCATGTACTAGGCATTATCACCTCTAGAAAAGGCAGCATCCATGCAGAGAGGGGGCTGGAGTGAGTGTGCTGTGCCTTACGAACAACAGCTTCTCTGTTCAAACAGATTTAACACTGTGAGCCTCCCAACCCTAAGAAGTACTGCAGCTGAAATAATGCTGACAAGTGTTTCTTCTGCAAATTCTGAGCAAGTATTTCCTAATGTCTAATTTTTCTATATTCTCAATACTGTCGTCTTAAATTCCACTAGTTTATTAAATATCTAATTTATTAACTCCTTAGGGGACTCCCCCATATATATTTTTTTACAGGAAAAAATGATGCTTGCTTCCAACTTACCCTCTTCCTAGACTCTTCAATGGCTGACAGCAACGCATTATCTTTTTCATTCTTCAGGAATCCCTGCAGAAAAGGGGAAACAGAGCTTCAGTCAAAAAATCAGCCTTGCACTAACATCAGCTACATATTGTAGTACTCAGCTCTTTCAACTCTGAGAAGTGCTCCCAACTCTCACCCCAATCCACTCCTGCAAAGTTTAAAGGTCACTTTACTTCACCAGAGGTACAGCAAGATGCCCATACAGAGCAATGTGAACATGAAAATGCATTAATCCCCTGTTTTAATATGCATTAAATCCTACTGAAATGTCCTGCTTCTATTCTCTTTTATCTCTGTGTCCCAGCAATTGCTTCCTCTTGCTCTCCATTTGAGGGAGCTAGGATGAAAGCTGGTAGGAATGATAAGCCAAGATAAGATTGTTGGACTTGAGTATGTTGAAAAAAAATATAAAAAAGGTTTTGACTTGGCAGCTTCAGGCAGGAGTGGAGCTCTTAGAGGCCTGACAGGAACTGTGAAAAAGAGCCTTAAAAATAGTCAGCTGAGGAAGGATGGAAATAACTAAACAGTTGGAAAGCATACAGGAAAAGTTTACCGCACAGCCTCTCTCCATGCATATAGCTGGAGTGGATGAAAAATAATACGTAAGAATTGTATTTTTAATTTTCAGTGTATCAGTAAATCTCAAAGAGATCAGGCATACATGAACAGAGTGATTAGATGAGCTGTTAGCTCCTTATCCCAAAGGTTACTTTTGTGACCCATACTAGGAAACGTACGATATTTTGAATTTTAAACAAATAGCCATGGGGTAAACTGCAGTAACACACACAGACGACAAACAGGAAATGTTTATTACACCCTAACTTGAATATCTTTATTTTGCATTTTCACTGTTACATTGCCAATTAAACAAACAAAGCTGATTTATACTCCCAGACTTCAACTTAATCATTATTCAAATCATAAAAAAGGAAAAGAAGCCTTTGTCTCCCTCTGAAGTAATCAACTATAACATTACCAACTCCATTAAATGCTAATATCTTAAGAGTCTGCGTGCTTACTCCACAGCTCTAAAATTAAGAGCCGCTAACAAACCCAGGGAGTGGGAATTCAATGTATCATGCTTTATGCATTTGCAACAAGGATACACAATCGCAGCAGTGTCCAACTGAACTTGGTAGCAATAAGGAGGTTTTTGTGCCCTTCATTCCCCACATCTTCCTGCAAATAAATGGTTCCTGCCCCAATAATCTGACAATATGCAGCGATCCATACAACCTAGGTAGAGCTTAGGATCGATTGCCAGAGGAGCAGAGATCCTGTGGCAGAACAGAAACTTGCTGTCATAGGGATTTGAACCTTTGGAAAAATATATTTACAGTAGGTCTTAGAAACAGTTTGGCAGTAGTACTACACAAAACCACAGGTATGACAGATTGCTACTTAGCTCTGGGAGGTGAAGAGGGTTTGAAATCTCCCCAAAATGAAGAAATCTGGCAGGAAACTCTGCAACACAGGTGTGCTGTCTGCCTTCCTGCTACCCAGACCTAGTATGTGAAATAAAGGGTGTTACACCCTTCCCTTCTGAAATATATAAGGGCAACAAGCATTTGAAGTATGGGACAGCCTGTGACCCCCTTCAGCTGGAAATAAGAATGTCACCCCTTTTTGTATACCAGATGGAGAATGAACTGCCATCCTCCGAGACAAATGTGCGACACAATCCCCCCATAAACAGCCCTTGAATTAAATACAGAAGAGAGCAGCCACTTCTACACAGCCTATTCTTCATTTCATCGTCCACCATGCCCCGCTTTATTTTTAGACAATGCCCACAAAGGAAGTGCAGTTACAATCTGAAAAAGGGAAGCTAAATTCAGATCCTTGCACATGTCTGGGGGCCAACTATTACAGCAGTTGTCACCAAGTGAAGGGCTGCCGCAGTCACCTAAGTGAGCCAAGACCTGAACTCGGCTCCGCACAGGAAAGGTGGGGAGGTATGGAGGCAGGGTTTTGTAAGGTTTGTCCATATCTGCATGGGTACAAGGACCTTGGGAGGGCAACAAGGTGGGTTTTTTTCCAGTTACTTTTCTATTGTATTTTATTTCTCTGCCTCCAACCTGAGTTGGAAAAAAATTATCTGGAATTACAACAAGCAGTGCTTTCAGACCTTCAGAGCACACCCCAACATATAAGCAGAAGACACAGCCACATTTCTGATGGTAGGGATTTGAAGCTGCAGAGAACACTGTGTGTTTGCCATATCCTAACAATGCTGCTAATTTTACAGGCAAAAAAAAGCCCACCATCTCCAAGACACACCTATCAGGATGCGATGGAAGGTGCTAAGCACACTGAGCCAGGCACCGCAGCCTGCAAAGGTCCTGGGTGGCCTGGCTCCCTGGTTGCTCTGTGAGCACTGGGCTCCAGAAAGCCCCAAGAGATACAAGTCCTACCTTACTGCCCTTGGTCCTCCCCTCTCTCCTTGGTGAGATGTGTGCCCTGAGTTGAGCAGGTACCTGCCTAGAAAGGTACACAGCAATGATGGTAATCAGAAGAGTAATGTAAGATGTGCTTGAACTTCCCTTGAAGTCAGTAAATCCAGGCTGAGTATCTTTCTTAATGAAACCTCCCAGCTCCCAGGGAGTTCACTAGGTCTGTTTAAGGGATTACATTACACCAAATGCCAATTAGGGGATCATAATTGTCTTTTTCAATCTCAAAAACTACTCCTTCAGCAAATGAAAATCCTCACACATTCCAAATAATATCTGTAATGCCTCACTGAGGAGAGGTACATTTTAAAAAGGTTGCCCTATGCCTTGTGCTAAACATTATGACTGTAGCATGACAACTGCTGTTTCAGTTAATTACAGGCTAATTGTTAAACCTCAGAAGAGGGAGTTTCAGTAGCTGATGCTGGGGCTTCTGCTACTGCTCATGAGACTGCTTCTGCTTAGTTAGGCCAAAAGAGAGCTCCAGGGTTTGTCACTCTAGGCTTTGGTGGCCAAAATTTCACATGTTAAAAGTCAGGAGTGTCCAGCTGCTAGAACAGTATTTATTCCCTTAGTTTATTGCATTGCCACCTAGTGGTGCACTATGCTCTGGTCACTGGACATTCAGGTGTCACGGAACACACACAAATGTCCATCCGCTCTAAGAAAAAGCAGAGCTCTCTGGAACAGGGATGGGCAGAAAGATGGAAGAGATGCGCTTTACGCTTGAGAATTTTGGTCCTCAAAAATCCCAGGCCACGTAGCAGCTTTAAGGGTTCACATATCTCTTAAGTCTGGGCTTTGAACGGTGCTGGTTGTGCTCACGGAGTTACATGTGCCCTAAAAGCTTTCTGCAATCCCAGAGGCCAAGTTTGACTTTGCCATGAATGCTTGCAGACTGCAACAAGGATACAGAGGTATGGCGTTCAGCACACACAGGGAGTACATGACCCATATTGCAGGAGCCACCCTCTGTGGGGAGATGCTACTGATTGTACAACGAGCAATGAGACATTGCTTCATATTCAGTATCCAAAGAGAGAAGCAGGAGGAAAACAGGGATATTGTTAGGAGACAAAGGGCTATTTCACAGTGACAGATGGCCAAGATAGGAATAGCTAACATGAGCATCGCTAAAACTCAGAGGTGAAATCCTCACCTTGCAGCTCTCCGTGCACAAGCTCTGCCATTGCAGGGATCCCAATGTAGCCTGGATTTTGCTTGAAAATGAAAATTTATCTTACTTCCCCGAGGCAGGTTTACACAAAAAGCTCACAGAGCCCTAATGTCACATCACGCTGTCTTGCTTTAGTGAATGGCATTTAATTTTCCTCTCTGTTACTGTGGGACTCCCACACATTCTTCCTGTGTCTAGTTTGGAAGGAAGGAGCACAAATCTTCTCCATCACAGGTCCTCTGCAACACTCACTGCTGAATGTTTCCTACACACGCTTTGTATGATATCTGATGAGATGGCATTTGCTAAACAGGGTCATAGGTGCTCTCCCACCTTCAGTTTCCCATTTTCCAGCTAGTCCCACTTATTCTTGCATGTCTACTGGCTCTCAGCACCTTCCCCCAGCACATTCCAGTTCCTCTTGGATCTCTTACCCCTTGGATTCCAGTCAGATCTTCTCACATTCTCCCCTCTCTGCTGAAATCCAGTCCCACTCTGCTTTGCCCAAGGATGGTTTACCACTGGAAGGGCAGGACCCCTGGAGGCTGCGCCATTTCCCTGTTCTCACCATGCTTCTTGCTCCACTGTCATCTCTCATCTCAGGCAACCACTGCCTGACACAGGCTGATGTGACAGGAACCAGCACCTGCCTTGCTCCAGCCTGAATTCCAGCAAGAAAGTGTTCCAGTAGCTAATTCATTATCAGTACGAAAGGGCATGCATGCACTGATGGTCTCTTTTTGACAGGAGATTGAAAGTCTCTTCCATTTACCACAGTAAATGAGGTTAGTAAACTCTCTCCTGGCTGATAGAAGTCTCTTAATTACTCCCATCAGCCAGGCCATACTTCTAATACTTGATCTCAGTATTCAAGCTGTCAAGAGAAGGCAAATGTTGCCAAATAGTATACTGAGACCTTGGATGTTGACAGCAATGCTTACTTTTTCACTGGCAGGAGAAGAAAGGAGAAAATGAAATGAACAATCTGGGGCCATTTCAAGTCAATTGCTCTTTGATTAAAATATTTCCAAGTGCTGGATTTCCAGTAAATCCAGTGAATCCTGTAAAGGACCAGCAGGAATAATGATTATATAGTTAAAAAAAAAAAATCACTCTTCAAGCAATGGTTTGGGAACAGTAGCTCCAGATGAAGCACCTGATTTTATTATCTCTACTAGCAATTTTAAGAAACTATTTGCTAAACACAATCTTTCTGCAAACATGCACTCGTCTGGGCACATTCTCAGGGTGGTGCATGCTGGCACAGCCCTCCTGGCCATGTTCTCTCTGGAAACAGAAAATGAAGGAAAAGTACCTGGAACACACTGCCACAATAACATACCATACCATATATTATTGCTTTTTTAATCCAAATTATTGTTTATGCTGACACAAGCATCAATGCTTGCTGGCTGGCTTTAAACAGATAAGCCGGTGGGCCCATAAGAAATGGTGTGGCCAACCAATGTATTCCTGAAGAGGGGGACATGCCAGTGCAGCACAGGTAATATTTTTCTCTATTCAGACTCTTCTTCTGCATGCATCACACCAACGTCTCTTGGAAGCTTCTGTAGATCTCCTAAGATGTGTTTTGCAGAAAGCATCAGCTTTTGCTAAAAACATGCAGATAAGCAGCTTCACTACATACCTTGGCCTGTGCAATACAGTGTCCTTCAAAGCAGCAAGGCAGCTGCCCAAGGATCAGCTACGGAATGCAATGAGCTAAGTGCATTTGTGAAATTGGCTTTCTCCTTAGAAGACTTCAGATGGCAAAACTGCTATGGGGCCAAAGCAGACTGAGGGCCCAAGTACACAGATCCTCAAGAGAGGACGAGAACCCAAGGAAGGGTGATTTACCAGTCAGTATTGCTTCAAAGCTGCATGAGAGACAGGGAACGAATCATTGTACACAGACACAAAGGTCCACTGAAAAGCAAGGCCCGACGAGGCTCATCCCACACTTGTATAGTGTTCAATTCAAGGGCTTAGCAATACAAAATTTTCCTAGCTTAAGACAGCTGAGCTTGTCAAACTAGAATATGCATTTCTCAGGTTCCTGACCACTGTGTTTAGAATGGGAAATCCTGCAACATTTGTCTAAAAAATTAATTCACTGTTGAGTAATTAGGAGAAAAAGGAGGGGAAAAACAGAAGGGTTAACAGTTTGCTAAGACCCAAGAGCCAGTTGCTGCATCAGAGACTTTCAAAGCAACAGCCTTGTTGAAGCTTAAGAGGGAAAAACATGCAGACTAATAGCTCTAACAGAAAACAGTGCTAATACAGCCAAACACTGGGCTGGGGGAAGAGCTGCTGCTCCAATACCTGCCTTCACACAGGTCTCGAACCACATCCTCCCATTGCACCATGACTGTACTCCATGCTTGTAGCCAATACTCATGTTCAATTTGTTTGATAGCCAAGGTAGGAGAGCTCTTCCCCACACTGCAAGTAGAGATCATTTCAGTGGCAATAAGTCATTAAAATATACAAACTCCAGTCTAGTCTCTGCTCCATTGCGTGACCAGCAACAATTTTAAAGATTATTTCACTTTTATTAAAGCAGCTCTCTGCCCCAGCAAAATAAAATTTTGCAGAGCTGCAATACTGTCTCCTTTCACGATGGAGAGCAGCAACATGGACCTCACTCTGGCAGCAGCAAGAGTCAATGCATACCATGCTAGAGCCCGAGTGTATTGGCAATGCGCACAACTCCCCGCACACACTCAGTGGGCGGCAGCACGCATTGCGGAACAAAGAAGGGGCACCGCCATTTGCCCGCAAGCCTTCTTCAGCAGGTAGCATGCATTGTGGAAGATGCACAGCAGCAACCTTTGCTGGAGACAAGTTCTGGGCAGGAAGAGGGCTTCCCTGCCCCACCATCAGCATGCCATTGATGTAATGCTCAGTTCTGAATACAGTCTAGCCTTTAATCCATGTTGCAGAGTGAGCCTTAGGCAAATATTTACAAAGTGCTCTCTGCCACGGGTTAGTGCTGGCAATGCAAAAATCTACTACATTTTTTTTTTATTATTTTAGACTGTTTGATCTGTGAAACTTATGCAGTTTTCACAGTCATCTTCAGGCCGTAACCGGGAACACTGAATTTTGCTGTGTTGGATAAATATCATTATTCTGTCTAGCCGTGACAGGAAAAACTCAAACTGCTGAAAGAAGCGCTCCTCAGGATATCACAGATCAGCTCCTAAAAGAAGCAGGGGCAGATGGTACATGCGCTTGCTGGGATCATTTGGACCTGGCAAGTGAAGATTAGAAATATGCTTCTTACATGTACAGGCTTCGAGGGAAGAAATACAAATACCTCTTAGCTTCTGCTTCAGCCAGGAGACCGTCTATTAAGCACGGAATGCTAGTATCAAGCCATCAGTTAACAACAAACCATCCCCCAGCACTGAGAGGCACCATCATATCCCACAACCAACTGCAGTCTTCTGAAATGCATTTGCAGTGTGCGGCCATCAAGGAGAGTGCAAGGTGTTTGCAGTGAATATAAGCAACATTTATGATTAAATATACAAGGACCACAGCTTTATCACACTGGAAACATCCAGAAAAATGCCACTGCTCAGATTTCCTGCTAGAGTATTGTGCCAGGTGCTCACACAAGCAGCCCCAAAATTGAACTCTTTCTGCTATGCTACATGGCACTGCTTGTTCTGCATATAAACAATCGTCACTGCTGGCATGAAACATGGCTCCGCTCAGTTTTAGTTCTTCTAATTCAACATAGGATGCTCACTCAGCAAGTTCAGGCTTTCATGCACAATGAGATGTCAATATTTCACTTAAAATTGTACTTACAAGTAGCTTAACTCCTAACATAACATGGTAATTCATTGCAGTGTTGCTATGCATTTTAAGATTTTACAAAATATGTCAGGGAAATTTCCAAGATTTAACAAAGCCAAGCATAATGATTGAGTGAAGTAGGACACTTGATTCTAAAAACCACCAAAATATATCAGCCATCGCAATATATGTAATTTATATATTACTTATACAGCGTAGCTAATTATTAAAATATTAGTAATTATCCATACTGTTTGTTGTGCCTTTCCCCTTCATCAGAGGGAAACCAAAATAACTTCAATTACACAGATTAGTCTCTCATTCTGAAGCTCTAAAAATCTTTGCCATGTCATGTTGGGCTGCACAGCTCATGGGAACACTGTGACAAGTAGGTTTAGTAGGCTTTTTTCAAAGCCCCGAACACTTTAAAGGCATAACACGAAGATAATACCTTTTTTAATCTAAAATTTTACAGCAAAGTTGCTCAGAATTAGGGTCTCTTCCACACACAATTATCAGCCTCCACTGCACAGACCATTTTTGACAGCAACTGTTAATACAAACAAAGAATGTAAGCAACAGTGCTACCTTCTCTAGTGATCCTCTCTTCGTCCCCAGGCATATACTCATTTTCTTTCTCCCTACAACACAACTGGGAGCTGTTAAACAAGAATTCCAGGTCCTACCAAGCTACAAAGAGCCAAAGAAATTTGTGCAGTAACAAAACAGAAAGTCTTGAATAACCCTAACCTTTTTAGAGTTCATGCAAAGAACACAAGGAAGAAAATCAATGAAAAAATATCTGAACTAGAGAAAGAAGGTGGACAGGCTCTTGCCAGCCAGTTATAGCAGAAGGAAACATTACTCAAGAGCCACCAGAATGAGCTTGTTCAGCTGGCCAGCATTGGTACATCACACCTGAAGGCATCTCAAACAGCGTTTCCGTTTGCCTTAATAAAGATAAAGAAATCAAAATGTCACAAAGGCAATTAAATACAACGTCACCTCACTTGGAATATAACTTCTTCAGCAACTGAATCTCTCCACACGGATCAGGCCAGCAGGAGCGGTGGCAGGACCCATGGGAAACCTATCTCCTTTGGCACCAGCATTTCACCAGCAGCAATGGCATCAGCACAGAGCGAACGAGTGACACAATCTGAAATCTGAGCTCATTTGTCAAGTTTCCAAATACATGGCTATCTGTTTTTCTCAAGATTTTTAAATGCAGAGGGATGACCTTGCTGTGGAGCTTTGCTCAGCGCTGTGACGAGTGGCTAATCTCTCTCCTGCACTATAAACATCCTTGTATTAGTATCCTAATTAAAAAATACAACCCTACAAAAATCATAAACACATCAAGAGATTCACAATCAAAACAAAACTCAGGGCTTTAGATCTTTTTTGGAGTTTAATTTAAAGAAATTTAATTATGAGGTCATTCCAATGGGCTTGAGATCCACAGTGCAACCCTATATTAAAAACATTTATAGCATGCAAACATAGATGATTTCTGATCATCCATTGGAATAAGCTATTATATCTGCTTCTCTGGTATCGTGCTTTTTAAGCAGATACTGGGAAAAAACTACAGATTTAAATGGTTTAAAAGTCTTCATTATATAGTCATAACTAAGCCTTTATTGTAATACCTCCTGCTGAACACATCCTCATATCAGGCAGGACGCCCTCAATTCAAGCCATCGAAAATAATTTCACTGATGACGCCATTTTCTTATTTCTTTCGCTGCCATTTTAGCACCGTGGTTATTCCACATTTTCTTGAGAAGTAGCTGTGCATTCTCCCCCCTCTAAGAGGAAACCATGCTCAAATAACGCAGTGACAAATAAAACCTTTATGTTGAATTTCTGCCCGTGTCATGTCCTTGCATGGCAGGTGCAGGGATGAAGACACAGTTGCCATTGCAGACCACACCTCAATTTACTGTAGCGAGAGCTGGTGAGGAGTCTCCCGAGATGGTGTAAGCTGAGAAACCAGCCACTGGAAATCTGTCAGCACTGCACGAAAAATTGATAAAGCCAAGGAAAGAGGAGTGTCCAGCCCTGTAGGAGGATAGGCTTCTCTCTGAATGCAACAGAAAACACTAGCTAATAAGGGAGTAGTCTGAAAAGAAAAGAAAAAGGCATAAAGGAAGCATACTGACAAGCTTGCAGTGTCTTGTCACTGGACTAATTGTACATTAGCATCAACGTATAGGCAGATACAATAACCCACTTAACCTGACAACAGAAAATTCATTTCTCAGGATCACATTGGAAAGCCAAACTGCTGTCCCTATCAGTCAATGAAGTATTTCCCAGCCTGAAACAGCACATTTCTGATGGAACACCAGCAAGAAGGACAGATTATTAAACAAACCTGCTAGTCATTAACACCCAGTCTTCTCTAACCCACTTCTGCAAATTTTAGTGCAATCCCTCAGTCTCCCCCACCCCAATAAGTAATTTATCCTTCTGCCTGTCTGGCTGGGAGCACATAACCCTGCTGTTTGCAAGAAATGGGGATGTTCTCAGGCTTTTTTGGAAAGCAAAAACATTATTGATATTTGTACATCTCTTCCTTCACAATTTCAGATGCATAAGTACAGTTAAATGCCTTCAAGTTAGTCTGAAACTGTATGTAAAAAAATAGTAATGAAAAAAATTGTTTCTCTTTACCTCCTCTAGATGCAAGTAGTGAGCCTGGCAGTGCTGAGCCTGACACTCTCCCTGTTCTTGGGCTGACTCAAGCAGAAGGATTTTGGCTGCTGTGCCCCTATCCCACAGCTGAAAGCCCACATACCACCTTCCTGAACGTTCCTTTGGAGCACTAGTTATGTTTCTGCTTTGGTTAAAAAAAAAAAAAAAAAAAGCGCCAAGCAAAAATCTTCCAGCCTCCATCTGTATTTCAGACACAAAGTGATGCATGCAGCAAATGCTCACTGCCTCGAAGGGACAACGCCTGGTTCAGAGACATCAAAATCCTGTCAGTACTGTAAATGCGATAACCACGTTAAACTGGGATGCAAATCCTCAACCACAGCATAGGTGGCTTCCCTCAGTGCTGGACCTCCACAATGGGGTTTCCCGTAACATTTCTACTGCAATTTGAAGTCTCTCAGAAAAAATCCACATGGGGAAAGAAAACATTTCCAAAGTTAAATCTACTTTATTTCGCTGATAGTGGCTGGCTAACACTACCAAGAAAGAGCAAAGATTACATGCATTGGAGCGTAAAGAATATAAGCTTTTTTTTTCTTAAATACTCATTGGAATTTCAAGAAAATGAGCAAATTTGAAGTTCAGCGCTCTTAAATAACATGAGATGATTTGGCAGAATCATCTACAGGAGTTAGAAAAATAAGCCTAAATTAGCTAGCCCATTCTTCCTAAATATCTATAAATAAATCATAGCTACTTTCTTCACCTAATAGGTATTTTCAACATGGCAGCATGTCCCTTGGAATAAATATAAATATTTTACTGACAGTGAAAGCAAGCAATTTGGAGTTCATACGTGTCATGATATCTTTAAATCCTTGATTTAAACATGCCACGGTCTTTAAAAATGGTGTTTCCTTACTACATTACCGATACATTTCACAAAGTTAATTATTTAAATTACCTATGAATTATTAATTACAGATCATTAAAATAAAAAACAGAAGTCTGGAATATGCCTGTTATAATTATACAATTTATATTTTTAAATGTTAGGCATTATAAAGCTCGGAGAGAAAGGCATGTATTAAAATTCTTTCTTCAACAAATGGTATGTTATAATAAACACTTTATCCTTATCCAGTGTATCTCTCCTATTGTGTAATAAACCTAAGGTTTAAACTTTCCAGACTTGGGGCATGAGACCAGTGTGTTGAGGATACACCAGAGACAAAAGGTTTCCATTTTTCTCCTCCGGCTGTACTCCACCCTTGCTAAGGAACTCTCTAGCAGTGCATGCCTTTATTTGCGTGTTGCATTAACAAGGCACACAAGCTTTCGGACTTCAATGTAAATGAAATGCCAAGTCCAGATGCTGCCAACAGATATCACGGAAACCCCTGCTATAAGAGACCTACAGCTAATTATTAATTACGATGGCTCAGTCATTTTTCCATACATGAATTTATGGAGCTTAGTTGAACTCTGTCTCCCACCCACTTCAGACAAAGGAAAATAATTTGCCACACAGTACCAACTGCAAAGATAATTGAGCCATCTCCCATATAGGGTTAGTGGAGATGACTTCCTCCATCTTTTTACACATGCAAACCACACATTTCATTGTCTTTTACTTGATTTTTTGCTGAGCTGCTTTTGTGGCAAGATCCCCCTTTGCACAGGTTATCTTGTTTAGAAGAGGCAACTTTTTGGCCATGCTATGCCACTGTTCCCATGTCTCCCCTTCTCAGCAGTTCAGACATTTCTCAGTTGACAATAGGAAGAGTGCAGAAGATGGCATATAGGCACCTTAACATTTGGGGAGGGAGACTCAAAGAAGGCAAGTCATTCTCTGCTGCAAGACCCCAGGTGCCGTCCCAGTACAGCACGTTTCATTAGCCTGCTTTTCTCCATATAGAGAAATAGAACTGAAAGGAAAGCAGCATAAGCGACCCACCCTATACTTTGTCCCCATACCAAAGGCAGGCAGAGCTTCCAGTTTGCATGCAGCCTCCAAGTCCCTAGATCTGAGAGTATTAAATCAGCTGCCACCCACCCAGCTAGTCACGGCCACCACATTTATATAAATGTTAATTCCCTGACTGCTTCCCTTTACTATGATTTTACTGGCTTAACCCCTTTCATAACGTATCCTATTCACTTGAAAGAGAGGTGGGGTCTAGGCTGCAAACTCCAGTTGACTAAGCAAATACACTTCACCTCATTTAAGAGACTAACAAAAAAAAGCAAATCTCCAAGTGTCTTCGTTTACTTTGGGGAAAGTAGAAATATTTCCTGTCTTATTTTTATTTTTGTCCTGCATTTGAAATCCTTACTTCAAAATAAAATTAAAGAAAGTTTAGCGTGTCTTCTAAATTAATCATAAAGTGCATCTGTAGGAATACGGGAAACAGAGTGGACCAGTATCTTTGCACCACAATGAAAACTAAGAGGAAAAAAAATAATCATATAATCAAGTAGCTTCTTTATTTTTTGTTTAAAATACTTCCATAGACATTCATAGCCTAGGGAAGAGAAAACAAGAATAAAGGCATTCAGAAAGTTATGCTACTGTATTTCTGCTTAAATGAAAAGCAAAGTCAGCAATGTCAAGAGGGTCTTTAAAAAGGCAACACAACTGAAACCCAAAGCAGACACTGGACTGCCCCACCCAACAGCTGCTCTAGCGAAGAATCTTAGAAGGTAAAGGCACAGACCTTAAGGTTTCCTTTCTGTGAGCAAAGGATGATTTCTCCAATACTACCCACCTGTTCTCTTTAATTACTCACCTACAAATTTAAACAACCTGCAGCAACAGCACAAAGAAAAACCGCCATAGAAGACACCTAAAGGAAAACTCTCTCTTATCAAAGCAAGCTTTTTACCTTCATTTTATATATTTTTAAATATATACATTCCTACCTGTAGATCTCAGTACTGAGGAGTTACAAACCTGTTAATGCTGGCTGTAACTGCTACACTTCAGTTGCCTGGTATTTAGGCTTACACAGCTTATCTCTCTGTATTAATGCTCAAGTTTTCTCATCTTTAAAAAAAAAATAAATCAAACCTGCAAGTCCTGAAATGGCTGAGACAGTCAAGAGTCCAGCAAGACAATAAGAAAGCAGCTGCTTTCCACGGCTGAACACCACTGCCTGTAAAGCATCTATATTTTTTTTTCCAGTGGTGCTTTATTCAAATTCTAGGGAAAGCATCAGTCTGAAACCAGTAACTGATGGGAGTAACAGTTTATAGGTTACAGAAGGATATTTTATTGTTAACGGACTGTACCATGTAAGAATTAGGAGGGGGTGAGGCGGCAGGCAGGCAAGAGGAGATGCTACTATTTTTTTTTCCCAAAGCCACTGCAATTACTCTGATGTGAATTTTTGATGACTTCCGACATATTGCATGGTTAATAATCGTTTCAGCTGTCATGTTTGGTTAATGGGGAAAATGCATTTGCTGCATTGTGATGCAGCACTCCAGCCACAGACTGTAACACCAGTTGTGAAGCTATTCCCTTAACTGAGCTGCATGAATTTGCACATACCATGAGGCTGAAATAAATGGTAGTTTGATTTTTATACAGCAACAGAAAGCTTCTGCCATTTTAGACCTGCAGAGCTGTTGAAACAACTTGTACAGGCAGATTAATTTTACTGCATATTAATTGGTGTCAATGTTCTTTAAAGGAGAGCTTTGTTTCTCTATTGTTTTGCTGGGTTTGGTTATTTAGCAGTTAAAAGATTTAGATACTATTTACATTAAACATCGCTCTTTTTTGTAGCTTTGAACAGGTTATTTAATTGTAAGCATATATACCTCAATGAAACTGTCAGCACTACAGAAATGCAGCCCTGATATTAATACAGGCTTAGCCTAACTAATTCTTCCTCCATATGATACTTACGAACATGTTTTTATATATAACATTGTCTTATAAATGATTGCACAAGGGGTGAAAATATGCTGCTTGCAAATAAAGAGGATTTTATTTGCAAAGTACCACTTCTTCACCTACACTTTACACATAAATCAAAAAGTGTAAGGTTACGTAAAATACTAACATGTGCCTTTCACTGTCACCAATAGAAAAACAATGCTGCAAACAATTGTGCAATTACAAGAGAAGATGTAAAACAGCAGAGATGAAACCATGCTAAGAGCCAGTCACCCGATGATTAAAGTCAGGCCAGTATATTCCAGCAGTCAGGTGATGGTGCCATCATTACAGTGCAGAAAGCCAGAGAAAAATCGAGAAACGGACCACCCCCATCTTAAAGAAAAAAATTAGAAGCACCAAAGAAATAAGGAATGCATTCACTAATGCAAAACATATAGCCATGAAGAAGTGTTTCACAAAACATGAGCCTAACACTCTCAGGCAGTCACCTCCACAGGTCCCGAGTGCACATTTAACCCACAGTGCCAACACAGCTCCCATCTGTCTGCAAACTGCTGGTGACACTCCCAAATTCAAAGTTGTTTCTTTTTAAATCCCAGAATGACAGCCCTGCTGCAATAGTACTGCATATCACAATTGAATAATTCTGCTTACCAAATGCACATCTTGTATTTGCAAATACACATACACAAAAAATCCAGACTTGGGTTTCTACGTTTAATTTAATGAAGCACAGAAAGCTATCAGGAGAGCGTTTTACTGTGCATTAACATTGACGTATCTGCAGAATCACCACCAATACCACCAATTCATTATTTCTACTTCTGTTTTAATTAAAACAGCACTGCAGGGGTATTGGTTGGACATGAAGTACCAGTAAAAATGGTGCAACATATTTTATATAGAGAAAAAAACTGAGTGTCTGAATTAACATTGTAGTCTCTGGTTTGGGAGCAATTCCCATGAACATTGTTACGTCTGTACAAGGTGCTCTGTGACTTGGGCTCACCTACCCCAGCAGCATCACTGGGCACCTTGCACAATTTGGAGCTTCACAAGTGGCAGAGTGTTCTCTTAAACACAATGTATTTTGGCTTTGAAACTAGCAAACTTGATCCTAAGGGTGATTTTCCTCAAACCACTGCAAGGAGCAAACCCTCCGTGCTTGTGACCAAATGAACACTGTACTGAACACCTGAATCCTTGTGCCAAGAGTCTCATGATTGGAGAAGACATGTCCAAACCCACCAATGTTCTTAGAGGAAAACTGCAGTCAGTTAGTTGCACTGCAGGGAAAACCATTGATCATGACCAGCTACACCCAAGAGTGCAAGCAAAGTCCCTTTCGGGAGAGGAAGGGTATACACTTGCAAGAATAATTTAATTCTGGCATTCCTCCTGCATTTCTGAGTACCCATGCCTGGCGGTGTGCCCCTGCAGCCATGCTCGCCTCGGTAACTTGCCACTCACCTCACACACATTGCTCTGGTTTTGGATGGCTGCTCCCCCCACTTACCTCTGGTTTTCATAACCTACTAGTGGTGCAGAGCCAGGAGCGCAGAGAATACATAGAGTTTTTGCTTTCTAACCAAACCTTACAACAGGGAAAGGTACCTGGAGAGACAGTTAGCTCTTTGAGACAGGCTGTAGCCTTGTCAGGGATTTCAGGAGTGTAATGATCCGTCTGGAGCTGCTAGTCACAACTTTAAAGGTGCTACTTCTATCAACAGACATTCTCTGTTATTTTCTGGCCATGTAATGTTACTGCAGAAGCTACTCCCAACTGCAGAACTACCCATTACAGATCAGCACAGTTTTTATATATATATATAATTTTTGTTTGTTTTATGTATTGCATTGCCAGCTCACAACGTTGCAGGGAAAGCTTTCCCAGTGTGGCTTAGCACAGCACTGTATCCCCTTACCTATGGATTTCTTAAAGCAACAGCTTTGAGAGATATGAACAGAAACTACTCGCCCCGAATGGCTGTTAATGGCTGTTAGTGTAAACAACTCTGAGTGGTAACCCAGCTAAGATGTCGGAACTGCTATCTGTTTCACTGGCAATCAATTTAGTGGAGTGTTCGATCAGCTCACGCATCAATCACTTCTGCACTCAAATGTGACTGTGGGAGAAGGGAGAAAACTACTGTTCAGGGCTGCTGGGCCACAGCTAAAGAAAACTGTGAAAGTTTGCCATCCAAGTAGAAAGCGTCATATCCCTAAGAGAACGATGATGCAAAGATCATGCAGAAGCCACTGGATATTAATATCCTCCTTTGTGTCAGGATTGCTCCCCCTCTCCACCTCTGGGTGTCCACAATGACCTCCTTTCCCCTTAGGTACAGCTGCAACTCTGGAGGGAAGGAGATTCCTTCATCATAACCACAAAAATCAAAGATGCTATCACCCTTACCTTAAATGCAAGAAAAGCCCTTAAAACATGGTAGTCTACGGTCACTGTCATCTCTCTTTCACAGTCTTGCACTGGGCAGGTGTAAGGGGAAGAATATGAACAGCATCCCTGGATCTGCTCCTTTATTAGCTCCTTTTTGAAGTCCTACAGCCGTGAACACCCGCTATCATCAGCAAGCATTAGCCAGCAAAAGTAACAGACATCAGTGGCATCAAGTTAAAACAGAAATAGGTAGCTCCTTTCCCAAAATCTCTTCTCTGCTTAATCCAGTGCTGTAGCAGCAGCAAATACTGCACTGTCATACTGGGTCTGGAGAGTGCCTTAAAGCATTAGCTCCCTTCCTCTCTGCAAGGCTGGCAGGGTGATTATCCAGCATTAATGACATGCTAGGTCTCTTCAGAATGGAGGGCTGTCATACCCAGCATGTTGCTTCTGTTTTCAGCTCTGCACACTCATCCTCTCCCTTCAGAGCGATGCAGAACGAGGAGCTGGAGGGTTCAGGAGTCTGATTCAAGCAGGTTGCGGTGAAGAGGATAGGAAGAAAATCCAGGCTAACACTTTCACATCAATAGAGTTATATATTCACATAAAACAGGGCAGAGCAAAAAGTCAGATGGGATGAGTATATTATTATGCTACTGGCCTACCTGTCAGGGAATTTGGGCTTTGTGGCAAAGGGCTAACTTTTATGGACTAAGATAATGTGAGTTATCCAGAGCCAAAGGAAAAACTAGAACTGTGAAGTGACCAGCTCCAGGAACATCTAGTACCATCATCACAGAAAGACATCTTCTTGCAGGGGAAAACCAACCAACTCACTCAGACTGGGAGTTGCTGGCTTATTACAGAGCTCAAAGGAGACCCGAGTTTCAACACAGCTTTCTGTGGCTAAATTTGCACCAAAGAGGCAGGATGTAAACACACAGAGTGGGAAACTTCCTGACAGCACTGACTGAGGAGCAATAGGTTTTGTGACCAGGTGGATGGGGGGGCAAGGGGAACAGAAACACAAATCCTGTAAAATTAGAAGAGCAACAGTCCCAAGCAGGGGAGAGGCGGGGGGAAGTCCAGCCAAGCAGAGAGGATTAGCACCAACACTGGCAGTGCTGTTCTTGACATCCACACCACACACCCCAATTAACGGTATCATCTGTCAGGATGAATGGGGAACTTGCACTCAATTCGGCAATTTGACAAGAGTGTCACTGAACTACCTCATGTCCATATTTATCCAAGAGGCGAGAGCAGGAACCAGTTTTAATTAGAGCCTTTTTAACAAAGAACCAAGGGTATTGCCCATGCTCTCACCATCAAGCGATAATTGAGATGTAATCGTTTAAACAAAGCGCAACAAGTGTCCATTTACCCAAAGCCATTGTTAAATATCTACTAGGAGATTATTTTCAAAATTGTAATGTGCCATGAATATGCAAACCACTTTCCATCTTTAGCATTAAAAAGAATAATCACCTTTTTAAAAAAAGAAAAGAAAAAAACCCCACAACTGGAAGCCAAACAGCTATTTTGCAGCAGAATTTGAGGAGTGCTTTAAACATGCCAATGCTAATTTAAAAGGAGGGGGGGAAAGAAGTGATGGCTCTGCTCTTGGGCCATTGAACTCTGCCTGGAAAGCCCTCTTCTGTACAACATTAGTGCATGTTGTTAGTCTGTAATTATAGAGAGAATGTGTTAATTTTTAATTCAGAATTCTAACCCCTTTCTTATATAAGAGCCCTGAATGTCAGTCCCTCTCACAGATGACTATAAGAACCAACATGACCAAATTCAACTCTTGGTGGTAAAAGCACGCTCTCCCTGGGAGGTTATGCACTGTGCATTGGAAAGGCAACTCAACTCCACAGTAAAATAGCTCTTTTATAAAACTGTCACCTCAGCATCGTGGCAGGCAAAATCCTCTCAACCCCACAGCCTATTAAACCAGAACCATATGGTCACTGATATTCACACCTTCATTTCAGCATTCTTCTGTCTAACTACTGAATTTCTTAACACAATTTCACAAAAAGCTGAATTCCTACATTCCTCACGTTCCCAGACACGGAGAAGTACAGGATGAGGAAGTTCACCTAATGCTGCCTAGAGGCCCACACCAAGTTAATGGCTGTCAAACACTAAGCCATCTTTCCTCTCTTCTGACTCCTACTGATGCCTGCAATCCACAGAGGGACCTGACTTAAGAGCACGCTTTGACACAGTCCAGCAATGAATTATTAACTCCAGCGGAAGCCACAAAGCATCAGCTAGCAGCAATCATGAACCTTCTACTAGAATGCAATTATCAATGCTCCTGCTTCTCATAAAAAGTCTCTGCATTCTCCATCACGCAAAGCCCAAAAGGCACCATGCAGGCACACACACTCACGCATATGAAAGCAGAAACAATTCTGTGCTTTTACCTTTGTTTCTTCAGGGTTATATTATCAATTGCAAATGGTCTGAGAAAAGAAAGCTCTGCCTTTCCCCCTGCATTACAGCACTTAAACATGGACTTGCATCACTGGAAAAAGAGTGACATATGCAGAATGAAGCCCATATTCTTAATTTTCACAGCAATTCAAACCATGCAGCCACAGAAACCTGCCAGCAGTTTCAGAACCATCCTTTCCCACGTTACATCACGTAGCAGGGGCTGTTTAGAGCCGAAGGTCCAACTGGGCACATGTACACATATGAAGCTGCGGCTCCCAGCCTGCTCACCAACAGTGGGCAGATGAAGACAGATGCATTCAGCTCTTACTATAACAAGTGTTGCCCAAAAGGGTGACTCTGGCCTCCCTCTGAAAGGCAGGCAGATAGGGGCCACCCTGCAAGTTGGATGTAGGCTTGTGGGCCTCCAGCAGCATCCCAACATACAGGAAGAACAACTTGCTCAGCTCTCTGCCAAAAGAATCCAGACAGTTCCCAATATTAAAGCAAAAGGTGCCAAGAGGCAACAAACACTAGTCATGGACCTAAAAAGACCTGCTGAATCCTAAGAGGCACAGGGATGCTTGCTTGGGATGGGATACCATGCAGTTCCACAATTAGCAGGAAGAGGCAGGGTGAAGACAGCATTTTAGGTTTTCCTTAGCAAAGAAGCTAAATTTGTGCTTTTCCTTTAATTACAGCTGCCAGCTCTGAAGGAAATGGCACTAGAACTACTGGCCTGCACGGGAAATGAACACCCACAGGCATGATGGTTAAAATCAACCACAGCAGTGCATGCCTGCTTTGTCAAACCGTCCTTGTATTTTGCATAGTGAAAGTACAACTGAAATCAGTATTGGCATCTCAGCAGGCTTAATTAGAAGTCAGGTCTACTCTGTTCAGGTCTTTATGCTGTGCTCATAACATTAATGTTCAAGTGCCTTCCAGTCCTGCATTAAGTGACTTGACTAACATCTGTCACATGTTTGTTCTCATCTTCCTTTCCTGGGAGAGTGGAAATGCAGCGTTCAAGGGGATCACAAAAGAGCTAACAACTGGGACAGAAGATTCCTCCTTCCTCAGCCTCCTCACACAGAGCACGTCCTGGCATGCCAGCTTGGTTAATGGTTTAATATTATCATCATTGCTGTAACGATTAAGAAGATATACATATTAAAAGATGGGTTAGCACTAAGTCTCCTACCAGTAACATTTCTATGCAGAATTGACAGAATTGGAAGACAAACAAAAATCTGTCCTTTGCAGACCATATCGTCATTTGGAGTTTCATCACTTCATTTCTCTGCCTAACTCTCCTTGCCTTGTCATTTTGCATTAGACAATGAGGATACAACTTCCAGCAGAGGAAATAAAAGTGTCCATCTCTTGAGTTTGACTAAAAAGGAAGACAAAGGCATGAACAGCTTATCGTGCCCTTAAATCCCTTCCATAACACACAGCTACAGAGATTTCACATGGAATATCAAAACTAGAAGACTGAAGTCAGTGATTTCATTTCTTTTGTGCTCACGTGCCTTTCACCTTTCCTAATGATCTTCCATTTGTACATCTCTAGCCTTTTTATGTTGAAAAGTACTTACATCACCTTGCTCCTGAGTTATTACCCAGTAATTCTTTGCAAAGACAGTGGCAAGTACTGAGATAGCTAGAGAATGGAAGAGCTAGAAGGAAAAAACTGGGAGGGATCAAATCTTAGAGCTCAATCAAGATGATGATGGATTGACAATTCTACATGCCTTAAAGTCAGCTCGCTGTGATTAGGTAGACGCTTCTAGTAGAAACAAGTGTCTGGAGAAGGGTCAAACTCAAAAAGATAAACTTGATACAGAGATTTGGAAACAATGGTCTGCTGGGGGGTGGGGGACCTCACCACCACCTTCTCCCCATCTGTCCATCCAAACCCTCCAAAACTGAAAGTAACAGAAACCTGAGTTACAAACTGTCAGATTAGAAGAGAAGCAAGGACTCATTCAAGGAAGTGAGGGGAATACACACAGCTTTCATTTAATGCAGTGTGCATAGCCATACAAAATGGGGATTAGTCTTTTACAAAAAAAGAATAACCTTTTCAAGTGTATAGATAGAGACTCTCAGGAAGGGACAGAGGCTGACTCAGAAAACTATTAAAAGGACAAAGTGACTTTCAAATAGAGGTCACTAGTTCAAACATGAACTAGATCAGTAGTGGCCAAGACTAAAGCATCTAAAGACTGATTAGCAGTTTAAACAAAAATGTGTTATTAATCTTCCTTCAGTGCCTGCTACATAAGTGCTCATATTGCAAGTTCACTGCAGAAAGTAACACAGAAATTACTTTCTCTCCCAGCGCTGCAGGAACAGCCAGAGTGTCAGTGGGTACCCAGCGACCAAGTGCCTGTCACTACAGTCACTGGAGAAGCATGAAGGCTGCACTGCTCCATTTGCTCAAAATGGATAAGTTATTTCTTTCATTTGTGACTCTCTACGTTTGTGTGCTCACTCCGTATGCTATGTTAAGCAAACACTTCCTTGTGGACCAGCCGTTTCAGTAGCATGGTAATGATACAACACGTCAATGCATATTTTTATATAAAAATATTAGTTGCTAATCAATTATGATGTAACATATTCACATACTATTACTGAACTAGGGTCTTGCAAGTAACATTAATTCCTGTGTATATTTACTGGAAGTAATGACATGCTGGAGGCAGAGATAAAGAATACTCAATTCCTTTTTTAAGGAAAACGTTATTAATACTTGCTCCAACCAAGATCTTCCAGCTGCTGAAGTTTAATACTACCCAAAATGCATTTTCCCTAGAGTCCTCCATTATCAGCAAGGGCCTTTCTTGCAAGTCCACATGTTCTTTCAACAGATTCTCTTTGCTATCTAATTTAAGAGCCTTAGGTGTTAAGCATTCAAGGAATGCAATCAAATCCTGCCCCTTCCAGGCCTACTGGGACACCTATTAATTCACCCTCCTGTAGAGAGAGAGAGAAAGAGTTTATCATCTCTTGCAATTGCTAGTACCTAAAAAAGTGGAACAGGGCAACTTAAATTGGCACTGCAATTATTTAAAGTCTATAAATAGCTGTTGCCACAGTGTAAATTAAATTGCTATACAATAACGTCCTTTCTTTTCTACCTTTGAAAGCTAAACTCTGATTAAGTCAGGTAAGCAGGGACCATGCCATACAAGAGTCAATGGAAAGAGAATACAAACGCTTAGAAATTGTGTTGTACTCCCCACAAAGATGAGCTAAAAATCCAAAGTAGATTATTAAGTGCACTCTTGCTCACTTAGTAGGAAAGAGAAGAGACTCATTTCAAATTGTTTCATCATCTGTCACCCAAACTCAAGATATTTAAAAGTCACCATAAAATTACACAGACCAGACACGATAATTCAATGGATGTGAACTACTGTATTGGGTTTCTGTGGCAAGGTTTTGGTAGCGGGGGGGGGGTGGGTTACAGGGGTGGCTTCTGTGAGAAGCTGCTGGAAGCTTCCCCTTTGTCCGATAGAGCCAATACCAGCC
>JANZLQ010000092.1:22485872-22506115 GCA_026212715.1 Elanus axillaris
GCAGCTTCTCACAGAAGCCACCCCTGTAACCCACCCCCCCCCCGCTACCAAAACCTTGCCACAGAAACCCAATACAGATGCATACTGTCAATACCCCATCTCACTGCACACTCTAACAATCCAATCCATTGAATGGCAGCTCTGCTGGATATTCCAGTCCTGATATCTCCACAGTTACACTCAATACTGATTAGCAGAATCTGCTCCTACTTCAGCCATCACTTCCCTGTGTGTATATATCCTAAGCCCGTCAGTGAAGTTGTGCTCCAAAACAGGTGAAGTTTCTCTTGAAATTAAGTTAAAAACTCATTAAAATATATTTCAATAACACCTACATTCTAAGGATCACTAAAGTTCTTTTTGTAATAACCACATCTAAATACTGACCACAGAAATCTGACATAGCATCTGACATCTGCAGAGTTTTGCTTCTCCTACTGGTAGCAATGGCTTGTTCAGCAGGTGCTCCTAGCAGCACCTATGGAAGACCTTCAAGAGATTAGTAATAAAAAAAAAAACCAACCCAAACCCAAAACACAAGGAATTAAGGACAGCTCTTCCTTAACAGATTTAGTTTTGCTGGGCTATCCAAAGTAACACACAACTAAATCTTTAGTATTAATGCAAAAGGAAGACCTAATGATCTTACAGGTAAGACTACTCTGTCAGAGTGTTCCATGGTGTATCAAAAGGTACTGCTTTCATAGAAACACTTTGAAGGGTAATGCTGCACTTGAATCATTTACACTCATGATGGCCTTGGAAAATAAGAGTCCAAAGGAATCAGTATGATCAAATGGAGTACGATAAATCAGTAAGCTCAGGAGTTGTTTTTAAACTCTGAGGTCCTACCTACCCTGCCCAAGAACAAAAGCCTCCATTAATTTACACATTTAACAGAACTCAGCATCTCATGTAAGCGCATAAACTACACATCCAGCTTGGAAAAATAAATTGCAACACTTGCTGAAAAATAAATTGTGAAAGAAACAAAAAGCCCTTTTCTTTAGTCACACACGACAATTCAATTTCACTGTCTACTGCATGCATTTTATATAAGGCAGATAGGTACAGGATACTGGTCATGATAGTTTTCAATTTATCACTCTGAACTTCAGTTAGAGAAAGGATGAAATCAAGCAAGCCATTGCCTTTGACACTAGCAAAAGAGCCTCACTAATGAGAAAGCACAGCCTGTCTGGCTATCTATGCTCTTCAGTGGCACGGACAACCAGATTGTAACTGTTGCACCAGATGCAGTGCAAAAGTGATCCTTTGCCTGTTTAAATTGCTTAAAGTCAATTAATCACCATGTAAAATAGTGCCAGTAAAAGCCACTTCCATTGTTAAGTGGTGGCTATCCTTTTCCTGCTTCAGCATCTGACTCTTTCCAATTTCAAAGTTTTCATAGTAAAGGTTCACAGAAATCAGAGAAAAATTCTGTTTCAAGAAATCAGTTAAACACTTGCTTCTACAAAATGAGACACATGTGGCGATGGACCCAGCAAAGAACATCTTCTGCACAGTATATTAATATAAAGGGTACAGGCTTTAGAGAAGCAGGGGAAAAGCTTAAACCATCTTTTTTTGGTGTGAGATGGCCAGAACCATCCAGCATGCTCACAACAAGACAAACACTGAATCTGCATATCCCAGTACCAAGGTGTGCTCCTTCCTGTAGATGACAATAATCAAGGGTGCTAAAGCCAAAAAGATCCACCTCAGAGGTCTGCATAAAATCAATGGATTTAGAAACTCCTCTGAGATGGTAAGATGAACCTTCTCTGGATCCACAGGGGCACTTCCCACATGCAACATGTTCTGCCGAGCCATCTCTGCAACAACACAAGTATTTGAATTGTGCTTCCCACCTTCCCCTCAGAATATGTCGTTTCAAGAAACATTTGTTGCCAGGATGCATTGCTAATACATAATATATTGGCTGGAAATTAGTATTTAATCTCAGAGACAGAAAATGTTACAGGCACTTCTTAAGAGGCAATGAATGCAGAAGAGGTTGAGGAAGAAATCTTGTGAGACAAACAGAGCAAACCTATAACCAAGAGTAGATCTATTGGGACAAACAACTAAATCCTGCCCTTTAAGGCAGACTGCAGATTCAATCCCCCGTGCTCATTTTACTGCTGGAAGGAGATCTGTTCTGCTATTCTGCTGCAAAAGGACATTATTTCTCCACAAAGCTTAGCTTTGGGTATTTATTATAGGGATAACTTCTGACTGAAAAGCAAGACTTGCTTCTTTTTTCCTGGTGATGCTTTGCAAAAGGCATGCCATTTCTGGCATTCCTGGGGGTGGATGGACTCACATGTAGTGTTTCCTTCCCAAACCTAGCACCCCAAATGTCAGCAAGAACAATCCAGCCTTCTAAAGAAACCCTGGATTCTTTTCACTCATAGGACTGCCCTGCTGACTCGGCAGACCTACCATAAACAAAGGGGCAGGAGAAGACCTAGACATCCCTAACTGCCATCTGACAGCTTTCAAATGACACACCATAACACGCCTTACATGATGGAGACATTCCTCTGAAAGAGAACACAAAAGGCTTGGACAAAGCAAGCAAATACAGTAACCCAGAGGAGAGAAGGAAAGTAGTTAATAATTCTGCTAAGGTGACTAACAGGAATATAACTGAGTGACAAGTTACATATCAACTCTTAGCCAAAGATTTTACACAACTAGTTGATGGTAATCCCTTCCCAGTTCAGCTCCCTCCCTGTTCCAGCAATAAGCCACAGGAGGTGTCCAGCTTGAGTGCCTATTTCCATAATTCACCAAATAAGCTTATTAAAAACAGAAAGCATTGAGAAGACACAAAGTTTTTCCTCAAAAGAGAGGGGGAGAAGAAAAAAAATAAAAATCAAGAGGACATTAGAAAATGTAGAGAATAAGGCATCTAAGGGTACAAAACCACAGACAAACAACAAAACATTCAGCATAGCACATTAACCAATTATGTACAGCACTGTCATGCATTTCATCCTACCAGCAAACATGAAGCCAAAACATTAACCTCAAGTCAAATAGCAAAACAAAAATAAAAGAAGTGGTATTGATTCTCTGTATCTGTTGAGTAATCAAGCTTCTTACCATTAGAAATGAGCTGCAAATTTTCTGGATAAGCCATTTTTAACCTTGGAAAAATTAAATCAAGTTAGACACAGACTGAGAAATACTGCAGGGTTAGCTCTCTAAAAGAAAATTAAAAAATAAAAAACAGAGTACAGTGTCCAAATGTGTAATTCCACAGCAACGTGGGCCTCTGCATCCAGCTTCCATCATTTAGCTTTCACTGGGACCTCAAGATGGGCATGGTCTCTTTTAGTCAAGACAATGGTGGGTCTTTTGACTACTGAATTAGTGCTTATTTCAGATTTTTTAAAGCCTTTAGGTTTTTGTATCTACTTAACAGACAGAGTAAAAGGATTTAAACATGCTTTTCTGTTACAAGCCTTGGGGCAGGAGAGGAAAGAAATAATGAATGTTTCAAAGTTACTCTAGGGTAACCATAGCAGGCAAAATCAATTACCGCTGAGAGGATCTGGAGATAACATACAGGTTCCCACTCATCTATTTGAAATGTGTTATTTTGTTTGGTGTGTCCCCCCCCCATTTCCTCCCCCACTTCTCTTCAGAAATGTCTTTCCTTATACATTAGAATCTGGCCTGAAGAATCCTACTGGCTTGCAAACACATTTAGAGATAAGGATTTGTCATGATACTGTACAGTATCCCCACCTGTGCACTCCCACTTATCTGAGATTAAAATCAAACCCTTCGCAGATTCCTACTTCTGCCTTTCACACCAAGTTTGGCTACACTGAACCTTAGTATCAGAGAAACAAAACAATGATGTGGCTTTATCGAGAACACTGTGTAAACTGGGCAGCCATCCTTAAAAGAAAAACTGCAGGACAGATTTGGGGAATTAGCAAAAGCATGTGTACCCCCTCATGTGACATGAGATGCAAACACTTTTGCATGGATAACATTTTAAAAAAGGAACCAAATAAAAGCTGGTACTTTAAAAGTCTGAAACAAGTGGTCTAGAAAGGGCAATCCAGAAATCCAGTTCATACAGGTCTGAAAAACAAGGAAAGGATGGCTGTTTAAATTATGCCAAGCTCAAAACCAATAAAAGGAAATAAATTAACATGATCTGTAATTGAATTGTGGAAGTTACTCCTACAGGAAGATGGCAAGACCAAAAACATAATGGGATTAAAAACTGACTCAGTATGTATGTGGATATTGACCATATCTAGAGCTGTGTTTAACACTACACTTGTGGAAAGAATTATTATCCCTCATGCTTCAGGGTTCTAACCAATCTCTAACCACTAGAGAACAGGGTAAAGCCTAATAAAGCAAGCAGATATCCCCCTGAACATCTTTGTCAGTGTTTCTCCACTGAATTATCCAGTGCTGGTCATAAGCACATAAAGGCAACTGAATAGATGTATCCCAAATCTGATCTAATAAATCAACTATGACAAATTCAGTTTCAACTAATCCCACATCTCTGATTCAAGTCTAGGACAGCCGACTGAACCATTCAAAAAGGTTTAATAAGGCTGCTGAAATTGGAGTTAAGCACTGCCATGTTTACCAGTCTTTCCTCATTCACCATCCTTTGAACAGTACTCACATAACACTGGCGAGCCTTCCCTTTGCTCCCTCAAAAATACCATAACTTAGAAAACCTCTCTTCCCTTCCCCACCTGCACTCCACAATAAACACTGAAGATATCACATAATCCAGAAATTGGTGCCTGAAGAGGACAGCCAGGACTTACATTGCAGTCACAAAAGCTGGCAACTTGTTATTTTATTCTCCTTAAAGTTAATTTTAAAATTAAGTCTCTCCAACCTTCTCAAGCCATTTTTACCAAGCAACAATTAAACGTGCTGTTCCAATTAAGTGAAAAAGTAATGTTAGCTGTGGCTCAAAATGTTGCATAAGCAGATCCTTTCTGGTGGAAGCACCATGCATCTTGCATGCTTGCTGAGATACGAATAATGCAATGGTATAGAAAATTTCTAACTCCTCTCCCTAAGCTCCCTTCAGTCATTTCCATGCACAAAGAAAACAAACGCGAGACATTTTGCCACAACTGCTTTTTATTTAAACAAGACTTTAATGATATAGCTCAACGAAAGTAAATAACCCTCTTGCACCCAAATTATTGTCAAAGTACAAACGTGAGTAAAGAGTTGGCAGGAGACAATAAATGAATCGAAAGTAGAAAAGCAAAGGAAATAAATAAAACTGGAGTAAGGGAAAAAAAAAGTATCCTGGTTTCAGCTGGGGTAAATTTTCTTTCTAGTAGCTGGTATAGTGTTATGTCTTGGATTTAGTATGAGAAGAATGTTGATAATGCAATGATGTTTCTAGTCTAAACACTACTTGACAACAACTAAGTCAAGGATTTTTTCAGCTTCTTATACCCAGCCAGCAAGAAGACTGGAGGGACACAAGAAGTTGGGAGGGGACACAGCCAGGGCGCTGACCCAAACTGGCCAAAGGAATATTCCATACCATATGAGTCATGCCCAGTATATAAATTGGGGGCAGTTGACAGGGGGAGGGATGGATTGCTGCTCAGGAACTAACTAGGCATCGTTTGACAAGTGTCGAGCAATTGCATTGTGCATCACTTGTTTTGTACATTCCAATTCTTTTATTACTGTCATTTTATTATTATTATTAATAATAATTTTTTTCTTCCTTTATGTCCTATTAAACTGTCTTTATCTCAAACCACAAGTTTTACTTTTTTTCAATTCTCTCCCCCATCCCACTGGGTGAGGGGAAGTGAGCAAGTGGCTGCATGGTGCTTAGTTGTTGACGGGGGTTAAACCATAACGGAGTGGAAGAAAGATGAGAAATAAAAGACAGGAAAGAATACAGAAAGGAGGCAGTGAGAACAGAAGTTGTCCCAAAAATCTAAATGAGTGAAGCAAATGCACGTGTCCTTAGTTCCACCTCAAAAGGCTGCATCAGGAGCATATCTTGGCAGGAATAAGAATTCATTTTGACTTCAAAAAGGAAAGTTAAAAAAACTCTATACACACCACCCAAACATTTATTCTGCAAACTGCCAAATTTTTAGGTTGCTGTTTTGCATGGGTAAGCTTAAGTACATCTACAGTTTGATGCCCAGGCATCGGTAAACAATTTACACACTTACTAGTTAGTGACTATTTTAAACCAAAGCTTGATAATGCCTAGGATTAAGATTTTGGATGTGGAGTCAAACTGACTAATTACTACAGTGGAGAGGAGGGCATGCACAACAATATACCTATGGCCTTTTCCAGACTGCCAAATCACACAAATGGTTTAGTAATAAACCCTGGTGGAATTCATCAGTGGAGTAACACTTTCAAGAGGCCCGAGTAAATTAGGGGGGCTTGAAAGGAGGGAAGAGAGTCAAGAGCTGCAGCAGCTGCTGGTTTTTCTAATAGATTCAATGAACAGCCTCACTGGAAAGAAAGTGTCCAGGGTTTTATGCTGTTTGTGACCACAGGAGTTCAGTGAACAGCCTGGCCTACTCACATTACAAACTTCCCTTGTGAGAGAGTGATTTGTTTTGTACACCTCAGAGCACCATGAAAGATTAGTTGAGAAAGATGCTCAAGACAATGCTTAAGTAATGAAGACACTAGCAAAAAAACCTACAAAAACAATAGTTCAGGAGAAAGGTAACCCACCTCTCTTTGTATAGGTCAGCTCCAAGCCACTGTCCCACTTCAGAAAAGTTTGCTGAAGATCAGAATCCTTTTTTTCCTATTGCAGTTAGGAAACTTTATTTCTCCTTTTCAGAAGCAAGAACTGAAAAGCCATACTGACTTAAATAGGTAAACATGCATTTTTCAATCCCAAACCTATAGCTTAAATCCATTAACCCACTGCAACACTGGGACTGAAAGCTTCTGCCACCTGTGAAAAGTCCCTGCAACAAGACCTCTTCACGAGTATGAGCGGGGCTTCATAAAGCCCAGTGTCTCCATTTCCAACTTCCAGAGAGGCACTAGAAGGATATAGCATGGTCCACTTTGGAAAGAATTGGATTCCTTCAAAAATAAATACATTTTAAAAAAAAAAGAAACCAACCACTCCAAACTGTGCTCTTATGCTGTTACTATCCAAAATGGTCTTACTATTTTAGAAACCTAATTTACCTTCTTGTTAATTTTTTTCACCTTTTTTTTCCTGCCCTGAAATGCAACAAAGACAAATTGGGTTCACTTTCACGTATAACCAGTTCCACTGTTAAATTCCAGCACAGACCTGCAGCTCTTATTTCAGAGCTATATATAATCAAGGTACTGGAAATCTCCAAACCCCCTTCTGTAAAGTCTACACTTCCTCATGGTTTCAAAATTGATGGAAATATCAATATTTTGTAAAACAAAATGGAGTGGTGCTTTGCAAAAGCTATATTTGAGCCTCCAATAAATAAACACATCTCTTTAGCCCAAGTAATTGCTCTATCATAATACGTGGAAGTGACAAATTGCCAGGTTGCAAAAATTTGCATCTCAGTACTGCTTCTTCTCACCAATGTGTATAACCAAAGAGATGAAACCATTCTACTAAATTTTTCCAGCACCATGAAAACACTAATTCTGATAGTTCATTTGCACATGCTGAGCACACACTGTCTAGGTCAGTAGTCAATACAAGACCTCAGTGAGCACTAAATTATTGGGTTGGCGTGACATTAAGAGGTACCACGTTGCCAGAAGTATTATCCTCTCAGTAAGATGCAACACAGATCCTGAAAGTTATTAATTATTCCACAGTACTTCTTGCAATAGTAGCATTGCTCCAAGCAGAGTCTTGGTGAAATTCTGACTCAGATAATCACATCCCACCAGCTGAGGTTCACTCTAGAGTTTCAGCTACACATGGTGTTTAAAAGGGTCCTGCAGCACTACTGAGAGAAGCCGTGATGTCTACACCTCAGCACAGGAGAGGCTGCATTTTGGATATGTGATATCCAAACTGCCTTTTATACTATATTTGCCTCATCACAGGGGTGCAAGTTAGCATTCAATTAGGAATTGGAACAATTCTCATGAAAGGGAAGAGCTATGCACCATAAGGAGGAAAAAGAGGGAGGAGGGGAATAAAGTCAAGTGTTACAACTCCAAATCTGGTCTCTGTTTTAAGATGTTTATGATAGGTACTTCAAAGATGTTTATTAAAAGTCTACAGTTGTACCTATTTGAGATGCGAAGAACATATCTGGATTAAGCAGACAGGAAATAAAAAAGTGTGCCAGGACATAGCAGAATTTAAATAGATCAATAAACATAGCTACTAGAACAAGAGTTCTCAATATTTCCATTTCATGACCTTGCATTAGCATAAAGTTTTGAAATGTCCCTTTCATACTCCCTTGTTTACTCATGATGAAAAGATAAAGGCAGATCATGTCCCTTCTCTCCCTGAATCCTTGATCAGAACCATGATGAACTGGAAGATAACCACATAATTACTCCAGTTAGCATGCAATCAAGCAAACAAAAGAAATATGAAATAATTTAGTATCACGGCATTTATTGACTAATCTGGCCAACTAACAAAATGGCATAGGGTATTCTACATTAAATGTGCCACAGTTTGGGTTTTTGGGGTGTGTGTGTTTGTTTTTAAGGTTAATAAGGCCAGGGTATTTTAAAACAGCACTACTAAACCATGCTATTACCCCAGCAATGAAACCTAGAGAAAACTGCTACTTAGATGTTGTAACTGGGTCCACGGGGCAAGGTTTTGGTAGGCTACAGGGGTGGCTTCTGTGAGAAGCTGCTAGAAGCTTCCCCTATGTCCAAGAGAGCTAATGCCAACCAGCTCCAAGTCTGACCCACTGCTGGCCAAGGCTTAGCCCATCAGCAACAGTGGTGGCACCTCTATTTAAGGAGGGGAAAAAAGTTGCAGTGGACACAGAAACTGCAGCCAGAGAGGGGAGTGAGAATATATGAGAAAGACAACCCTGCAGACCTCAAGGTCAGTGAAAAAGGGAGGGGAGGAGGTGCTCCAGGTGCCGGAACAGAGATTCCCCCACAGCCCCTGGTGAAGACCATGGTGAGGCAGGCTGTCCCCTTGCAGCCCATGGAGGTCCACAGTGGAGCAGATATCCACCTGCAGTCCATGGAGAACCCCACACTAGAGCAGGGGGATGCCCAAAGGAGGCTGTGACCCTATGGGAAGCCCACACTGGAGGAGGTTCCTGGCAGAACCTACAGACCCATGGAGAGAGGAGCCCACAAAGCAGGTTTTCTGGCAGGACTTGTGACCCCACAGGGGACCTACACTGGAGCAGTCTGTGCCTGAAGGACTGCAACCCATGGAAGGGACCCATGCTGGAGCAGTTTGTGAAGAACTGCAGCCCGTGGGAAGGACCCACATTGGAAAAGTTCGTGGAGGACTGCCTCCCATGGGAGGGATACCACAATGGAGCAGGGGAAGACTGTCCTGCCCTGAGAAGGAAGAAGTGGCAGAGACATGTGAAGAACAGATCATAACCCCCATTCCCCATCCTCCCCCTGTGCTGCTGCAGCGGGTAGGCAGGGAATTCAGGAATGAAGCTGTGCCTGGGAAGAAGGGAGGGGTGGGGGGAAGGTGTTTTGAGATTTGGTTTTATTTCTCATTACCCTACTCTAGTTTGATTGGTAATAAATTAATTTTCCCTAAGTCAAGTCTGTTTTGCCCACGATGGTAGTTGGTTGAGTGATCTCTCCCTGTCCTTATCTCAAACCACAGCCTTCTGTTATATTTTCTCTCCCCTGTCTAGCTGAGGCAGGGAATAATAGAGCAGCTTTGGTGGGCACCTGGCGTCCAGCCAGGGTCAACCCACCACAAATGTAAAGTAAGCATGTGAAGGAAAAAGCAACAAGGAAAAGAATAATACCCAAACCCCCAAATACATTCCCAATGTTTTGGGCTTCTCTTCCCCCCCCCCGCCTTTTCTTTTTATACAGTGTTATTCACTCACCTACCTGATGCCACAAGAAGTTTTGGGTTTCTTTTGTTGGGTTTTTTTGTGTTTTTTTTTTTAACTTAAAACCACAATTAAAAAAACAAAAAAACCAAGCAAAAAAACCCACAAACCCCCCACACTATGAAGTAGAGAAGCCTGCACTCTTAAACCCCGGTTACATCCCAGTCTATGCACACCTTGGCATTTCCCAGGGCATTCCTTGATCAGCACAGGCCTTGGGAAGCTAAGGACCAACCTGTTCACTCAGAGGGCTCCTGGGAGACTATCAGTGTCTGGAAGGTGGCAGGCAGGCCACTGAACCCCCTGGCTGCTTCACCAAGGCTGCGTGCTGTGGCAGCCCTTGCAACTCTCATCACCCAGCAGAGAGCCACAGACAGGCTGCAGTTTTCTTTTAGAGGTTTACATAAAACTGTTACACCTTGCCTAAAAGAAAGGAGACATGCAAACGCATCAGAGATGAGATGAGGAAGTTTCTGTAATTTATATTTCTAAGGTCAACATCCCTTTACTCCACTTGCTGCATGTCAAAATACTCATCCATTCCACATCACTGCTTTCTTCAATTGTGTCAAAACTGCCTCTGGCCAGATTTAATTAACAGGATATTTATATTCTTGATTTACATACCTAAACATATACATTAAGGGTCAAATCCTGAATGAAATCAATGAGACAACCTAAGCAAAGACGACAGCAGGGTTTGATACTAGCATGCACTAGTTACAGGAGGAAAAAAAATTACTTGTGAGAACCTTTGTAGAGAAGTATTTTTGGAGCATAAGATTTCTACAGCTTTGGAAGAATCCACAACCATGACCACAAATAATATTTTTCATTTAGACTGCAGCAGTGCAAAGAAACCAACAGCTAATGACTGATCCCAAAAAACACGAGGTAGAAGGTTGTCCTCTTGCATTCACTGTCCTGGCTCTGCAAGGGTTAAAAGGTCCCCACAGCTGTGCTGGCATCATCGATTAGGGTGAACAAGGAAGCGACAGAAAAATAAAGCCACCTTAATTTCAAGCTCCATTAGAACTGAAGGACTTGGGGGGGGAGGGGAGAGAAATCAATGTTTGGCAAATGGGAAAGGACAAAATCTGCAAAAGGAAAAATGCATTTTCAGGCTAAGCTAATGCAAACAACGGATGGTGAACAGCCCTTGAGGTTGCCCCTTTAAGGTTGTGTCAGCACTTCCATTTATAAACTCTGATTTTAGTTATACTCTAGTAGATTAACACAGGGTTTGGTATTATTCTAGCAGATACCACAAAGTATAGCACAAATGGTAATATAAAATAGCAGTAAGAGCTCACTGGTTGAATAATGCACCCTTTTGGTACCTGATGTCAGAGTGTTTTTAAATTATGAGTCATATGCATACATACACACAAACAGAACATACAGCGCTGGGGCAAGCATCCTGGGACCCAGATTCTACCAACACTAAAACAGAAGTCAAAGCTGCCTTTGATATGAAGCCTGTTTACAGTACTCTGAAAAACCCGAAAATAACCCAGATACTTAATTTCAGTCTGCCTCAGTTGCCACTTGGACAGATTTCAGTCTAACCTTCTGCCCTCATTTAGATAAAAGCTCTCATTTCTGTATCTGGACCTCCAGAGAGCTACTCGGTCAATACTCTGAACATCCACACCCAGAAATCAAAACGAAACCCTGGTATGCAACCTTTTATTTCAGTTCTGCCTAGATTGGAAGGCCAAGGAGAAACTGTTGTACAAAGGTTGAAATAATTCAATAAAATCTTCCTTCAGTGTAATGGAGCCAGGACTTCACCTCAAGCAGCTTAGCAACGTATGCAAGGAGATCTTGTGTCCGTTTCTAGCATTCATTTCACAGATCTGCAGAGAGCTGGACCAAACCTTAAAAGTGAGAGCAACACCATTTCTTAAAGTTGCCACCATGACTCTGGGCTTAGGCATTTCAAAACAGCATACAGGGGGGCTAAATATAGTATCAAGCCATCATGACATGTTTGAAACAAAGCACACAGTAAAGCATAATGTATACTGTAATCACTGAAACCATCTTAGCAGGTATAAATCAGGCCTTGATCCTGCAACTAACCCCTACCAGGTACCCCAAACAAGTTTACTTGAGCAGCACCGAACCTCTGACATCCATACATAAACCAAACAGCACACGTGCAAGAGCCAGGTCCTAGCTCACATTTTACAGTAGTGCAGCCTTCCCACATACTTGTAGTAATTCCTCCTCCAGCTGCCATTACTGCAACCTGAGAGAGATCTGCTATGACAGTGCTCACTAGAAGAGGACATCATAGTTTGCATTTCTGGAGGAGTGAAGAAACACCTTTTCTGAACAGAATGTCAATATTATGTTTATATACATATACCCCATCTTTGAGATACCAGCTTGCATGATCAACCCCTACCTGGGATTTTTAAAGCCACAAAGAAAAACAAAGAAAAACAAAAAATCCAATATGCATTTATGTGCTAAATATGGCATCAAGAACATGAAGAATCACTTGACTACCATATTCAATTTTGAAAAGATTTTGCCAAAATAGGGCTTTTTGACAACTTAGGAAATCTTGGGTCTTTATAAACTATTGACATAGGATTTGTTATGAAGTAGATTTGCTGCAAGAAGCATTTGTTGCGTTGTATGCAATTTAAGAACACAATCTTTGAAATGAGAGGAAAAATACAAATTCCTAAAATTTAATGGCAAGTCTAGAATCTTTTTCATAATCTTCCCAGCCTACTGCTCTAGTGGGAGACATTTCCTGGACTCACAACCCTTTTATGTGCAAGCAATCTACATTTTGCAACTGATAAATAATTCAGATAATTAATTGAGCTGCAATTTGGTGCACTTCTTTTTAGTCAGCACTATGGAGTACCATTTAGAAGAGGTTCTGTACAGAAAGTCCCTCTTGCTTGTTAACCCAAGCTGAGGCTTCTATTAAGGTGAATTCCTAGATTCTCTTAACACTTTCTGAATGTCTCACGCCAGCATCCTGGGACTTCATGCCCTAGGATGCTCTCTTCTGATTTTTCTTGCTATGTTTTACTGTCTATATACGAAACAGGGTATTTCCTGGAATTCTCCCTCTGCAGTGCTGACTACTGTCATTTGAAAGATTAGATTCTAGCATATCTCTCTATGCTGCCCACATACAGGCTGCTAGAATAGACCACAACATAAGAAGGAACAGATACAGTAAGTAAATGCTTTAGGTAAGAAAGCTGGAAAAGCTCAAGCAAATTGTCAGAGAAATCACTGGATGCAAAGGAGCAATGTGGGAGCACATGGCATGAAGTCTAAGGAATATTTTCATGCTGTAAAAGCTTTGATAGAATTTATAAGTCAGCAGAGATACCTAAAATTCATACAATAAGGATTTAATCATATTTGTAACCCTCACATAACTGCAACAGTTAGCAAAGGCTAAGCATTAAGGTCTATGCCTCTGGCACAAGTGCCCACATTCACCTCCAGAGGCACCACCTTCTCCTGTGCTGTGGTGTACATAAGCTGGACCAATGCAGAGTCCCACTGCAGCTTTACAGGGAGGAAGAGTGCACACACTTGCAGTTTCAGGTACATACCTAAAGAAAAAGTTTCAGCCTCTTAATCAAACGATGCTGTCAAGTATTTCTGAACTGATAACACTACCTGCTCAAACTGAAGCTTGGGGGACACCACAGACAGAAGAATAATTAGTGTTAAAAGAATCTACAAACAAGAAGTAAGTTTCAGACATGATTTAGGGCTAAATAAATTTGCTGCAAACTACACAGGCTTGCAAATATGTATGTTGAGCATCAGGAAGACACAGGACTGAGAAAGGACAGCTGAGCCTACAACAGCGACGATAAACTGTGAACCAAGTTCATTAAGTATTTGGGAAGAAGTTTTTGCTAGTTAAAAAAAGAGGAATGGTAATGCTAGGAAGTGCAGGCTTGATGCAGAACAGAACAGCCCTTCCCAGTCAACAGAATTAAAGCCTACCAGTATGTCCATGTAAATACTGAGAAACAGTAGAGGAATAGTAAAGTCCTGTAAAACAATAAACCAGATCCCTTCCTTATATCACTCTGCACACTGCCTTTCAGGATACAATGGGAGCAACGTAGAGAGGAAGAATTTACACAGGGTAAAGGGATAGCTACATCTGACCCAAAATAAACACAAGCCTGAAGAAGCCTTATGAAACTAATTAACTAGGAAGAATGAAAATAAATCTCAGGAATCATCAGAAGCTATACGAAAAAGTAACATAGGAAAAAGCTTTTGTAGCACATCTTCATCTAAAGCATCAAATAGTTTTAAAATCTACTTGGTTAACAGAGCTAATTAGATGACAATCAGCAGTGTGTAACGCAAAGGTCCTCTTACATAACTAACAACAAAAACTTAATAAAAACTACTCTGAAAGGACCAGATCCTGTTGTTGATGACTGCATACCAGAACCTACATATGAGTGCAGAGACTTGTACATATTCTAAGCAAGTTACTTTCAGATTACAGACCACTGTCAACATTAACCAGACAGCTTAAGATCTGACTGCAAATATCCTCAGACAAAGCAGATGATCATGCTCTGCAAAACAACATAAAAATCCTTGCACCTGTTAATTGCAAAACAAACAGGGACAAAACATTTAAAACTGACACTTTACTCATGTGCCTCCAAGATGATCTAAAATGGAGCACCTTGCCATGCTTCCCACTGCAAATCAGTTTTAGCTAATTTACTATGAATGTTTTCTGCACATGGCCGCCTGCAAAAGAATTTAAGATTCAAAGCACACATGTATTAGGCCTCAGACATGAGTAGTTAGATTTAAATTAGAGTGATCACTGATTAAATCACCAGTGTTAATCATGATTCAAAACAGCAAGCAGGAAACTTTGATTTAAATGATTGATTTTAATCCTGTTTTTCATTTGTACTTTTTAGCTGTTTTCCTAAAGCAAGGGCTGAATCTCATTGGCTGATCTGGCCATATAAACACATTGATTTGCAGTTAACCACTGGTTTTATGCTACATTTGACACTTTTCCTAAACAGGAGGCTACAATTGTATCTAAATTCACAATAGAAACTTATTTAAAAACCACAGTATTCATTCAGAACCTTCAACACTTATTAAGCTTGAAAACAAGGAATGAGGAGTTTCTTATTTACTAGATGACACGCACACTCTTACACACATGCTTTGTGTCAAACTCCACTAGGATGGACTGGAAACCTATGAGAAATAGACCATATAAGAGTGTTCAGTCAATTAAAATGCCTTATGTAAAGAAAGTATCCAGCTTGTATTCCAAAATGTTTGCATTTCAAATTGGCTCTGTAAGACCAAAGAAATCATAAACTTTAGTAGCAAAAAGGTTGAAAATGATGGCTAGACAGCAAGGCATTTCAGCACCTAAACATGCAAACAGACCAATATTTAAGAAATTTTCAAGGCCTACACAAGGCAAGCACCCTGTTCCCACAGAAATCACCTGGAATTGAAATCAATGGGTCTCAGATAGCACTTTTGTTTAAGCATGGCTGAAAATCTCTTGATTTCAGGTGGTAAGAATCTCCTCCCACATCCTTCAAGCCTTTCCAATTACAAAATCTCATCTGTCACTTATTTTTTGTTTAAAAAATAAATATGCTTATTTTTATTTAAATAACTTTAATAGTTTATAGCAAGTTTAGTCCGTAATGTCAACTGCCATGAATTCAAACTTAAAACACTTCCTTTTTTAAAGAATAAATGCATTCTAATGAAAAACATTAACATATGGATATGGGTCATAAAAAAAATAATACACTGGAGACTAGAAAATATAATGAGCAGATCACTAGAACATACCAGAATCACCATATTACATGGTAAGGCCTTGAGATCTAGTATAATTAAGAAAGAAAAAAGCCTTCACATTTTGGTTAGGTAACCAGTAAAATGAAGTAAAATGTGAGTATTATGCAATCCTATCCATTTTCTCATATGCCACAAATCTCAGATCCAAAGAGTCAAGAGTTCCACTGCTTCTGGGCTTGAGAATCTACAGTAAGATTGCTCTTAAAGCAGAAAGGAAAAACACCAGAAATCAAAGAATTAACAGCAAGCAGTAAACCTTAAAAAAAAAAAAAAAATAAAAAATCTTGAAAAAAAATCTAGGCAGAACGGGGTCAAGGAAGACATGTACCAAGTTTAACATCACCAATTAGAAATACAACATCATCAGAAATTGGAACAAAGGAATAAAATGAGAAAAGACAGAAACTGCATAATGCCAGTGGTTTAAAGGTCTCACTCTGTGATCATGCAAGAAAGTTTCCAGGGTACACTATTTTTTTAGTGAAAAAGAGGGGAAAAATCAACTGGGGAGGGCAAGAGAAGATAGCCACATATGCTAGGAATTGCCAGAAAGCAAAGAGGTGTAAAGGCACAAGAAGAAATCCCATCTTAGAGACAGACATTAAATGCTCCAAGTAGTCAGTTCTCATACACTCACTCACCCCTCTGCATTCCCAGCCCAAGAGGACTGAAAGCAGCCCCAACGTGGAGGAGTACTGCTTGCACCGCAAGGAAACAGCTCCTTGCCACGGGCACCAGGGCACCCACATAGCCTACTGGAAAGGCTATGGGCCTGAGAGAATAGGGGATTAAGTAAATCTGCCTGAAGACAGGAGACCACAGGGCTCCTGACACTAGAATAAGACTAGACTAAGGGCCCAATCCACCCAAAATGGACAGCACTAAATCCTTAAATAAAACATACCATTAGATAAAATGGGGTAACTTCACACACCTCCCTTCCCTCCCTTTCCCTTCTGAAGTTACATAGTTTAGGGCATACTGCTTCTGTGAAAAAGACTTACAACTCTTTTGACCCTCCTAACTTAGCCATCTGCCAGTAAGGAGAGAGAATATAAGCTTCAAAATGATTAACCAGTAATTCAGACTGTTATCTTCAATGCAACCCACAACACCAATTCCATAACCAGCTCTTAACTGAGTAATGACTATCACAGGTTTCTTCATCATGAAGAAAAAAGGGCAGGCAACTCAAAGCAAAAATAGATGGGTTGCGTTAATTTCTAAGACACCTGGGGAGATGCTCTACAGGAAAATAGACAAGATTAAATCACACTAGCAAAGCATATGAAATATGGCAAAGTCAGTCCACCCACCAAGACAAGGTTATGACATCTGAGAAACAGTGAAAGAAAAAGCTATACTCACCTCTTTTGCATGTTGACTTAAACGCCCCCTATTCCAACACCTCAAAATTGCCAAGTGGTTCCACATGAGTTCTTCCAATCAGACATAAAAAAAGGTCTCAAAACTATGAGGGAGAGGTATCCCTGTGTAATTTAGGCTTGCAAAGCCAAGAAAGCCAGATCCACAAAGGCAGTAAGTATGTACCTAGTTCCTCTTGCCTTCAGCAAGAGTTTGGAACTTAAAGTACTTCTGCCAACCTGGTATTTAATGCTGCTTCTGATGGCTAACTCAAACATCTTTTATGATTGAAAGCAGCATCCCTCCTCTGTACTTCCTCCAGCCAGTGAATTAAACACAGAGCAAGACTATTCCCACACTGGCCTTAGAAGAGCTTTGAACCACAACACAGGAATGGCAGTTACAAGGGCAGTGTAACTCACATCAGAAGTGCCCCTACCTGGATGTCGGTATCCTTCACAGGTTCAAGAGGCTCAAATGTAGTGGCTGCACTTAGACTCTCTAGTCGCTGCGAAATGTGAGATATATCAAGCCCTCTAGACCCGAGAAGAACAGACCTATAAGGAAGAAATTGTACAGGTGTGAAATTAGTATTGAACAGACAGAACTCTAAACCCAAGTTCACTGCCAATGTTTATGTCAGCAGCTAGCCACATACAGACAGTGCTCCCAGCTGCATGATGAAAACTGCACAAAAACCAAATTTGAACAGCCCTATGTGTATATCTAACCACCTCAGCCCGGCTGAACTCTTCTCTTTCTGCTGTTCCACTGCAGTACTGCACAGCTGCCAAGTCCTTCCAGATAGAAAAATTCTATATCATGTTGGTAAATGTCTTTGGCAGTGGCCAGAACAAAGTACTGCACTTTCTGGCTTTAGTGCCTGAAATCAGGAATGATAGCTCCTCAGATAAATTCTTTAATTACTTTTTTTTTTTTTTGTTAAGTAAGAGAAAGGGGGCGGGGGGGAACCCAGCTTTGCTGTTTCTCCTGGGCATGTCCTCCTGGCAAGAATCCCCAGACATTAGAAACCAAACTCGTCAACAGCTTCTACTTTCTGCATAGTTTCCAGTGCCAGTGCTCTGTACTTACGCCTTAACATCTGCAGTCTCCTGCGAAGTGCGGGTCAGAGTGCGGGAACGCAGGCGCTCCCCAGCCTGCTGGATCTCCTGCAGGTTGCGTTCTACATGAGGGAGCTCAGAGATGCCCTCTGTCTCAGCTGCAAGCTGTTCTGCCTGCTGGAGAAGCTCTCCAAAGCCTTCAGTATCCATCTCTGTTGCAGGTTTCGCTCAAGATGCACAGAAACCTTCAGAAAAAGACAAAATTCTTGCTCAGCTATAAACAGTTTCTATACCTACAGGGGCACAGACAGACCAGCAAGAGTGGGTCTTCTAGAACAGGATACTCTTCTGCCCATTCGTCTCAAGCACTAAACATCAAGGAAATACTTTCAAGTGGTCTCAGAGAGCTTTGTCTTGCAGGACTACGTTCTTAAGGCAGACCTATGGATCTGTCAGAAGTGGGATGCAGATGCCATATGACAGTTCATATATTACCTTGATACAAAGGAGAGTGAAAGCAAAGGAGTCCCTGTGAAGAATTTGTTGTTAATTGAGCTACAAACTACTTGTATACACATATATTTAAGTAGTTTGGAGAGCTGGACTTGATCCTTACCAGTCCCTTCCAACTCAAGATAATCTATGATTTGATATTTTTTATATATTATAAATGGAGACATTTGTGCATAGGTATATATGTATAGGAGGGCTGAAAACACACAACTTCTAAACATGAGGTTAAATTAACAAGACAGGCAAGCATACACATATACACAGACAGCCATAACTAGCCACCTATTAGAATGCGTTAATCCATACGTCATTAAGCACCAAAAGAAATAAGAACATGTTGTTCCATTGTAGAAGATGTGGCATCTAATTTTGATGCATGCAGAAGATTTTACCAGTGTTTGTGAGAACTGCTTGCATAGACCAAATGAGAGAATAGTTAAAGAAACTATACAGCATAAGGCAAGAGCCATAACAGGGGAGGTCATTAGTGCACTGTGCAGTTCCAAATTCAGAATGGAGCCTGTTATTGACATGTACATGCTTGGGATCAATGTCGAAAAACACATGTACCTGCAATGGTATCCACATTAATGAAATATGAAACCCAAACCCTCAACCTTCACACTCCAAATCTATGATTTGCAGCTAAACCAGCTACATGCTACGAGCACCTGGCACCTCTGTAAGGCCACAGAAGATCATAGAAACCTAGTCTTGCTGAATGGTGCTACAGACATGGGAGTCTCCAGTACAATCTCTCTGTCATAGCATCTGCACCCTAACCCAGAGTGCCTGGGATGAAATAAGACAAACCAGATCTCAAGCATTAACTCCAGCTCTTTATCATTTACTCACAAGTAAAATCAATGGAGACTGTCTAGTTCAAGGGAGCTCACCAAGAAGAAAACAGGGCATTTCTACAAACCAAAAATAGCCTGCAATATAACTATTTCTTGGTACCCCACAACCATACCAAAGCAATTTAATAGTACAATTTTAATATTCTTCATGTTCTCAGTCTCACCACAATTCCCAAGTATGACTACCAGTGGCAACAGCACTGCTTTCATCTGCCTGGACAAGTGATTTAGAAACACTGCATGATGATTCATTCAGACATATGCAATTAGAAAGAGAAACTGATCCCCACTGCCTGTGTGCCAGGACAAACCCCAACAGCCGGCATCCAGGAATGGAGAATTTCACAAGCCCTCCCCACCCACTTCTGGAAAGCTGGGAGCTACTGGGGGAGGCAGCAATCATATTTGCACTGACTTGTTAATCAGGTGAGATAGCAGAGACTGGATTTGTTTGAACAGATTAGATAGTTCTTCCTCAGTTCTTTCCTTCCTCTGCCTGAAAAATTGCAATGATGAACAAGCCAGCCTGCTAAGTGTCTAGC
>JANZLQ010000092.1:22506215-22517067 GCA_026212715.1 Elanus axillaris
GAGGGGAACAAGGGGGGGGGGGGGGCGGGGGGAGTTGGAAATAGGCAGTTTCATGCCCTGCAATGCAGCACAGAACATCTTTCCAGTGTTTACTTGCGATAACTCAAGTGCACTCCTGCCAGAAGCAGCCTCTGTTGGCAGACACTGACCAGAACAGCCATATTCCCATACAGTTAAGAACTGATCGGGTCCTCAGGGAGCAGTGACTGCAAGAACAGCACAGACTTCAGCTTGATTCGATCTGATCTGGTCCACTTCCCCCTTTCATTACCAATGAGATAAAACGCCGGGAGCATAAGGCAGCACTAACTTCTCAGAGCACAGAAACCAAAAGCATGGAGAATCAGTGCACTATAAAACTGCTCCCAAACCTGCACTTTTTAGCCATAGACTCCACATCAATACCATGTAAGATCTGTCCCATAACTTTGCTGATGTAGGACAACTGCAACAACTCTGCAAGACTGAACTGAATTCAGCAAATGTAGAACAAACTAGTTATTTTGGAGCAAGTTAAACTACCTGTGATTATAACCAAGCACTGGAAATGACAGCTCAAAACTTATCTAGAGAGCCAACACTAAACAGCTTTTTCTAAGCAACAGAATTCAAATATTTAGACTGAGTAACAGCACGAACAACTTTGTCTCTACCCTGACAGAATTTACTGCATCCAAGAGACTGCAGTCTGACTCTTAATGCTGCTGTGCAAGATGGAAACTGCTACCACAGTAACAAGCAGAGCGATGGCAGATTTTCATGTCTGGCTGGGGAAGAAGCAACAACTGACACCTCAAGGAAAGAAAATACATCAGAAATTAAACTAACTTCTGTGAAACCAGATCGACCTTGGGCTAAAAGCCAGGACTGAAAAGGCTCTTCTGTAAAACACCTTCGATGACTTACCATTAGAAGCTGCTGCATTAGACTACTATTCCATTAAACCCCAGTTTAATGTTTCCTCAACACTTAAACCCACAAATAAATGCTATATATTGTACATGTTGACTGGATTTAAGCCACAAAGAAACTAGAAAAGATGATGACAGGTTTCTTAAGTCTATTCAGACTGATTATAAATAATGATTTACTACCTAAACCCCTAAAAACTCCTCAAGAGGACTACAATGCTATCTAATGAAGAACACTGTAGCTATAATACTCCAAATATGGCCACGATGAACATTTTACTGTACTAGCTTCAGAAAGACGCAAAGCTGAAATACTCCAACATGTGCGCAAGCGTCTGTTGTACTTCACATACTGACAGCCTTTGAGTCATCCAATTAATTAACTTTGAGAAACAGACTAAAAAAAATAATTCATATTTTTCCCATGATTTGAAAAAAAGAAAAGACGAAGACTTCAAAGGGGAAGAAGGAAAGCCTCACCCACTACATTCAGAATAGCTGATGGACCAATACAGTTCCACAAGTTGCAAAGAGATTCTTCAAAACAGGAAATTAAGAGGAAGAAATTCAGCGTTGCCCTCTTGCAGAGGCTCCCACCCCAGAGTGCTCAAGAGACCCAGTCTGACAATGCAAGATCAGCTTCTTCTGGAAGGAAGACAAAAGAGCATACTAGTAAGAGGAAGTAGGCAACTCTTTACTTGTTTCAGCTGGGATAGAATTGTCTTCCTAGTAGCTTGTATGGTGCTATGTTTTGAGTTCGGTAAGAGAAGAATGTTGATAACACACTGATATTTTCAGTTGCTGCTAAGTAATGTTTCTACTAAGTCAAAGATTTTTCAGCTTCTCATGCCCAGCCAGCAGAGAAGAACAAGTTGGGATGGGACACAGCCAGGGCAGCTGACCCAAACTGGCCAAAGGGTTATTTCATACCATGGGACATCCCATTCAGGAAATAACTGGGGGGGAGTGGGGGCAGGGGATCACCGCTCGGGGACTAACTGGGTGTGGATCAGTGGGTGGTGAGCAATTGCACTGTGCATCATTTGTACATTCCAATCCTTTTATTATTACTGTTGTCATTTTCTTAGTGTTATTATTATCATTATTACTTTCTTCTTTTCTGTCCTATTAAACCATTCTTATCTCAACCCACGAGTTTTACTTCTTTTTCCCCCGATTTCTCTCCCATCCCACTGGGTGAGGGGGGAGTGAGTAAGCAGCTGCGTGGTGCTTAGTTGCTGGCTGGGGTTAAACCACAACAACTAGCTGCAGCCAAGATCTGAGGCAAAAGTGCTTTTTTGACTGGGCTGCTACAGACAGTATAGCAGCTTCTGTCTACTAAGCTAAACATGAATAAGTAAAAGGCCCATTCTGCAGGACTGGGGAATTCTGTATGAACAGCAGTAATAATACGTAGCTCTTGCACAGCACTTTGCATAAGCAGACATCCAGACATTTCAGAGAGGAAGTCAGCAACATAATCCCCATGTTACAGACAGAAGAACTGATTAAGAAATGCAGAGATGGAAATCAAAGAGCAGGTGGCCAAATTTTTGTTTGCTTTTAAAGGAAAGCACAATGACATTTATAGGATATTAGTTAGACGCTGAAATAAGTTGCCTTCCAAGGATGCTGATGCTCTGTCACTGGAGCTTTTTAAGAGCAGGACAGGCATAAAGCAGAAATGGTGTAGACCTACTGGGCCCTCACCAAGAGCAGACAAACATCATTGGGATCAACTCTAGAGGTCTGTTCCTGCCTTATTTTCCATGTTCCACAAGTGGAAGTGACCACGTACAACCCAAATATCTGCTGTACATTTTCAGGAGATAACCCTCTAGTATGTAAAGCACAATCATAAATGTTAAATCAAACCTAACAAAGGGGAAACTTCCATACCCAGCTACACTAAAACCACATGAAATCAGGATAGGCCAGCTTAAAAACAAATACCTAAAAGCTCCAAGGTATACTCGGTACTCCACCTGGTACAACAGCCCATTCCCCCAGAAACAAAAGGCAGATGCAGGAAATCCTGAAGAGGCCACAAAACAATCTTTCAAATTTACTGCTTCTTCTACCACACACCAATTAATCCTCCCCTGCCTCCCCAAAAGAGTTTCAGTCCTGTATGTTTTGTTCTTCATCTCATCTGTATGTAGACAAGCAAAAGTCCAGTCTTTTTATGATCTCAAAGAGCTCCTACAGTACATATGTTGAACAAATATGGGGTTTTTTTCAAAGTTTTAAAGGCAGTATTGTTCATTTATTTGCTCTTGTACTGAAAAAGGACAAACAAGGGCACGCAACTTCTCTATCCTGTTCATTATTTAACCTAGAACCAAACAGTAGGCATTTTAAATTATTTCTTCCATTATATATTATCACGCATTTGTCAACACTGCCTGTTATCTGCCATCAGACTTTGAAGTTCCTCACAGTGGTCTCAAGCCCCCATTGTCCTGAATAACTGACTCAGCTGGCAGTTTTGCCATCTTATCACTCTCCCTCTTTTCCAAACACTTAGTACTTATTTTAAGCACCTGACTCTCACCCAACTCAGCAGGGCACTAACTTCCACAGAGTGGCAAACTGACCCTCATCAAATAGAGCATTTAGTATGGTATTTGAAATTCCTTACATGCAAATCCAGATCCTCCCCCCTCACTGAATTTCCTGTGATATTATCACCACAGGAACATTATGGATTTAGATGACAATCACATACATCCTCCAAGCAAGTTTTAAGCTTTTCCTATTTGTAAGCCCCTAGAAGTTTTCCCAAGGAGTAGGAAACCCTTTTAGAGACATAAGCAAACAGCAGTAAAGAACAAAGGAAGTAGCTTCTCTTTGTCAGCCTCACCTTAGCTCTCCATGACCCAACTAGTGTCCCATAAGACAACATGACCAAATAGAAGATGGGAAGTAGTCCTTGTTTGCACTTGGACTTGAATTCAAACCCTTCCACTCGCTGTTAATATATTCTGGTTTAGAATAATGTTAGGACGTAGATGGCACTCAGCACACCACAGCAGTTGCTAATTAAATACCAATACCCAGCGTACCCACAGCTCAAGTTTTAACACAAAGGCAGTTCAACATCATGTCACAGAAGTTTGGCTGTTGCCTGCAGTTGGGACCAAACAGCCGGAGTACGTTACTCTGTACACTTTGTACACTTTATGATGAATCCAGGAAAAACAAAACTGTAACATGGAGTGAATCTTGCCTAGGAGGGACTAACAAATAGCATTCCTTAGGTTCAGAAATAGAGTTCTGCATCCAAGATGCTCTGTAAGAAATCCTTATACTCGTTTTCACCTGTTTTGCACAAGAAGTCAACGCTGCTGTTGGTAAAGAGGGCTTGTGAGCTGGGGTAGGGGGAAAAGGCTAGTCATCATTGTCATTCAAGGATAGTCTGAAGCATCCACATTAAGCGTTTAAAGACAGCTATCCTGTCCTGCATCGACCTTAGTGATCTGAAAAACACAACAGTCCCGAGTATTGTATATGGTTTACCTTCTGCATTCAAAAGTCTTCTATATCCTGACAGGCATATATAAAAGCAATGCTCAGCAACTCCAAGGTCACATGAGCTTGCCAAAACCTGCCATGAAACAGAAGTTGAGCCAGCAACAGCATAGAGAACACTGTGCCTTTCATGAGCTCCCACCACCATATACCTGGCAGCAGCTGCTCTTCCCCCAGTCAGGAACTAACCAGTAAGCCCACTGGGGCAAGGAATGTCATTCCCCACCCCGAACTTGAAATGGAGACTCCAAATCACATGCATACATAGACCCACTATCCTGACACCTCCCCAGTCAAACAACGAGCATCTGGTTCTTGAAGCGCCAACACAGCACCTTGTTTAAACGCGAAGCTCCCCTTCTACAGCTGGGCTTTGCACTGCCGACCAGCACAAAACAGCTGGGATGAAGAGACTACTCCTCGCACATGCAAGGCCAGCCATGCTACTTTAACGCGGGTTACTTTTCGGGCAGAGATATACAGAAACCCCCGAGAAGGCCCAGAAAGGCCCACGGGGAGGCCTGCAAGCGCTCCCCACCAGCCTCCCGCCGCAGCTGCCTACACTGCGGCTGAGGCTCCCGTCAGGAAGCGCCAGTGGCCGTGCCACTGCGCGCAGCTGGTCACGTCCGGCCTCAGGCAGCCGCCTCCCTGAGGGGGCTCTCCTTAGGGGAGGCCCCGCCGGAGCCCCCCACCACGGGGCCCGCCCAGCGGCCAGAAAGAGGGAACCCCGGGCGAAGGGAGGCTGCCGAGGGCTCAGGACCGGGCGGGGGGTGAGGTTAGAAGCCCGCACCGCCCACCGAAGAAGGGAGAGGAGAAGGAGGCGGGAGGGGAAGCCATGACACGTCCGCGAAGCGCCCTCACCTGCCCGCCGCTCTAGCCGCCGCGGCTGCCGTCCCCGCGCCGCGCGTCCCTATTGGCCGCCCTAACGCCCTTCTCCGCACTCCCATTGGCCAAGCCGCCGCGCTTCCCCGCGCCTCGCGCTTCTATTGGCCCAGCCGCAGCTCTTCCCAGCGCGCCGGCTCCTGCCCTCTCGCGACAACAACTTTATTGAGGCGCTCGGAGGCGGACACGGACAGGGTGTTGGGGGGGGGAGGCGCTGTCTCCGGAGTCCGAGGATTCGAGGCTGCCTCCTGCCCCCCCCCCCCCATGTTCTCAGCACCATGCAAGCCGCACCGCAGTGAAATCACCCCCCAAAAGAGAAATACAGTAAGAAATAAAGTGCATGGGGCTTTTCTGCTCTGTCCTCCCTCTCCCTTCACAGTCACCACTAACTCACGCTGACAAACCCCACCTGAGAACTAATTCCTTGGGAGGTGAAATGAGAGTAGTGAACTCATCTTGCTTTTCCCTCCTATGGCCAAATACACCAGCAAACAAACACATAGCCAGCAGGTACTCTCTCCATCACCAGTGGAATGGTCTCCAGAAGGAATGCAGGGATACACTGCCTTTTGATCACCTCGTGGGCACATACGCATAATAGCAGGGGGAAGACATTAGCACAAGCCTTAGAGCAGAAATTGCTGGTGACATGGGATTTGTAGGGCAAGATCTGGGAACTGGGAAATTTCATGGACCCCAATAGGGCATACACAACAGCCTGCTTATGCAAGAGGTGATGAACAGACCTTGTCACTGCTCCAAAACATCACCCATCAAACCTTTAAAGTCCCTCCCTCGTAACTGTGATTGTGTGTTTTGTCTTCCCTAAGGCTTGTTTTAAAAAACAGCAGCAAGAAACACTCCCCCGCTCCCCTTTGCCCAGCTCTTTCCATATCCTACTGCCTTTCTCCCGGGTGAAGACTTATTCCTGCTGAGGAAATCCCTAGCACCACAAGCCAGCTGCAGTGACCCCCTTGGATCCTGTTTAATGATACCCAGCAGGGGAAGCAGATGCAGCACCAAGATTTCCTAAAGCCCTGCAAAACTGAAGGGATTTCCCCATTAATACAGCCTCTATTTCTAAAATTTCCCATGTAAAAAGCAGTTCCTATGCCTAAGACAGCTCCAAGCCCAGGGGCAGTGCTGGCACAGGCTGCAGTCGCTACCCCTAAATGCTAAGTGCAGGCAGGGGGGTCAGGGTGCTTCCCTGCCTGTCGATTCATGACCCTGCCCGCTGGCCAGCAAAGCAGCTGTGCAGAAATCTGCCCTCACTGTGATGCGCCCAGGCAGATTACACCCGAGCCTGCCCCAACACCAAAGTCCAGATTTTCATAAGGGCATCTCCTTGCATGCAGGATGACAAGCATCAAAAAACACAGCTTTCCTCAGAGGTTCCTGGGGCTTTTTTTTATTTTGCCTCACTAAATACAAGTTTTTTCAAGCCGTCAGAAACCATCTCCTGCCAATTCATTTTTTCCCGGTTGCAAGCATCACTTAGGGCATATAAAACCACCCAATGTGGCTCTAAAATGTAGCTAGCTGGGGAGCTGCCTGCCTTGATGCCCAGGCCTGTCTGTGCCCGAGCCCCACAGGGCAGGAGCATCTCTAATGTATGGCAGAGATTTAAGACCCCATCAGAGTGCGGAGCAGCCCAGAAGCACTTCTGCTATAAATTACAGCCCTGCGGAGGCTGCCCCATTTCCACTGGCCCTGCTTCAGGTGTCCGAAGAGGTGAAGGTGACTCACAGGCATTCCAGCTCAGCTGCCTTCCCCAGCAAAAAAAAAGGTGCAAACCCCGAACTTTGCCCCTCCACGGCAGTTAGGTTGCTCTCCCTGTGTTGTGACACTCAACAGTTGTTCAGTGGCTGGCTAGTATTACCAAAAAAATCAATTTTTTCCAATGCTGGGTGCCTACCTGGCTCCCTGGGGCCTGTGTTCTTTGTGAATCTGTAGTTTTCATTCTTCATGATGTATTTAGAACTGCATGCTGAGACCTGGCACATATAAAGCATCTTTTTCCTGTGCCACGGGCTGAACTGTGTGTGCCCTAGGGTCTGCTGCGTTTGGACTTGGCCCCAGGGTGCCCAGTTACACCCTCCATGGAATTTCATCCCAAAAATTAGCAGGGGGGAGAGTGCTTGTGGCACTCTAGTGTTTGGGGCAGCCACTTCAAGGGGTGCGCTGGTCCCTGGCAGGATGCCCTGGTGGATGGGTGCACTGATGGGATGGATGGGTGTCCTTCTGAGATGGGTGCCACGGTAGGATGGGCATCCTGGTGGGATGGATGCCCTGATACGATGCATGTCCTGCTGGGATGGGTATCTTGGTGGGATGGGTGCCCTGGTCAGATGGGTGCCCTGGCAGGATGCATACTCTGGCGGGATGGGCATCCTGGTGGGACAGATTCCTGCTGGAATGGGAGCCCTGCTGGGATGGGTGTCCTGGTGGGATGGATGTCTTGATGCGATGGGCATCTTCTCGGGATGGGTGCCTGTGCTACCCCAGCTCTCTCTGAGCCTGCCCTGGCTCCCGGCCGGGGCAGCTTTCCAGCGGGAGGAGGAGGGCCCTGAGCTCCCCGGGGACAAGCGCTGGGGGGAGCAGCCGCCCTGCAGGGTCGCGGACACGGGGCGGGGAGTCAGGCGCAGGCCGGGAGAGCGGGGCGGCGCCGGGACCGGGCAGGCAGGTGGCAGCAAATCCTTATGGAAGTGCTCGGCTGCGCCCGGCCGGCGGCTGCCCGCCCCGAGGAGACTGCTGCTGCGGGCGGCGTGTCCGCTGCACCGGGTGCCCGTCCTCCCGGCACGGGGTGTCCTTGGTGCCTGCCCTCAGAGGACAGGGCGTACTTGCCCTGTGCCCACGGTGCTCGTGCCCTCTGCACACGGCGCGTGTCCCCCCCCGCACTGCGTGTCTTTACCCTCTGCACACGGCGCATGTCCCCCCGCACTGGGTGTTATTTACTTTCCGCACAGGGTGCACATCCTCTCTGCGCACGGCGCTCGTCCCCTCGGCACGGGGGGCCTGTCCCGTCTGCACAGGGCGCCTGTCACGTCCCCTCTGCACGCAGCGCGTAGCTCTTCTGCATAGGGCGCGCGTCCCCGCCGCTCGGGGCCGTGCAGACAGACCCGTCAGCCCCGGGGGGTCACGCAGAGGCAGGGGCGGTGCTGAGCGCAGCCCTCCGGGGCGCTGCAGCCTGCTGCTGGGCTGGGGGTGCGCCCGGGACACCCCTGCCCAAGCTCCCCCAGGCGCCCAGGGGAGACGCGCAGCCGCCTGAAACCACCTCTGCAAGCTGAGCTGTGCTTTTCTTCGAGGGGCTGCATAAAGCACACCGGCCTCTTCCTGCATCAGCCCTTCATTCGTATCACCCTCCGGCTGCAGACAGCTGTGTGCTGGCTGAGAGCAGCTCCCGGTTTAGTAAAAAATAGGTTTTGTCCACAGAAAATACTCCCAAGGGGACTAGAAAGCCCCCAGCCACCTCACTGAGAGCAGCTACAGATAGAGCCAGGCGCTGGGCACATCCCAGGCCAGCACCTCCCAGGGGTACCTGCACCCGTCCCACTGGTCTTGGCTTTCCTCACCCCAAATCACACCTGGGGAGGCTGGAAAGGGCATTGAGGCTGGGGTCCACAGCTCTCAGGCAGCTACTGCTGCCAGACAGGGTGCAGGCAGAACCACGAGCAGGCAGGGCAGGCTGGCGGCAGCAGGGTGCAGAGGTGTGTGCCCACGAACCACCCTGGCACCGCTGGGAACCGGGAACGGTTGATGCCTGGGGCACTTCCTGGGAGGGGAAACCCCAACCGCACCCCAGCTCTGTTTCTGGTGCAGGATGCGGGCGCCTGGCCCCAGGTGGGGGGCTCAGCCCACAGCCCCTCTGCTGTACGGGCCAGGGTCGCAGCCCTGCTGCACCCAGCTCCAGCGTCTGGGCTGTGTCGGCCCTCTGGCAGTCTTGTTTTCCAGCAAAGCATCTTCCCATGAGATTTATTGTTTTTTAAATGCATTTAGGGCAAGGCAGGCCCTAAACACTGTCTCCAGCACTAAACCTCTGTTGCAACAGGTGGCACGGGGAGGGTCTTTAAGTAAAAGACACACTAATGCAATAAAGCAATGCATTTAAAAGGCAAATGGATGCCAAGCTGGGTGTCGCTTTCCTCAACAGTGAGGCTGAGTGCTGAGCAGGCTGGGCACCCACTGCAGAGCCACATACTGAAACTGGGTAAACCTTTGGGGAAGGGGCAAGCAGCTCCCACAGGCACCGGGAGCATCCCCGGGCGCTGGTATTGCCATGCTCCCCCCCCCTTGCAGACACCCCACCTGGCAGGAAGGGACCACATGGCTGCCCAAGGGCCTCCATTTCAGGGTTGCCCCAGCATGTTGCTTTTTAAATTCATCCTGTGCCTGGCCACCAAGGGTTGCAGGGGACACCCCTGCCAGGCTGAGCTGTTCTCCTGCCCAGGAAGACAGGGAAGGGGTGACAGCCCTGGGGCACCAGCCCTGGCAGGAGGGCTGGGAACCTGCCTCCATAGCAAGGCACACCCAGGGTACACGTACAGGCAGGCAGGGACTCCTGTGTGTAAAAAGTGACTCTTTCACTTGGCAGAGAGTTTCAGAAGCCAAACACAGCCCACGCACCTTCCCATCACCCCCTCACACTCCCAGCACCCACCACCCTGCAGCCACGTGCTGCATTTAACCCACACAGGGCTTATTCACAGCTATGGCCCTCTGCCCTCCTGGGCCTAGAGGTCAAGGCAGCTCCAAGCAAGGTGCTCCCCCCAAATGGGCTGGAAAAAAAAGCACTCGGAGGTCACACCTGGGGGAGGAAGAACCAGGTACTCTAGTTGGAGGTCTCTGGCACAGGAAGGCCACAGGGAAAGCATGCCTTTGAGGATTGGTCTGCTGTGAGTGGATTGGGGTTTGCAGAGCATGAGCTCTTGGGGGGCAGGGGGGGGCTTGTCCCTGCCCATGAGATGGCCCCATCCCCACTGGGTTTCAGCCAGGTGCCTTTCAGCAGCAGCTCAGGGCAGGCAAGCTGCCAGCCCGTGCCACACCCCTACCCACCACACTTGTTCCCCACAAGCTCTTTCACCCAGAGGAAGCCCCGGGGCATGGGCGCCCCAGGATGGTACACAGACACCTGCCACAAAGTCAGAGAAAGGCAGGAGGGGGCTGGAGACCCCCCTGCCCCACACCCCATCCTCAGTAGGGGACTAGCACCTTAAAGACACCTAGAACCACCCCACATGCAGTATTAGGTCTGTCCCCTACCCAGGGAACCTGCTTTTCTCCCCCAGGGAAGTGCAGAGCCCACTCAGGGAAGGCCAAGGGGGTGTTCCCAAGCAGCCCACCACCACCCCAAAGCAACAATTCCCCCACAGGAGTCACGAACAGTAACAGTGCCCAGTCTCTAGCCCAGCCCAACAGCAACAATTGTACCTCCCATCAAACTCCTTTATTTCCATCCAGTTTCACCACCAGTACAGAAGATACAAAACATGAAAAAATAGGCTTTTTTTGTGCCCCCCACCCCCCCATCC
>JANZLQ010000092.1:22517572-22527787 GCA_026212715.1 Elanus axillaris
GGCTGAGCCCCCCACTCACTCTTGCGGCAGCTCCGGCAGCGGCAGTTCTTGCATTTGCAGGACCCGGCGCAGGAACAGGAGTCACCTGGGGCAGAAGACCGGCCGTCAGCCGGGGGACAGGGCGGTGGGGGACGGGACCGGCCGGGCACAGCCGGGACGGGGCACTTACCGGCGGCACACGTGCAGTCCTGGGGGTCCATGGTTCAGCTTAGGCTTGGAGTAGCGTGTCTCCTCTCGATTCGGCTCGGCTCGTAGCAGTACGGACCCGTTCCCACCACCCGGCATATATGAGGTGAAGGCGCGGGGCGGTGCTCGGCGCTGCGCACGGCGGGGCGGGACCGCTCTCCCCGCGGGGCCGTGCTCAGCGCGGGGCCGTGCTCACCCGGGCCGCGTGCCGTGCTCAGCGCGGGGCCGTGCTCACCCGGGGCCGGGTCGTGCTCAGCGCGGGGCCGTGCTCACCCCGGGTCATGGCCCTGTTGTCCCTGTCCCGCCTCCCACCCCCGGCTCCCAGTCCGCTGTGGAAAGGCCAGNNNNCCCGGGGGCCCCCCCCACCCCCCGTCCGGGCCCCCCCCCCCCCCCCCCCCGGCAGGGTGCTGCACCCTGGGGCGCCGAGATGCTGGAAGATGCGGGGGGGACGGTGTGACAGCGCTAACATGACACTGCCACCATCTCTTGCACATGTGGGACAGCCCTGCAACACTGCCTGGACCTTCCCAGCCCCATGTGCCCAGCGCTGGGCTACGGCTGTGCCCCCATGCTTGGGGAGGCCATGGGGTGTTCGTGGCTGTCCCCAGGGATGGGACGGTTTCAGCATCCTGCTGGAGAGCAGGGTGGCCCCGGGGCAGCCCCTGTGGGGCTGGGGTGCTGGGCTGGACCCCAGGAGGGCTGAGCATGGGGGTGCAGCACTGGGACGCAAGGTGGGAGGGTGGTACAGCCAGCTGGGATCTGCTGGGAATCACGGCTTTGTGGCACCCATGAGTTTTCCCCCTTGTCACAGCATTTACGTGCCAAACCGGCTTCCACCGTGCCCATGGCCAGCTCAACACATGGCACGGAAAAACAGCTGCTGGGCCAGGGACAGGCCGTCCTCACACCTGCGCCTGCTGCTCTCGGTGGTGCTGGTGTTGCAAATGGGGCAGGACTGGGCTTGGAGCTGGCGCTGAGGATGGGATCCATCCCCGTGGAGCCCGGGCCAGCAGGCCCTGGGACCAGGAGGGAGTCAGTTACCCTGGGAGGTTGTGCCAGGGAACGGCTTGTGCTTGTTTGCAAAAACACAGGGGTGGTTTTTTTTTTTTTCCTGGCAGTGTTTTGCAGGCAGCAGCGAGGCAGTGTAAATACGAGGCTGAGCCAGCAGGCGTTGCGCTTGCTAGTGGCTGAGCAGGTCAGAAGGAGAGGTGAAATCACGGTGCACGTGTGGCCTTATTGCTCATAAACATGGGTTGTGAAATCGCTTCACGGACACCCCCCGTTTCCCCATCACGGTGCTGCCTCCCCCGCCCGAGCCCCCCTGTCTGGCAACGACGGGCTCTGCTGCACCCCTCTTTGTAGGAAGGAGAGCTCCCTGCCACCGAAAATGGGGACGTGGACCCCAACAAGGGGGCTGTAGCAAAAGCAGGGGGTGAGTGTGAAGGGTCAAGGCTGAAGGGGAGGCAGGAGAATTCCCAGATTTCTGGGAATCCTGCATGCCACCTATGGAGGGGCTGTACCAGATCCCGGAACACGTGCCTCCCCCGCCCCGGTCACTGCGAGGAGGAAGGGGCAGCGCAGCATCCCGACAGGACCGTGGGTGGAGCTCGGACGGGAAGAGCCCAGAAAATGCCGGTTTCCTAATCGGGGCATTTCCACTGAATAATGAAGTCACGCTGCAGCAGGACAGGGAGGGATGACTCCCCCGAGCTATGGGCTTGCCGAAATGCCGGGGTGCAGGGCACGTGCCAGACATCAGCAGGGAGAGGGGACCTCGGGGGGTTTCCCCACGTCACTGCTGGTGCTCCGATTTCCCAGGGCTGACGGAGTAGTTAATCCTGAGGCTGTGCCCCGTGTTAAGAGGAGTGCCAGGTCTAACTCTGATTTTAAAGCAGCCATAAAGCAAGCCGAGGAACCGCAGCTGCCCAGCACAGGTCTCGGGGCTCGGAGCTGGGCTGCTGGGACCCCCCACTTCCCATGCAGACGGGACGGTATCTTATAGCTGCTCTCCATCATGCTGCTGTGGGGCATGGGGATGGGCACAGGGCAGAGCCATGGGGCAGGACCGATGCAAACCCACCAGGGACAGTGAGGCTGGGAGGATGCTGTCAGCCCCACTGGTTAAACCACACATTTGGGGATAAATCCCATTAGCAACCTCTCCTTCCTGCTTGTTGTGGGCTCACCAACAATATTTTTGCATGATTGGTACTAAAATCTCTCTGGGTAGGAAGGAATAAAGATAACCCTGCTATTTGCAGAATGGAGTTTAGTCTGAAGCTCCAGAGCTGGTGCTGCACTGTGCCAGTGGCATGCCTGCCCTATGTTCTGCTGGCATTGGGATGTGCTTCACACCCATTGGAAGTGTGGGGTGATGGTGACATCTCAGAGAATGCCTTGGGGGAAGAGCCCTCTTGGAGGAAAGGGGTATCCCCTGGGGATTGGCACCACAAGCAGATGGTGGGCAGGGGTGCCCTTGGCCATGCCAAAACCCTGGTTGAGTCATGGCAGTGGTGGCTGGATGGGTCAGGAAAGGTTTTGTAGCTAAAAAGAGGCCATGAAAGGCTGCATTTGGGGAGCGCAGGGACAGGCAGGACCCCTTGCGTGTCCTGGGAAGTGGCAGAGTGCCATGTGGCACCTGGGGGTACAGTGTCCTGGCAGCGGCGTGGCTGCACTTTGGCTGGGTGAGCGTCACCCCCCAGCATGGGCATCACATCCCATTGTGGGCATCGCACCCTGGCATGGGCATCGCACCCCATTGTGGGCATTGCATTGCATCACATCTTTGGCACTGCACTCCATCGCAGGCATTGCACACTGTCGCGGGCATTGCACACCATCACAGGCATTGCAACCCATAATGGTCATCACATCCCATTGCGGGCATCGTGCCCTAGCATGGGCATCGCACCCTTTCACAGGCATTGCACCCTGGCATGGGCATTGCGAGCCATTGCAGGCATCCCATCCACCTGTGAGCATTGCACCCTGGCACAGGCATCACATGCCATTGCAGGCATTGCATTATGTGCACTGCACCCCATTGCAGGCATTGCACCCCATTGTGGGCATCACACCCTTTTGTGAGCATCCGGGTCACCTGGGGCTCCCCACAGAAGTGCCCTGCCAGGCTGGCCGAGGTGGTGGGGCAGGGGGGATCAGCAGGGTGGTTCTTCCAGCCAGTTCAACTAAACTGCCAGGAGGAAAACTAAACCCGTTCCCCCACCACCCAACCTGCCGTGGAAACCTTACCCCTGGAAATGGGCAGGGCTGCAGCGGTTAGTACACTGCTGGTGAAGGCTTGTAATAACGAGTTGCTCATTAGCCTCGAGGATTTCTGGTGGAGGAAAAAGTATGGGATTTGCCCTTGGGTAACAACAGGGTGGGGAAAAACCCCCATAAATTACCTTCTTGTGCAGGGAAAGTGTAAAAACAAAGAGTTGGAGCTGCTGGTAGGGAGGGCAGAGCCAAGATTGGAAAAGAGGAGCAGAAATAAGACGCAGGATCTTCGCCATGACCCCCCAAATGCACTGCCCTCCTGCTCCCCAGGGAAACTGCCCCATCCAACAGAAGTGCCAGGTTCCTTATAGACCTTTATATACACATCACTTTATTTAGGTAGCTTATTACATGTAGTGCGTGACAAATACTAAAGATATCTTAACACATATATAAAAAAACCCAACATACACAATAAGGTTATTCTTCTTTGGCCCCCCAGATGTGCAGCACCCCCAGATGTGCAGCTGGGGGTCCCTATTTGCAGCAGCTGCACTTGGCAGAGGGGGGCCCCTTGCAGACGCAGCCCTGTGCACACTTGGCACATCCTGCCGGGCAGCAGGAGCAGCAGCCTGTGGCAGAGAGAAAAATAAGTCAGGGTCATTCATGGGGGGGGTCTCAGGGTGGGGTTTGGGGAGGTCCCATGGGGGATGGCTGGAGACCTCCTACTGACCCCTGTGTCCTCTTAGCAGCATCCCCATTCCCAGTGGCATCTCCTGGGGTGTTTTTGCATCCAGGGCTGGCACTGGGGAGGCAGCAGGAGGGTGCAGGACTCCCAGGGGCTCACCGGGGGCCCCCCAGCCCCTCTCTGTGCAAACCCTCCCACACATGGCTCTGCCCGGGGGTGATGACATCAGGAGCAGCCGGAAGAAATCCCGGTGCCAGTTTCCTCCCGGGGCATCCCTTTGCGCTGATCCTAAGGTGCCAGCAAGGGGTACACTGAGTTCTGTGCTATACCACGTGGCTTGTATTGCTGGGGGGGGGGGCGGGGGGGGAGCGTGGAGGCGGAATTCGCCCTGTGCTCCTTTGGGGGCAAAAAAATACGGGACAAATAAACTCAGTTCTGGCCATGCTGAGCCTGATTTGATTCCGGGTGCTCAGGCATGTGTAGTGAAAACCCCCACAAGTGTTTCTGCCCCCTCCCTGTGGGGCCTGGAGAACCCCCTTACCTTTTTTGCATGATGTACATTTGCAGTTTTTGCATTTGCAGTTGTCCCCGCATGTGCAGGTGCCACCTAAAACAGAGAAAAGGAGAAAAAGGCTTGACAGGAGGTGGTGGGAGGGGATCCACCCATCCCTGGGGCTCAGCAGGAACACTCTGGGGCAAGGGCTGCAGAGAGAGCATTGCCATCCCTCCGGGCACCTGCTCTCCCGCAGCAGCGGCTGACCAGGGCTGATACTTCAGCCTTGCTCAGCGGGAAGGTCATGGCATTCTCAGCCGCTTCCCGGTGAGATGCTCCAGGTGTGACACCACCACGCTGGGACAGGGTTTCAGCAGCCGGCCCAGTCAGGATGAGAGCATTGGGGATGGCGGAGGAAGCCAGCAAGCGGGAGCGTCGGTGGTCCTGCCGGGATGCTCTGACTCCCGCAGCCCCCCAGGGCCGAGGTGGAGGGAAGCACTGGCTTACCCGTGGCGCAAGGGCAGTCCTGGGAGTCCATGTCTGCCTGGGGTTGCTGCTGCTTGTCAGAAGCGTTGGGCTATGGGAAGAGCGGCTTTGGCAGGACTTGCAGCCGCCTCCTATTTATCCTTGGCCGGGTGAGAGCGAGTGCAAAACCTCCGCCCCTCGCAGCCTGCACACGGCTCAGCCCGGCACCTGCCGCGGGCGCTGCTGATTCACTCCCCGGGTGGCCGGGCAGGACCTGGGGCTCCCATGTGCCCCCTCCCTGGGGTGCCGGTGGCAGCGGGGAGGGCTGTCTGGGTGACTGCTGCTCTTTGCTGAGATGTTGGTGGGGGTGCAGAGAACGGCCAGCTCTCATCACATGGATGGCACCAGTCTTGGGAGCGCTGCTCTGCTCCCAGGAGCTGGGGGCTGAGGGGGTGCACCCAGGGAGGCCCCCACAGCCCAGCCCTTTGCCAAAATCAATGTGTCAAGCCCCAGATATGTCGGAGGGGGTGTGTGTGTGCATTGATCCTGGGGCTGCCACCACTGCCAGCAACTCTCAGCCACCTCCTCCCAGAGCTGGCACGCTAGGGTGATTGGGAGCTGGCACAGCGGGGTGGCAGGGATGCGGCCCTTGCCCCAGACCCCGTCCGTCCGATGGCTCCGACACCCTTCCCGCGAGCGGGAGCAGCAACAAGCTGGACTGGCCCGGCCAGAACCTGTCGTGCCCTCCCAGCGCCCCAGGACGGTGGCGCCCACATCCCCCCGGTGCCGTGCATGGCACCTCGGGGGCCTCATCTTCCCAGCTGCAATGCTCCATCCCACTCGTCTGAATTAATTTCCACAAGCTATTAGTTGGGTGTGCAGGGGAGGAGGGTGGCGGGTGAGCTGCCGTCACCCTAGTCAGCTCCTCCAGCGGGTTTTACCCACCCACTCAAAAGAGCAGTGAGGATTTGAGGTGGAAGGCGTGAAAAAAATGATGCTTTCTGAGTGTTTGGGTGCAGGGAGGGACTGTCCCACAGCCGGGAGGCATTGCCAGCTGTGGAGCATCCTTCCTCCTCACACCGGCTTTTTTTGTGTGCTCCCCTGTGTTGGTGGTACCCCATCCCGGCTGCCCCATGCTCTGAAACTCCTTTGCTTTGGGGTTTTATCCCAGCTGGGTTCTTGCCTGCAGTGCCTGGTTAAGGTGGTTTGTTGGAGGCAATGCTAATCCAGCCGAAACAGCGGGCCAGGGAGTATTTTTACCACCCAGCTGTCTGGGCATGTTTGGAGCTTGTTGGGTGACCTGGTGGGGAGTGGTGCCAGCGCCCCGACTCGGCGTCTCCTCCAGCCCAGCCAGGCCAGGGTGGGAAATTGGTACGTAAAAGCCCGAGGAAGGCAGAGCTGATGGGCCCCTTCCTTGCCCCCACTGCCCTGGCAGCGGCTCGTTGGTGCTCCAGTGTGCCAGCCCTGCGGTTGTGTGAGTGTCATGCTGATGATGATGCACCGGGGCGTGATGGCAGGGGATGGTGCCAGGGACCAGGCACATGCCAAGGGTGTCAGTCGCTCCCGTGTGAGCAGGAAAACACAAACGTGCCGGGGAACACACGTGCAAATGGCCACCCACTAGTGCTGGCTATGGCCTCTTGGGCTATGGTTGTCGTGGCAGAGGGAGGGACATCTCCTCACGGTCCCGCATGTAGTCTGCTCCTGAAATAACCAGCCAAGCACTCCCGTGATGCAGAAATATGCCCAGGGAAGTGCTTCAAGCCATGTCACAATGGATACATGGGAAACAGCAATGCCACCACGGCATCTGCTGTATCCTTCCGCATGCCTGGCTCCCTTGGCCACCCAGGCAAAGCCATGGTGTTTGCAGATAGCCCCTGTCCCCAGCTGGTGGTGGCCCAGGGATGTGGGAACAGGGGGCTCCTCCAAAGTGGTCTCTCTCCTCCAGCCTGGGGGGATGAAGGCAAAGCACACACTGGGGAAACAGAGCATCGGCTGCGCTGTGCAACCTCTGCCACAAAAGGACAGGGTGAAGGAGAAGCTCTCCAGCACCTCTTCTCAGCCCAGACCCCAACCCTTTTTCCCTTCTTTCCTTCCTCTCTTTGCACAATGGAAAAAGCGTCTTCCAGGTGATGCAGGACTGGGGGTCAGAGCTCTGGGGGGTCTTGTATTGCTCCTGGTCCATTCCATTCTCTAATTAATTTGGGATAGAGCTGGAGCAGTGTGTTGTCAGTCAGATACGCATCATCCGAGCCACCTCCAGGAGCAGCCTGTAATTGGGGTGATGAGCTATAGAGCTGGGACCCAAGGGAGACCTTCCTGCTGCTCAAATACTCCCTGTTACGAGGCCCTGCAAGCCCCAGTTTGCCCTCTGGCCCCTGCCCTCCATTTGCTGGGAGAACCTGGGGGTTCCACATCCTTTAAATTAGCCTGATGCTGCTCCCCAGAGCCGAGCAAAAGGATCCCTGTGCGGCAATTATTTGCCAGCCCTTGCCATGCCAGAGCCGTACCCCTTGGCATCTGTGTCCCGTGTGGGATTCCTGGCTGTGTCCCCAGGCACATCCGTGGCAATCACCCTGAGATTGCTGAGCAAATTAACACAGGTGAGTCAGCAGGGCACTCCAGGCACAGCCGGAGATGATGCTTACTGGTGGGACGGTGATGACTGAGCTGGGGTAATGGCTCTGCAGGGCATGGTGGGGACAGGGCTCCCTGGAAAGTAGTGAAGGAGGTTGACAACCTTCAGGAAGATGCGGTGGAGGCAGTCGTCCCTGCGACAGGCTCCTCTGAGACCCGGGGTGACTAGAGCTAATTGCCAAAAGCCACTGGAGGGTGCCAGGGCTGGTGCTGGCGACTGGTAGTGACTCAAGGCCAGCGCCATGTGAGTGAGGAGGAAGGGGCAGCAGTCAGCTCCTGAGGACGTGACCTGCCACAGGTCTGCTCTGATTCCCTGCTGAAGGATGTGAGGCTCCAGTCACCCACGATCATGCCGTGGCACGTGATGAACCTGCTTCTGCTTCTGGTTGCCCACGATTTTCTGCAGCCACCTCAGCACATCACCTTCAGGGGACACTGTGGACAGCTCCAGATGCCCCCTTCTCCACCCCGAGGGCATGTGTCTCCCCAAAGCACTTGCTCCAGGCTCGTCATCCCTTCCCAAGCAGTGCTGGGTTCACTGACCCATCCTTCGCCCAGATACAACATCCCACGCAGCCGCAGGGCTCTACTGGCAAAGCACCACGACTCAAATCAGTACAGACCACAGGCAGGGATGCCAGGGAGCTGCAAAACCAGTGTGGGCACAGCACGGAGACCCAGGGGTACGGTCCCTGGGGGTACATTGCCTCTCACCATTGCCTGATGCTAGCTGGGCAGGGTGCTGATACCCCATGGCACCCCAGCTGTGCAGGGCACCCAGGGATGCCCCTGATGCTGCGGCAGCAGTGAGGGCAGCTCAGCTCTGCTCACTCCAGGTGCCTGTTTGTGTTGGACCTTGGGCAGGAGAGCCACAGCTGGCCAGGACTGAGCTGCTGGGGTGCAAGAGCTGTAACCCACCCAGGATCAGCCTTTCAGACTGAAACAGAGAAAATAAGGGGGCTTATGAATCCCTGCTGGCACCCAGCAAACACATAGCACACTCAAAACTCTGAAAGCCAGTGGGAAGCCATGGGAGTACTCACTGCTTAGAAAGCAGGCTCGGCTTTTATTTGACAGGTATCTCAGGTTATTATCTGCTGATGATAAACAAGCGTTTAAAACATGGGAAATAGGTGCTGACGTCGTTTTGTTTTGCCAGTGCTTGCCAGCCCTTTGGCAGAGGAGGAAGAGGATGAATCACCCCTTGCCTGCCCCGGGAAGCTGTTCCCAACCACTCCCCATGTGCATAGGCAAAGCCTTGGAACCATTTGGGAGTGAAACTGGATCATTGGGGTGACCTCATGCTGTGGAGGCTTCTTTCTTTTTCCCAGAAAACGGTGAGCAAAAACTTGTTCTGGTCTCAGTGGCAGACATGAGCTAAGCCCATCGTCTGCTTTTCCTCCTCACTCCTTCCCCAGGAGCTGCCTGCTTTCCTGCCAAACCCCTGCCTGCCCCTCAGTCGCAACTTTGGGAAAATATATCCCAGCTGGTACTTCTCCAGATGCTCAAAGATGTGGTGTGTCTCCATTTACCCAGGGAAATGCCCTCCTTAGTGGGCTTCTCTGGCCCATGATCACATCTGGAGCAACAAGAACATATCTTTGGCAAGGGCCCGCTTCCAGCAGGAAGGGGATGAGCAGATTTTCATTAAGCAGGAATTGCACCTCATGCAATACTGCAACGCTTTCACAACCCTGCAGCACGCTTTGATGTGGGTTGTTCGGGAGCCGCCTTGCAACCCAGCCGGCTGCACTAGCGCTGGGACTCCCAAGTCTGGGTTTCTGAGCCGGGCTCAGCCGCCAACTTGTCCTATGCCTCCAGGCAAGGGCTTGAAATTTATTCTATATTTCTTATCTGGAAATGAGCTATCAATATTACCTTCCCCTTGAAAATACAGTGCAGAGAGGGTGGTGATTTGCTAATTTTTTATTCTTAGGAGGAAGAGAAAGGAAGAAATGGTAAACCAATGCCATGCAGTTGGGTCCAGGAGGGTGAGCCTGACCCTGCAAACTCCCCACCAGTTTTGCGGTGTGCATCCCGAGGGACCCCGGCACAAGGCGGGAGCTCCCACCTGATGGTACGGGGGTTTTGGGGCTGGGCGATGTGTGTTCAGGCACGTCTGGAAGATGAAAGGGCTGATTCCTCTTTTGATCATGAAATTCTCATAAATGTTAATGGGAATTACTTCAAGGTCTAACGAGGGTAGAATTGCAGCCCCCAAGGGGAGGAAGGGGGTGAGGACCAATCAAGCTTTGGCTGGGAAATAAAAGGGCTCGAATTTGCCTTGTCCCCTTCCTGCAAGAGCAGAGCAGCAGTGGGTCAGGGGCTGCCCAGCAGCCCTGCAGACCCTCCTGGGAAAGGGGGGTCCCCAGGTATCCCCCACCTTGCCCAGTACTGCTGGCACCTGCACAGGCAGGCTTTAAGCATCACCTTAACTCTAGGCATTGTTTTAACTCACAAATCTAATGCTTTCCCAGTGTACAATTTGGATTTTCTTCTTTTTCTTTGGTTCCCTGCCCCCCCC
>JANZLQ010000092.1:22548458-22567622 GCA_026212715.1 Elanus axillaris
TGTGATATCCCATGGTATGGAATACCCCTTTGGCCACTTTGGGTCAGCTGGCCTGGCTGCGTTCCCTCCCAGCTTCTTGTGCCCCTCCAGCTTTCTTGCTGGCTGACAGGAGAAGCTGAAAAATCCTTGACGTTAGACTAAACACTACTTGGCAACAAGTGAAAATGTCAGTGTTATCAACATTCTTCTCGTACTGAACTCAAAACATAGCACCTTACTAGCTGCTAGGAAGACACTTAACTATCCCAGCTGAAACGAGGACATGCCTCATTTGAGGTAGTCCCTGCTTCAGGAATTCCTGCAGCTGCAGGAACTAATGGCCTGAGATGGTGAGGTGTTTCAGATGTTGTTTCCTGTGAGACAACTGATGGAATACCAGTGGCAGGAGTCCTGTAGTGAGTGATGGATTTTGTAAATGAGCAGAGAACAGGAAAAAGGCTGTACAGTGCCCAAATAATGGCTTGGATTCATAACAGATGAGCAATGGTGCTATCATTTTGGTTCTAAAAGATCTGAATGGTAGGATGGCAGTAATTAGAGCTGGTTATTTCCCTCATAACTGTAGGGCTTTGCCATATTTGCATGACCTTTACTGTGTTAAATGGCCAAGGCAAAAACCAAGATGAAATGAAACTTTCCTTTTTAAATTCTTGCAGCAGAACTAAGCCTTGCTTCCCAGTTTTCTCTGGTCTCCAAGGTCTCGGCTTATGTTTTGACCTTGGGCTGTGGTCTCTGGTAGTTGGATTTGATTTTCTTACAAATACTCAGCTTTGGAGCAGGGAGTCAGCTGCCCCTGTTCTAACAAGTTCATTATGTGGGTTTAGGGGATGAAATTTAGTAAACAATATTTCCAAGGTACCCTGAACAGAGGGCCCTGGTGCACATCATGTGCAGGGTGCATTGTGTGGTTCTCCAGGCTTTCCACGCAGGTGATGGCTAATGCTCTTTGTTTTATTTTTGAAAGATTATTATGTGGTTGAATCAGAGCTTCTTGCTACCAGAGGATGCAGAGTTTCAGAGTGCTCCCTTTCAGGTTTGCTTCACTTCCCTTCGTAATGCAGGTCAGCTCTGCATCAAAATCAAGCCTGGTGGAGAGGTGAGTACCTTTGTGGATAAGGGGAACACCTGTTTAATTATACTCTAGTGAAACTTAAGGGTGGTGTCAGCATGAGATAGTGAAAATGAAGAAGGACTGAACAGGACAGAGGAAGCACTCTTGTTTTAGGGATGTTTTTGAAAACTTTTGGGTCTGTTTACTGTTAGTGGGTAAAATTCTAGGGCCAGTCAATGAAGACTACAGATCTCTAGGAAGATATTTGTTCCTGCACAGAGTGGTTTCAGGGAGCCATAATTTGAGGCACAAAGGCTGCCTGGAACTTCTGCACTAGTCCTGTATGCACAGATGCCTCTTTTCCCCAGGCCTCAATAAAAGCCTCTTTGAAATCAGTGTCTCCTTATCTATTTAAAGCCAGAGAGGTTGCTTGTGCAACAATTCTGCCTTTTGATAGAATGAACTGCTTTGAGCCTGAGCAACTGTTATAAAGACAGTCCTGCTGGGCAGTTCTGGGAGATGTTTTGGCATGGAAGCGCGCTGACCTGCTTTCTTTCCTTTCTGACAGATTTCCATCAACACGGATGATATTGATCTAGCTGGTGACATTATCCAGTCAATGGCCTCCTTTCTGGCCATTGAAGATTTGCAGGTGGAAGCGGATTTCCCCGCATACTTTGAGGAATTGCGGAAAGTGTTGGTCAAGGTGAGGAGGCATCGGGCATTTCTAAATTGACAGCTAAGCAGTCACTTGGGGGTATTTGTATGAGAGGATCTCTAAACCGCTTGATCTTCTTTGTGGAAATGGGCCAGCCATGGCTTGCTGTATGTTCTGTGCAAAGGACAATGGGACACCCTCAACTTTCTGTTTATTGTGGATGCGTTGTCTGGGAGACGGAGCTGTGGATTTGGGTCAGGGTGTAACGTGTATCACAGTCTGATCACCCCCTTCTGGGGGCAAGGAACTGCTCTGGCAGCCAGTGGGTGAAGGGAAGGAGAATGGTCCCAGGGGTGCTGGTAGGTTAAGTTGGGATGTTATTTCCTATTAGACTGGGCCAAGGTTTAGCTTGAACAATTACCTATATGCCTAGAGTGCCGGAGGCCCTTTCTCCTGACTGTTTGCCTTGGACAGGTGGATGAACACCATGCAGTGAATCAGAGGCTCACTGCCGATATGGCTGAACATTCCAACCTCATCCGCAGCATGTTGGTTCAGGCGGAAGATGCACGACTCCTGGGAGACATGTGAGCAATTGCTGCTTAGCTTGTGTGTTGTGGGTTTAGAATGGTCAGTCTTTGCTTTTCAGGCAGAAAAAGAGCACAAAAAAACCATGTGTGTGATACAGGGGTTGCCTAGTTACAACTCTTGGTGTAGAAATTAGTACCTTTGCTGGTCCCTCCAGGAGCTCTCCTTGAGCCTTGTCTTGTTTTTTTAGATGGAAAACCAGTCTGGGGAAGGCAAAAGGGCAAGGTTAGGGGCTAAGTATAGACCCAGTGGGGTGAATCAACCTCAAGGTAGTGAGATACATTAGAAAAGATACATTAGAGGAAGAATGCAGTGAAAGCTGTGTGTAGCATGTGAACTTTGGAGAACACCAAGAAAGAAATCAGGTATCAGTCTTTTTACTTTGATCTGCTGTGTTCTGTGAATGTTCTATCTTTACTGTCAAGAGCAGCAGTAAAGTGGTCTGAGCTACTGCAGAGCACTGTTACTTTCACTGGGGAAAGTGGCATCTCTTCTTTGGCTTGCTGGGTAAAGTAACTGCAAAAATAGACTTTTCTTCTTTTTTCAGTAAAATGAGTATAACCAACATGCTAGACAAGTCTGTTGTCTTGCAGCTGGCAGACAGGCAGGTAACTGTGGTAGCCATCACAACCATGTATAGCTCCACCTTTATATTGACAAACCAGGAATGACTGTCTTGTCCCCAGAGATGCAAATAACCGGACTGATTGTTCCCCCAGGAAAAACATGAAGACACGGTACATTGAGCTGTACGATCTTAACAGAGATTTAATAAATCAATACAAAATTCGTTGCAACAATCACACAGAGCTGTTGAATAATCTGAAAGCTGTGAATCAGGCAATCCAGAGGGCTGGGCGGTTACGTGGTAAGTATGTGTGTTTGGAGGGAATGGGGCAGGGAGTCTTGGACCCCGGTGAGGTAGATATGATGTGTCTCAGAGACCAACTGGATTAGTTAAGTGACTTCAAACTTTTTGGGCTGAAACTAAATTAGTAGAAGTACTCTTCCATTTCTCAGCCATAGTCAGTTACCTCTGACAGTCAACTCTGAGTGTCCAGTATAATCTGGGATCACAATTTTAGAAAGAACAGTTCCAGCTTTCTGGATGGTATAGAAATTGCTAGTTTTGTTGAACACAATTTTAAAAACATTTTTAAAGTAATGTTTCAGTTCTTAATTTATAATTCTGCTTTAAAAAAACTTACCAACTTAAGCAGGGCTTATCTATATTATTAGTTCTCTAGGTCTTTGAGGAAAGAGATATTTTGTATATCTATAGCATTCCTCTTTCAACAAATTCTTTAAGCTGTCCTATAATAGAGCTACATTCGATTCTTCTATAAAAAAAAGATATTATTTACATATTGGAAAAAAGGTGGCATTTCACTGTGTGTTTAATAAATATTTGAAAGAAACACATTTTGAGACTGGATCAAATAGGTATTTTTACCAGTTTCTCAGTAACTGAAGTGTTTTTTCTATTCTCATTTTTTTCTCTTTACAGTCGGCAAACCTAAAACACAAGTGATCAGTGCTTGTCGGGATGCAATAAGAAGCAACAACTTTAACATGCTGTTCAGGATAATGCGTGTGGGAACAGCCTCTTCTTAAAATGACTGGAGCAGCAGCAGTTGCACAGAGGCAGTGTTTCCATGCAGCAGGCAGATAACGGACCAGTAACGACAAGCAGTTAATTCAGTCCCCTACTCAACTGTAAGGGGAAGTAATTGCAAAGGTAGCATTTTAGTTAAGCTATCAGGCGAGAAATGTTATTATGCAGGCCAAAGCTTTGTGAAGAAAGCATCAGAGTTTAAGTGCAAATGTGGTATTTATGCAAGACAGAGGTATAACCTTGGAACAGTTATTTTCTTACAGTAACTTATGTATTTTAATATATTTTGTAGTTACGGCATCGGCCTTTTCCATTAAAACATAGACTGGTATGACTTGCTTGTGTTCTGATTTAGTTGGGGAGATGTGTACGGTTAAGTTTATTTGTTGAAAAAAACCCCAAACAAACCACTTCTCTGGTTTTGCTGCATAGTCTCTGTGCACACTAAGCACTTAAACTCTCTGAGTTGGAGAATCCCGGGTTTCAATGTAGGGATGTGCTGCTTTCTAGGTAAACTGCAATTCAGTGCACTAGAAGCACCAAAAGGATAATGTCTCCTTGCTGGCTTTTGAGCCAGAAGATCTTTGAAAGCCATCCAGTTCCATGATCCGTGCAGGTAGGAAGTGGTCTGTTTCATATCCAACACTCTCCCGATGCCTGGATTGCAGGAAGTTTTGCTTCCAGCTACTGCTTCCCTGCTACTGCTGGAAAAAACTGCAGATACTGAGGTGGGCAAGGGTGTGTTTCAGGAATAACAGAAACAAAATACACACCCAAGTTTGGTGCATACACGAAGAGCTGACAGTACTTAATGGGATCAAAAGAAGAATGTATTGAAAAATGTCTTGGTTCCTGGCTCAAACCTGTTTATTAATTGTGGGATCTCTTAGAATTGGATTAAAATATTACAGTAAGGCTCTGTCTTAGATCTAAAGATATTTTAGAACCTTTGCCAAAGAAAAGTTATAGAAGCTAAAAATATCCTGCACAGGATGCAGGCTGGGCCCCAGTGCTCCTAGCTCCTGTGCCATTCATCACATCTACCACTGTATGGATTGGTGTTTGCAACATGGGCAGGGAGGAGGCAGTCCATGTCTGTGAAGCAAAGTGCTTAGGTAGCTTCTCGGGGCTGTCAGGAGTATTCACGTCCTGCAACTGGTCTGTCTCTTACTTGCCACTACTGAATTAAAGCCAGCAGCCCACCATTCGTTACAGAGCAACTGGTGAGCATGCAACCAGCTGAATGGGGAGTGTAATTCTTGCAGTGTGTTTTAATTCCCTAAATGGCCCCTTGCCACTGCTTTGGCCCCTTCAATATGGAGAGCTACGCTGCCAAAAGCACAGATCTCTGTCGCTTCAAATCTGTAGCAGGAGCTCATTTGAATCCTTTTAAGAACTTGATTGTTAGTCAAATCCAGCTCCTTGGTAAAAGGGTGGTGAGCCACCCATGCTGTTCTAAGCAAGTAAGCTTTAAGACTTGATTATGGAACAGTCTCCTGGCATAAATGCTGGGCTTTCTGCCACCTGCTGTACCTGTTCCCACTGTTTCAACATCTTGTTCTTTATGTTCAAAATCCTAATGCTTGTTTTACTGACATTCATGTAGTCCATTTGATGATAAGAGAGTGGCTCTGATCAGAAAGCAGCTTTCCCATCAGCCTGGTTTTCAGGGCTACACACCAGGCACTTCCAGTCCCAGCTCTGTTTTCTTCTTGGCAGTGAGGTCAGTCCTTCGATCACAGTCCAGACTTCTGATAAGGCTGATTTCCCTGGCTAAGTTTCTGACAACAAATTTGTCATTTGTTTTCCTGTAAAAACAACTTTTATCTTTGCCAAAGGTAAAATCCACATTCCGTAAGCTGAAGCGATACCAGATTTGCAGTTGCCAGTTGAAATAAAGCAGCCCTTGGGTGGTGTGCAGCAGCAAGCTGACGTAAGCTGAACCTGCACCAGGAGATCAGTGGTGAAGTCCCCACTGGTACGATTCAGCCCAGGACTAACATCTAGTGATCCCCTTCTCGGGTACGGGAGGGGAACTGGTCACAGCAGGTTAAGTGGCTGGTCAAGTACAGAATAACCTCTGAAACTACACTAGTAGAGCTGCATGTTGCTAAAAATGGATGGGCAAGGCTGCTTATATGGCACCACACCTTGGTATGTGTGCTGGGGATCAGGTCTAGACTGCTGTCCTGCCCCACTGGGGCACTTTGGTGCCTGCCTGAAACTTCACTTTGGGCTGGAGGCTGGAGCAGTGCCTGCTAGAGGGATCTATGTAACAGTGATTTTCAACGTTCTAATTCAAGTTCCACTTTGGAGTTCAAAAAAAACCGAATTCAAACTGACACTTGACAACAGGTTATCTGATTTTAGCACCTTTCTCCAAGTCCCATGGATTGCTCCCCTTAATACTAATTTACTGAATACCTTATGTAAGAATTTCTCTGCTGCATGTTTATGAATGCCAAAACCATTCCTTTAGTTTGGTCTACAGCTCAGCTGTTGCTTCTTGCTCCATATTGAATTGTTCCTGTTTTCAGCTACTTGGCAAACTGATAACCATCCAAATGCCCAAAAATTTTTTGTGAAGCATTCGTGTAACTCAGTATTTCAGTAACTGAAAGCTGCTAGTACCCTGCATCAAATGCCCAAGCTTTGGAGGCACAGTCAGCTGGTGGGAAACCTACATCCTTGTACAGCTGAGCTGATTGATATGTCTGCATGAGGCCGCCTTGCCTGGTATGAAGTTTCTGTTCTCTGTTGCTCACACTCCAGTGCTCTGTTTGCTTGCTGTTCTCGATTCTATTTCTCTATATTGTCCTGCTTACTCATTTTGTGGGTATATTTCATATTCAAATTCCTTTCCATAATGATGAGAGTACTTTGCAAACAGCTACACCTATTTGTAAATAGAGCAAGAGCATCTATAGCGAGGGCTCCCATTATTGGCACAGTCTAACTGCAGACCCCTTCCTCTCCCCCAGGTAGCTCATTTCAGCAAGCAGTGTCTTTCCCCTGTACCTGCAGCTCCAGCCATGTGTGGGGCTGCCTTTGTTTTTTTGGGACCAAACAGGAAGGGTAGGAGAGCAGAGACATGTTGATTTTTAAATCTTTGAATGCTAACTGCAAATTTGGCTCCTTTAATTACTTCATCTCAGTCACCGGAGGCAGAAGGGTGGTTCTGTGTGTGATTAGATAGATACGGGCTTGCTCAAGTAGAGGCTGGTATGCCCTCTAGTGTATTATTTATTATTAAAAAGCAGCAAGCTCCAGAGGGCCCAGCTTTTTCACAGTCTTTTGGGAGGCTGTTCCAAGGTCTACCAAACACACTCTCAGGCTGACAATGCAGTAGAGTAAGTAATTTCGTTTTGTTAATTAATGTACTCCCAACTTTGCCTAGTTGACTATGCTGTGAACAGCTGTGGTATCTGTCACCTTTGTTCAAAACTACCCAAACAGTTTTCCTTTTTTTTTTCCTTTATTTTTTTTTTCTTTGAAAGCTCCATTACTTTCTTTCTACTGCAGCAGCTCAGAGTAAGAACTACTTTCTCCCCAAGAACAGCGGCTGCCCAGAAGCTAGTGATTCATTAAGAGTGTCCTGCTCTTGTGTTTAACTTCATCCCTTTGTCTTTTAAGTAGCTTAAAACAGCAGCAGAGGAACATTAACACCAAGCAAGAAAGTCTTGGCAGTGCACAGAGAAGCCAGCTTAGGGAGATGAGTCAGAATATGAACAAGACAGTGTAGATCTTGCAATAGGAGCTTGGAGCAACCACCTTCCAGCTGTTCTCGCTGCCCAGCAGTGACAGAGGGAAAAGCTAGAACCAAGCAGCTGCTCATAGTCTGGGACTGAACTTACACTGTAGCTACACAGTTCCTGTGCATCACTCTCTAAGCAGCTGTGTTGTCCCCTTGCTTTGGCATCATCAGGGCCTGAGACACCTTTCATTTTGGAAGTGATGGCAGTGGCTTCCTGCTCCAGTAGTTCCTTTTTTAAACCTCGTGTGTTGGGATCATGGCTGAAGGTCATTGCTCCTGTACCTTCATGAAGGCATGCCCAAAGGATGTCCCACTCTGTGAAAGGTGCAGAGTACACATGTGCCAACACAGCTAGCCTTGATTTGAGCTTACTGCTTCTCTGCTGCCAGCTGTGGTCTTACATTGCTGCAGTGGTCTTCAACAACAGGCCTGGAACTGGAGAAGCAGCAGACCAATGCATATCTACCTTCTCCCAACCCAGCAGAGGCAGGAGGAGTGAAATGTGCATACTCTCCCCAGCTCACTGCAAGCCCATGGCCTGCACTTTCTGGCTTGGATGAGGTGACAGTACACCTGTCTCTTGATGAGCAAAAAAAAGTTTCAGGCAAGCATGTGCAGGCCAGGGCTGAGTCTCCAGCAGGGTGTTCTGCAGTCTGGCTGCCTCTTGAAGCAACCAGCACAGCTCTGCAACAGAACCTCTTGGTGGGCTGGACACCTCAGTGGTGACAGTGGGGTAGTCCTGCTTGTGGTGAACATGGGGCAGGTGAGCTGTACCGAAGGCATGTGTGTGTGGAGGGGGTGGTGGAGTATTGCACCAAGACCACTGCCATTCTTGTACTGTTTACCACAGGACCTGGCTATCTGCTACCTGGAAAGACCCAAGCTGATCTCCAGTGACAGGAGCCATGTCAGAGCCCAGCAGACCCCAGGACAAAACTAACACAATGTGAGACCATGCTGTCAGCAATCCTTCTGATGCCTGTGGATGACAAGCCAGGAAGAGGTGAGTTACCACCTTCGTGCTACCAGCCTACCACCCCTTTTCTGAGACTGGAGCCACAACCCTTTCACACCTGAAGCAGCCATCCATCCACATACCCACAAATGCAGGAGCAGGTTTCTTCTCTCACCTCCTTTAGCTTGTAAATTCTTTGGAGAAAGGGCTGCATCTGGGTCTGTCTGCCCAGCATTTAGCATAATAAAGTACTGCTCCTTGTTACAGTGCCAGGTCCATCTCAACATCAGCAGCTTTATAGCATCACTGTCTTCCTTCCCAACTCCACAGTTATGCAGCTGGAAAAACCTCTTATCTCCCATGGCAGCTCCTTTATTTCTACAGTCAACACAGTTAAGGCCTAGAAAATGTCTTAGGCATTTTGTAACAAAACTTGCCCAACCAGAGTTTGAAGCATTTAACTGACCCACTTCCTTTTTTTTTTTTTTTCTTTAATAAAAGTCAGTCATCAGCCTGGGGCAATGCACAGTTGTAATTTTCACCCTGACAGATCAGACACATCTCCCTGTGTGCCATTTCCATGAAAGAACAGCTGGAAAGCTGACAGAGCAGCTGTCAGTTGTGTGACAATGACCCCCTCTGCATAGCGTTAAAAGCAGTTGAAAGTGTGTGTTACAATAGACTCAGGAGAAGACTGGATTTCCATTTGTACAGTTAAAAAAGTCACCTGGACCCCATGTGGTAGGGTACAGCTTGTATACAGCATGGTGAAGCAGCAAAAGTTTATCTGGGCTTAGACAGGCCCCAGCTGAACGCCTGGATAGAAACCTGCCCTGCACCCACCACCATTTTCTGTGTGAGGATGGTCACACTCTGCATCATCACTCGTAATAGACAAAGGAAAAATCCCAAAATCCTGTTCTGTTTGGATGCTTTTTCAGGCGTGCCAAGCTATGATGATTGATGTATTTCACAAACTTCATAGTTTCTTTGTCTCTATAAACTAAGGCCAAGCAGTTGTCCTCTGGATTCACTGTCAACAGCTAGAAGACACAAAAGTAAGGGAGGAAATTAGTTTTGCAAAAATGGCTTTGATATCATTCTGAGGAAGAAACAAACAAAACAGTTTCAAAAGCTAGTCAGAACAAAGGTCTGGTGTTAGAAATGAATGATGTTGCTATTTTCTTTTTTAATAGCCCTTAACCTAAAGCATTTATTAGAAAGCAACATTCATTTGAAGGGATTCTGGTTGTCTTATTAGTATGACTGCTCAGCACTCCCACTAGTACTGATACTGAATGTGATCCTAGTGAACAGCACTTCCCTGGAAAAGCATCCCCTCTGAGGCTTCCCAAATACCACCAGGTGCAGATGATAGCAGCACTGTGAGAGAACTTAGTCTTAAGCTTTATGGTGAACACTAGCCTCTTGAAGCTGAAGCCAGAGCTACGCCCATAAGCAGTAATTCAGGCAAGAAGGCTCCAGTGCAATACTGAGGACTCAGGATTATGTTAGCATTACAACAAAGTATAATTATGCCTCTCCACCCTAAACACTTTTATCTAATTTTCAGCTAGCAACTGTGGTCCTTACCTCTTCATCTTCACCTTTAGCGATGTAGGAAGTAAAGCCACCATATTCTGGATCCCAGTCTTAAAACAGAAAAGAAAGGTTCTTATAAAGTTCAACACTGCCCAGACTCCATACAGCCTTCCTGGAAATGCCATTTTTCCACCCCAGTTACCAGATACAGGACAATCCCCAGTTTACCTCCTGCCAGTCTATTTTTTTTTTCTAATCAGAAACAACTTGAAGCAAATGTACTGGATTTGCCTTTTTACGACAGACAGGCCATTTAAGGTTGCTTGGCGCTCTGTTCCTCACATGTAGAACAGTTTTGCCTTAGCAGATATGCAGGATTTCAGTATAATTACTGGCATGTGCCAGGTGGTTTCAGCCTTGCATTCTGGGTTCAGCTGCTCCAAAATGCTTATGTTTAGGTTTTTGCTTTCATCACTATCTAGCAATCAACTGAAAATGCCTAGACATGCCTAAAGTAACTTTTGAAAACCCTGGGGTTTGTGAATTAGAGGCACAGTGATAATTTTAATGAGAAAAGGGGCAAAACGTAACACTTCAGTCAGTATTCTGGCCACCTGACCATCCACCATGCCCATAGCCCCTGCTTAGTGAGAGGAAAGGTCCGGGTGATGCAGCCTTTCCTTCTGCCCAAGCGCCACCTCCTGGCTCCAGCAGGAGAGGTCAAAGCTGACCCCAAGGCCACACTCCCAAGTCTTTGTGTAAGGACTACTGAAACCAGGGCTTATGCAGAAGCAAGGACTAGGATAAAGGCTACAAAGCCCTTCTATGTAGGAAAAAGCAGGGAAATTTTGGCTACTGTAGTACTGCTGAGAATTCATAAGTCCTTCCTGTAGACAAACCTTGTAAGGAAAGTCTGACATCTCTCTTTTTGTCCACTTACCCTCACAGCCACAGAAGAAGAGCAGGTCGAGAGCAAATTCTGTTGCCTGAGTGTCATGGACTAGAGTATAGTGCCCGTGGGTCCAGCGCCTCAGCTCCCCCGCACACATGGGGGTGCCTGAGCCTAGGAAAGGGAACAAACAAGCCAGGGAAAGCAATGCAGTTGTACAATAGCTGATGCGTTGCTGAACTTAAGGCATGTAGGGGACAAGTCCCTGCACTGCTATGCTGCTGTGAGACTGTCTTTGCCAGCCCTGGCAAAGTGTAAAGGGAAGAAAAAGTAAACCCACAGATCTCATGTTAACTTATTTTCTAGAGGTGACTCTAAGCTACATACTTTGAACGATGTGGAGGAGTGAGGCCAAACTATGATGTGCTTTGGTTTAACCAGTTCTTCATTTTCTATTTTGTTCCCCCCATCCCTGGATTTACAGTAGAGCTCCAAACCTGAAAATCCAGCAATGCAATACTACCAGGTACTCTAGAAGTGCCCTAAAACTACCAGAAACTTCAGTGAAGAAGGATATTGCTCTGAACTCACTCTTCATGTGCCATCCCAGGAGGTATGTCAGAATTTGGGGAAGCCTTGCTTTGCTCATGCCTCTAGCTCAGTTTTCAACCCATACAGCCCCAAACTATGCCCTCCTCATGTGAATTTAAAATCACACAGCAGGAACATGGCAGATAGAAGAGGCAAAATGACTAGCTGTGGAAATCAGAAAAACAAAGCCTTTGTACCAAGTAAGTGCTCTGGTGGGATTTTCAGTAGGACTTTTTATTACCTTTTATTCCAGTGTCCACTAACTTGCCTGACTCCATGCAAGATGAGCGTTTTCAAAAATTCTACCCTTAAACTTCAAAGCCACTGTTTTAAATAAACAGCACCAATTCACAAATCTAAAATTAATCTAATCTTTGATAGCAATGATATCTCATGGCTGACAATGAAGTGGTTATTTAGGCTGGCAGTATTTTCTGAAAGGTTAAATCCTAGTTTTAGGTATCGGTTTTCTAATTCTGAAACTATCTTTACTTCTGATCTATTTACTTTTTTCCTTTGTGATTTGGTATCTCATACGAGAATCTGCTTTATATGAAGCAGGAGTATGTGGATGTAGAAACCACGTAACTATTGGCAACAGATCGGGCAATTAATTAACACCACCCCCTCCTCAATCATGCTCTAACTCCTACAGAAGTCCCACCCTTAAGACTTAGGTCTGCTCAAAATGGTATCTTCAAGTTAGTCATTTAGTCCAAATTCTTTGTGATGGTCACTTACTCTGGATACCCAATCTGACATGCTTCAAGTCCCATGCTTGTGCTGGTGCCTTGTGCTGGCTGCAGTACAAGGTGAAATGCTAGTTCCATGAAAATTATTGAGAGTTCTGCTGCTGACACCCTTAACATCAGGACTTTGCTCAAGTCCTTTCACACTGCTGCTGTTCTACTTACTGTTCTGTGTCTTGCTGTCTTGTGCTTCAGGGTTGTTGGCAGGCTGGTCTGACTGATGTGGGTTGCTATCAGCATGTTGTTCAGGCTCTTCCTGCTCAGGTTTGGGACTGCTGTGCCCAGTGGTATCTGCTGCTCTTCCTTCCCCAGCATCTTCATCCTCATCAGAGGGAGCCAGGAAGTGCAGCTTTAGGCCAGTGAAGTTGGAAAGCAGTAAAAACAAGGCCTCAGAGCGTAAGAACTGCAGGAATTTCTTCAGGATGTCAGGGAGGCTGTCTTCCTCTGCTGTCTCATAGAGTCTGAAAGACAGCAGAGGTATCAGCAGTGGAGAACCAACAAGGACTATGTCCATGGGGACAGTGTCAACCAGTGCAGCCTCATGGCAGTTCCTGCTTGGCCTGATCAATAGGTGCAGTACACTGTGATTGCCCACCTTTTATTGGCAGGCCCACGGCTACTCCACTGGATGTCTTTGTTCTCCAAAGTTTCACATAGTAGTTGGTATTTCTCTTTCTAGGAGAGAAAAATAGTGCAGAAACTTTAATATGTAGCTCCCACATCTCCCTTGGTGTGCTAGAAGCAGCCATTGCCTACTCTAACTTTTTTTCTAACTTGTTTGAGGTGCCTAAGGACTGCTGCATTGAGGGGCATAGCCTGGGTGGGCATCATGTCTTTTCAATGCCAGTGAACAACAGGTATCAGATGCTACTTGATTGTCTGCTGGGTGGGAATGCAATTTCACTGATATGGGGATGCCCAGTAAACCAGAGGTAAATCAGCCCTGACAAGCAAGGCCTTTCAAGTAAGACAAAACTGTTATGGGTCATTTGTTTCACATACAGGCCGAGTTTCCCAAGTGCTGTGAGAGGCTGAGGGACAGGAGAAGGACACTCTTGTCACAACAATGCTATGAAGCAGGGAGGATGACATGTTTCCATCCTTCTGCTTTGCTGCTTGTAGGAAACAAGAATGTTGAAGCAAATTTTGTTATTTTTGATGAGTCCCTATGCAGCAGTGTACAGGCAGGCAGAGGGGATTCATCCACAGAATCACAGAATGGTTGAGGTTGGAAGTGACCTCTGGAGGTCATCTGATCCATTCACCTTTAGGGAGTGAAACTAGAAGGTGTTTTAGATGACAGCTGAACAAGCAAGCCCTTTCCCAGCCTGCCTGATATGTGGGACCTACCAGCCCTGTGACTTGTTCTGGCAGACCACATCAGATTGAACCACTGGGCTCACCTTAAGAAAATCTTTCAGGAGAATTTCTGATCGCTCTTCAAATTCCTCCTGGATTTGAGCTTGGGAGTCCATGTCCAAATACACTAGATTGATCCACTCATACAAGATTTCGTGCTGGAAGGGAAATGGACTTGAATGCTGAAGTTGCAAAAGTAAAAACGATTCCCCAATTCCCCCTGTCATGGTTTAACCCCAGCCAGCAACTAAATGCCATGCAGCCGCTCACTCACTCTCCACCCCCCTCAGTGGGATGGGGAGAAAATCGGGAAAAAGAAGTAAAACTTGTGGGTTGAGATAAGAACGGTTTAATAGGACAGAAAAGAAGAAAGTAATAATGATAATAATAACACTAAAAAAATTACAACAGTAATAATAAAAGGACTGGAATGTAAAAATGATGCACAGTGCAATTGCTCACCACCTGCTGATCAACACCCAGTTAGTCCCCAAGCAGTGATCCCCTGCCCCCACTCCCCCCAGTTTATTTCCTAGATGTGATGTCCCATGGTGTGGAATACCCCTTTGGCCGGTTTGGGTCAGCTGCCCTGGCTGTGTTCCCTCCGAACTTCTTGTGCCCCTCCAGCTTTCTTGCTGGCTGGGCATGAAAAGCTGAAAAATCTTTGACTTAGTAGAAACATTACTTAGCAGCAACTGAAAACATCAGTATGTTATCAACATTCTTCTCATACTGAACTCAAAACATAGCACCATACCAGCTACTAGGAAGACAATTAACTCTATCCCAGCTGAAACCAGGACACCCCCTTACCCAGCTAGCCACAGGGCTGGATTCCGCCCCACACACACTCCATGGTTTTTTTTTTAATTGCACCATGAGTATTTGCTGCATTCTCTGCACTATTGTTGGCATGCCAAATGTACAGTGTCAAGAAAGATATACATAATATGCAAGAAAGAAACCGGCTATGAATTTACAGACAGGAAACAAAAAAAGAGAATGGGAAAAGATAAAGATTAAAGCATCCCCAAGCATCAGTGCATCCACTAATAGCTATTCTAGGGACATGAAAGAAATAGAAATGCAGATAAGCAAATCTAGGCTTGTTACTCACATCATAGGGGATGTGTGGGCTCCTGGGCAAGGGAGCTTCAATGTGGCGTGCAGGTCTGACTATTGACGGGCCATGAAACCAGCCGCTCACTGACAAGCGGCACTTCTCAGACAAAACTTCTGACACCTGGAACAACGTTTAGCAGCATGTTACTGTTCAGACTACAAAACATTTAAGAACCACCTGTAACAGGCACCATGTAGACTCATCAAAGGAGACAGACCTGACTCCAAAGAGCCTACTGGATACACAGAGAAGTCAGAAAAGGGGCAGACCAGGCTGGATTATTCTTGGTTTATAGAATGAGGGCTTAAAGCAAACTTTGATGCTCAAGTCCATTGCAGGTTACAGAATCCCAGGCCAAACTTCTACTCCAAACTCCCAGCAGAATTCATTCCTTCTCTCTGAGAACTATGAGTTATTCTGTTACCAAAAGTGATGGTATTTCAGTTTTCTACCATTTGCTCTGTTAAAGAACGAGCTATCACAGGCTGCAAAAAATTAGCTGTCACAGCTTAATCTGGAAAACTGAGCATCTGTGGGCCATAGCAGACTGTATCAGTCTATTTTTTTGCCTATTAATTTTTAAGTGCTGTAATAAAAACTATAATGAAGGGCATTTGCCTGATGCTTTTGGCTCCTATCTGTCAGACTAAGAGCAAGCCCTCTGTCCTGGCATTTAACCTGGTCTGTGGAAACCCTTGGTTTTCATGCAGTGATGGCCACCATTAAATCTTGATTTCATCAAATTGCACATCAGGGTAAACTGGGCTAAATTGAACAATTTCATATTCTAGGGTGCTGTACTGTAACAGCAGTGTGAAGAGAAAGCCATCCCCTTATGACTTGTTGCTAGCCACAGACTGTGAATTTTTGAATAGCACATAAAGACTTTGCACTGGGGGTTTTGTTTGTTTGTTTTGGTTTTTTGAACAGTCTGATGGAACAGGAGGAAAAAGGACAGTCTGTTCCAAAAAGATTTGGGCTTTTATTGATTGTTACAGAGCTGTACTGGCCCTTTTCTTGCATGACTTAGAGGTGTTTTAGGTTACTTGGTATGGCTACTGAATCCTAAATCACTCAGGAAATGGAAACCAGGAAACTGCCTGCCACTGAAAGGTCACGGACCTGCTCTGCTCAGCAAACACCCACAGCTTTATTTGTTATCTCCCAACAAGTGTACACATGAAGCCCAAAACCTGAAAATCTATTAGGAATTACTGATTAAATGCTCTTTGCCCAATGTCTGAGAGGGCTTTAAGGCTGGCATGTGCTATGAAGGCTTCATATCAGTCTGACCCTTACACAGTCCTCTAACAGTAATTTTCAGGATCCATGCTTTACTGATGAAAGGCTTGAAGAAAGGATTCAGTGGTTCAGCAGACACTCTGAGCACAACTAGTGAGGTCCAGATCTGGGAGGCTTTAATTTACAGCACTCCTAGTTAAGCTTAATCCTTATTTTAAAAATCTACCTGAAAACAATTAAGGCAGTGACTAAGTAGATGCTTCTGTTAATTAATTACAAGACATAAATGACACAAAAATAAAACCCTAAGCAGTCTAGATGAGGACATGCCCAACCTACATCACTGATCTTCCTCTCCAACCTTCTTCTCTTTGGCTCTGTTTGTTGCAGTCCGTGGTATTCTCAAATATACAGGAGTTTCAGATTTCAGTCAGGTCTTTGTATCATGAGGTTCCACAGATTATTCATCCTATTTCCAGCCATCTTCCTGATAAGTGCCACAAAGTGCTACTTAACCATATCGGCATTTTTGCTGTAGGGTACTGCGCTACACCTATGTTACCGAGGGGGTAAAACTGCTTAGTGCCCTATCAGCAAGGTAAGGAGCTATTCTGGAGCAAAGTCATGGCATCTGCATGAAAAACGTGAGCTAGTTTATAAACGAGCAAACAAACAAAAAAATCTCTTATCTCCACAGCCAAATCCACAGCAGTGGCTTGCCAGGATAGCAACACAAAATAGAAATTTTTCTTTCCCCAGAAGCTAGACTGGTAGTTTAAAGTTGGCTTTGTCAGTTCTTGTTCTCCCTAAAGTCCTTGAAGCCCTGCCTTTAACATACAGCACTTAGCCTGAGTATCCACTCTACCCACACTTCTCTCTTTCCCTTTTCCCTCTCCATCAGGACTGTAATAACACACAGAATGAATAACCACAACAATGAGAATCAAAAAATGAACAAGAGACAGCTTCTTGCCTGGTGGAAAGAGACTGGAGACACTTCAAAGAAAACCAGCGTGTTCCACGAAGGCACTAATGACTTGACAATTTGCTGTGGCTGAAAGTGTTCTGAGGAGGAAGAAACATACTCTGGTTAAGATATGAACAGGAACTCACTAGAAGCTGCCATTTCTCTCTGACTTCATGACATCGCAACTGGCAAGAGACCTGGGTCTAAGGGCTGGAGCTCAGAGCAAGGGCTTGATGAGGTATCAGTGGACTTTTGTTGCTGGAGAGGGAAGTTAGCTCCCTTGCCTTAGACTTCCAAGCACAGTTACTGCCATCACATCCATCCTGCCTCCACTCTTGGCCCTTGCAAAAAAGTGTGTGTGTGTGTAAGATTCTCCTCTTCTTTAGCTTCTCCTTTTTCTCTACTGTTGCCCATTAGCATTACCTGCAAAGACTGACTGCTACAGCCCATCTCTAAGGTGCAAGTTTTACATATACATCAGCTTCTCTGGACTAAGGAGAAACTCTCTATCTTCTTGTATTGTTTGAGGAGAGAGTTGCTGCAAGGGGTGCAAAATCTTCATATTTTTCAGCCATCTTGGGCTGAGCTCCGAGTTCCTACCATCTGTGCTATACAGGTCCAGCGTTCCCCCGTTGCTTTGCTCCCAGGGTGGGACAAGGTACAGGATGAAAGCAATTCTCCGACCTTCCAGCTCATCGTCGTGGCACAGCAAGACATCTGCAATTACACACGTTTTGCTGCAGTAGTGCCTTTCCAGTACATGCATGATTCATTCCAATGGCTGCTTCCCAGCTTTGTCCCCACAAGGATACAAGAAAAAACATGCCCTTTCCAAGAACTGCATTTTCACTTGTCAGCATCACCAGCCCAAGATTTGCAAGATTAACTTCTGTGGGATCACACTGCAATTGGCAGATCAGCCCACTCTGAAGGTCCAGGCAATTCTAAATTGTCATCCACCCTTCCCTAGCTGCCAATGGGCACAGTGGACAGAAACTCCCAACTTAATGATTCAAGCTCTTTTAAATACAGAGCTGCCCTTTGAGTAGTTTTTTTTCTGGAATAGAGAGGAGGGGGAGCCCTGGGAACAGAAAAGCTGGACTGACAGTTGGTTGTGTAAAAGCCTTTTTAAAAGCAGACCTGACAGCAGTAAAATTTTTCCCCTTCCTACAGTGATTTTTCATGACTAAAAGGGTAGGTGCAGTTGTAACCTGGACTCACTCACCAAGGTGATATTTTAGCATCAAACTTCACAAACTCAACGGTAGCATTAGGAAGCTGAACATGTCAGCCTTTTGCACGGAAGAAGGCATGCAAACACAGGCTGAACACCTCTGAAAGGATGGGGGCTTGCACCAGCACCAGGCCCAGTTAAAGCCATCAGCAACAGAACTACAGCAACAGTTTTTCCATAACCTGTACTTCATTTTCTGAGACTTTGATTTGCTGCTGATAGCTTCTAGGACCCTCTGGAACTAGAAAGGGGCTGTGGCAGGTTATATCATTAGGTATTCTGTAGACATACTGTTTCCTACACACCCACAAAAGCTTTAGGTAAATCATTGCTTATAGACTGACCTGTATATTCATATTTAGCACAGGAGATGTCAACAGTTGGTTCCAGGGCAATCTGGGTCACAGCAGAAAGCCATGCTCGGAATTCTTCACACAGAGCATGCCTGAGAAGACAAGCACAAGGTAAGTGTCCTCCAGTGTTATAAAACGTATTCACCATAGTTTACCATCTCCCTTCCAACTATTTAAACACCAAGAGGTGCTGTTCCTGCCAGAGACACCGTATTCGCGTAGAACGGCATAGGAGCTGGCTGGGAAAACGGTGCAGCATTCACCACACTACAGACAGCAACCAGCGGCGAGAAGGAACCCGGCTGTAAGGGCAGCAGGGGAGCACTTCAGAAGGAACAGATACACGAGCGCCGAATCGGACCGCGCTGCTCGGACGGAAGACGGTTAACCGACTTTCTTCGGGGCCGCTCTCCGGCCGGGTGCCGCCCGGCCCACCCGCGGCCCCTCGCCTTCCCAGGGGAGCCTCCCAGGGGAGCCAACCAGGGCTCCCCCCC
>JANZLQ010000092.1:22578283-22592383 GCA_026212715.1 Elanus axillaris
GGTGGCGGCTGAGCCCGGCGGAGCGGAGCGGCGCGGCGGGCTCCGCGGCCTGCGACGGGGCCGGGGCCTTTGCCGGCACCTCGCGGCGGCTGGGGCCGGCGGGGGAGAAGGCAGAAGAGAGAGGGGTTCTCCCGGAGAGCCGGATGAGGAAAGGCAAGGCGGCGGGGCCGGGAGGTGGGCGCTGGGGCCGGGGTGCACCCCTGCCCGGGCCGCAGCCGCGCTCCTTCCTCCCTCCCTTTCTCCGCCGGGGTGATAGGGCTGCCTGCAAGCTGAGAGCCCTGAAAGTTCAGCTTGGGGCTTGTGCTTGTCCCTGGGCGCGTCCGTGTCCCGTCCCGCCCCCCCCGCCATGGGTGGCTTTTGGGGGAAGCTCCTGGGGGGTTGTGCTGCGGTTCTGTGCTGCTGCACTTGGCGCTTCTTGAAGCACTGCGTGTCCTGTTTGGCTGGAAGTCTTTGTGAGGGACTGTTAGGTGTTCAGGCCCAAGCTTTACCTGCTTCTTTTTATAAAAATAACATTTAAAGTCATGCAGGTGAGAGGAAGCATTCTCACCACTTAAGACAAAAAAACCACCAGAGAATAATGTTCTGCAGCTCTTTAAACCCAAACCTGGCAATGGTATGTGAATCTTGGCTCACTGATTTCTGTAGTTGAAATAAAGGCTCAACAAGAGCATATCAAAAACCTAGCTGAGCTCTTGCTGTTAACTTTTCGTATGTCTGTCAGTCAAAGGTGGCATTAGTTGGACATCTGCTTTACAACATGCTTGTTTGACTGAGGTACTGATTTTGAAATGTAACCAAACACATTCAGCTTGTTGAAACTCAGTCTTGGAACCTTAAATCAAGAGCCCTGGAAAAGTTTGTTGTATGTCCTTTAGAGTGAGCCTGCTTCATCACCCCCCCTCCCCCTTTTAGTGTTCTGCGGAGGTCAAAAGTTAATTACAAGTGTCTTTGTTAAATATGAGAAGCAGTTTTCCCAGGCCCATGTATTCTGCTCCTTGCGACTTTCAGCAGTGTTGTTACAGAAGGGGTGTGTGCTATTCCGTATATTTTGAGGCAATGTCAGAATCTTGTTCCTGTAACAACAGATTCAAATAGGAGTTTTCTCATCTGCTGCAAGTTAAACAAAATGACCATCTATAAGTTTCATCACCATGTTCCCTGGTGCTGAAATTTGCTAATCTATATGAAACAATTTATTCTAAAGAGGTGGGCTAGTTTTTTGTATATACTGGGGTATCAGCTACTGTATGTGTCTTGGAAGAAGCCAGGTTTGAATTTCACCAAAAAAAAAAAAAAAAAGGCAACTAATACTGTTCTGTGAACAATGGTAGGTTTTGTTAGGCTTGTTCATTCCCCTTCTCTCTCTCTGCCCTTCTAAATGGGGCAAAAGTATTTGTCACTGACTGTTTTATTTCTTTCCAGGTACTAGTGAACACTGCCTGCTGTTTACTGATGTTGGTTGCTAAGCTAATCCAGTGTATGGTGTTCGGTCCTCTTCGTGTCAGTGAGAGGCAGGTAAGACAGCAATGCATTGCCTTGGGTAGTGTCATGTTTCATAATGTATTGGTGTGTGACTGGCGTGTTTTTCTATATGGAATTGCTGAAAGTACACAAGAAAAGTAAATTTTAGCACAACATAAGCTTAAATCTTACCATTTGGTTAACTAGTATATCCACAGCCACAAGCCGCCAGATTATTTTTGAAGGGAACTCTTTTTCACTGTTCCTGTTGTATTTTGTAAGCCCATGGTCAACTTGAAAATCCTGCTTCCTTAATGAACTTTGTCAGACTTACAAGTGCACCTCATTTCAGAATACCTACAATGTGTTCTTCTCTCTTCAGTTTGCGCTTGGCAGCATTTCTCCATTGCATTTTGTAGTTAGTTATAAGCACTGGCAATCTGAGTTCCCTCTTGTAACTTGTTTTGTTCCTCGACTGCTGGAGAAGTGCTTTCCATCCTCATACGTTGAGTGGATGGTTTATTTACCCTTAGGTTTAAGAGGGAGTAGGCAGGCATATGCCCAGAGAAAGGAAGTAAGCAGGGCTGAAAACTTGGGCTGTTTAGTCCTGCTTTTGGGCCAGGAGAGAATGTTTTTAAAAATTCAGCAAGGGACCCATTAAAGCACAGGCTTTTTAAGAACAGGATCCTGCAGAAGATAAAAGCAGCAGCAGTAGTTTGAATAGTATCTGTATATATTTTTTAAAAAAGGAGGACAAATGCATAAGTTGCCCTGTGTAAACGTAGTAGCAGTGGTTTGAAGTGTGTTCATGTATTTTAAAAAAGTGTGTAAATGCAGTTCTTTAGGAGAAATCGGGCCACGATGATTTTTGACATGCAGAACTGAGGCATGTAAAGCTTCAGTAATAACCATGGATCTCTCAAAGCCTATTGTATTTGTGGTTCACACCCCATAGAGCCTTTGAGTGAAGTGTATTAAAACCAAGGCGCTATTCAGACTGCATTGGGCCAGATTTTCTTTCCAGTCTCTGTTGGCTATAAGGATGTGGAATTTTAACTAGTGATAATTTCCAGGATGTCCTCTACCCTCTTAAAAACTGAAATGAACAGCAGTAACAATGTGGATCCATTTGCTTTTGGACAGTGGGAATATGCTTCAGTTCTTATGTAAAGGAAAACTGGTTCTTAATATTGGCGAGCCAAAAATGGCAGCATCCTGAAGGAATTCTGGGCTTGTCTTAACTAAACTCCTAGTGATTTCATCGTGTTCTTTAACAACACGTTTATTTCATAAATTTTTTTTATCCCCAACAAGCTGGCTTTCTATCTGCTGCTTGAGAGCATCATATTGTTTCTTTCATACTGCATGTGCGTGGGAATAATTTTTTTCTCATTGCTCATCCATCTCATTCTCCACTGTAGGCATTGTGCTTTTTAAGAACAGACTTTGTCATCTTTTCTTAATCATCTCTACTTTTTGTCAGGTTTTTGGAAGCAAGGTGCTAAGCTATTTGGGCATCTTCTATAACTAACTGTGGCAGTTCTAGCAGAGGACTTTGTGTTTGCAGCCCACTAGCTGTGTTGCCTGGGTGTGGAGAATCAAACTGAGATCAAACTTGGTTTGTGCTAGGCACTGTTTTAGAAGTATGGCAGGAAACTGTGTTGTGCTCTGTGTTACACAGTTATGCCATAGTGGTACAAAAGACTAGATAAGATACTAAGGACTGCTAATATTTCTAGTATGTTTTTAATTCATTAAGGGTAACAAATACTATTCAAGATGTATATGCAGTAGGCTTTTGCTAACATATTGTCACATTTCTACTTACATCTTTCTTTTTTCTTTCTCTTTTTCCCTCCTCCTTTTCCCTGCATGTGGATTGTCAGTGCTTTCACTATAGTAACCAAATGTCTTCCTTTACAGCATCTCAAGGATAAATTCTGGAATTTCATTTTCTACAAGTTCATCTTCATTTTTGGTGTGCTGAATGTTCAGACAGTGGAAGAAGTGGTGATGTGGTGCCTCTGGTTCTCTGGGCTTGTGTTTCTTCATCTTATGGTTCAGCTTTGCAAGGATCGCTTTGAATATGTAAGTTTTGATTAAGGGCTGTCTTTTGGGACATGCAAATTCTGTGTCTGGTTTGGGCACTGGCTCATGATAGGTTACAAACAGATCATTTAGACCTTTTCCGCACCCTGCGGTGCTGAACATGTGCAACTCCCAATAGCTTCAAATACTTGCTTTAAAGTGCAGTGTCAATCTTACTCCTTCATTTTTTCTATGAGACAAATGGAGCTAAAGATACTTATTTTCTTTGATAAATTGCCTCTTATATGTGCCCTGTAATTACTATTACATAACTCTGTGAGATGTCTTCATAACTCTCCTTAGTGAAGAAATCTTGTCAACAGAGCATCCCTTAGATTGGTGCCCTTTAGGATTGATCCATGAAGCCTGTTTCTGCAGATTCTGCGCTAAGGTTTCAAGCTCCTTTACATCTACCAAATGTTGACTGCCAAGGTTGTTACAATATACAGTGCAACTTTCTCCATAAGCTGTATCCCAGTTTCTGTTAATACCAAGAGTAAGTTCAGTAGAGATGCAGAAATTGAAGGCTAGGCAAGGAAGAAGGAACTGGAATTTGAACAGTAAATCTTGCCCTTTAAAAATCTGTAATGGACATACGTTTTCCTCAGCTCCTCTGTCCTGGAATAAAAGTTTGAACTAAATTGAATCCATGAATTTCCTTTTGGTAGCTCTTGTGCTTTGTTTTTGTTTGTTTGTTTGTTTTGGGTTTTTTTTTTGGGGGTGTTTTGTTTTGGTTGGTTGGGTTTTTTTGTTTTGTTTTTTTTTTTTTGTTAATATTGAGTAAGGCCTGTTAATTCACAAGTAGCTAGGCACTAAGCTTGAAACTAGATTGGCTGGGTTTAGGAAAACTGAGACTGAAGTGAAAAAGGTAATCATCTGGTATTTTTAGCATTGCTCAGAAAGCTGTGAAAGAACAAAGCTCATGTGGGAAGAAATCCTCATTATATTCCTTCTGCATTCAAAGCGTGTATCGTAATTCTTTACTTGGACAAATTGTACTTGTATGATCTGCCTTCCAAACTCGGGGTTGTGGAACTGAACCAGATATAAACAAGGAAAAAAGAACCAATTTAAAAACAAAACATGGCAGTCAACTTCATCAATCAGACCAGAATGAAGCTTTGGGCAACTCCTTCTTTCCATGTCCTGTTCTTCCCCTTCCTGCTCTGAAAATAAGGGGATGGACCACCTAAATACTTTGCCCCTTGGGTCATCTTTGATTTAGACAGCCTAGGTGTAGCCTACCATTAAGGTAGTTTAGAGAATTAATACGCTATGCATACTATTGAAAGAGGCAACTATTCTCAGTAGACTCTATCCAGCAGTCTCTAGCTGCAGTTAAATTTTTGGGGGAGATGTCTCTTTGTTCCAGAAGAAAATGACATTGGAAGATAAAGCTGGACAAATTCAGATCAGTGTTAAGGTGAAAATTTGACAGAACAGTTATTTGCATTGCTCAAAGACTGTATATTATGTATGGTTAGGCATCTTTCTAAAACGCATGTTCATCCTAAGCAGATGCTGTGAATTTGATGCAGAAGCTACCGTGTGAGAAAGTGTCCGCAGTTTTCTTGGCACAGATGATCTAAACTTTAGATCAAATAATCATAATGATCCCCTCTGGCTTTAAAAGCCTGATGAATGTAAATGACAGCAAGATGAATGAGACTTTGGGATGGTTTGTGGTTTTAGCTTTATTCCATGTCATTTATTACTACACTGCATAGTTGAGGTTGTGAAATTGGTTTTATTCTAGAAAGCAAAAGATTTTCCTGAATGAGGACTTGTTTGGTGAGGTGACTATGGAAGGCAGGGTGGATGAAGTACTCCTTTAAACCTGTTATATATTTGTGTTTCAGCTTTCCTTTTCTCCTACCACACCCATGAGCAGCCACATCAGAGTCCTGACCCTGCTCATAGCCATGCTCCTGTCCTGCTGTGGATTAGCAGTCATCTGTGGTATTATTGGCTATACCCATGGCATGCACACGTTGGCTTTCATGGCAGCAGAGGTGAGACTTCCTTCCTACGTGTCATGGTTTCTGCTTTGCTTTTCACCCCTTGCTTGGGGGTATCTTGGCACGTGGTGGGTTTTCTTTTTGTTTCTCACAGGAAAAAACTCCAAAGATGCAAACAAACCCTCCCCTGTTTTAGATCTTCCAGATCTGCATGCTTTCTCTCTTTAGAGTTTAAGCCTCCAAAACATCTTTGTCTGAAGAAGAGAATGAGAGGATAAATCTGTAAGATGATGCCAAAATCAAATGGCAGCCTATGAAAAAATAATGGTTGTGCTTCATGAGCATTGCAAGGTTTAGTTGAAATGTCCGCTAGAGAGAGGGAGAGAGTGTATGTAAAAGTGTGATGTGCACCTCAGCTGTTTCTTTGAGGTTGTATTTTCTATTTCATTTCTCCCCAAAAGGAATGAGACTAACATCCTTTCCTTAAGACATACTCATGGGATTTGCTTATGTTTGTGTAAAGAGTTGTGTCTCAGCTGAGATGAGCAAGGCATGTTTATGCACTCCTGAACCCTTTGCAGTTGGAGTAAACATCAGTATGTTTGTGGAGTGAACATCAGTATGTTTTTGATGTTATGGTGGGTTGTTGCACTCTGCCTGAGGAACTGATAATCTTAAACAAAGGGGAGGTAACCAGTATAATTGCAGGTAAGTCACGTTAGCTCATCCTTAGTTCAGGTAATAAGTAGCATGTGCGGTTTATTTTTCTTCTCCTATCTCGAACGCAGAGTTAGTGAGGGGGAAAGAAAACAGTCACCTGATAGGAGAATATGATGCTTGTCACACCACAGTTCAGTTATTTAATGTGTCAGCTTACTTTTCCCTAAATACGAGAATATGCAAGGCCAGATTTGTAATTACACAGTGGAGGGGTACTGAAGATTAGAGATCTAATTGATTGATAAATCACTGATTAGAGATCAGTGTCTCTAATAGGTGGGGTCTTGCTGGTGTTGTGTCTCTTATCTGGGCTTAGTGGAAGAATGTATCAGCCTTGTACCAGCATGGGGAAGGTTTATCAGGGAGCGTTAAAGTGCCAAAGCATTGCCTTGTTAGTGCTACGCATTGTGGTCGTGTATGTGTTTGGGGCTGCAGGATGTGGCCCAGCTCTTCATTTCAGTGGAAGCTGTTCTGTCTGCTTATTAACAAAGGAGTGGCTCAGTCAGCATAAGTGTGTGGTCCTCAGCCAAGCCATGGATCCAGGCAGCCTGCTGTGCTGCTGGTGGACAGAGGAGCAGAGGAGGTTTGTGGGGAACATATAAGAAACGGTACTATACCCTTTCTTGCAGCAGCTGGCATTTGAGGATGTTCCTGAGGTGAGGGTTGCACAAGTCTGTTGGGTTTGATAGCCTCAGATGGACTCTGGAAAGTTGTCTGATCGTTTATTGAACTCATTTATACTTTGGCCTCCATGATATCCAAAGGCAACAAATTCCATGTTTAGCTCGGCTTGTGTACACAAAAGAGCTCTTAGATTTGTTCTGAATCTTCTGTCTGATAATGTCCTGGCTATCATCTCAGATATTTATGGTGAAAAAGTGCAAAGAATCATTTCTTGTTTGCTCTTTTTCATACCATTGGCGATTTTATACTTTTCTCCTGTTCCCCTTCTGACTTGTCTTCCAAGCAAAAGAAATCTAGTCTGTTTAATCTTTCCTCATATGAAATTGTCTAATATCTTGCCATTTCATGAATGTTTTAATAGGCTGGGTGACCATGAGTAGTTTCCTTGATTTTAATACTTAGCACTCATGTAAGTGGAATAAAACATTTAGGTTTCTTTCTGTACAGGTACTAGCAGTGACACCTCGTGGCAGTCCTCAAGCTCTTGGCAAAAAGCATTAAGTCTTGCAGACTAAAATGTTTTCCTGGAGGTGGCTTGTGTGATGCTGTTCGAGAGGGACCCTGCCAAGTGTGTTCCATTAGTGTGTATTTAATTACATTAAGTTACATTAAGCTATTCATCTCTCTCCTGACTCTGCAAACATTGATTTAGCTTGATGCCTCAGGGTATTCAGTAAAGCAATATAGATGTTTTTCTCAGGTTTTAGTTAGGCTTCCACTTGTTCTGGGTTGTTTGTCAGCCTTTTCTTTCCTGCAAAGGATGGATGTGAAATGTGCAAATGCCCAGAGAAGGTTGAATAAGGACAGTCTGTATTTTTGAGTAAACATTAAGCTTTTTCCCTTAATATGTGGTATTTGAGAATTACAGTATAGCAAGTAATGTCCAGTCTGTCTATCTTTGCACCTTTTTTATTGTGAGAATTACTTCATTCCTATAGCAGCCATCCTCTGATCCTGTTTCATACATCTCAGTTAAGGCCATATGATGATAGTGATATTCAAATCTTAGAATTGTACCTTACAGATAATAGTATATATTCCTGTATAGCTTCTCATGCCGCATCCATTATCTTAGGGTTTGAGTGCCTTCCAGTTGCGTGCTAATCTACGTGACTAGTATCTGCCAGTGTCACAGAGTCTGCAGGGGATAAGTGGTTCATTTTGAGCAGAGCAAGAGCTCTTGAGGTGTCAGTACTGAAAATGGCCTACTGTACATTTAGAACCTCAGATTACAGAGTTGTGTAACTTGTGATGCAGTGTTGTACTTTCTGCAAAGTATTTCTTGTGTAAGGACACTGAAGTGCATTTCTGGAAACAGTAGAGGAACCAGAGACCAATGCCTTGATGAAATCTGCACTAGCTCGTCCTTTTAATTTTGATGCTCTTCCTGCCTCAGCACTAACCAGTATAAATCATGTCTTGGCAACATTAACTTCTTAAAAGTTGCAAAGACTAGACTCTTCAGGTTTCTACGTGACAGATGTCTTCCTTATCAGAGGCTTTATGCCACATATACTGGTTTTGACACAAATTTGTGCTCAATGGCGTATCCCTCCAGCAGCTCCATTCTGTTTTGCCACTTGCATGGTTAGAATTTGGATGTATTTACTTTTCCTCTGTGGTCTGCCAAAGCTTCTCCGTAGCCAAAAACCTCGTGTGAAGAAGGTGTAGTCTCTTTCTGGTACCCATACACAGGGTAACAGGAGACAGAAGAGAGTCTCATAATGTGCCTTGCAGGAGCAGCTAGTATGCCAATTTAACTTTTTTATGAAAGATGTTTGTGATGAGAACAGCACACTGTGCTAGGTGACTTGCTGTTACCTTCTTGACTTTTTTCTTGTGTTACTTGAATGGTGTGTGCATCTTACCCTGAAGCCCTTATTTGGTTAGAAGATCACACTGGTGTTCCAGTTGTCACAGGAGTGTTTATTTTAAAGCCAACCAGTAAACAGTTGGCAGATATGTTGGATATTACTAAGGGTTAAATATGCACAGAAGCATTTAAGGAATGCATTTTACAGGTAGAAAAAAATATTCAAACCAGCTGTTTCATTGCTATATGGGGAAGTTAGTGGTTTTGGTAGTTCTTCTGTACTGTTTTTAATACTTATGCCAAAGGCATGCCATGAGACCAGTTTTACAGAAATGGTTTCTGTTGCTCATTATAAATCCCCTGCGTCTTGGTGTCAGTTGGCCCATGCTAACTACAGGGTAGTGTGGGCAGTCTCTGAAGGGGGTTCATCCTATCCCATTTTCTTTCACTGGGAGGATACAATGAAGGGATGGGATACTGTGGGCCTGACAGGTTAGAGAGAGGTGATGGGGCCATGTTTCTTAGATGATTAGAGCCCATGGAAAGTGCTTAGGTATTCTGGAAACATTCTTTCTGGTGACTTGCCTTTACACTTCTGATCTACTTACACTTTCTGATATACCCATTTTTTTTTCTCTGTACTTAGCCTAGACAGGTAAGTATGATTAAAGAGAGAAGCTACTTTTGTAGCATTCACATCTCAGCAAAGGGGGAAAATGATTTGAAAGTGCTTCCATGGTTCTTCCTCAAATTCCTGCTACTGTTTGGTTCTTCAGATTTTTCTTGAGCAGTGGGATGAGGAGAGGTAGTTGTTGGGATTGTGGTCTCAATACTCACTGAGTGATAAGAATTGAAAAAAGTAATATGTCCTACGTAGTGGGGGGAAAAAAGTGAGACTTAACAGCAGTGATGCTAGTGGCTGGTCCAAGAGCATTGTGTGTTTGAGAATAATTTCTTTCTTACTTATAAATAAGCTTAATGTTTGTCACAGGTGTTTTGTGCACACAGTCATCTATAGTGACCATTGGTTCACAGGAGCTTGTTAAACTGCAATAAATGCATTTTGTGCTTTAGCTCTTTAGCTCCTGCTTCTGGACCACTGTTCCTGCCAGAATGTTGTTAACATATCTTTTTTCCCTCCCCCCTATTCTGTAGTCTCTGCTTGTGACAGTCAGAACTGCTCATGTGATTTTACGGTGAGTAGCTTATGTTTTGCAGGATGGTTGTTCAAGAAGGTAGTGCATATAGCATGCTGATTTAAGAGGTGTAAGTAATTACCTTGTTGAATTACAAATGCATGTTTGGAGGTGGGCAAAGGTGGTTATCTTTAGCCTGTACTACTTTTAAACATGAATTCTGCAATGCATGGATAGCTTTAGTAGGTGCTAATAGCCTGAGGCATGGATTAAAATGGATTGGTGCTGCTGTATGAGGGTTGATATATGCTACTTAATACCATACGACTGGTTTTCTTTTAAGATCTTAATCTCTAGAACTTTTGCTTTGACAAAGTAGCATGCATGTGTATCTATAATGCACATGTGTATGCATATGCGTATGTAGGATGTGATGTGTAGCACAGAACCTCTTTGTCCAGGTCACTGTTGGCATTTTAGGTCTGTCACCAAGCTGTAATGCCTCACCTGAGAAACACCTCACATGCTGAAAGATCTGGGTCTGTGGTTACTATAATCCCAAGACTGGCTCTTGGTACATGCAGGAGTTTTTAGCAAATGCTACATCATCTCTGTCAGCTGGTGGTATCTGTAATGCCAGTGTGGGCTAAGCATTGATTGCTTTTTGCATTTTTAAAATGTTGCTGTTTGAACCAGTAACATTAAAAAAGTCCTCCAGGAAAGCACAGAGTGCAGGCACTGGGCTTAGGAAGGGCAAAGAATCCACATCTAGAAGTTGTTTGAAAAATGGATAAAATCGCTTGAATGTTAGAGATGCTACTTAACAAAAAAGATAGAGTAATGTTAATTTCCCTGCTCTTGCAGATATATAATTCATCTCTGGGATCTCAACCATGAAGGAACATGGGAAGGCAAAGGCACTTATGTCTACTACACAGATTTTGTCATGGAGCTAACCTTGCTTTCACTGGACTTGATGCATCATATTCATATGCTGGTATGAAATACTGGACATAATGTTGAGCAGATAGGTTGGCCTTAAAATAAAGGGTATACTGGGTATACTCTTTTTTCTTCTTCTTTTAGGAAGCAAATATTACAGAGAAATTATTTAAATAAAGAGGAAAATGTAGTATGTGGCTTTCTGGCATTCTTTCCTCCTGTGTAATTGGAGTCCTCACAAATAACTTTGTTATGGAGTATTAACTACTGTGTAATTATCTGTTTAACAGGTGTTTAATTATCTTTGTTGTTGAGTAATATCAGACTGAATTATTTTCATTGGTAGCAGGGGACATTTAGCTGAACAAGAGTGAATTCAGTTTATCCTTATTATAAATGCTATGCTGCTTAAGTTGTATCTGAAGATGTAATGAGTGGTAATACCTGTGAACATGTGTGGTTAGGCTGAATGGTCTCAACAAAAGAAAAGTTATTCAGTGTTGGTTTCTTGATTCTTTTTACCTTAAGACCTGATGCAGTTTCTTGTGGTGGCCTCTTGTTTCCCATGGTATTTATTTCTAATCACTGTTCTGTTTTTTTTTTCCAAAAGCTGTTTGGCAATATCTGGTTGTCAATGGCAAGCCTGGTGATTTTTATGCAGCTGCGCTACCTGTTTCACGAGGTTCAACGAAGAATTCGGCGGCACAAGAACTACCTGCGTGTGGTTGGAAACATGGAAGCTAGGTGAGCCTCTTAATTGCTGTGGGATCTTGATGTGGATCTTGGAGGGTGGATCCTCATGAAGATGTTGGGATTCTTTTACCTTCCTTTGATACGTGGTGGCATGGTGTAAGCCTGAGAGATGCAGTCTTGCAAATCCAGCTTTTGAAGTCTTTACACTTAGAGTATGTTTTTACCCATTTTATTTGTTATTGGGGACACCCTTTCTTGTTTTAACATATATGTAGGATTGACTTTTATAATAGTAGTATTACTGGTACCGTATTACAGGCAACAAGTCAACTCCCCTGTCCAGTATTTTTTCTCCTGTATTCTTTTCTATACTACCCTGGTGGGATGACATAAGCTCTGCAGAGCTCTGCCTGTTTCACTTGCCAAATAGTGGCTTTGACTGTGATGGAAATAAATGTTCTTAATCTCATTAGGCCATACTATTCAGTTAATGCCTGAAATGAAATTGAAATATTAATTAAAACCTGCTCAGGTTTAGGTATGTGTTTATTAAACCTGAAGCCAAATGTAAACAGAGTCTGTAGTTGTAGTAGAGCTGAGAGCACCCTGGGATTACTTTAGTCCATCCCCCCTAGTGAGGCAATACAGAGAAATTGAGAGGCCTGCTAAAACCTAGTATTGTGCCAGATACTACTGCATCTCTGATCCAGTGTTGTCATAACTCAGCCATGTCTTTAATAATTTTAAGAGCAACAGGGAGTTTTACTCTTTCTGTACATCAGTGTACCATTTTCCTTGTGGGCTTCAGTGGGTTTGACTAGCTCTGATGCCTGCTGCTGTAGTCCAGAGGGAGAAGACTGACTTCTCTAGAAATTCCTGAGGTTTTATTTGTGCAGTCATTTAATTGCTGAAATATGAGGGTAAGAGCTGCATAATAAAGTTAATCCACAGTGCATTGTTTCTTTCAGTAAGATGCAGCTGCTGAACCCCTTTAAGCTGCTCACAAAGCTGTTTGAATTGCAAGTGTCTCAGACTTCTTATCTGAGTGACTTGGTTTTTTGTCATTCTGATTGTTCTGGAAGAACCACATTCTAGCTTCCTCCTGAAGCTGCCAATGGCAGTGAGCTCCCTGCTTTTGTGTAGTTGTTCTTCAAGTATATCCCACACCAGCGGTACCGTGAAATGTTATACCACTCATTTCTGTATTGTCCATGTTTGGGTACTATGTAGTAGCTGCTTGCATGGCGCTGTAGTTTAAAGAAAGAAGGAAAAAAATGAAAGACAGAGGGGGATTGGCAAAATCCGAAGCCAAAATTAGTCAGACCATGAATGCTTATGAACCCAAGAAGACATCTTAATGGGTACAGCTATTAAAACTCATTTAGAAAAATGACATAAGCCAAAGCTATACAGATTATAACTTGAGGTTTTCAACCTAATGATCATACTTCTTGGAAGATACTAAGTCAAAGCTTTTTGCACTTAGGAAGTATGTGGAGATGCGCAAAAAATGCGCCTGTAAGAAGGCATGGGAGGGACATATGTGTGTGTCTTCCTTTGCGGTGTGAGTCTGAGTTACAGACAAAAAAATAGCAAACTTGCTGGCATACCTCTCCCAAGGAAAAATTCATGTGGAGGATAAGGTTTTCTCAGTGTGGGATTCTCTAGATGGGAGGCCATGCTGAGCTGGTGTAGTCATTACTTCTGTCTTTTCCTTTTTCTTTGTAGGTTTGCAGTTGCAACACCAGAGGAGCTAGCAGTCAATAATGATGACTGTGCCATTTGCTGGGACTCCATGCAATCCGCACGTAAACTCCCTTGCGGCCATCTCTTCCACAAGTACGTTTCTGGGGCTGGAGAGGGTGCACCTGACGGTAGAAAGGAAGGGGTATATGGGCATGCCTGAAAGTTACAGCAGAATGACAAGTAACGAACTAGCAGCAAAGCTATGAATGCCTGGGTCATCTTGGTCCGCTTCTAATAACAAAGTACAACTCATGTTTGCTACAGTCATTTTCATGTTTGAGTTGTTTCACCTGGTGCATTCTTTCCCCCCCCAAACTAAAAGTTTGCATCTTACTGTGGTTTAACCCCAGCCAGCAAGTAAGCACCACGCAGCCGCTCACTCATTCCCCCCCACCCAGTGGGGTGGGGAAGAAAATCAGGAAAAGAAGTAAAACTCGTGGGTTGAGATAAGAACGGTTTAATAGAAAAGAAGAAATTAATAATGATGATGATAACACTAAGCAAATGGCAACGGTAATAATAAAAGGATTGGAATGTACAAGTGATGGACAGTGCAATTGCTCACCACCCTCCAATCGACACCCAGTTAGTCTCTGAGCGGCGATACCCACCCCCACACCACCCAGTTATTTCCTAGATGTGACGTCCCATGGTATGGAATACCTTGTTGGCCAGCTTGGGTCACCTGCCCTGGCTGTGTCCCGTCCCAACTTCTTGTGCCCCTCCAGCCTTCTCGCTGGCTAGGCATGAGAAGCTGAAAAATCCTTGACTTCAGACTAAATACTACTTAGCAGCAACTGAAAACATCAGTGTGTTATCAACATTCTTCTCATACTGAACTCAAAACACAGCACTGTAC
>JANZLQ010000092.1:22592483-22613507 GCA_026212715.1 Elanus axillaris
CTGAACTCAAAACACAGCACTGTACCAGCTACTAGGAAGACACTTAACTCTATCCCAGCTGAAACCAGGACAATCTTGTCAACTAATGGGTAGATAGTGCTGAGTTATGGTATCTCAATTGCAAGTCTGTACCCTGCCTTGCTGTGTAACTGCTTGCTAAAGCACACTCTTTTCCCCTTCCTTTATCCTATGCATCACCTCTTCCATGAGGCTGTGTTGATTTTCTGGTGAGGAAGAAAAATTGGAGTTAGATCCCTAAGTACCTTTTAGATACTAACTTTAAAGAGAAAATGGGGAGTATTTTTATATAGTGCATCCTTGCATGGTGATGAGTCCTCCAGGACAGTTGTAGAGGCCAGGTCTGATTATATGATTTCATGGGGGTATGAGTCCACCAGGGCTGTAAAAGAGGTTAACCAAATTAGCTGAAGAGGTTCCCAAGTAGCTGGTAGTTGGAACTGGGAGGCTTTTGACCAAAGAATCTCTCTTTATACTGTTTATTACACTCACTCCGTAGTGAATAGTAGTAGCAGATGCTTGTGGAGACAGTGTGCTGAGCGAGATGCGCCTTTTCTTAGATCTTTTGTAGCAGTGCTTACACTTCATTTTCATGCTTAAAAATGAAAGGAGATACAGGGATTGAATCAGGAGTTTCTGAAGTGCCATGTGATTAACATGCATGGTTGGTTAAATTGTCCCTGTGGTGTCATATGAGCAAGTTACTTTCTGCAAATAGCTTTTTACTTTTCTGGTAACTGTAAAACCAGAGGTTATAATCCATGTGCTAATTTGTTGTCATTTATGACAAACCTTGCCATAAATATTTATCTGTGTTCCAAGAAGTCTCTAATGAGATAATGTGCCTCTGTAGCAGAAACTCCTCTTTCAGTGCTACTGAATCATATGAATATTTAATCACCTACTGAGCACTTGAGAAGCCCAGGGTCCTCTCTTCACAAAGTTGTTTTCTATGTATCTAGAATAATCCTTTTGGATTTTTTTCTGAAGCTAAGTTACACTTACCTCCTTGGTGCATTTAGGGAGAGAACATGTTACAGTGGATGACCTATGCTTGCATATAAAACCAGATATAATTAATAACCCTATTTACAACTTAAGAATGGTTTCTCTCCTCATAAAAGCCTGGTGATTTTGCCAACAGGCTAAACATTGTGTCTGTTCTCAATTACATGAAGGTTTTTTTCATAGTCATTTATTTGGAGTAGAAGAGAAGATGGCAGGGAAGATTCACATTGATGAGGTCAGCTCTGTGCCTAAATATTAAAGAAGTTTAATGGGAGTGGGTGTCTGAATCTTTTAAGCTCTGCTGAAACTCTATCTTTTAGTTGCTGCTCTGAAATGTTGCTGACCTTGACTTGTTGTTAGTCATCCTAATACTGAAGGGCTACAGGTAACTGAGCCCTTCTGCCTGTGCGGTACTAAATGGGTATAACCATGGCTGCAAGCCTTTAGGGCTTGGTGCTGATGCAGGGTGAGAGGGGTTCATGTCCGTTCCAGCATCTTAGTGGCTGAGCTGTTGAGGAGCAGCAGCATGGTGGTAGCTTGTGTCAGTTCAGGTGTTTCACAAGTGACTTTTTGAGTACAACTGGTAGCAGGGGTTTGAGTTCGCTGCAGGCAGGGTGGTTTTGCTGTAGTAATGGAGACAAAGCTGGACAGCATTGGCAGTGCTAACCTGCTCGCTGTGCTGATGACCAAGGTGGTGGAAGATGGTAGATTTTTTTTTTTAGTGCTTTGGTTGTTTCTGGGAAACCCATCACTGATTTCTGAACACTGCATATCCCTCCATTTAAATTTGATGAAAAACAGTTTGGCAATATGTCTATACACTAAAGCTTCAGGAATTTTGCAGAGTGCTTGTATCCTTAACTTTGCTGTAGTCCCACAATTAGGGCTTTTTCCTTGCTCTGTCAGCCCAAACCTGTGATCTGTGCCTTTACTCCATTTGCAAGTACACAATTTGGGAAGCAGGTTTATTTGACCTTTTTGTATGTCTCTACCTTTCTAAAGGTTTTTTTGAGAGCTTCTGTTGGAAAAAAACCCCACCTTGTAAGTGTGTAATATTAAGATATGTTCAGTTCTGTGAAATTCAGTTCTTCCATACTGAAAATTAGATTTAACATGCCAACAAATACTACAACTGGGTCATATCAGTCTGAATCAAAAAGTAGACACAGCTCCGAGTATTTAAACATGCATTTCAAACACTTCTCACTTTCTGCAAGACAGCAAATGTTCAGAATTAACTAAAGGTTGTAATGGCATAGTACTGGTTAGTATCAGTAAGTCTGATTAGATAGTTCCCAGAGTGTTGCTCACTTTGGTGGTGATTTGGGTATTAAAATTTTTGAAAAGATACTTGAAAAACTTTGGAGGTGCCATTGCCACATCACACTGGAAGAACTGCTATGAAAATGTATCAGTATATTTGAAATACTTGTCCATTTGTTTTTTGTCCTTTTTCATTTGGGTATGGTGAGAGAAGAGAAACGTTTTGTTTCCCCTTCCAGGCAAAACTTGCTTGTTCTGAGCTAGACGGACAACAAACTTGGAGAGTGTTTTTAAGTTTGTGATAAATCTGCATGGTTGTTTAGCAGAAATGAACATTTGAGTATTTTCAGCTGAAAGAAATAAGAAACCTATGCCAGAGACATCAGGAGCTCATCCACTCGTACCTCAAATTATCTTTGAGCAGTCCATGTGTTGATGTTCTGTACAGAATATGCTACAGCTGCTTGATGTACTCATGATACCGATGTCTTGGAAAAACACTGCAAGCTCACCATAATATTACTGTTTTCCTGTCAGCTCATGCCTGCGGTCCTGGCTGGAACAAGATACATCTTGCCCCACCTGCAGAATGTCTCTTAATATCACTGACAGCCATCATGTGAGGGAGGATCACCAAAGGGAAAATCTGGATGAGAACCTAGTCCCTGTGGCAGTAGCAGAAGGCAGACCACGCTTGAACCAGCACAATCACTTCTTCCACTTTGACGGTGAGCTAAGCAGATTTCACATCTGATGCTGTTGCCCAAATAGATGAAGGGAACATCCTTCTGTAGAAAGGAATTCTGTCCATGCTTCAGTTGAAACCTAAACCATGCTTCTGCTTGTCTTTGTCAAACGTGTATGTTTCTTATGGTTCTTTTGCAAGAGCTCAGATACATGTCTCTGAAGTTGTCCAGTGCTACAGAGATTTTCTTGAAAGATTTTGTACAAGTGCTCCCTTTTTCTTGATTTGTTGTGGGTAGCACCTTCAATACTGGCATTTATTCATTGTGTGCTGTGTGGAGAAGCAGAATGGAAAATTCATGTGCCTTATTTTGTTACCAGGTGGTGGCTAATCAGTGACAGTCAAAGAGGAAAAAAACCTCTGTGTTACGGTCTAAAAGTTGATCTTTCCCCTATCCCCTAGCTAATGTGAGGTTGTCAGAAGTCCATTTGCCACTCAATTTATAAGAAACCTGCAATGCTTGGTTAAGTACAGAAGTTTGCAGAAGCTTATTCTTAGAAGGAATCATGTAACTGGAACAGTTTTACGTGTTTTTTTCAGTTGTGTGTTATAAGTACTCACAAAGCAGACGTGATTTCAGACTATGATGAGTTCTGTGTGTGCAGACAAACTTGTTTTGAAATAGACAATTTCTGTTGCTTATCTTCCAGGTTTTTTTATAGTTTTGGTATTGGTGTGTGCTTGTCTTCCTCAGTTTCTCAGTTCCTCAGTTGTTGTTTCTCAGTAGGTTTCATTAGTGCAAATACTCTGCTTTGGCCTCTGTCCTAGTGGAGCTCCCATGGTGTAGCTGAGGTGCTGCAAACTTACATAGTGACCCCTTCTTCTTCTGTGCTCTGTTTTGCAGCCTTTGGAGATTGTGGGAGGACAGTAATGGGCAGAGAAGGGTCAGACATTTCTAGGTACGGTGAAACTGGCTGATAGCTTCTTGTATGACTCCCACTTTTGGGGTGCTTTAGGTCTCCAAAGGACATTTATATTTGGAATACCACTCTGTTTTTTTGATAGCTGACCTGCCAAGTGCTCCCCTGTGTCTTGGAGACCTGCAAAATTACTGTGGAGATAGAAGGAGAAGAGGCATAGAGCAAACCCTGTGTTTATTTAAATGGAAATGTGGAAGGAGGAGGGAGCCAGCCATGTGCCCTACTCTGTTGAGCCTAAGCACACAATTGCAGTAGTCACTTTCTTTGATTACTCTGTGTCCCTTTGTAGTAGTATTTTCTCAGTGATGCCAGCCATTTATAGGTGACCCATTTGGGGACCAGGTTCAGCCTGTTTAGAAGCTGGCCTATTTTTAGTAAAATTACTGGAATTATTCATTATTTCAGAACTGAATTTAGCTCTGGATTATTTTAATTTTCCTTTTAATGGGAACGTTAAAACAAGAAAAAAAAGATGTGTTGTTTTCTTGATCCTCTTCTAGCCCTCAAATTGAAGAGACTATTGGCAGTTACTGATTTACTCCAGCTTGTTTGGGAGACCTTAGGGATGGATTGCACTGCAGAACTCCCCATATGTTCTTTGTGGAAATATGAAGACTTATGTTAAATACATGTAGAAGTACTTTGCCTGCTCATGTTCTTGCTTGACTTTCTTGGTGATTTCTTTTTCTTAGGCTCTCGAATTGCCAGCTGGCTGCCCAGTTTTTCAGTAGAAGTGATGCATACTACAAACATCCTTGGTATTGCACAAGCCAGCAACTCCCAGCTTAATGCTATGGTAAGACTTCTTTAATAGTTTGCACCTCAGCTTTCCTATTTGTATTGTGGGGGGGAAAGGGGTACACGCAGATGGAGAACATAATGGCGAAGGAAGGCAAAACAGTGTATAGATGCTACATCAAAGCTTTTTTTTGAGTGAGAGAAGCTTTGTTTTAGTGAAGTTAGGGCTATATATTGGTTCAAGTGTGCAAACCTAAAAGAACAGGTCTGGAGGTAGGTAAATGAGGGAGAAAAATTACATGTACGTTCTGTGTAGATGGGCAGAATTTTTCTAAGCCTGTTTAGTGCAACTTAGCTTTTTTTCAGTACTTATCTTCACTCACAACTTGCAGTAGCAAAGGGTGTGAGTCTGTAACCAGAGAATTTACGTGTTGTTCAAGTGGTAACTGATCAAACCCATTCTATAGGTTTTTATATTTCTAGTATTTATTTTTAATAGCACTAAGCTCCAAGATAGCTGTTTCTGTTTGTCTTTGTCAGTGTGAGATGGGGCTTTCTGTAGCACAGTCAACTCTTGCTGATTCATGATGATGATAGGAGTGTTGAGGATGAAATCCCAGGTTTGTTGACTTCAGACTTAAACACTCTAATGTAGTACAAAGAAGAGAAGGATGTGGACCCATGAAACACTCATTTAGTTTGAGAAGTGCTGTCTCTTTTGACTTCTTAAAGCTACTCTGTGCTATAGCATTGTTACTACATGTTCAGTGAGGTGTCTCATGAAAGTGATGAAATTTTCTGAATGTGAAATCTCTCCCATAGCCTTCACTACTGTTTGAGCCTCAACAGGATAAGGCCACAATTTTTAGGGGATTTGAGGCAGGGCAGGCAGGGAATGGTAAGGTGGTGGCAGATGATTTACTAGTTAAATGTGCAGGAGCTCTCCATCTAAGGTCAGTTTAGTTTTTATTTTACTGGACATAGTGACACAAATGGGCTTTTGTTAAGTAATGATTTCTTAGCATTGTGTATTATTAAAAGTACAGTGGCAGCTTATGTTAAAAGGCCTACTTTAATGGAAAGGCCCAGGTTAGAAAACTATTAAAATGTTACACATTGTTAATAGAAAAGTGAAATTCTCTTTTATGTTACTGAATAAAAACCTAGGGAAGTATTTCAAGGGAAAGTCCAGAGGCTGAAATGCTACATCAGTTGTTTTGGTCACAGGTTAGTACAATGGAGAGTTAGGTTTGCTGTAGTTGCTTGTGTTTGAACTCACTGTCAGCTGGTGCATAGGTTTTGCTTTGCTGTCAAAACTCCTTACACCCTTCTTTTCTCCCCTGTAACTTTCAGCATTAGTTAAAATATAGTTTTTAATATTTAATGAAGTCTAGCTGTTGGACTCTAAAAGCGTATTACTTGTCTGCCCTTTTACTTTTATCTATTTAATTTGGGTATTTAAGTAACTTGAAATTAAGTAGTACCAGTTCCCTGACAACTCACTTTTAATTTAGTTGATCTTTCAGACCCTATTAAACTGGTTTGTAGGCAAGGTGGCTGGAGAGAGTAGGTTATTAAAACTTATTCCACTTGTCCTTACCAATACCATTTTGGAACCCATCTGGGACAAAGCAAAAGCTTTTTTTTTTTTTTTTTTTTAATCTTAACTTTCAGTCACTCATGTGAATTTTGTATAGATATTTATTAAAAAGGCTGTCATAAAAAGAGGGTTGGGAAGCTTTTGAAGTGTTTGTGCATCTACAAGCACTGTTCAGGAACCTGAATTTTCAGGACTGTGTGGTGTCTCCATAGGAGTTTCAGTTTTGCTGTTGACTTCAGTGGAGTCAAAATATTACCCTTTAAGTCATTGCCAGCATGGGTTTCCTTTCTCTTGTTTTTCATTCTGTGTGTGGGTTAGCATATCATAAACAGCATCTTTGAGCTGTTTGTTTTTTGAATCTCTTTTGAGATACTCACTAGCTAACTTTTATTTACTGCGGATACTGACTGTATAAACCTTGCTCTCTCCAGGCCCATCAGATTCAGGAGATGTTCCCTCAGGTTCCTTATCATTTAGTTCTACAGGATCTGCAGCTAACTCGTTCTGTGGAGATCACCACTGACAACATCCTAGAAGGGCGCATCCAGGTACCTTTCCCCACACAGGTAAGTCATAAGACTGCACCTAAAATGACTGACTTTCTTACTTACCTCTGAACTGAGCCTGTTAATGAGTGAGGGGAATGAGGCAAGTTGAAGCACTGGTGAATCCAGTTTAGCTTAATGCAGTAGTATTCTTCAGGTTTTACTTGTGGGAAGATGTTGCAGTTAGAAGTACCAAACCAGTTTTGGCAGTCTAATACGTGTTATACCTCCATGTTGCAACTTCTGATTCAGTTGGAGTGTCTCACAGTGGTGTGTGATTGATTGAGATATATGCATCTGTTCCTTGCTGTGGCCCGTAGAAGAAGGCCTTTTAATGTATTAGGATGGGTCTCGGGTCTGCTCCAGCATTATCCATTTGTAATAGAGGTGTCCTGGTTTCCGCTGGGATAGAGTTAATTTTCTTTGTAGTAGCTGGTACAGTGCTGTGTTCTGGGTTTAGGATGAGAGTAATGTTGACAACACACGGATGCTTTAGTTGTTGCTGAGCAGTGCTTACACTAAGTCAGGGACTGTGCAGCTTCTCATGTTGCCCTGCCAGCGAGGAGGCTGGGGGTGCACAAGAAATTGGAAGGGGACACAGCTGGGACAACTGACCCCAACTGAGCCAGGGGATATTCCAGACCATGTGGTGTCATGCCCAGTATATAAATGGGAGAAAGCTGGCCAGGGGGCTGCTGCTTGGGAACAGGCTGGGCATTGGTCAGTTTGTGGTAGTAAATGTTTTTTCATTTGCATCACTTGTTTTTCTTGGGTTTTAGTTCTCTCTTTTTGCTATTTTCCTTTTCATTACAAATTATTATATTTTATGTCAATTATTAAACTGTTCTTACATCAACCCATGAGTTTTCTTACTTTTTCCCTTCTGATTCTCTCCCCCATCCCACTGGAGTGTAGTGAGTGAGCAGCTCTGTGGTGCTTAGTTGCCAGCTGCGGTTAAACCATGACAAGAGGGTATTTTCTTTATGAAGGAGAGTCGGAGTTTATCACCCATGCCCTATAGCTTGCCCCTGATGATGTGATTAGACTGCAGGATGCATGAAGTGTTTGTCTATTTAGTCTCAAACATGTTACATAGTGGCAAATTCTAGTAAAAAACAGATACTGTTTTTTCTTCACTTAAATCTTTGTAGATGCAGTATATTCAGTCATGTACCAAAAATATATCAAAAATGTCCTAGCTAGATGAGAGACAAATATTTGCTCAGTTAAAGCAGCTCTTCTCAGTTGCTCTCGTGCAGAGCCATTAAAACATTTCCAGTTGATTTCTCTGCTGACAGATAATTGAATTGTACCACTTAGGAAGGTTTTCTGCAAAGAAAGTAGTCGGCAAAATGATGCCTTGTTCTTAATTAGAGATAGCAGATTTCAATAAAGCAGTCTGGGGACAATGTTTCTGTTAATAAGAATATCGAATTCTGGTTCTGTGCACATCAGATAGTACTGTTATCTGGATTCTGCATGTGGGGAAGCAGAGAGAATTCTCTTTCAGTACAGAGCATTCTGTTTATTGCTAACTTATCTGTTTCTAAATTGAACATAACGCATGACGTTGCAGAGGGCAGAGTTTAAATGTGTTCAAAGAACTCGTTTTTGTTTTGCCGTTTCACACACTGTATTAAACCCATGATGTTTGCATTTCAGCGTGCAGATAGCATTAGACCTGCGTTGAACAGTTCTGTGGAACGGCACAGTACTGATCAGGAGGATACTGAAACTGTCACCCAGGTAATTTGGCATAAAAATGGCCAAAAAGCACAATTAGAAGTTGCATGAATAGGTAGAGGCATTTGGTTCCATGCTGGGTCAGGTTGGTGGCAGCCCTTCCTTGCATTTCACACCAGAACTAACACTGCCAGGCAACTGAAGTAAGACTTCAGCATGCTGCCCCTGTAAAGAGCTATTGTGTGTGCTTTTCTTTTTCTTCCTTGAAGGAAAGTGCTCTCAGGTGATACAAAGAACAGAAAAAGGTCGTGTCTGTTTATGTCTGGTTGGGCCCATGCTCATCTCTGGAATATGAAGAGCAGGATACTTTGCTCTTCCTCTTCCCATTCCCATTCTGTATGTCTCAAGACACTTCCCTTAAATTGAGTAGTTTTTCTCTTCTGGGTACAAGAATTCTTTTGTATTCTGGAGAAGGCATTTGAAGGTATGGGGGGCATGAATGGAGTGGCATACAAACAGCACCATGAGATAACAGCTCTTTTACATATAAAGCACAATAATGGGTTTTGCTGCTCTTCACTAAGGGCTTTATTAAGCAGATTGTGCTAGTTAAAATGTGTCGGGAAGAAAAAAAAATTAGCCCATGAGTAGAATAAGGTCTCATTCCACTTTTTTCCCCCTGAGTGTAGTAGCAAAATCATGAGGGTTTCTGTTTTACAAACCTCCCTCTCCACTGGCTTAGAAAGAGAGTGAACTTGTGAGGTGGCTGACTTTCTGCCTTTGCAGCCTTTAATAACCTAAACAGCCAACCTGTTAATCACCTGAAACTGAAGTGTGGCAGTTCCCTCATTAGCAGGTTGCAAGACAGAAAAAACCCTTTTATTTGGTTTGGTACTTCAGTTGAGGCTGAAGAAGAAGTGGTGGGGATTGGTACAGGTGTTTGATAAGAGCCTGGGGTTGGAGATGCAGAACTGCAGGAATGAAAATCTTGACCTGGGTCTAGAAACTCTTTAGTAACTTTTTGGGTTAACTTGAAGGTTTTGTGGCATTTCCCCTGTTATTTCTGAGTGAAACCTCTCTTTCTACAAATGGTATCTAACTAGTTTTCCTTAGCTTGGTACTGGCTTCAGATCCCACTTTGAATGATTGTGTTGCTATTCACCTTTCTTCCTTCCTGCCTGACGCTATCTGTGTCTCTGTCCTCCAGAACTTGAAAAACCTGGGAGTGGTCTTCATACGTCATGTCATTGAGCACTCTCTAATAGTGACGTCTTCTTGCTTTGAATTACAGCTAAGCACTTTGTTTAAATGATGTGTTGGAGCGAATGATGCTATGGATGGGATTTTGTAGAATAGCATAGCGATAGCTTGGAGGTACATGAACAGTTACGAATTACCTGCAGCTTAGTGGGGCTGCTGGTGGCTGTGTGTGTGGGATGAACTGGTGGCCTCTGTGCAGGTTTTCCTGGATGGATATTTACTGTGCCCAATGGGATTCACAGGCAAATGCTGAAGTGGGAGATTGAAACTGCCGTGCACTGAGAGAAACTTGCTGCTGGGTAGCATTGTGGAAGCTCCAGTTGCTTCTGTCCTCCTCCTGCCTCATAAATACTTTGTGCATTTGGTGTTAACCTAGGCTGGCTTCAGACAAGCTGATCACTCTTGTTACATAGCCACAGAGGTCTGTCTGGGAGTCAAGCTTGCTGTCCTCCTTGCTATTGATGGTGTTTCTGTTGTGGAGAGAAGGCTTGGGAGCCAAGGAGTGTTTTTTCTCTAGGAAACTCCTGTCACTTGTGTCTCTGATTTTGCTTTCATTTTTTAACTGAGTACCTGGTGTGTTGTAGATGTTCTCCTTGCCAGAAGAATGTGTTGCTGTAGTCAGTCAAACTCTTGTCTATGCGGAAAGGTCTAAGCAGCAAACAAGCTAATTCAGCAGGTTGCGCTTGATTTTTAAGAAGGTTTTTAAATGCAAGTGAGAAGGGACATAAGAAGCCATCATCATCTCTGGGTGAGACTTGAATTTCCAAATAGTGAATAGACGTAACTTCACAACTTATGACACAGTCCCTGAGAGAGACCATGGCAACTGTAGTTGCTTTGTGCTGCAACCTTAGAGTAAGTTTTACAAGCTTTTCATCTCTTTTCTTCTTTTTTAAAATCAACATACCCACTGGGGATCTTTGTAGATCTCCAACAGCAAGTGGCAGACCCACTGGAGCTCTGCTTGTTGGAAGTAACACTTCTTAGGGGAGCTAATGTGCTTAAATGAAAGCACCCTTTTTCCTGAGTAGAGTTGGTTTTCCTCTGTGCCACACATCATATTACGACTTAATTCCATCTAGAATTCAAAGGTCTGAAGATAGAGATAATGAGTGATTTCTATTTTTTTTTCCTTCCCCCCACCCCCAGATGTAGCTTATGGTTTTGGAGTGTCAGTGCTGACATAATGTCAAGGTAGTTGAGAGACATCTCTGAGCACCATCATGGTATGAATGGTGTTAAAGGTTTGTGAGATAATGCTCTAAACAGTGACAGCTTCTAACAGTCCTGGCCTGGACACTTAGCAAGATGCTGTGCACATACTTTTCTCAGTTGTGCATTGAAATGCTAATGTTTCCAGCATTGTGCATAATGCTCTACATGCTCCCTCTCCATCACTATCATATTTGCTTTCCCTCCCCTCTTTTCTGACTCTGCTGTTACTCCCTATAAGAATGGATCCCAGAGCAGCTCTAGCTACTTTCTGCAAGCTTGTATTTTCCTGTGCTAAAATGTATTTAAAGATTATCCCTCACATTTTTTTGTGTGTGTGTTTATCTGTTTCTGTAATACTGGGTGGAGATTGGGTAGGAGTGCTCAGACCTAACTAGTAAGCTGCTGTTAAAAAGCTGAAGCTTGCCTGTTGCAGCTCTTGCCCTCCCCCTCCTTGAGAAGCCAGTTTATTGTCATTGCTTAAGTATTTGATGACTATTTAGAGACACTTCTAAGGCATCCCATGGCTTTCATGAAACTAACTCCTTTTTCTCTTGGAGCCTGAAGGAGTAGTTTCTGTAGTGTATAGGTTTCTGTATGTGAGATCTGCTGTTATACTGAGGCTTGTCATAACCTTTACTGCAATTAGGTTTGATATTTTTGTCTCGAAAACCTTCTCAGTAACCACTCTTGTGCTCAGGTAGAAGAATGGGCTCTTGTGTATTGATTTTTTGCATCTTCATCACGATACAAAAAAAAAACCTCAAAACTTTGTGAGCTGGCTTGCAACTTCTGATACAAATGGTCTAGGGGGGGAAAAAAAGTTGATCTTGCCTGAACATCAATCATAATGCGTGCCCTCGTCACTGTTTTACCCAGCAGAGCTTCCCTTTTCCATATCCACCTGTGTGGTAATTGGAAGCAGCAGTCAGGTCGCTCCATACTTGTTCCTCTGGGTCTGCTGAGGTCATTCTAGCACTGGGTAAGATCTGTGAGGTCATTCTGTGGAGCTCTTTCTTTGTCCTCTTGAATGTGGCATTGCTTTGAGGCAGTCCAATAGTGCCCCTTCTGTAAATTGCAGCGTGCTGGGGTTTTTGCTGAAATAGGCTGAACACATGTACTTGTGTTTGAGGTTGCAGTGTTCGCACTGCTCTGCCGTGGGCCCTGGCATCCCTGCTTGGTTCACCTAGCTGATGGAAAGTGACATTTGTCTTGATTTTTGCTCTCTGAAGGCGTTGCATTGGAGAGATGGCGTTATTGGTACGTCTCTGGGGCTTTGGAATGACTCAACTTGTTTTGCACATTAGCTGCTGAAACCTGTGTGTTGCACACTGTGATGTTGCTGAGTCTGGGCTGTTGGGACTTGAGCAGCGGTCCCCCTGCGGTGTCCACGTAAACCGGCTGTCGAGGCTCCTGCAGTGGGTATACCAAAGGCGCAAAACTAGGCGGTAGGAGCTAACTTGGCTAATACCTCCCTGGTGCTTCCTTGTGTGAGTAATCCTCTGGGATACCAAATGATATGCTAAACCCTTAAGCCCTTCATTGAGGTGATTTGTTTCCTGATGCTACCATGCTTAGTAATGTCTTGCTTTTTCATCATGGAGCTGATCTGATCGTATATGACAGGATGTGATCAGGATAGGCTGTTTTGCCTATGCTAGTTCACCAGCGTCATCATTCACCAGCTCAATTTTCATGTTCATGTTGTCGGCCAGCTGTCAAGGGTGAAGAGGTACTATGTGCAGGGCTGCCAGCTTCTTTTATCGACAGGCCATGCTTGGGACAGTTGCCAGCCTTGCTCCAGCAGCCCAAATACATGATAATTTGGGTGCTGCAGAACCCGGTGAACCGAAGCCTCATAAATTCCCTTCTCAAGCACACATCCTCTTGGCAAATACATTTGCTATTCATTCCTTACTATATGGATTTCTGCTTTTTCACTCTTTACTGTTGCATTGCTTGTTAAGTCAGCTGCAGAATCTGACTGTTTCAAATGCCCCATTTTCATAGAGCATTAATTATGAGTAATTAATGTTTGTCTTTGAGATTACTTTTGAACGTGGCATAAAAGATACAGCGTTATAGAATACAGGCTCTTTGAACATATTTTGAAATAGCTTTGTTCTGTATTTTAGCCGGGATTTTCAAAGGAGCCGAAGGGAATCGGGTACAGCAGGTGAAAATCTAGTTTCGTCCAATGGCTCCAAAAAATGACAGTTCTTTGTAGCTTGTTCATTTCATTCAAAGAAGCCCTGTTAGCAAATTTTGCAAAGACTTAACAACTTCTTTCCTATTCTCTTAGACTGAGAGAGTGCCACTTGAACTCAATTCAAGACTGGAAGAAATGGTGGAATTCAGTGAAATGGAAGCAGAGCCTAGTGAAGCAGAAGATTTTGAGGCCAGGGGAAGTCGCTTTTCAAAGTCAGCTGATGAAAGGCAGCGTATGTTGGTTCAGCGGAAGGAGGACTTGTTGCAGCAAGCTCGAAAGTATGTTCCTTCCTAAAACTCCAGCCTGGCCACGTGATTGTAGTTCCCCAGAATGGGTTTCAAATGGATTATGACCACTGAGAGACTGGGTTGATGCAAAAGTAGTAGGAAGAATGAATACATCTGCTACAGCAGGCTCAGGATCCTGGTTAACACAACTGTCACTGATAAACCCAATTCTGAAATAGCATCACATGTCCCAACGTGTACACAGCTTCCTAAGCAGTTGATCCAAAGCTCTTTGAAATCAGAGGATAGTTTCTCCAGCTTCAATGGGCTTTAGTCTGAACCTGTCATAAGTGAGAACATGTTACTTGTGTTGAGTCCTCAAGTCATCTTTATCTTGTCTCATGGCATAGGTGTCAGCCCGCACTGCCTGTGCTGTTACAGCTGAAATTACTGCCGAGCACCACTCTTTCCAGATACAGAATGAATGTCTTAAGCACAAAGCAGCATAGAGTTGACAGATGACCATTTACTAAAGCACGCCAGAGGAGCTTGTGACCAGCAAGTCAATGCCGCTGAAAAGAGACTGGCCAACTTTTAACTGTTTCTTTTAGCTCAGCTAGTAATAGGTGTTAGAGGTAGAATTTAACTTTTTCCACATGCATTCCAGTCATGTTGGTGAGCTTTACTAGCATCCAGTTGCTGATAGAGAATGAAAAGTGCTTTAGTGATATAGAGAAAACTTTTCAGCATTTGTGACAAATGTTCCTTCATTGTATCTCAGGGAGACTACTGAAAGGGTCTACAAAAACTACACTGAGTTATGTGTCCTTTGGTGTTACCAGGCTACCTGCATTCTTTTTTTTTTTTTCCACACTGAAATGCCTTCATATAAATAACTGGGGGTATGACACCTTTTAAGAGTTCATCTATAAATAGGCTTGCTCCTAGAATAATTTTTCCTTGATGTTCAAAAAATGTCATTTAGGGAGACAAAGTATTTTTGTTTTTCTGCTTTACTGGTTCCCTTCCTGCATTGAAGAGCTGTGGAATTGCAGACTACTATATTTTGTCACTAAGTGTAAAAATTCATTGGGATGTCAACTCTGGCAGCTGCTTCCTTGTATTTTTGCCTTTCCTTACACTTTGCAGTCCTAGTGCCCCTTCTGTCAAAGGCTTACTTGTTGCCATCAGGGAGTGACTTCGTATGGTAGACATTGCCAGCATCTTACAAGTGGTGGAATAACAGGGACGCAGAGATTCAGTGACTCACCTGCAGTCTCAGTGAATTGCTCTGAGTTAAAAGTAGAGCCTGTGCCTTTAGAACTGGCTCTTTCCCACAGGCACGAGGATCTTGCACAAAACCTAAGAGCTTCTGCCAACTCTGCGAAGCCTATTGTAGGTTATGTGGCCTTTTATTTTCTGAGTACGTAGCTTGTGTGTGCTTTTATCAATGTATTTTCTTGCTTTTGGTGTGCCTTCCACCCTCCCTTACTTCATGGATGTACCTGTGAAGTATTTTCCAGAGCCAAAATGAAGTGGGCTCTGCTTACCCATCTTTTTCTTTTTCCTCTTGCAGGCGTTATTTAAACAAAACCTCTGATGAGGAGTTGACCACAGAGAAGCCCTCTCCTCCGCTTGAGGGAGCGTCTGCCGATCCCGTCACCCTGCGTCGCAGGACGCTCGCTGCCGCTGCCGAACGGAGACTTCAGATGCAGCAAAACTCTTAGCAGTCATTGCCCCTCCTTCCTCCTCCTCGTGAGCAATGTTGAATAAATAAATTAAATACAACCCCCACCCCGCGCTTTCTATACGAGCAGGAAGGTGTCTCTTCAGAGTTCAGCTAGCTGTACTGCCGAGTGCGCTGGCTGCCTCTCTGCTGTATAAAGCATGTGGTCTAATAATGTTTGGACAGCTGACAAATTAACCTTTTTTGTAGTATTTTCTATGTGACGTTGATCCCCTCCACAAACAAAAGGCAATTTCTAAACCATGGGCATGATTTCTGCAGCTAGCATGAGGTATTAGGCTGACTGCACAGCAGAAGCTGGGGAAAGAGTGTTCTGAATTGGCAGCTGTGGGTGTAGGTCGCGAAAGGCACTGTCATGTTCAGCTCAAGATCAGGGAGAGTTACTCCAAAAGGGAAGAAAGCTTAGAAATTTGCAGCAAACCCTGTGTTAGATGAGCAGGCACCCACTCTTCAGTCCCTGTTCATGTCGACAGTGAAGGGCATTACATAGACCTTGAAGGGCTAGGGTAGCATTGCTGGAAAGTCAGTTCTTAGGCTGGATGGATGTTGTCTAGCTACATTACACATTAAAAACTGAACTAATGAATTGTGCAGCGAAGCACAAATTCACATTGGTTCCAGCATAAAATAGTTCATTTACCATTGCTGGGCTCTTTGGCACTGGCAGACATCTGGCTCTGTTCACTCCCCAGGCCTGCACTATTTTCCTTTGCCTTTTATGGCCAGAAACAAGTGAGAGACTGAGGGGAATCAAGTGAAGAAGAGGGGGTGTAAGGTGAGGTTACAGCCCCTGCGATTCAGTGTTACCATAAGCCAAGGGAGTATGATAGAAAAACCTGCCTGTTCTGGATTCCAGAGCAACACAGATAGGGCTTCATGGAGGTAGCTCCAGTTCTTGCTTTTTATTTCATTTTTAACCCCACAACTTCACCGTGAATTTATTCAGCAAGACTGGAGGAGTTGGGGCAGCTGGACCTTAGGATGGCTGCAGCCCAACCTCTTAACTTCTGATTTTTCTAAAGAACTTTTGACACGAGATCCACTTGGAGCCACTGATGCTAGCTTGTGTAGTTGAATTTTACATGGCAGTGACTTAATTTTTAAACTTCTGAAGAGTGAGTTCTAGTATCACTGTCCTTTAGAAGGAGCCCAGTATTATCTAGAATCGTTGGTAACTTTTTTTACTGTTGGTTTTTAGGACATTTGAAGGTGAATTTAATGAGAGGAGTTGCATTGATGTTTAGGTGAAAATAATTTATTTCAATAAAACTCTTTGGGAAGCCTTACCTTGCAATGCTATTAGTAAACTTCAAAGAATTTTTTTGAGATCTTTGGTTTTGCTCAGAGCACAGCTGTTTTGTTTTTATTGTTTAAAAAAAAATAAAATTTTGGTCAGTGTTGGAAATTGTTTGGAAATTTCTGTAGTGTGACTTCTCATGTTCCTGGTGTGTGTTTGGTTTGTAAATGTAGCGCCTGCAGTTTGGTCCCCTTCAGTTCCCCCTTTCTATTGTGGTGAAGGGGAGCTCAGCCACCTGAGTTTCAGAGCAGTAATTGCTACTGGAATTCAGTCATGCTGTGAACATGGAAATGGAAGAGAAATGGCATCTGGAGGGACTGTAAAAATAAAGTGGAATTTTGAACGGTCTGGCAGCCCTGGAAGGGATGAGAGTTGTGCGTGTGAACAGTACAGAGTTTAGGTCTTTATTCAAGCAGCAGAGTCTACGTGCCCCTGGAATGCAGATGGGAGAGAAGGCAGCACAGAAATCCTCCTCGGGGGCTCTGAGTTTCCTTGAGTTCCTCCTCCTTGTTGCATTTCTGGTAGATTTTGTAGGTGATGTGTTTCGTACATGATGATGCAAAACGACCCTAGCTTCATCTTAGCAGAGGAGGTGCCTGCAGCTCGGACAGATTTTGACCTAGCTTTGGGCTTGCAAGATCTTCACCGCCTTGGCACGTCCTCTCCCAGGCTGCCCACCTTCCGGGGGGGAGCGCGGTGCCCTGGGGAGGTTCCCTTCCTCCTCTTCAAAGACAGAAGGCGAAGAGCCCATGGTTCCCCAGGGATTAGCTGGCCGGCAGTGGTGTGCAAACCACCTCCCCCTACTTCTGGTGCTCTGTGAGCTGTGTGGCATCTTGGCCACCCCAAATTGCACCACTAAAAAAGAATGGACCGGGGAAGGCACCGATAAAGCGTCTCTTCTTGGCCACTGGCCTCTCTGCATGCTGAGGGACCCTGCTGTGGAACCTAGTCCTTCGCCCAGCAGCGGATCAGTGGGGAAGGAGAAGATGCCGCAAGCCTGTCCTGCCTAAGCCCTTCTCAGCCAAGATCCTGCAGTTGCTGGGGCTGCAATAGAGAGGAGTAAAGGGGTTGCTCGGCGTGCATGAGTGGAGGGAGGCTCCTGGAACTAAACCAAAGAGGGCTGGGGATGTTTCGGAGACTCTTGGGCTCGTTCTTCTGTTCATACCTTCTCCTCTGGTTAGATTCCAGACCTTTTCCCGGCAACTTTTCCCTTTACTCCCTCGGGAGCGGGCCCAGGCCAGCCGCTGGATGGCATCCTTGCCTGCGGCACTTGCAAAATGACCTCCTTCATGGCTGGTTTGTGTGGAGGAGCCCACAGACCAGTGGTGGCCTCTTGGCTGGCTCCAGCACCCCTGGAAAGGGAGGTCATCCGAGGAGAAGCCGGATTGAGTTCCCCAGCCCCAATACGAGCTACTTCTGGATTGCTGTGAACAGCAGGAACCTCGAAGAAACAATGTTGGTCAGGAGATGCCGCTGCGTGACAGTGGCTTTTCTAACCAGCCTTCCCTTCTGTGGGCCGGGGGTGTGCGATGTTCGGTGGGTAGCCCGGCGTAAAGCTGAGGTGGGGGCTCCTGGCTGTTTGGGTAACCTTTCCTGTGGGTTTGCTGGTGGGATGTGTGGTCCCACGGGGTTTGGCAGCGTCTCTGCGGCTCGGGAGGGGACGGCGAGCATGGTGCCGAGAAACCAGCCCCGTGCCGGAGCTGCGCCAAGGGGCAACAGGCTCTCGGGTGGCCCAGCTCTCGGGTGCCATCGTGGTGCCCAACGCTGGCAGGCGCAGGAGCTGGGGGTCTCAGGGTAAAGGGGAATCCAAGGAAACCCCACCAAAACCCCCAAACCCCAAATTGCTCCTGCAGCAGGGAGAAAAATCTCAACTTTCTTGGAAAACCTTGCCCTCTACCTTAGGGGGAAAAACTTGCCTCTTGGGGGGTTTCTGATGTTGCCACAAACTGAAGGACTCACCCTGATGTCTATCCTTGCATTCTCAAAAGAAAAAAAAATATTTTCTTGCTCAGGGAGGTTTTTTTTGGGGGGTGGGTGGGAATTTTTGCTCCTGGTGATGTTCTGAAGCAACCTGAGCCACCTGGAAGGGCTTCCACGCACCACCTTCCCGAGATCTACACCCAGTTCTTAGCTCAGCCCCTCCTGCCTGTGCTACTGGCAGCAAAGCCCCCCCAAAATGTGACTTTTGGAATTTTTTTCTTCCTCCCTTAGGAAGGAGGCAGGCAGGCGCGGGGGGGAAGAAGCAGGCAGAGGCGCAGGAGGGGAGAGCCTGGGGTACAGACAAACATTCTCTTTATTGAGCTACACATGAATTTTTCCATTAGTCAGAGAAAGAGATTGGCAGTGTGTAATATATCACAGAAACCTCACTGATTGGTAATAGAAAGGCTTAGAAAGACCTGGCGCTTTATATATATATATATATAATATTTTTATTTTTTTTTAGCTTCCTCTTTATTTATTCATTTTCTTTTAAACAGGTGTGACTGCTTTTCTTCAGCAAAGGTAACTCGTAAAAGTGAAACCGTGAAGACGTCTGGTTACTAATCAAAGTAGAAATGACGGATTGGTCATGAAAACGGTGGCTTCAATGTAAACACTACATTCGATTTTTGTTTTTTGTTTTTAATTATTTTTTTGTGGTTTTGTGTGTTTTAAAATTTTTAAATTATTGTCATTCTTGCTTTTTTTTAAAGTTTGTTTTTTAAGGTTTTTTTCTTTTTTTTTCCCTTTTTTTTTTTTTCAGCACAAACATCCCCACATTAGAGAGAAAAAACACCACTCACTAAAAGGGAGAGAGGACTGGGGCAGGACAGGGCAAGAAAAAAGCAGCACAAAAAAAGCATTCACTGGAAAGAGTTAAAAATGAATAAAAACCAAACAAAAAAGCCAACCAAAAAAAAATACCCTAAACAAACAAAAAAAAGATAAAATAAAATGTATGTATGTATAACCCGCCCCGACGCCCCCCGATCAGCCCCGCAGGAGGGGGTCAGGGGAGGAAGCCTGTCCAGGGTGGCCGAGCTGTGCTTTTGGATACGAACCTGGAGAGTGAGCGGCGACTCGGAGCAGGGAGTTGTTAAACTAGGAGGGAGAGAAAATGGGGGAAAAAACCCACCGGCTCCCGGCTAGTGAGGGCTTTGGCCTAAAGCAGGGTGGGAATTCAACACAATCTAACCCCAAAACCCCAGAGAGGGAGTGGTGGGAGCATGCACCCACAGCAGCCTTCCTCCCAAAACAGCCAGGATGGGACATGGGAAAAGATCTTCCTGTTGCTGTTGCAGTTGTTGTTTCCCTTTTTGGCTACGATCTATGGCCAGGGGGGAGTTTTAAAATTTTTTCCCCTCTGTTTAAAAAAAAAAAAAAAAAAAGTATCTTCTAGTTTCTTGAGGCAGCAGCTTGCCCGGGCTGGGGGCAGCGGCGGGGTCGGGGTCAGCTGGGGGCAGCCCAGCCTTCCCCATGCTGGAAATAAAAATAATTAATAATAATAATAACAACAATAATTTAAAAAAAGCCAACCCACTGTAATTAATAATAATAATAATAATAATAATTAAAAAATAAAACCCCATGGTCAAATAACTCATGGGAGGAGAAGCCTCCCCCTGCTCAAGAGCACCAGCATGGCCACGGCAGGGGCATGGGCAGGATCTGGCCCCGCTTTTGCCGTGGGGCAACCCCGGGAGATGCCCCTTTGCCCCCTCTGCCCCCCGGCCGGGTACCAGTGCCCTCCCTGCAGGGGGGATGCCCTGGGAGCTGCTGGGGTGGCGAGGCCGGGCAGAGCCCCCCACAGCCCCCAGGGTTCCCCCCCAAGCTGTGACACCGGGGATGGTGCGAGGGAGGGCTGGAGCCTGCCAGGGGAATAGGGTCTGCCCACAGCTCCTTCAGACAAACTAAAAAGGTGGGTGTGGATTTTTTTTATATATATATACGTATATATATAATTTTTCCTTATGCCTTTTTATTTACCAACTTGCATGATTATGATTACGATTTTTTTTTCTCTCATTCAATCTGTTTTTTTCGTTTTGTTTCGCCTTTTTTTTTCCCGCGCACGCATGTGTCTGTGTGTGTCTGTGTGTGGTTGCGTTTTTGTTTTTTTTTTTTTATTATTTTTTTGTTTCTTTTCTCTCCTGGCACCGGGACCGCCACCAAAGAAGTCGCTTTGCGCCGTGGGGGTCAGTACAAGCCGCAGCCCCGCAGGTTGTTGGCAATGATGATGTCGGTGACGGCGTCAAATACCACCTGGATGTTGTTCGTGTCTGTGGCGCACGTCATGTGGCAGTAAATCTCCTTGTTGGGGGAGCGGTTTTTGCTTTCAAATTGTGCTTGGATGTAGGCGGCCGCATCCTCGTAGGTGTTGGGACCTGTGGGCAGAGGCGGGGGGGACAGAGCGGGGGGTGTCAGGGCCACGGGCCACCACCCTCCCACCACGTACCTGGCCCCCCACTGCTTGCAAAGTGCTTTATTTCTAAAAAACCCCAGGTAAAACCTATTTATTTTTCACTTTCCCCCCCCAATTCCCCCCTCAGCAGGGTCCATTCAGCCCCCC
>JANZLQ010000092.1:22615835-22647665 GCA_026212715.1 Elanus axillaris
CCCCACCCCCCCCATTTTCTCATCACCTGCATAAACTGAGGCGTTAGGAAAGGAGGCTGCAGCTTTCTGGTCTTGCCTGCATCTCTTCAGGGGTTGGGCACCCTTGAAGCATCACTTGTGGACCCTACATAAAGGATGGACAGACAGCACCAGCCAGCAGCTGGGATGCAGTAGGTGTGGGGACTGGGATGAAGGCACTTTTGGCCATCTCGGGGTGGTCTAATGGACCTGACTGGAAGGCGGCACTGAGCGGTGCCATTGCAGTAAGACCGCTGCTGAGGGATTGCCCAGAGGCTGGGGCAGGTCCTGTCCCAGCTGGGCCCTTTCACCCCTGGAAGAGTCTTCAGCCCATCTTTTAAAGATGCCATGGCGGTGGCCAGGTCGCTGCAAAGAAATCCCAGCACTGCTGCGTGGAGGAAAGCAATGCAGGTGCCTCTGCCAGCCCACCTCGTGGCTCTCCTGAGCGTTCCAGGCTTGCGGGCTGCTCCAGAGAGACTTTAAGGACAGAAGAGTTTTAGTAGGAGCATAAAAGAGGCGAATCTCTAACAGCTGTAACTTTAAAAAATTAATTGTCCATTCACATGGACAAAAGCCATATAAAGCCATTTTCCTCCATACTCCTGAAGTTGTTACCAGAAAGGCATGGAAAGTGGACAGAAGGACAGGTGAAGGAGGCAGAGGTGAGGTTGTCTTGAGCAGGATGAAGCTGTCACAGGGCACCATCAAGCAGAGCATTTTCACGCTTCACTCAAGTGGCCACGGGGTGTCCGTGCGGGCAGGCACATGCACTCGCTGGTAGTGTGAGGGTGTTGCTGGACAGGCCAGATATGGCTCTCTGGGAGCTCTCTCAAAGTTTTTTTCCATCACTAGCTTGCTCTTAGAGTAAACAAAGTCATTCCCTGCTGCTTCACTGAGAACTTTTGGAGATGTTTTAGGCAGTCTGTCTGCCTTTTCCATTGCACATACCCACCTGGTTTACTCCCTGAACTTGCAAAGCTTCTGGTGCAAAACCAGGGCTTAGTGAAGTCCAAAGCTCCTGGCCCCCCTCATGCCCCTCTCTCCAACCCCCTCTTGGGGCTCAGCCCCTGGGTCCCACCTCGGCTGCCTCGCATGGGGACATCCAGCTATGCAGAAAGCCTTGCATGAAGCTGAGAGCAGCAAAGACGTGCTCTGGGGCAGCAAGGGTGCTCGGCAGCTGGTGGGAAACCCTCCTGCAGCAAATGTCCCCCCAGAGCCACCTTTTTTTTGGAGGGACACCAAGGCGGGGGGGGGGGGGTTTGGACTTGCCAAAGATCTGTGAGAACATGTGTGTTTCCTAACAAAACGATGACCCAATTACACATTTTGGAGTTTTCCATGAATGTTTTATTAGTGAGTCATTTTATTAGCTACACTTCAACTGTAGCTTTTGCATGCAAAATTTAGCAGATGTCTGATTTCATCTTGAAAGGCTTTGAGATTACACTGTCAGTTCCTTGACAAAGAGTACCTCGGGGTGCCAAGCAGTCACTTTCCAAAGATTTGGGACCTCATTTGATCCTTATCTTTTTTAAAACAAACCAAACCAGTCTTATTCATGGGAGAAACAGAAACTGCTGCAAAAGGACATGGCTCTTCTTGACTTGAGGCTGTTGCAAAAATGCTGAGTGCTGGGTCTTGAGACTTTCGTGAAAAGTATCCGGGTGGGTTTTTTTCCTTGTTCGTCCTTTGTGTTGTCTCATATATGTATTATATTTAAATAAAGGAGTGATGGTGTTGGTGGAGGAGCAGCTGAAATAAAGCTCGTGCCCAGGGAAATGAAAATCACCAGTGCAGGGAAAATAACCCTGGTGACTTCTGGGCCCTGGACAGCTGTGGAGAAGATCCAGGGAGGATCTTTTCCTGCAGGAAAATTTTTAAAATCCCCAATACAAACAGATGAAGAAAAATCCTTTCCCTTGGAGCCGTTAGTTTTTCTCAGAACTGGCCTGTAATTCTGTCTGATCTGCAGGATGGGATGTATGGGGATACATGTCTGAGGATGGGTCCAGCTGAAGTTTTATCAGTGGGAATTAGTCAGTAGGAATAATGGTTAATTTTCCTTTCCTGAGGTTTATGGAAGGTTTTCTCTTGCTTTCTTCAAGTTCTTTGCTTCTATTCCATGCCCCAAATAATAGAAGGGCTTTGGTTTAAACATAAAAGAACAAACTGCCCAAGTGTTATTTTAAAGGGAGGGAGTGGTGCTCCAAGTACTGTGTTACTGCGAGGAGGAAAAAGCACCATTTACTGAATCGAACCAGAAATGGCTCTTTTGCCTCTGTGCTTGCAAGGCTCGCATGAAGAGACAGCAGAAAAGAAAAGCAAAGCTTGCTACTTGTAGATTTGCAACCAGAGTACTGGAGGAAGCAATGGGGCAGCAGCGATGCTCTGCCCCGCCAATGTCTGTACTGAGCATTGCCACTGATGGGCACCGAAAGGGCAGCTGGATGCAGTCAGACAGATGCCAGCATGGGGTCTGGCAGCGCCAGAGAAAAAGCATGGATGGTCTGACGTAGATACACGGTGGCAAGGGACTTCAGGAGGGGAAGAGTAATTTGAAGAAGCCAAGGAACAAACAGAAACCATGGTAACGTCATCATACTTAAAAACAAAGGAAAAAAGATTCCCACCAAATACTGACATAAAATTAAATACCTTTTGGTTATATCCTTTTCAAATTCCTTATTTGCAGGTGAATGTGACTGCAGCAGATGACCGACACCACGGGCGTGTGTTGTACTTGTGTGTAAATCAAGCAGACACAGAGTAAATAACGGGCTTGAGAAGCTGGACACGGTCAAGGGAGACACAATAAAAACCCTCTCACACTAGAAAAGAGCTGGCACTTTATTAACATTTTGTAACTAATAAATACATTACCAACAGCCAATAAATTATTACAATAACTAATGCTCTATTAAACCAATGGACAGTCACTTTTCGTACAAAATTACAGTTAATACATTTTGGGCCATCAAACATGCAGGAGAAATGATTCAGCGGGAAACCAGCAAAAGGAAAATCGTGGCAGCTTCTGGTGATCCTTCAGGAAGAAATGTGGTGGGGAGCGGGCAGCCCAGAGGCAGGGTGATGGTCACCGGTCCCTTGTCGAGCCGAAGTGGGGAAAGTGAGGTGGGGGAATAGGGCTGAGGATGTTAAATTAGGGACTGGGCTATTTAACAGGGCAATGGCTGGTCTTTAAACAACCCTATTTGCTTGCCCAGTGCCACTGGCTTGCTCCAGCACTGGAAAAGCTGGTGACTCAGGCAATGCTGAAAATCATGTTGTTACCTGCTGTGATCTCCTCCCCACCTGGAGCAGGGGGTTTAGACCCAGAGCGACTTGCCTGTGCTAGAGAACAGTCAGGATTTGGTCTTGACATTAATTTCCAAGACACTGGGTGGGAGAGGGGCCGGGGCAGAGAGTGTTGTGCTGGCTCCCAGCCCTCTACCTCCTCCCCAGGTCTCTCCTCTGCATGCTTGCTGCACCCAGTGCCTGTGGAGATCTGAGCTGCTCTCTCTGGGAGATGGAGATGGCTTTTCCCTGTCTCCAGTTCAGCTCCCTCCTATCTCCCTCTGCTTGCAGGGTGCCAGCTGGGAGGCTTTGGTCCTCCTCCTCTTATTAACGCATCAGCGTTTAAGGGTCATACTTGCTCATGTTCACTAGCTAGCCTTTGCAGCACAAATAAAGATCTCACAGGCTGCTGGGTCAGATGTGAACAGTCCTGTGAAAAGTCCCTTTCCATAGCCACGTTTTCAGCATAATGTCTTATATAGGTCACGTACCTATATCTATCAGCATCAATTATCTCGTGTCATTGCAGGAGCTCAGAAATAATGTACATGCAAGTCTTGGGGTGCTTTGGGAGAGTGTTTCTGTCTGCTCTTTCCTCCAAGGAGGTAGAGGCAGGACCGCGGTCCACTCTTTTGTGCTACCCGGACCACGTCTCTGCTCTCTCGTGTGCGTGTTGGGGATGCAAGTGTGTGATGGGTTTGGGCGGTTCAGGATGATGCTCAGCAGCACTATCTCTACTGACCTTGACGCCTCCGGCGTCAGATTGCTAATGAGTGGTTTTGTCTCCTTGGAAATGGTTGTGGAGTTTTTGGTTGTAAGCCTGAAGACAAACCTGGCCCATGACAAAGACACAAACACACTAGTACTAAGCTTCTCTAGTTGACTTGACAAATGGTCAGCCTTGTTCCCAGGAACTTAACAACTCTACCTGGCTCCAGGAGATTTTTTGGCCACAAAATACTCGGACACATCACACAGGCTAACAGTGCAGGTTTGGTCCCTTTTACAGCATCAACAGCAAAATGCCCCAGGGCGATGTCTGCCACCCGCAGCTGAACCCCGTGCCTTGTCAAGCTGCCCAATGCTCTACGTGGCAGTGACTGGGCACATGGGGATGTTTTGGCAAAAGGACATCGTCTATGTCCCATCCTGACCTCTTGGAGATTGCATTCCTGGCCTGAGAACAACATCTGTTCCCTTGCGGGCAAGCACTGGGCTCATGCCACAATAGATTAAAACCACCAGACACACTTTAATGTACATTACAGTATAGACTGCTCTCATTAATACTTTTAGTGTCCTATAAAACATAAATCAGATCTACTGAGGAGGCACGGCAGCCTCCTCCTGAGGATGCTCTCCCCTCCGTGGAGGTACAGGCTGGCCAGCAATCTGGGAAAGCTGGCTGAAGGCAAGAAGCTAATTCTCATACAAAACTCCTGAGAGAGATTTAGTTGGAAGAATTTCTGGGACGGCGGTGGTGGGAAGCCGACTGACCCCTCACTAGACCTGGCTGGGGCCCCATGGGAGGGCAGGGGCAGCAGAGACAGTCCAGTGCTAGCAGACAGAGGGGCCAGATGGCCTCGCCAAGTGGTCCCGCTGCCCTGCCACTCAGCTGGCCTCCTCCGGCCATATGTAAAAAAAGAGAGTGTGAACTCTATTTGCTGAAGAAGAAACTAGCCTTTGAAGTATGTGGCTGTATTTTAACGTGTGCTTTCCCAGTATGTGTTTATTGCTAGTTCTCCTAACAAGCCCAGCTACTGCATCCTCCTAAGGAGCACGGTGCTCTGCAGCTTAACCTTGCAGCCTCAGCTACAGGCTCATTTCAAGGCTTTCCTTCTACAGGCTTCTCTCTTTCACTGAAATTGTTGTTTAAATAAAAGCTATTTGCATTTTTTTTTTTTTGGTCTCATGGCTGCACACACCAATGCTCTCATTGCTGATGGAGCAGGCTTGGGGCTTCCTTCTTTCTTTTTGCTGCTGTCCGAAGCTCATTGTGAGTTGCTGACGCTGCTTTCAACATGATGCCCCTTGGATGCTGCTGCTGGACGAGTGACTTGAGCCATTAAAAACCTCCTGCATCCCAAAAGGGCATCTTTTGCAAATTCCCACATTAGCTTTGAAGGACAGCAGGGTCTACATGTAGCTGTTTCAATTCTGTGCTTTTAAAATGTCCCCTACGCCCTGGTATGATTTCTGATGCAGCTGTACCAGTTGCAACATCCCTGCTACATGGAGACTGCAAATTAAAACACAACTCAGGGCCTCCAAGGGTCTGGATTTGGAGCATTGCAATTGCAAAGCACAAGGGGCTATTAAGAAGAGGGCTTTTGAAAGCAGGCGATTTATTTCAAGGTCTTCTTTCTAGTCAATTGCTGCAAGGATTGCTGGTGTTTAGAAAAAGCACAGGGCAAAAGATTGCCTGCGGAAAGCACATCTGTCAGAAAAGGCTTGGGAGGATGCAGAAAGCCAGTGGTGAGTAATGCTTTGGCAGGCGTTCTGGAGACAAAAAATCTATACATGGCCATCAAGCAGGAGAAATAGTAGTGTTTAACACTGGAAGCATTTCATCTTCCAAATGCTGTTTCCAGCCTTTGTCAGAGAATCCTCATGACACTCATGTGAGGGAGGGAATGTCAGCAGCAGCAGCTGAAATGAAGCTTCAGACATACAATATGCCAAAGAAAATGAAAGAAAAGGCTCTGTGTGTCAACATTTCCTCCTTTTTCTCTCTTTTCTCCCCATGGAGCACCAGCCATTGGTTATCACCAACGTGCTGGGGGGAACCAGCCGGAGGGAGCTGTGGAGGGGCTGGGGCAGGAGGGGGTTTGGACTTCTCAGCTGGCACGGCTGGGCATGGGCTGCCTGAACCCAGCCCGGAACATGGCACAAGCGCACCAACCTGGCACTGGTGACTCAGCTGCATTTGGTAGTTAGGGGTTGAGTTAATTTAAATTGTCTTTACCAAAATGGTCCTGTGTGCTTTATGCTGGGAACTCCTGAAGCCTTGGCTTGGTGCCACCTTCACTGGGAATGGCTTCTGTTACTTATTTGCTCAGATAAAATGTCACCCACAGCAAGGGGTGGGAACAGAAAATCTCCAAAATTCTAGTGCTGCTGCTGAAACTCTTCTGACAGAGTCTAATATAAGACTTGCCTCACTGCTGGCACAAGCCTTCAGCACACCACAGCACACAGGTCTGCCACTGCTCTCTGGGTCTACCAGTTACCTACACTTTACGTACCAAATGTAACTAACATTCAGCTTTTCAGCCCTCATTTTGACACTCAACGCACATTTGGATGCTAGGTGTTACTGGTGGGATGCAGCCACCCTCATGGAACAAGCTTTAGGAGCATCCCCATCCCTCTGCATCCCTCCAGCTAATTCCCTGCTCCTCCTGTGGCAGAAGCACTGTCCCATTGCCATTGGCTGTTCTAGTCCAAGGAACCAAAGAAATGAGCAGGTGCTTCCCACTGGGAATCCTTTCTTTGGAAAACCTTCCCACCGACTCTGAAAATCCTGAGCTAAACCAAATACAACAACATGTGAAGACCTTGTGTCCAGTGTTCCTTTGGTTTAGGGTTGTACAGCAGAGTATGACAGCATTAAATGGAGCTGGGAGAGGGGCTGGGACCTGGGAAAACAAGATGTGTGGGTGGGATGTGGTATGAGGAGCAGAGAGGGGCTCTTGGCTTTGCTGGCTGGCCAGCGATCTGTGGGAGCTAATGCTGCCGGGGGTATTTTAAGGCTGAGATGGTGAAGAGAAAGGTGGGTACTCACTTGTGCCAGAGCAGGGGAGGCAGAGACCTGGCGTTATTGCTGTTAGTGTCCAGCAGAGCAGCAGTGGGTCCTCACTGTGCAATACCAAATACAATTTTGTCATTTAATGCTATTTAGGGGGTTACTGACACAGCTGCCATTCATGCTGGGCTGTGAGCTGGTTAGATAGGTGAAAGCCACCTTGTTTTCCTCTGCAGACCTCCCCTGTTTGCCCTGGGGTGCTCCTGCTCACATCCCTGGCTGGGGTTTTGTCATGGATGTCCCACAAGCACTGTCCCAGCAGAGCACAACCCCTGATGGGGACTCTCCTCCGGCTCCCGGGTGCCCTTCTTTTCCCATCCCCCCTGCTGCCTCAACCTGCCTCATCTCCCTTCTGCAACTCCTCTCCCAAACCTCCTCCGCTGGTCCTCTCCATCCTGTGCCAGTGTACCTGCTCCTTTCCCTGCCTCCCGCACACCAACGCTCACCCGGCCCCTTGCCTTTGGTCTGTGCTGCTTCAGACTGCTCTCACACCATCTCTCCTACATGGGCATAGGGAGAGAAGAGATATTGTCCCTCTCAGGCATGGCACTGGAGAAAACTCAGACTTCCTGAGACCTGAAAGACACCCCTGGCCTGGGCTCCCAAGAGAGGACAGTTGAACTTGTGGCTGGCCTGGAAAGACTCAACATTTTCCAGGATCATGGACTTTTAAGAGAGGCAGAGAAGAGGCAGGGATCAGCATTGCCTACCTGCCCCCAGGTACCATGCTGAGTGGGACCTCAGAGGTGGCCATCTCACCCAGGCACCAAACAAGCTTTTGGGGTGGACTTCTAAGGGTCCCTCCATGTCATCTCCACAGGTGACACACCATCTCTCACACCCCACCCTCTGCCTTCACCCCAAGAGCAGCCAGAGCTCTTGGTGATGGCAGATGGATGGCCACACATACCCCAGCCCAGCCACATTCGTCCTCCCCTCTGTGCCCCCACATTTTGCTGTGCTGGGCACTACTCTTGCCCTTTCCACACCTTTCCCCCTGCCCTTCCTTCCTCCCTTCCCTCTCTTCCTTGCGCTTTTCCTTCCTCCTCCATCACCTGGCTCGAATCAGCTCCCTGAGCCTTCCCTCACCACTACCTAGCCAGTACAAACCATCACTCTCACTGTAGATACTGGTAAAGAGGTGCCCTGACTGGCATCCAAACCTGGAGCCGTCTTTCTCTTGGACGCCCAGGCAGGAGATGACACAGGCAAGCTACCTGCTTCTGCTTGGCTGACGAGGCTCAGAGTGCAAGGTTGGGTTATTTAAGGGTATTTAGATGCCCAAGGTGCGATAAAGAGCTGCAAGGCTCCTACACACCTTGCTATCACCCAAGCATGGTGAGGTTTCCCAAAGCACCTCTCTGCATTTCAGGTACTTGAAGGTTAAACCCTGCCTACAAGAAGCCAGGGCTAAGTATTTTTGGTGCACTCCGGCATTTCAGGGCTGAAGTTTAGAAAGAGATGCTGTGTGTTTGCAGGAGCATCAGTCGATGCTGAAATCCCTTAGGCTGGGAGGTGCTTTGGGAAAGGTCGCTGGGTACCCAGGCTGGCATCCTTGCCAGGATGCCCCTGGGCACAGAGTCCCCATCAGGATGCCATCCCCGGGACATCCTTGCTGCCTACATTCCAGGGGTCCGAGCCCAGCTTCCACTGCCCTGCTCAGTTCAGCAGCTCTGTGGCATCCAGCGAAGCGCCTAAGAAACAGGTTACTGAAACCACTAGACAAATTTTAACATTATCTTTGAAAAACTTGAGGTAAAACTGTTACCGGTATCAAAGGCTTTTAGACAAGGCTTAGTAAGTTTTGTTACTGTGTCCCTCATACTCAGACATGAGCAGAACTCAATATGGCTGTTTTACTTGTTCAAATAGCTGTCTGGAAAAAAGGAGAATATACAAATCCAAGCTGCGGTGGCTGCGTTCAACACTGACCCCTCCAGCTTCGGGATAGGAACTGGAGCCGTAAGGTACCCTCAAAATGATCATGTTGTATCTAGCACTTCCCAAAGGAATAGTTTTTAAAAAAAAAGATAAATAACCAGGAGAATTAAAAATATCCCTTAATTTCAAGGAGAAATAAAAAGTTTCAGTACAAACTACACTGTTGCTGACCAGTATTTTAAGGCTTTGATTTTTTTCTTTTTTTAAAACTGCAGTATTTTTGTCTTTTGGCAGTTGAAATGCACTTTGTGGGAAACGTGTTAGCTCCCTCTACAGCACTGTGAATTGGAACAGAGGAGTAGAATGAGGCAACAAGGGAATGAACCAAAAATAAACCAAAATAAAATAAAATGGGGCTGGGGAAAGCAGAACTTGCTGCAGAGTTGTCTGGGATGGGAAGAGGGATTTACGTGTTTCTTCCTCATCATCTTCTGAGGAGGAAAAAAAAGAAAGAGAGAGGACCTGTCCGCGGGACCAGAGGATGCTCCTGGCGGGTGTGAGGAGAGGAGGGGAGGAGAGGGCTTTAGTAGAGTCCGCATCCCCGCAGGTTGTTGGCAATGATGACATCCGTGACGGCATCAAAGACAAACTGGATGTTGTTGGTATCAGTGGCGCAGGTGATGTGCGTGTAGATCTCCTTGTTGGGGGACTTGTTCTTGCTCTCATACTGAGCTTGGATATAAGCCACCGCCTCTGTGAAAGAGTTTGGGCCTATAAGACAGCCAAGACAAAAGGAAAAAGAGCGTGTTAAAGCAATCCTATAACATTAAATCCACAGGGTGCCCACAAGCACCCCATTGTAGGGACATGGGGAGCTTGTACAGGGCTGCTGCAAACCAGCTGCCCCATCTCCGTCTCAGGGACAGGGACTATTACCAGCCAGGGTTGCTGCAAGGGAGGAGATGCTCTCCGACTGTCAGCTCAGCTGTATTTATATTCTGGGTTGCTGTTTATAGTCGACAGAGATGAAATGGATGAGGGAACTGAGTGTTAAACAGTCTGTGATGGGAAAACCAGAAGAAATTCCACATCATGGTGACAAAAAAGAGAAGAAACCTGCCAGGAGTGCAGTAAGTGCTTGACCTGGTGAAAAGGCTTAGATCTTTTCCTCTTTTAGATTTTTTGATTAAATTTTCAGCTTTTGATGGAAAAGAAGAGCTAAAATGTCTATGAACTGAGGGCAGTATTGGTAACTTTGCCCTCCTTTCCCTGAATCACTAACAGAAAAGGACATGAAGAGATCCAGTCTGTGTTACAGGGCAAAGTGAGGTTTTCTCAAAAAAAAAAAAAAACCCAAACCAGAAAAGTTAGTACATAATGCCCCTCTTTTTGAGGAATTAGGATTGCAGTACCCTCTGCTAGAGCTGTGGCTAAAATCACACCACGAGGCGTTTCCTGTTTTGATGTCCTGTAGAGATGTCTGTGCTAAACCATATTAACCATGAGGTTTTGTATTAAAAAAGCTTAAGAGCAGTCATGCAAAAGAACAGCTCCTTTCTCACCTGGCCAGCCTTGACATTGCTCACACACACAGAGCTCCTCTCGGGCACTTGCTTAGCTCTGACAAACTCAGTTCCTCTGGCTGGCTGGGAGTGCAGCCCAAGCCCTGGAAGGCTCCACAGTGGTAACACTGCTAACGCTCTTGGATCCCTCTCCCTCTGTGATGCCTTACTGATGGGAAATGTCAGCTGCTAGAGAGAAGCTTACTTGGGCTTGAGATTTGCTGTGGCTGATGGCAGCTGATCTGGGATATCACATGCACTTACACGTATGTGCATTGCTAGTTGAAGACACAAGCTCATGAAGACCTGGAAACTTGATAATATGCTTGCAGTAAGAGAAGCAAAATGTTTTCTGGGAGCAGGTTCTTGAACAAAGACCTGTGTATAGAATTTGAGAACAGTTCCACATGGTGTGCACAACCAGGAGGGCATTTTATGAAAGGGAAGTTAGTTGTTCAAAGGCAGGAGGATTTAGATGCTGGATTCTTCTTCTGGAAGAGCAGGGAATCACTAATGCCAGCTTGGTTTAAAACACGCCCTGGTTTCTGCTGCTGCTTTGCTAAGTATTGTGGATTAGTTAAAAGCATGAGTGAATTAAGTGGATGGAAACAGTCAGTGCTCTAGCATACAGCAAGCAAATTTGTGGATGCAGTCTTCTAATAATTCTCTGTCAGCAGAACTAATGGACATTAGAAACTTCATTTTATTAAAAGCATTTTGTGGAATCTACTTGTGATGTTGAAAATCCTTTTGTTTGATTTATACGCTTTCATCAAATAATTTGCTTTAACTCCAGGGCAACTTTCTAATAATGTTGCTCTTTCACAAGGCTAGAAGGGCTTCACCCTCTGAGCTGTGGTCAGCAAAGCAGGGGTGAACAAGCTTAAGTGTGTGCTTGGGTCTAAAGTCTGGGCTTAATGTTAGCACAAGTCAACTTCCAACTTTTAATGGTGCTGCTGAACGCCTGGGGGGTGAGACATTCTTCACCTCTGATTGAGATCCCTGATGGATCAGTGGAAGGACTTTCAGCCTTCAGACCTCCAGCCCTCTCCAATGGTATGAGAGAGACAAGAGGTCTGCGGAGGGTCCCTGGCACTGTGATAACTCCCAGCTTCCAGAACAGCACCTCAAAGGAATTTAGAGCATCTTTGGAGTACTCTGAGATTTGGGGAGGACTGGTTTGATTCACTTGGGGCTGAAGTGCTCCAGAAATAAGCTGTATTTGTTTTCCTCTGTGAGTCAGCTGAGAGCTTAGCTACGTGTGTATGAGGGTCTGCCTCCCTCACTGAACTCCTCTCTTGGGCTGGGATAGCTTGGCAAGGAAAAGTCATATCTAAAATGGCATTCCTTCTTGTTCCAGTCTCTCTGCCATCAGGGATATTATTTCAGATTGGGGTTACTGGGAGACTTCAGTGAAGATCCACAAAACCAGGTCCACAAAATGTGATCAGGAAGGATTGAAAGGTACAGGTTTGCCTCATGGAGAAAAGGAAGAGGGCATGGTAAAAGCTTCCAGTATATAGAGGCACTGCTATAAAGAAGATGGTGATGAGCTGCTCTACAAGCCATCCAAAAGATGGCAAGCAGCAATCTAATTTGCAACCAGAAAAATTTGGGGTTGGCATTATTGTGAACTTTCAACTGTAAAGGCTAGAAAATTTTCATTATTAGATCTTTTTAGAGAAACGTGTCAGGAATATATTGGTTCTGTCTGGACTAAGCAGACGAGTAGATGGCTGAAATGTACTGGTAGTGACAAACATCCAAACTTTCCCCAGAGAGGAAGCCTGCAGATATCCTTCTGAATTCAGATGGAGTCGTTCAGCTCCATGGCCATAGACCATTCAGCCCAAAGCAGCAATGATGGATCATTTTTGCCTATTCAGAGTGAAAAATCAAGTGCTCAGAGATAGGAAGCTCTGGTTAATAATTTGTTGGCCTGCCCAGAAATGTGACACTCTTGGTGCTCCCGGTTCACAACTATGTTTCCTGACAAAGAGATCTGCTTCTCTGTCTGTCGGCTTGATTCATCTGGATGTCTCTGGTGAGCTTAAATAATTCATGATGATAAAAGTTTATTTTTATGCTGTCTCAGAATGGTAATGAGGGTTTGTGGAAGCTGGCGAGATGCAGCGGGAAGCGGCAGGGCACAGCTGCAGCCTTTGCATGGGTGATGTATTCTCATCATTAGCAGGTCAGATGCCAGGCAGCCAGCAGAAGCGAGGGCTTCTTGCATGCTGTCCTGTTGCAGAACCTCTGGCTCAGATCTCCAAGTACCATTAAGGCCTCCTTCTCCCCAACCAAGCTCGGGGTGTGGCTTGCTGTGGCTCTTCTCTGCCTGCACTATGGATTAAGAGGCGTGGGTGGCCCATGCACGAGAAAGTCAAGTACCTTGTTTTCTATCTGCATTTAACTGGAAACATTTCCATGTCCAGACACTTGATGTCAGTGAGCCTGAGAGCAGAACTGGGGACCTCCTAAACTAACGTGATAAAAATTTACAGCTTGAGCTGAAGCAGCCAGGCTGTGGGACCCTCTGTCTGCACGCTGGAGGGCTGATCCCGCAGCCCCTTGGTGCCTGGCAGTGGGGTATTGGCCGGGAACGGCAGAGGGATCCTCGCTGCGGTCAGCTGGGACCCACGGGGGGAATGTGATGGGTATGAAACAGCAAAGCTGGGTTCCAGCTGAGGACAGCCTAACAAACCCTGTGCGTTGGTCTCCCAGAGACCAGTTACCCATTTGTAATGGTTAAGCTCACTGCATCTTTCTGAGAGACCTGCAAGAGGGTTCGTGTTCCTGAGCGACGCTGGGAACCAGGGCATGGGCTGAGGCAGTGTGCTGCCAGCCCCACACCTGCAGGTGTTGGCTCCGCATCGAAGCTGCCCGTGGGGCAGAGATCAAATGCCCTGACTAGTGGTGGTGGCCCTCTGCCATCCAAGAACTTGCGTTTAAGTCATCCCAATGCTTTCAGTGGACCACTAAACATGGTGGCAGTGATCCTATGGCATTTATTGAAATAAAACTTGCAGTGAAGCAAATGGGAGCTCTAGTTATGCAACTTTAGCCTCGTTGCCTGTGATGCATGACAGTATCAGCCTGGATGGGAAATGCTACATCCTCCTTTTGCTATGCACTCCTGTACAGCCAGCTTTCTCATTACCTGTATACTCAGGAAAGCAGATAGTCAGTGGAGATTTCTTAATTTTCTCCTCAAATATGTCCTTCTTGTTTAGAAAGAGGATGATAGACGTATCTGTGAACCATTTGTTGTTGCAGATGCTGTCAAAAAGCTTCAGTGATTCGTGCATGCGGTTCTGCAATAGAAAGGAGAGATCACATCAGGCCAAAGACAGTGACTCAGGGATGTTCAACATGTATGTAGGGAAATCTAAAACAACTAAATTAAGGAGGAAAACAAAAAAAGAAAATCTACGATATACAATGATAAATTTATGTATACATACAGCTGAACAAACACATACACAGATGCAATCCCTATAACATTTGACATACAGTTAGTAACTTAAGGGCATTTAGCTATACAGAGCTGTTTTGATTTTGCATAGTGTATAATTTACAGGATCCCAGCTCATAGAAATCATCATGCACCATGCATGGATGGGGAGTTACTTTTGCCCTTTGATCAGATTTATGTGTCCGTGTAGCTCATGCAGATTTTCTAAAACGTTTTCATTAATTTATTTATTTTTTTTTTTTTTTACTTTTTTGAGTGTGTGTGGCACACAACTGTTTGGATACATTAACCAAGGACTGGTAGATCCTTGAATTAATCTAGAGTTGGAAGCAGACATCAAGGTGACATAATTTTGGAAATGACCTTGCCGTGACCTTTGCCTGGTTTTGTTATTCGGTTTAGTGTTGTTGCCTGTTGTAGGGCTTTTCTTTTTTATTTCTTTTTTTTTTTTTAGTTCTCTTGGAAGATGGCTCAACAGAAAGTATCTGGCAGAGAGGAACAAAAAGTGAAAAAGGAAGAGAAAATAGTGTAAAAAGGAAAAATGTAAGGAAGGGCATCTAAGAACAACCAGACTAGAAGTCAGGCAGCTAGCACTGATGTTAGCTCATGCCTCTATAAGAACATTAGCTACTTGCCAGCAGAAGAGCCATACGTTCAAATGCACGCACAGTGAGAAGTTGGCTTTTTGGTTATAGGTCATGCAAAAAACAACACAGAAAAGGAGAGAGATAAGAGGAATGAGAAAAACAGACCAGTTAGAGAGTTGCGAAGTCCACCACATGGTTTTATGGTGGTGGAAAGAGCTCACGGCAAAGTCAACCAAGTGTCATGTTCCCTGCTGCTTTCAACTCTCAACTTGGTTTTTCTTTCTTTTTTTTTTTTTTTTTCTCGGTTCAAGAGAAGCTTCATACCTGCCAAATTTGGTTGGTCTCTCAAATGCTCATTTTTTGGCCTTTGTTTGGCTAGATAAGGTCAGACGGCCGAGGAAAAGCTGTGAAGGCGCCGAGGCTGGTGATGTTTGGCGCGCGAGGCCGACGCTGGAGTGCGCACGCCGGTCGCGTGGCCATCTCTCAGCTGGGAGCCGGGTAGCGGAGAGAGCAGGCGCGGTGAGGACGAAGCACACCCAAGAGTCAGGGGGTTATCAAAGGCAAAGCATGGTACAGACCAGACCGGCTCCTCGGCTTTTCCCAGCAGCATCTCCTTGGGACAGCACTCCCCAAACCCGCCAGTGCACCTACGAGACTGGTTACAGCGACTGCCAGAGAGACGCTAGAGAGAACAGGGCTGCACGGTCTCATTGCCGGAGGGTTTTTTAGGGTGGGTGCAGTGTTTGTGTCCCCCCCCCAGATTTGGAAATTTGGAGTGGTGCAGGAGACAGCCAGGGACTTCCACCCCTCTCCTGCTCCATTTCATGCCCATGCAGGCAGCATAATTGAGCCCAGCACTTTACTGATTAATGCTTTCCTTTTCATTGCTATACTTTAGCTGCTGCTGAATGTTTTATTTAGGTAAAAGTGGCTCTGTGGATGAAGGAAATATCCGTTCTGACCCAGAGTGAAACAGGATGCCCACGATTTGCTGTACTGTATATTGCACGCTTTGCTACCAGACCCAAAATGACCAAGCACCTCCCCACCGTGCATTGTACTGACACGCGGGAAAGACACCATCACGTACAAATGTAACAATGCATTTACTTATTGGGTCTCAGTTGCAAGACATTGCTTATCTGGATCATCCCATGCCTGTGTGCTGGTTTTTGCTAACCCATTTCGTACTGGCTGGTGTGGGAGCCCCAGAGCAACACTCCTCTTTGCTACTTGTACTGTCAAAATTGTAACCATGTAGCAACCTGCAAAGGTTTTGTACAGGAGATCCTTAGCTACCCAAAGCCTTTGGGGGGAGAGAAGAAAGTGGAGGGTAGTCAGGGGGGAATGGAAAGCAAATATAATTTTCCATTTTTTTAAGCAGGGTCCCTCGCAGAACATTTTTAATGACATTTTTATCACCCTTGCTGATTTAAAATAAAAGCATGGAGAAACACATGAACACTGCTCGTGGGTTAAACCAGTAGTTCATCTGCAGCAGTCATCAGCCTGGAGGTCACTGTACTTACCACACCGCACCTCACCAGCCCTGTACCACGCTGTGTAGCCCCGGTGGGGAGCAGCAGTGTGCAGCTGCACCTCGTAGCACGGAAAGAACCACGGGTAACATCATTTTTTTGTTAAGAAGTAGAAGCTGAGGACTTCTGAGCTGGGCTTCACTGTTAGGTGAAGCTTTCCTTCCTACACGAGCAAGACTATGTAAGGATCCTACAGAAATCTTTCTGCTTCTCTTACATAGTTTGATTAACTTGTGTTAACACCTGTTAGGAAATGAGACTGTTTTCCCAAGAAATAGTGGTTCTCAGCATTCAGTTGTAACCAGAATATACACACAGCACAAACCAATATATCCCTGTAGAAAATGAGCGTTACGATAAAAATCCTCTATTCCTTTCAGATTCCAGAAACAAGTTTCGAAGTTTCCTAAGGCTGCCAACCTGGCTTTCTGATGTCCACATGTTGATTTTTCCCCCAGCTCTGCCAGTCAGCTGAGTAAATACAACCACCGCTCTGCCCACTCGTCCTTATTTACCTGGGAAAGGTTCTGGTTTTAAAATCTACCTTTTCCTTCCCCATCACTAAAGAGAAGACAACAGTATTCAAAAGCAAGGAACTGCCTTCTGTGTGTGGCAAAGGTGCAGAGCAGTATCCTGGTGAGCAGGTATGGATGCTCCTGTTGCCACACCTGGGTGCCAAGTGGGAAATGCTGCCGCATCCCAGAAGGGGTCCCGGGAGCCTACACATGGATGCAAGCTGTCCTGGGGCTCATTGGGAATGCCTCACTGCCTCCCTTTCCTTTCCCTTCCCAACTGTTACTTGTTCAGCAGGTGTTTGTAGGAGACCTCCAACAGCTCAGGCAGGCCCTCGCTGAGATGCGAGGATGAGGAGGCAGTCCCTGGGTACCACACGCAAAAGGACAGGCTGCTGCTAAAGGAGGAGTGAGAAGTTAAAGTGCCCAAATAATCCCCCTCCTACCAGTACAACCACAGTGAAAGATGCTTTTAGTCCCTTAAAGCTTCCCCAGGGACCCTCTCAGGAGCACCCTTGCTGCTGTGATGGGACAGACGTGCCTGCTCTGCTAGGAGACATTAAAGATTACACTTCTCGTCCTTTTATATGAAGTGATATAAATTACTTCACCTGCTTTTGGACTTATTGTGCTGCTTCTTCCTACTTTATGTTGGGTCTATTGTTAAGGGAAAGGCTCTTGAAACATTGGCTTCTTAATGTCATTTCCTATTTCAAAATCAGGATTTTAAATCCTTATGCCTGCAAATACTTTATACCCCAACAAGGAAAGCAGCCCCACCAGGCAGGTTACAGAAGAATAACCATTCACCCATACAAATTAAAAGTCCAGTTAACTTTTCCTGCGCACAACAAGAGACAGAATTGCTTATAGCTGAGTTCAGATGTCATTGCACGACCGTGTTCCCGTCGCTGATGTGAAGGGCAAACAGCTTTCTACTGAGCATGAGGGAGAAAGGATGCTGTGGTCAAGACTCTGCCCAGGCAGAAACACACTCATAAACCCCATCTTTTTTTCACCAGAGCATGGGAGGAGACCTGGTTATTTCTGCAACACACAGTTGATTCAATCTTTTTTGTTTTCCTTGGTGATTAAGTGTCATGCGGACTATAAGGACACCGATGGTTATCCTAAGCACAGAAACGCCATGTTCCCCTGTCTGCTTATATTTCCTAAAATGCCCAAGCCACTTTCACTTGCTTTGTCACTCCTAAGGCAATTTCTGAGCACTGCAATTCAATTTTCCTTGCCCAATGACAGCAGAGAGAGCACGCTAACCGGGTCATGCAATGAAACATGAGCCAACAGGCCGACTAATGCACACCAAGGGTCACCAGCACAGTGCCTTCAACCCATTCCATGCTCAGCAATGGGGACACAACAATACTTGCATGTCTTGGCTAGATATGGATGACCTAAATATCTTCATTTCAGAGGCAGCAATGTGCAGCACGAACATCTCCCTCTCTTGCCATGACTCCTTTGAATTTGCAAGGAAAAAACCAAAGAGGATAGTCGGCGGTTCCTGTGATAGGTCCCATGCCATTGCTGTCTTTTTTTAAATTCCATTAGGAATTCCATTTAGAAGGAATAACGCAAAGCTGCCTTTGTTAATCATCTTCTCCAGTTTTACCGATTAATATGACTGCTGTCCCTCTCCTCCCAGATTACAGATCTGAGGCTTTTCCTCCTGTAACCTCAGCTTATGAAACATAAAGATAAGAAGTCACAAATGAGACAAAATAGCCTTGTTATGCAAAGACATAATCCATGGAGTTGTTCAGTCAGTTAAAGCAGGGCGTTCCCACTGTGTACAAATATGGCAGAGAGCTCTGCAGCTCCTTGTGATGGACTCGGTGAAGGCAGATGCAGAGGCAGGTGTAATACCTTGAAGACAGTGTCTTGTGCATTGGGCAGAGGGTGTCATTTTGCCTCAGGAGCTCAAGCTATGGGCTGTGGCTGGCAGCAAGGCAACTGATGAAGGTGCTGCTTAAATTTCCCCGTGGGTTTGCTCCTCTCCCCCAGGAGCCTGGCATGCAGGGAAGCAGTTTGGATCTGCCAACAGCGGCATAAGGAGGTGTTTGGAGCAATGGGAGAGCCTGGATTCAACAGTAACGGGGGTTTCTGTGCAAAATGTGGTCCTTATGGGTGTATGGGCCTAGAAAGCATAGATGCAGAAAGTTCTCTTTATTTTATTTATGCCTTTCTCATCTGGACATAGAGAAGTACTTGCTTTCCTCAACTCCTGCCCTGTTGCTCTTTGTGGCAGGGGATTGGAGAGAAAATATATCCCTTATAAAAAAAAACTATCTGCTCTTAGGGAGTGATGGCTTTGCACACAACAGCCTTTTTTTAGCTGCTGCAGGAGGATGGCTGCTCAGTCTTCAAAAACAAAGAGTGCAATAAACCACAGAAAATATTTACAAGTGTAGAGCTGTGCTTTAATTTTAGGGGCAGGGACAGGTCAGGGGGTGTTTCACCCAGCCTTGTTTAACCAGCTCTTTGCTCAGTCTCATTTGAAAGGATTCACAGTATATCTGTTGTTTGTGAGCTTTTTTTCAGTGAGACAGGCTGACCCTACAACTACACTAGTCATCACGGCCTTGTGCTAACCGAGCTTAACAAGGCGAGGCCCTGCTCCATGTTAGGCTGACTTTATCTGAACTGCAGTTTCATCTGCCTGAAGTGCAGTTTGACTTAGAGACGTGCAAAAAGGCCCTGTAAAATCCTGTGATTATTGTCAACAGGGCACTGAGTGCACGAGGAAAAGCTGTTCTCTCCACACACTGGCTTTGCAAGGATTTTTTTGCACACCTGAGGTGCAGTAGGGCTCTTTACCTCTCATGGCTCCTCGCTAGCAATGAAAGCTCTACAAGTCTTTTCATACTCAGAGAGACATCTGTACAGCCCCCAAACCTTCAGTGGCTTAATACAGCTGGAAGTGCCCGCACCACAGTAAGCATCTCTATAGAAAATGATGATGGAGAAACAGCACCCAGCTCACTTTCTCAGCTGCCTCCTCTTTGCGTTTTCTAAGTGAGAAGCAATAAAAGCTGATTTACGTCATTAAAGCCAGCAGATGTGACGGATGCAGGCAGACGGCAAATCAGCTGACTGAAGAGATGCTGCTTTTTACTGCTGGGTTTTTGGAGAGGAATCACGTTAGCAGGGAGATCGAATGCCTGGGGGTTCAGCTAGGAAGGGACTGAGTTTGTGGGTGCCACGTTTTCCACCCGCCATTTTTGCTGGGGGTATAATAGGGCAGACAAGATCCAACACTGTAATTTTTTCCTATTTGCTTTGGTCTCACTCACGGTTGTTTATCTGGGTTAGGTGGGGATGTCTTGCAGGCGTGGCAGTGACGATGCCGAATCCTTTCCCAGTTTACACCGAATGTGTAAATGAACAGCAGCTGCCGCTGCCCTCCTGTTGCTCAGCTTCCCCAGAAATGCTTTGTGAAAAGGGACTGAAATAGCAAGCAAATGTCAGTGCTGTGCCACAGCAGTGCAAGCCTGCTTTCCTGATGCAAAAGGAAAGCTGGAGCTGCACAAATCCCAGTTTCCGCAGTGGGGTACTTCAGTGGGGGAGGCTGAGCTGGCACCCTGCTCATCACTGGGGTAGTGCTGGGTGATGGACAGTCACTGGCAGAGCTCAGCATCCCCAGGAGGGATGCTGTAACCTCCATCTCAGAGGAGCTGACATTTAAAAAAATGTCATTGGCATTCAAGCTCTTCCATTTTGTGCTCTGTGACTTTGAATCACAGGCTCTGGCTTGTGTAGACTGGCACCCAAAGGTGACCTGTATTAAAGGCAGCCTTTGGCTTCACAGTTTCGGTGTCACAGCCCAAGTTATACCTACAGAGCACCTTGCTCTCTGCTGAGATCACAGCTTTGCTCCCTGCCCCCTGGGTCTGCCCTCTCCCTGAGTATCCTTCTTTATCTCCTAGGTGTGTTTTCCCTGCCCAGCTACAAGAGCTCTGTGGCATTAAGCTAATGGCTGGGTTTTTCAAACCACATCAGGAGATTCTGGTTCCTTCCCAGTAAATCCTACAGGACTGAGCACCCTCAAGCATATCGAGGCCAGGGTCAGAAGGAGGTAAAAACTGAGGATTATAAATAAGTGGACATGAGAGGGTGTAGGGTGTCTCAGTCAGCCTGGAGGGACATAGTCATGATGTTAGTATCACCCTGAATTCTGGAATCAGTATGACCCAACCAACTGGGTGACTTCATCAAACAGTTTGCTAGAGCTCATAAACCTGGCTCAAAGAGGCTAGAAACCACAGCCCCTCCCAAGTCTTTTTGGGAAGAGACAAATAACACCTAACAGCAATCTTTCCCTCGATTCCTTCCTCATCAACAGCTTTCTGCAAGCCTGACATCTTTACCAGCAGGAGAGTAAAAAGCCTCAGAGAGACAGAGCTGTCTGAAGTGAGCTCTCCATGCTGCTGCAGACTGGGCACAGATGAAATCATTACCAAGTCTGAGTATGGTCTCTGATTTCTTTTCATTAAACAAATGCAACTGGGTGCCTATCGCAGTCGTCATTAGTCCCAAAAGCATGCATCCCTATCACACTGAATGAATGGCCAGAATACCATAATGAGTCTTCTTGCATCCTTTCTGTGTATTTAATTCACTTGTATTAATTGCACTCTAATACCAGGGAACACACAGCTCCTCGCTAGCTTTATTTCCAGATGGTATTTTGAGCCTAATGTCACAGTGGGAAGTCATGAAAGCTCTCCTAGAGCAAATTACCTGAGGAATCAAACAGTTCCAGTCTCACTCATGAAAATGAATTTCTGCAGCCTGAAGAAATAGGTTATTCTCCTAGCCTGAGCCTGCCTTGGCTGTGCATGGCTGTCCAGCACCTCTGCACCATGGCATGACCACTTCCTTAACATTTGTTTTAAAAGCCCACCTAGCTATATCTCCTCTTTCTGGATATAGGGTCCCATTAACACATTTTGAAAACAGACAGGTCAGCTAGAAAGCAGAAATACAACACTGTTACTTTATCAGTGCAAGGAAGCATTACCTGGGCACGCAGACTTGACTTCGAAGAGTGTGGAGGAGGAAATCTCCCCAGCATTTCAGTGTCAAGGGGCAGTGACTGACAAAAACACATTACTGTAGCACCCCACTGAGCATTCGGCGATCTCTGAGCAGTTGCTGGCTACACAGTATCCCATAAGTAAGTGTTGGGGCCTTCAAGACCGGGTAAGACTCACCGTGGTTTCATCTTCATGGAGCACCTGGTCGTAGCCACTCAGTGCGACACAGAAAATGATCGCTGTGACATCCTCAAAGCAGTGAATCCACTTCTTGCGTTCTGACCGCTGGCCCCCAACATCAAAGAGCCTACGGCACAGGAGAAGACTGTCAGCACCTGCTCTTTCTTATTTAAGAGGAAACTTTAGCAGTCCTGGCATTTTCTGACCATATGGTCCCTGGAGGGCTCAAAACACAAAGCAACAGGTCTTCAACTGCTGGCTTGGTCTTCTCCAGAGCCTGGAGCCGAGGAGGAGCAGTAACAGCTAGGGTTGTGGGCATCTGTGGGAGAGCCTCAGCAGTGTGCTGGGTCCCAAAGGGTCTGCAGAGGTGGAGACCGTGCGCTCTTGAGTTTTCTATGCTCTAAATACTCTATGTGTGTGGCTTTCTGTCTTCATGACCTCTTCTCTCTATTGGCTGGCATCATGCGGGTCAATCTACAGCATTAACCACATGCGCTGGACCCACTTTAGAGAGAGGATTTGGCCAAATATTTTTACATTTATGAGCTTGATCAGACTTGGGGCTGATATATATATTATACCTTCCAACAAAGTGCTTTTGTTTGGGTTAGAAGAAGGTACCGTGAGCTCCTATCTTAAAGGCATTGATTTTCAAGACAGGACTGTCAAACATTGCGTATTGTTGACCCCCCAAAACACCATGTCCTCTGCAGTGGGAGCCATCTGTGTGTTAACCAGCAGTTTAACAATTTCTTGTTTGGGAGCTATGGGGAAACCCTGTGACAAATAGATGCCCTGAATATTTACTGGTACATGCAGTTTTAGACTAACCTGAAGTGGAGGTTTTTGAATGTGAAGTGGGTTTCTACAATGCCAGTGGTTTTGACCCTGGTTCGGAGGATATCCTGCTCCGTGGGCTGGTAGTCTGCAGCTCCAATTCGATCTAAGCTGTCTAGGTAGCTAAGAGAAGAAGGGAAAAGAAAAAGAAAACAGGTAAGAATAAGACTCATGTTAATCTTTGTCAATCTCAGATGAATCCTTCAGTTTCCTATTAATCTTTTTCAATCTCATTTTTCATGGCTGAATGCACTGCAGTTAAAGGAAAAAAAATTCTATTCGGGGGAAAAAGAAATGTTAACAAACCCCACTAACCTAAGCATAAAATCTGATAGTGAACTGAAAGCAGGAAATTAAGTGTGCGTGTGTTGTGAGCCCTGATTGCAATCTGTGAAAATACTCAGTTTTAATATTACTTGCTATTTTTATTCCCTGAGGGACAAAGGTCCCAGTTGGTCCATGGTGCTGGATTCTGTACACACACATGCTTTTCTGCAAGGGTTTATTCAGATAAGAGGTTGGAGAAGACAGGTCTCTCTCCCAGAACAGCCAGATCGAGTCACCTTTGGGAGGTGCCTCTCTGCTGGGAAGGGAGGGAGCTGGGGCAGCTTGCTCTGACGAGATGCCTTGCTTTCAGTCAGCTCAAATGAAGGGAGATGAATCTGCCTGAGTGAGTCACTGCTTCAGTTTGAAATCCAGCATAGGGCTGGGACTGCAGGAGATGCAGCGCTTGGACAAAATCCAGGGGCTGGCTTAGATGGTGATGATCTAACAGTATAAATTGTTTTTTTTGGGGGGTAGAGGGGAGATTTAGCTTTCTAAAACACTTGGATAGATAGTTTTAAAACATTTATCCTTATTCTGCTCTAGGCTTAAAATCTATGAACTCAGGCAATGCCTCCATAGGCTGAAACTTTGGGTAGGAAGCCTTATTTTTTGGCACAAAATGTTTTTGTAGAGGAATCCAGCAGCTGTGCCTATATGACCACAACCCGTTTTTCATCCACATTCAAGACAATTTTTCAAAGCAACTCAGCCCAACTAAATACAAAAAAAGAGGAATCTGGATTATAATTTAATATGAATTATAAACACAGAGCTGCATAACACAGTGAAGTCTTTCTCACTGCCATTGAGCTGCACACAGACACCCCAGTTCCTCTTAAAGGGGGTTTGATGTGCATTGCAGGGCTGAAGTGCCTACCTTTAGCCCCAGAGCAACAATCTAATTCACATGAGATGCTTTCAATATACTGTGAATATAACAGGGCAGATCTGTGCATGAGCAGTGGTCTTGCCCTTCTACCTCTGTGCTTCTGGCAGCCTGCATGCCACCCAAAAAGGCAGTGGGGCAGGAGGTGACATGCTGGGGGCAGGATGGGAGGGTACCCACTCCAGATTTGCCAGAGGATGGCAGCTCTGCCCAAGGCAGCTTGCAGAGAATAAAGAGTAGTAAGAGGAGCTGAACAGTTGTAGGGAAGGAAAAGACATTGTTGTCTCCGGTGAGTATGAGTTTACTGGTGAGTGCAAGAAGATATGAGCTGGAACCATTCACATAAGATAGCCATTATGTCTAAGCTTGACTTTCAGTTTAGATAAATGCAATTCTTTTTTAACACAAAGTGTGGATTTAGTCCTGATGAGTAACCCAATCACACTGACTTGGCAGTGAGCACACTTCCCCCTGTGCCTTGCCAAAGCACATCCCGCCTGGCCTGAACACGTCACCCTGTCCTGCTGCTGGAGATGCTTTCCCTGCTGCATCAGAAAGCAGCAAAAGGCTTTCCATTTGTGTCCTGGAGGGAGTGCTCCGAGCCAGGCCTCTGGAGCTGGGCAGCTGGGTGCTGGGGCCCTGCACTCTGCTACCCGAGAAAACTCATTGCCACCGGCTTTCGTGCCTACCTTGCTAGCCTGGAAAAACAAACAGACAACCAAACTCTATGCTAAGGTGAAAAACAAACCTCATCCTGCTTGCATCACATATTTTGGCTACCCATCATATTTATCATTCTTTTTTGCTAAAGAATTGCAAGAATCACGTCACCCAGAGAAAAGTATATAAGCTAAGCAGGCTTATTTTTGTTGTGCCCTTTTTCAAGCATTTAAAGCTATTGTGGTTTTGTGACAGATGCTCCCTTAATAGCCTTATGATGGGCTCTGGGTGGATGAATGGGGCTTCATTTGAAATGAGATCCTCCGCTGCGACGGCTGAAGCCACGATCACTCATCTATTCACAACTGGTGTCAACTCCTGTTATTTAAGAGACAGCTGCATTTCTTCACATGTCCCTGCAGACTGAGGTGGCTCTGCAGTGCTGTTATTCAGAGACTCAGGCTCTCCTCTGTCCTCAGAAACAAAATACTTCAAGGTGATGGTAAAAACTGGAGGTGTAAGAGAGGGAAGGATTTTCTTTTCCTCTTGCAGCTCTCTGGCAGTACTCTGAAGACCTTTATCACTTCCTCCATCTTCATTTTCTGTATTTTCCTGTGATTTAACTCTCTTCAATTTAATGTTCCCTATTAATTATTCTTGCCTTTGAGATCCTCTTTTAATGCTGGGAGTGCACTAAATGAAGAAATCTACTGCAAACTGGCCTGAGGACTCGGCATCACAGCAGCACAGTGATGGAGGAGTTAGTTACTGTAATTACTGCCTTCAACCTAAGATGATTTGCTTGTGAACAGCAGCATCCTTTAAACCCCAGGCCATGCGCTGGGACTTCAGGGGGTTCTCGCTCTCGCCACTGGCATGCACAGCCTATGGCTCTTCTACATGGCGTTCCCCTTGGCTGCCCGACAGCAAATTAGCTCCAGATTTGATTTGATCCTGCATACAACCTGTCTCTGAGGCTTGGAATGCCTCACCTCCCTTCATGTCCTTGTCCATGGAGGTGATGCAGCCTCACGTGCCTGGCTCCTCCTGAGTTACTCTGGGGAATCAGAGGTTTGGAGGAGCTGATGCAGCCTGCCAGCCTCTTGAGGGGGCAGGATGATAGCGATAGAGGGAGGAGAGCCAAGCAGGATCCATCCCATCTACCCTCTCCTTCCTGACAGCATCCAGCTTCCAATCCCAGTTGGGATATCTCTACAGGAATCTTAGCTGGGGGGTGTCTCTAGCATCTGTCTGGGTGAGGGTACTGCTTCCCTGTGCTTAATTGGTGCTGTGACAGAGGAATGCTGAGTATCCCCAATACCCAGCCTGTCCTCTGCAAATCCAGTGCCTCAGGGTCACTCCCATGCTAATGCATCTAGTCTGGCTGCCAGGCAACCCAGCTCCGATACCTGCCTGCTGACACATCCTTTGCCTTTTCTATTAACTCCCCTCTTTCATCTCTTTCCTCATCTCTAGTCTTTTCCATCATTCTCCATATGTTTCTCAAGGACTTAAATTCTTTGTTGCCTGGGCTTGCTTTTTGTCTGTTTCCAGTAGTCTCGATGAGGGTCAGCCATCAATTTATGTGAAGGTATACAACATTTTCAGTGCTGGTTTTGAGGCTGCATTCCAAAAGCGTTTACTCCTCTGGCTGCTCTCCCCTGGAATTTCTCTCATCTCAGGCTGCAGCAGGTATTTTTTTCCCCTGGACTTGGCTGCAGCTGAGCTGGACCCTTTCGGTGCATGCGCCCCACAAAGCTCAGCCAGAGGAGCATACCACAGCACGGCTGCCACGCTAACATCCAGCTACAGGAATGGGAAGCTCAGGCAGGCTGCTGTTCAGATGCTGAGCTGATTTTAGCTGCTGCTTGTTTTCCTCGGTTCCTACTGGAGGTATCTCTGGGGCTTCACCTGCCCATGCTGCTTGGAAGGACCTGCTGGTCTGCTGGGTGTGAGCTTGAGCTGGTGGAGGATGGGATGCGTTGGGGGTGCCACCTCTTTGGGAACAGGGAAACCCAAGTGGAGACAAATTGCTGCACATGGTGCTGGATGACAGCACTCCTGGTATGGCCTTTGAACTGCAAATCTCAAGGCCAAACTGTTGCTGGAGATAATTAGTTGTCGCAGCCAACAGGCTCGATGACACATAATCCCCTCAGAAGCTGGCATCTGTTTAACCAGCAGAAATAAGAGCACTTTTGAGGCTGCGAAGCGAGCGCTCGGCTCTCCCCCTTCCATGTCATCTTCATTGCACAGTGCTGGCATCAGATCTCCTTCCACTTCCCAGCTCTGGGGTTTGCACGCTGGAGTGGAAGCATATCTGAAATGACACATCAGCTCTTATTTGCAAAATGCCTTGCCCAGGGCTTGCAGGGGTTAAAAAAAGCTGGAGAAAGGTTAGAAGGTTTTGGAGTACATGAGTAACCTCTAGCATTTATACTCCTGAGCCGAGCAGCTACATTACTACTTATATCTTTTATCTTAAACGCTTTGTTTTGAAGCAGATTGCAGGTTTCTGAGTCACTCAGTTTATCAGGCTCAGGGAAGCGAAGCCCAACTATATTACGCTGCTAAAAGCAAAATGCACAAGAAATGGCATTTCCCAAATACAGGGAGAGGAGCTCATCAAACTGACGCTATGAAAGGCAGATGCTCTATAAGGACCAGTTGATACTGAATATCTTCACACAGTAATACTGAAAATAGGGAGTAAATATAGTTTCTTGCGCCTTCATTTGCTGCTTCCAACATCATATGATAGCAGCTCTGTTGATGCCAGAGACACTGCATGGAGAAAGGATTGTTTTCTGAGTTATCCCATGGGAACAGCCCAGCAGCAGCCGCCTACGTGCAGTGCGTGGATGGGGACCCCTCCCCAGGCACTCTGCTACCACAGGAACCTTCTCCCAGGATCGTACTGCCTGTGCCAAAGGCTCTGCTGGCTGCTTTCTTGGATGAAGACATGTAGCTGAGGTTGCAGGCTGTGGTCAAACCTGCATACCTGTGGCAAAGTTTACACAGATGTACATTCATGTCCGTTGAGGTTAATGGAAATAAAATGGTTAAACGTCTGTTAGCTTGGCAGTCGTTCTGCAGGCAGTATCCAGCTCACACTGCACACACCTGAGCTCACATCCTCCCTGCTCAAGTGCTGGTGCAGCAGCGGCCACAGCCTGGGTCTTGCTCTGGGGCAGGTCTGCAGGCAGGGGAGTGGGAACTTCAGGAGAGCAAGCAAGCCTGGAGACAGCAGCATCTTCCCAGATGCTCCTCCGTCCTGCCAGTCCTGGCCTCTGTCAACATCTCCTCCATGAAGGAAAGGCTGTGCGTGGGATACCCCAGTCTCGTTTTGCTGGCTTGCGTTGTATTTGATTGAAAAAGCAGATCCCCATTTGTCAACAGATGCAGCTGAGTCACTGCTGGGTTATTTTCTACTCCGTGTACAGAGGTGCTTGAGGGTCAGCTCCAGCATCATGTCCTGGCAAATGCCGAGTTTTTAATCAAGGTTGTCACGAGCAGGATCCATCTCATCTAACTCTAGATGCTTATGTGAAGGTTTCTCCACCTGAGCCCTCCTTCCTAGTTCATGGATGGAAGGTTATCTGCATCGGAGCTTAGCTTGTACCCTAACTTCTTCCTTTCTTTCACTGATGAATACACAGTTCAATGTACATTTAGCATTAAAACCATTTCATATTTAGTGACTGTAGACTAAGGATTCAGAAGATAAGCACTGGGCTTAGGGACTGAGTGTCAGTAGTGGCTCTACAACAGCATAGTACACTCTTCGTAGTGTCTTCTACCAGAAGAGAAAAACTATCTGGGTGTTGCTTCCTGAAGGCGTGATACAGCTTGGTGTGGCTACCCAGGGCAGCTGTAGCTGGGCACACACCCAGAGGTGATGGCACTGCAGCATCTTCCCTGTAGATGCCATGGTGAGGCATATCTGTTGTATTATTGTAGAGGAACGGGAAAAATAAACCACAGCCCAGTCTCAGAGCCCAGCGCTCATCCAGCACACACAGTGGTGATACAATATGTCTTAATCATCAGTTATGAAAGGCTTGAAACGTAGCAAAGCAGCAGCATCGTGTCCCTTCAGAAATCAATCCCACCTAAGGGCAGGGACCAGGGTGCGCACATGCGTGCACAGAGCCCTCCTGTCCTCCGGACAGAAGGAAGAACACATTATGCACTGCTCCTTGGGTGCTGCCGGGTAGGTTATGGCAGGTGGGAGGAAGAGACCTTAGGGGATAATTCAGCTAAGAGGGCAAGAGCATCGTCTGGCATTTTCTGAGCCCAGCCCAGAAAAAGAAGGTCTTGGGAATTTGCTCCTGGACTTTGGGCAATGCATTTTGTGTTTCTGGCTGTGCTCCCCCCTTGGCCAGTCCTGCTTTGATGGGAATCACATGAACTACATGGCAGTCTCTGCTGTCCTGCCACTGCTCCTGATGACAAATCTCATCTTACATCCACCCAGATGACATATTGGCATGGACACTCCACAGCTTCCCTCCCTGAAATCCAACCAGCAACAAGCCCCTTCTGGTACCTGCTTTTTTTCAGGCTGCTAACAGCCAGATTGATGGTCACCCGTCCCAGAGATGACCGGGGTTATTTCCCTGAATGAACTCTGCTGCATGCCCTGGGTTTTCATTACTCTCCCCTGGGAAATGAGGAGGGTGGCCCCTGCTGTTAAAGGAAGGTGCCAAATCTTGACAGAAGGGATGCTATGTTGCGATGCTTTTTTTTTTTTTTGCTCTGCACTGAAGCAGGCCTGTACAAGGCTTGTACATCAAGATCAACTTGACAAGTTGATATTAATACTAATGATAGGCAGGAAGAATGAATAAAAGTAGGTTGGAGTTTAGCTGTCCTAGTTAGACTTGCAGTTTTCCAAGGCATGACTGGATCCAGAATAATTTTTAGCATCACATGAGCAGAGTCACTAAATAGCAACTGTATAACAAAGATACTTCAGGACATAAAGTGTCTCCAGGCATAAGCTGCTGGCTGGCTTTGCTCATGGGTCGTGGTTTGGTCAGCAATAATATATCATGGTCTTGTTCCTGCTGGAATAAAAGGACACTGTAGTACAATTTGAGTTTGTGATCAGAGACCTCTGGCTGGGGGAGAGGTGGGCTTTGGAGGACAAGCCAACACCAATAACCTACTAAGAAATGGTTTTGGAGCAGCCCTGGGAAAGCAGGTTTGGGCTCATCTTTCTGCAATGAAATTTGAAAATTGGATGGTACATAAGAGGGGATGATGAAGATTTTTTTAACATATTGCAGCCCTTACAAAAGAGAAAAACAATGTGTCTGGATCAGATAATGACATACTTAGCTTAAGTAGTGTCCAAGAGCAGATCTTGAGGGAAGAGGGCAAGCATGCAGTATTCAGACAATTTTTCCTGCCTCCAATACTTCCTATCGATAATGGAGTTTCAAAGAGAAGGGTGATATCTTTATATCTCTTACCCCTCAATGACTTTTCTCCCAGAAATTCATCTAGGTGTTTTTTTAAGCAATGTAAACTTCTAACAGCCATATGTGCAGCAAGAAATTTCCCAGCTCAGCTACCTTGTCTGTGAAAAACTGCCTCTTTCTGGTTTTTAAACTGCCATCTCAGAGTTTAACTTTGTTAATTATTGTATGGGAACAGTTGTCCTCTCTCTCCTCCCTATTCCTTACTTGCTTCTCTGGAGACATCTCCGTAGACCTCTGCACATCCCCTGCAGAGCACCTCTGCTCTGCTCCCCAGACATTGATGTACGGAAGTCCTTCAGAGCCTTTCATCATGCCAGGAAGGGGTTTTCCTCATCTCCTGGATCCTATCCAAGATGGCGAAAGGAGGGAGCCTTGTTCTATATGTAACCATCTGCTTTACAGTCACTTAATACAATGCTACTAGGCAAACCAGCCAGTTTAATGCCAGCCTCCTCGGAGCTGCTGCATGAGCAGATCTGGTGAACATGCCAGCAGTGGTGCGATCTCTTTTAGAGGTGTCCTCATCTGGGCAATACCGCTGTTTATATAAGGCCTCTGTGATTTAAATCATTGTTTAGCGCAGAGCTGCTGACCACAGGGCATCCTCGCCTTTGTTTCATAAGCAAAAGATTTTTACGGGGGCTCGCTGGATCTTTCCAGTGGTGCTGTGTAAATCTGAGCCTGCTGGGATGACGCATGGCTCAGGCTGTGCAAGGTCTTCTCTCCTGGTGGCCCTGCACGCAGGTGTCCTCTGCACACCAGGGCAAACACAGGCACTAATCGAACTTTGGCTGAAGCAGAGGAAAGCTCAACAACTCCAGTCTAGCTCTTGCTTTATATAAGCCTCTGCTTCCTTGTGATGACCAGCTCTCAAGAACGGTAGCTGAGCTGGAGCAGGGATGAAGCATGGTAGAACCCAGCACCCTGGAAGTGAGCAGGATCTATGCCTAAACCTTTACGCAACAGAGTAAGTGGGTTTGATGCTTTTTTTTTTTTTTTTTTTTTCTCCAGCTGATACTGAGTTAGAAACTAATAAACATGGCATTGTATTACAAAGAGGCGATCTCTTTTCTGCCTAAAGCAACCTGCAAAAAGGAAATGAAAGATGATTGAGCTGTGGGAGACTTAAATTACATTTTAATTAAAGGGTCATGATGGGGTGATAGCCACACCTGGTACATTGTCTCGTTTTCATTAATTGCACAGTACCCAATTAAAAGAGAATTTATCTTAAACAAACAAAAAAAGTATTAAGTATTCCCCCAAACAAATTCTGGTGTTTATACTGGACTGAAAATAATGTAGCTTTTTATACAGAACGTGTGGTCCTTTCTCAAGGGAGTGTATTAGCTCTGAGATGACACTAATCAGAAAGCTTGTAAACAATGCTCATCCAGTGGAAGCCCCTGGGGAATTCCAGGGTAAAGTAACTGAGATAAAAACTTCCCACCACAAAATATTGCATTTCTGATTTTGCTAGAAAACAAGCATTTTGTTATTGAATTTACTATATTATTTTAATGTACTTGCATTTAGTTCTGCCTTTTAATCTAAAAGCAAGACTTTCAGTTTGTGCTCACATTGCAAAGATGATCCTATTGTTAAAAGTAATAATTGTTTATCAAACTAGAATGGGCAATGCTTAATAAAACAATGTAAACAGCAAAAATGTGCTTGCATAAGTCGTCTCCCAAAAGTCTGCTTTGCTTAAAAAGTGTGTAAATG
>JANZLQ010000092.1:22647765-22697536 GCA_026212715.1 Elanus axillaris
TGCCAAAACCATTACCCAACACATTAAGTGGGTTTGATGCTTTTTTTTTTTTTTTTTTTTTCTCCAGGACTGCTGTTATAAACCTGCCGACAGTGGAGCTGATGGCTTTCTATACTGTTAAAAAAAAATAATAAGAAGAAAGAAAGGAAATAAAAGGAAAGGCTAAAAATAAACCGTGGGGAGTTTGGGATAATGAAGAGCTTGTTCTGGGAAGGAGCCCTGATCAGAGGACGCAGCCCCCGCGCTGCAGTGGGGCTCCCAGTGCATCCATGCGAGGAGGTAGGTTCACCCATGCGGCACTTGGCCGTTCAGCCCGAACCGGGGATAGACACTGACAAACCCAGCCCGCTGCGACCACAGTCCCCGCAGTGAGCACACCGACAAAGGCATGAAGGCTCACTCGCCCCAGCACTCCTTATGGCACACGGCGGCCCATTTTGTTTGGCCCCAAGGAAATCTCATGAGCTAATTACTCAGAATTAGTCCAACCCCAGAAAGCAGACAGCTGTGGCCGCAGATGAAACCAGTCCCATGGACTTTAACCAGCCACTGGCCAGGGATATTCATCAAGGTGTACATGAAGGCCCAGGACATCTATTTACACACTTGTGGCAGTAAGGGAAGTAGCATTAACATCTCCATTTCTAGGCTGAAAGGAAAAAAACAGATATAGCTGCAGTGGTTTTGGAGTGCTAGGTGTCTGTCTGCAGCAGGGATAGCACTGGTGAGGGATTTAGATCTAATGCTACGAAGGAAAGCATTAGTTAATGAGATCTGTGCTCTTGTATCAAGCAGATAGAGGATGCCCATAGCTGGGTGACAGTGCAATTACAAAGAGTGGGCTGGGTCTGTCGGGAGCTGACTTCAATCAGGCGCATCATTTATCCACTCACTGTACTGAGGAAGATGCACTGCTGGTGATGGAGTGGAAATTGTATTCCTGGATCTTCTCATCTACCCATTTTTCTGACCTATTAGCAAGCTATGGGGATTTCTGCTTTCAAATCCTATTTAAGCATCCCAGCCAGAAACCGTGGGTACCAAAATCAGCCAATGCTCTGCTGTGGACAGATGTGACCCACAGCTAGCAAAAGCAAAATGTAGAAATGTTACCCTTGGCTGCATGCTAAAAATGTCTTAGTTATCCCAGACATAGGTGGATCTCTTGGGTGTGTAAAATCTATGCTATGCAAATGGAATTTCTGGTCCTTTTCAGCAGCTGTCAGGCTGAGGCTCCTCTGAGAACAGCTTTGCTTGTGGTATTGCAACATTTTGGTTTCAGTCCAGGACGGATCCAGAAGCAGAGACACGTAAAGGAAAATTCATGGAGTTTCTCATCCCTTTAGAAAACGTTCAGCTAAATCGTTAGGAGGAGATTTGTTTGCTGTATATCAAAATACCTCGATTGTTCCCACCAGGGAATGCCGTCACCTCGGCCAGGCTGGGCTGGCGAGACATCCTGCTGACCTCAGAGAGGTCTGTAATCATAGCCTCCTGTCACCGCACAACCACCCTGGGGGGGTTAGGCTCCAGCAGCCCACCAAACAGCCGTTTGGGTTACTCCCAGGTCTCTGCAGGAGTGGGCTGATCCCTGTGTTCAGCTGAAGATGCATCAGGGATGTGTGCGTGATAAAATCATTTTGGGATACTCTGTACGGGACAGCCTGGCAGCAGAGCTGGTGTGGCTTTGTGGGAGATGAGCTGAGGACAGCACCTCCAAGGCATGTTCCTCCATGAGGGCTGGGGACAGCTACCGCCTCTACACTTGGAGCTTGTGCAGAGACTTTCCTGTGTGCCCTGGGGACATGTCCCTGCCAGAGGCAGTCACTGCCATCTTGTCCATGGACCTGCCAGTGACCACATCTCTTGGGAGCGAGCCGCAGGCCAAGGTGCTGCAGTAGGCCAGGTGGGTGGACCAGGACTCCCTGTCTGCTTGGTGGGAGAAGTCTGAACCGACCCAGGAGCACTTTGCTTCCAGTGGGAGGATGGAGCTGGCCCAGAGCAGCATTAGGTCTGGAAAACATCAGGAGTTCTTCCAGACAACGCAGACTTTATTGCCAATAAATGCTTTTGCTGAGCTTCCTCTTGGCCGCAGAAGGAGAGGGAAGCATCTCGAGCAGATGGCTGGTTAGCACAAGCATCACCCTTGCCCAACCCATGTTTCTGTGCTGCCTGCTGCTGGAGCACCTCAACTCTTGCTGAGTGTGATTGATGTGTCCTCCCAACCTCCCACTGGAGCAGGGAAATGCTATTAATCACACTTGCTTTAGGAGGAATACAATTATTAAGGGGATAGATGACTCGCCTGAGGACACAACGGGAAGTCTGTGGTGGCACTTGGAAGTCCGTTTGGTTCCCTAAATCACAGACAGGAGCTTTAACCGCAAGACCTTTCTGTATGAATTTTATAACCCTTAAGCAATATTCTTCCATGCTTTTAATAGGGCTTTTGCCCATGTAGGGGCAGATACTGTAAGGCTGGTAGAAATTTGCTGGCCTATTATAAGAAAGAAATATATTCCCTACATAAAGAGCAGCCCATAAAATGGTGTTACAATTGATGATTAAATCATAAGTTAACCCAAGAATTTGAATAGAGATAAATAAATACTTGTTTTTGGTGAACAAGGAGGGCTGAAAGTGGATGTTGTCATCTACTTTTCTGCTCCATCCAATATAATTTCATGCATTCCTATATGGATTTTGATGAGTTCTGCAGATCAATGATGCTGCATTTAAACACAAGCTAAGCAGTAATTACAGATGCATGCAAGATTTATTCATCTGGTGGCACTGCACCAGCTGAGGGAAGGATCAGCCGTATCCAATCAATGTTTGAAACTTCTCAAAATAAAGAGCTTTTTGGCTCCCACTACAAAGTGAAAATAAAAATACCCCCCCTGAAACCCAGGAGTGCCCCCTTATGTCCGTACAGGGAAGGCTGCAGGACAGGTCTGGGTCATACCTGCGCTGCTGCTCATGCTAGGCCCTGCCTTTGCAAAAGCATGTATGTTGTTCACGTTCGGCCTTCTTCACGCACTCACTGCATGACCCACTTGTCCCCAGGGCTGAGGACTGGACTGATGAGATTTAAGGCATAAGTGAGGAAAAAGGAGGAGGATGAGCACTGTGGAGGAAGGAGCCAGGCAGCAGGCAGCCAGTGCTCCCCAGGATCACCTCCCATGTGCCGGAGGGCACCCAGGCTCAGTGTGCACGGACAGGGAACCAGTGTGACGTGGCACGCTGCAGTGCGAAGGGAGTAGCTGGGGGGCTGCAGTCGAAACCACGGAGGTGTGTAATGTGGCTCTGTTGTTATGGGAACATGTGGCAGGGGATGCAAGGTAGCATGTTTAAAGGCAGATACCAGATTTGATCCAATTTTTCTTCAGGTTTTCCCTGTTGATGTAGGCTATACGTCCATATAGGAGCTCTCTTCTCCCATGGAGCAAAGGTTCTTGCTCCCTACTGTCACCGTGAGATGCCCTGATGAGCCAGGGAGTCCCAGTCTGCAATGCTTTTTGCTGGGACTTCAGACAGGGTACCAGTGCTACTCCTACACCCAGATTTCTCATCAAGCTGGTGCAAAGCAGCAACACATCAAGTGGAGTCAGCAGGGTCAAAGCAAAAAACCTACAGCCCTCCCATGGTACTTCTGTTCTGGGGCAAGAAAAGACAAAGAGCGGGATGAATGGACTGAACCAGGCAGACCAGGGGTTTGGACAGCTCGTTCAGACACTCAGATGGGTGGCTGCACAGAAGTCAGAGAAACCCTTGGTGAGATAAACAGGTCGTGTGGGTGACCTCTGTGTGTTTAGCACATTTGCTATTTACTACCAACTATTTTAAGCAGATGCCCTTAAGTCTCCTGTAGTGATTGCAGATGTCTAAATGAACACAGCAGGGCTGAGCCTCACTGCCCTGCCTGTGTGCTCCTCTTCAAAGAAAGCTCCACTTGTGCTGGGAAGCACAAGCAAGTGGAAACCCATCCAGCCCTGTCCAGGTAGGTGGGAAAGGGTTGCCAGAGGCATGGCCGGGAGCATTAAAAGCTACCCTCTGTCACCTTCAGGACTGGCACTGCCATCACTGCATGCAGGTGGGACCGTGGTCAAGACTCTGGATCATGAGATGCATCTCTTCATCATGGGTGGGGAAGAGGCTCTTGTGTCCTTAAGGATGGTTCCCTGGGCAGGGTAGAGGTATTTGAGCTACTGGGAAGAAATGTGTAGCCTTTTTTCCTGAGTTTATTTGTAACTTCTATATTTGTGTCATTTCTTTGTTTACATACTTTTGTTCAATGAGATACTCCTCAGGGGATTTCTTAATGCAGAGTTGCTGCTTCCAACATTAGTTTAATTTGAGCAAAGATTTTTGCCTGGACTCAGTTATCAATTCCCAGCTCTCAGAAGCTGCTAGCTAGTGTCAGCCTCCTCTTTCTCCTTCTGTCTCCTATTCCTGCCCCTTGCAGATTTGGCCTCACTGTTCAGCACATACCCTGGTGCAATATTTCTCATGTTGCGGATTGCAAGACCGTGGAGCTGTTTAGCTGAAAATGTTTAAACGGACATTAACGCTGCTCAGTAGGATGTACTGGCTGGTATTTTCCTGAACGAGGATTTAGAAATGGTTCTTATGCTACCATCAAACATTACATACTAAGAGCAATACTGAGGGATTAGGAAATGCTGATTGATGCCATTAAAAGTGCTGTCAGAGCCTCAGAGCTACAGTGACTGCTCATGGGGTGTTTCATGGCCTGGGCTTACAATTTTGGAGCACTGAATTTCTTGTCAATGCTGGTGGTCCCAGCAAACCTGCTGCTCAACATAGTGCAGCAGGGAAGGGGTTACAGTGAGGCAAAGTGCAGCATAAATCCCCAGCAAGGCTTGGACTAACCACCAAAACCCAAGCTGACACTTCCTTGGCATGGCTCCATGGTGCGGTCTGTGCCTGGTTTCTTTCTCCCCTGTATCTCTTCCCTCTCCTCTCAGCAGCATGGAGAAGGTGCTGCCTAAAATCTAGGCTCAGCACCATTTCTCCTCTTTTTTCCCCAAAAAATTAAGTTCCAGAAGAGACCCCCAGAGACCTCAGAGGAGGTGTCTTCTCCAGGCACTCAAGCATTTAAATGCATTAAACATATTGGAGGTGGGGAAGGTGTAAGCCTGAGGATTTTGTCACAAGGACGGGTGTTCGCTCTGCTGCATTCCAGCATCCTTCTGCTCTGAACCATGCTGTTGTGACCAAACTAAGCAGCCCTGCCCAGAGCCTGTGCCCACAGATCTGCGTGAGTGTTTGCCCATCCACAACAACCCATGCTGTTACCCTGAGAGCCTGAGCATGGGCTGCTGGGGGGGGGATCAGGGGCATGCGGGAAATTAGAGGGTTTTCTGATGGGGGGCTGGCAAAATAGGAGTTGTGGGTTTGGATCTGTGTGTTATGCCAGTGGTATGAAGGCAAGCAATACATCTGGAGAATGTCAAATAATAGTTTATTGACAGTCTCAGTGTTGTTTTTACTCTAATAGACAGTCAGTGTAAAAGGTACAGATGAATGAACTGATACAGACCTAGCACTTGCTCTGTGTGTTACAGGAAAAAAAAAGAGAATAAGAGCAAAAGGTCAGAAATGTGCCTAAAGTGTATCTGGCTCACTGTGCTGGCTGGGCTTATGCCTGGCTTGTATGGCAGAGTGGCAAGTGAGGCAGTAATAAGGCAGCGTCACATTCAGCTGCCTTCGGTTCCCCTGCCCAAATCAATGATCGTCTCATCAGCATGTGCTTTGGGAAAAAACCAGGTATGAACCCCATGTCAGGTCTCCAAGAGAGGGAGGAGGCAGGAAGGCCACCCCTAGCACTGACCCAGTCCTGGAGGCAGCCACAGCTGGGCGACACATCCCCCCTGCCCAGGTCCTGTTGACTTTGCGGAGCTGGAGGCATCAGGCTGGGGAGCAGCCATGCCTGCTGCTCTCTGCAAGGCTGCTAATGAAACCCCAAGAGAAAGCACAGCTCGGCCATGATGCCTGTGGCCAAACACCCCCAGTGCTGGGTCTCCTCTGAGATGACCCGCATCCGCACCGTATGCACAGCACCGGCCATGCCCAAATGTCTTCTATGTGGAGAAAGAAGCCCCATATTTCCCCCTTTCCCATCTAAAAAGCAGTAGTAAATCAATGGCTGGGGGTTGAATATTGGCTCAGCGCTTGGCCTGGATAAGCAAGAAACAAAGTGGTGTTTGCTACAAGGGTAATTAGTGCTATTATATCAATTAGTCTGTGAAATGATCAGTGCCCAGGGCTCCACCAGGCGAATCCGATTTCGGCAGGACTGTCTTGGCCAAATGCTGGGACTCTGCTCCTGTGGGGTTCACCCAGAACCCCCCTGCCACGCACTGCCCAAGCCAACAGGCTCCTGCCTCGCTCTGCTGATGCCTTCACTGCTCTTGCCACCATGGACATCGGCATCTCATAAATAGAAGTGTGCTTAGGAGTTTCAACCTGCTGACCGATGGGCTCCATAGGCTCTTGGGGGGATCCCGGGAGCTCTCCCTTCCTACCAGGGGCCATGCCACCCTCCCTTCATGGGCACGGCTCTGAGTGCTTCATCCCCATCGTTTCCAAGTCCTGTGATTTTATGGCAAAGTGTCACAATGTTTGCTACATTTTTTTTTTTTTGTTTCTTCTTCATTTTTGTTCTCTCTTCAAGCCTCAGCCCCTCAAGGCTGGATATTAGATGGACTATTTGCTTAAGGAAATAAAAAAGGACTTTCCAGCTCTCCTGTTCACAGACAAAAGGCTTTAAAGTATAAGCCAGAGGGCTTAAGAAGCAGCAGATAAAAGCAATTTTCCAATGGTTGTCTTAATATATATTGAAAAATGGGGGCTTTTTCGCTAAGCTCATGATTGGTTTTGGATTTTACTCCTAACCTTAAACACCTGAGCGTGGGGATATTGCACTGTTCCCCCTCTTCTAGCAGGGGGTGCACACGTGGACCCCGAGGGAGGGTGGGGGGAACGGCAGTGGCTGCACACCTCTGGCAGTCACTCAAACACTTTTTGGGCTCTCTTACACCGTGGGGCCTGATGAAGGGCACCACCCTGGCGCAGCACATCCCCTGAGCAGGGGCAGGACGGGTGTCCGATGGAGGGATCACACCTCCTGCGGTCAGGGGAGGGGAGTGTCATTCTGAGACACCTGAGGCAGGGAAAGACAGGTGGCCGTGAAAACATGAAGGAGGGGGGAAGGGAGGTAGCTGTACCCTGAGTGCATGAAGCTTATCTGCCCTGCCTGGCAGTGCTTGCCCTGGGCTGGAGTTGCTTCTTTTGAGCTGTTCATCCCGTGGCTGGTGGCAGGTAGCTCTGCCTGAGAGCTCCTGACATGCTCCCATCTGCCCCCCAGACTGTGGCAAAGTACCTTTGCAACTTTTCTTTCCAAACTGGGATGATTTCTGGGATAGGACCCATGGAGGAGTGGGCAGGCAGCATCTCCCCATCACACCGTCACCACTGGTGCCTGCAGACCCGTGTGGAAGACGGCTTGCTCCATCCCAGAGCACGGCTACAAAGAAATTCCCATGTTCCTGCCATTTTTTGCCATTTAAGGATCTCAAACGGACAGCAAATACATGAGGAAGCCATGCACCACTGCTGTGCTCGCCTCCCAGCATTGCAGACGGTGCTAGACCTGACGCCAATTGTGTGAAGAAGAGCCACAGCACGGTGGCTGCCTGACAGCTTTGCCTGCAGGCACACTGCAGAACCATGAGGCTGAGAGCAGCCGGCTGGTCCTCACCTGGCCACATGTGCTGCAGGGGTGGCTGGGGGGACAGGGCTCACAGTCCCCAGTGACCGATGAGCTGGATGCCAACTAGCTGGCATAAAGCAGGAATTACCCATGCAGAGGGACATCTGCCTTGCTAGTGCTACCCCATTCCCTAAGGAGCTTCAAACAGAACTAGAATGCCCCAAGAGCCTCGCTGGTGGGAGACATCCCATCTCCTGCCCTCACCCCGTATGAGCGATGCTGTTTGTCTTGCAGGGCAGGCTGTGACAGCAGAGCTGGGGGTGCATGGTATGTCAAACTGCAAGGTGGAGAAAGAGAGAGGGAAGCTTGGGCTCCCTGGCTATGCAGGAGAGGAGCAGGAGGGGCCTCGGATTCCCAGGAAAGCCTCAACTCCTCGGCTGTGGAGCTGCATCCCGGCACTGCCGTCCCCCAGTGTGGGAAAGAGGTTGGAGTGGAAGGTGGGAGACCGCAGTGGATGGGTGAGCTGCAGGGCATGAGTGCTGCCTGCTGAAAGGCAGAGCTGGTTGGAGAGGGGGGCTGCGGACAGCAGTAGGAGTAGCAGTGAAAAAACAAACTGAACAGAACAACAACAAAAAAATACTAAACCCCAACCCTTGGTGGCAGCCTGCCAGCTCCATCTGGTTTCGTAAGGACATTTCAGCCTAAAAATACACAAATACTCAGCCAAAAAAAGTCAAATCTTTCTGCCGAATCTGTCACCCACAGCCCTTCGCAAGGCAGGAAGAAATTCCTGTTGGGTCTGTCAGTTGGCAATGAGAACAGATTATCCAGGGTTCAAGACTACAGTTCAGCAGGTTTCCTTGGGGGTGAATGCCCTGTGCTGTGTTTATCAGTGGTGCTGGCTGCTTCTCATCTCTAAGCAAAATGTGAAAAGAGATTGTTCCCAAATTCTGGCAGTGTCCCCTCCTCCAGGCAGTGTGAAATACTGCCTGGCTCCTACCCTTTTGGGTGGGAGCTTTGCCAAAATTGGGACAGCCCTGACTGGTATGGTGAGTCATTAAATGGCAATTTATTTAGTCAAGATGTCAAGATTTTACTAATCCCCAGGCCAAAGACAACACTGCTACAATGCAACATGGCAATGAAAAATGGCAGGGAGGTAGCAGGTACTGCTATGGCTTTGTCCCCGAGGAATGAACTACCTGTGTAACTTCTCTGCCCCTCCTTGCAGTGCAGTCTGTGTTATCTCCTGGGTCTCTTCAGACAGATCTTAGAGGTATTTTTGGGGGTAAAGGAGGATTAGGAGGGGGGACGTGACAACACTATACCACCAGTTTTTTCCTTCAAGATCCGTATCTAAAGAGATGTTGAGTTTTTAGTGGAGCTGGCTGCAGAATTTGCTATTTCAGATGGATAGCCAGCAAGAAAAGAGTTTGAGCTCTGGTTCAGGTGGTGAATGCTTTCCTGGATGTTCCCATGTCGCTGGGTGCTGCCACAGGCTCCGCTATAAAGCCCAGCTCTGTAGCTTCTCCTCTTCACAGAAGAAGTTAAGTGGGGTGGTGGGGGTGGTGGTGATGGCATCTCAGACACCTTCACACAGACTGAGAGCAGATATAATCCTTCAGAAACCAGGTGTTCACAAGGGGCAGGACCTCCTGCTTTTCCTTCTCCTTCATTTTCTTCAGAGTTTGCATGAGCTCCAGCCAGGAAATGTCTTTTGAGACAGTTCGCCCTTTCCCTGATGACTTGCATGTGTGGCTTGAAAAGGGTAAAGGGAAGAGCCCGGGTTTGGGACTCACCTTCTGGGTGGCCTCTCCTCCATGAAGAGGCTGTGCCCCAGAAGAGAGTGGGTCTGGTGGAGCTCTCCTCTGCACCGGTGTCTGAGAGGGGCCAAGCAGGGTGGGCATTATAACAAGTGGCAATGTCTTATGATGAAGCTGTGTTATGCAGAGTCCTGCAGACCTCTTCTCACCTTGCTTGTAAGCAAGTTTTCTGTTGAGGAAGCTCAGTCCTCATATTCTTCTGGCAGTCTTCGGTGGGATGGGAAGGTGAGCATTGCCTAACACCCATCTTCAGGATACTGTGATGTGGTCTCCACCCTGCTTTGAGCCAACAGAGGCAGCTGCTGGAGAGACTGCACCCAATTTTGGTGAAATTTGGTCTCCAGGTGGATGAAGATTAAGGGTGCTGGAAAACATCCAGCTGATTTCAAAGACAAAGTCTTTCCTGTTGTGCCCTTCCTCCAGCTCACACTCAGCCCTAGGTATAGCCATATAACAATAGGGATTCCTTAATTTATGAGGATAATAATGAAGCCTGAGACTCCTACGAGCCCAAGCCTTGCTAGCCTCTACCAGGCTGATGCTCAGCTTGCTCCCACCTCCCCCACCTTGCAGTTACCACAAACAGCCCTGCTCCAGACCTGGCATCAGCTGACATCGCAGAGCTGCTCCTCCCTGGAAATCTATTTGCATCTCATTTGTGGGAACTGAGCAAGGCTGGTGATTCCAGCCAACCAGGCCAGAACCTTTATGAGCTGTTTTGTTTTGCTTATCATAGGGGGAACTTAATTATTCAAAGCTGGTGGGCATATTTACTTACAGGGGTAAATTAAGCCATAAATTCAGTCAAATGTATCTACATCTCCGCTTGTGATGTATTTTCCCTTTCTCCTTTATTGGTGCTTGGGCTCCAAGACACAAAGGTGGGTTGTTCAATAAACAGTGCAACGCAAGTCATCCCAATTAATTGGATTGTTCCACTTATGCTGCTACTCCCTCCAATTAAATGCAAGGGAGTATAAGTGACAGGCACGAGTAAGATAGGCATGCAGAAGACCATATTCTAATGCAAAAGCTGTGATGAGAAAATGGAATCTACACACCTGACGGGAATATTAATGCAAAACCTTGACCTATAGTTTTTCTCTCTTCAGTCTGAGAAAGCCAGCAGCAATTGCAGCTCATTAAAATGGACCATGTCCTGACAATTGTGCATAATGCCCACATACCACAAGTCCCATGATCCAAACGTTTGCCCGCGGTTCAAACCTGCAAGGCAAACATTTAGATCATGGGACTTGTGGGACATGGGCATTAGCACAGAGCTGCATGGTCCTGCATGGCTAGGAAAAGAAGATGGCAGCCAACCCTGAAGACCCCTTCTCCCTTTTAAATCCAGTGGTGTCATGACAGAAAGAGTGAGGGAAAAAAAATCAAAAGACAAACCCAAAAGTGCTGGTTTGGATTGGACCTCTGGAGTTCGTCTGGACCATTCCCCTATTCAAAGCAGGGCCAACTTCAAAGTTAAATTCAGCTTGAAAGTTAGCTCAGGTGGCTCAGTGCTAAGTATTTCCAAGAATGGAGATTTCACAGCCTCTCTGGGCAGCCTGTTCCAATGCTGCCTTGTCGGGCTCTGTCTGGAAGCTGTTCACCACATCACAACAACATCTGGCTCTACTTTCTTAAGTGTTTTTTTGATGCAAAGAATGTGTTGGCACATGGGATGCAATAAGTATCAGTAGGGAAGGTGATACCATCATGCAAAGACAATTCTTTTACAAGGAGAAGAGATGAGAAAACAGTCCCACATGAGATAGGGTGAGAAGGAAGGCACTGCGGTATTTTATTCTGAGTTTGGTGCTGCTTTTCTATGAGGCATTGGTGGAGGAATTCTTGAAGATGGAGCGACCAAAGTGTTGTCTGGTCTGGGCTTGGTATTTGGCACAGACTTGACATGTTGGTGCTGCGGTTAGCTATGGTAGAGCAGCAGATGCAATTGCATCTCTCTGTCTCCACTGAGCAGTGAGGTCTGCATCCCTCTCCAGAGGCATCTCTCTCTCCCTTCACTCGCTATGGAGAGAGCCAAAGGCAACAAGCTTCCTAGCCCTGACACCTCTGATATGTGTGAAGATGGATGGGTTGAATGCAGGCCTAGAATATTTTACATTTTCACGGTAGTTTCACATCCCTGGCATTATCAAATGATCTTTCAATGTACTTGGAAGCAGGAGGAGAATAACTTGAGATGGATTCCAGCTTTTTTGTGTCTGTGTACTTGCAAACTGTCTCTGCCTACACATCTTGCAGGGCCTGTGCCTGTTTGGATATGCACACGGAAAACCAGTGCTCGTGTGGATGCTCCGTCTGCTCCATTCCCCCCCGCCCCATTCAAAGCAGGTCCCCATCCCTGAGTGGTTAAGATCAAACTTGCCCTATGCAGTGTACTCCACTGACCAGGCTAGTTAAGAACTTGAGGCTAGGAAACACAAGACAATTTTAAAATCTGAACAAAAGCAGGAGATTAAGGAAACCAGCTGGAAACCTCTATTTTGCTGATTTTGAAAGCAAAATGTGGGTCACAGATGTGCTTCCATAGACAGAAACTGGCCAGAGAAGAAAAAGACATCAGCAGTGCCCAGACTCTTTGATGATCAGAGGTAGATTTAGCTCCTAGGCATGGAGACGAGAAAGGAAGAGGAGACGAAGTAGGAATAAAAACATAATCAAGAGATTAGGAATGTGGAACTCAACCCACCCGTAAATTTGCCTTAGGGAACAATGAAAAAATGCAGTAACGAAAAAAAGATTAAACCAACTGCTACAACTTACTCTCTTCCTTTCTCTTGCTATCCTTATGGTTTTACTTCTTGCTGTCCAAGACACAGGAGGCCCATTACAGAACGTCCCCTCTTCCTCAGTCATGTTTTTTCTTTGCAAAAGTGCTGTTTTCTACTATTCTTTCGCAGTAGCTACAAAATCCTTGCTAAGGACAGGCTGACTTTAGATCCTAAAAGAAGCAAAGCTTTGCACGAAGTCTCCAATGTTAGGCAGGCATGCATGGGAGAGTGGAAAGCAATGTGCTCCTGCCCATCTTTGATAGAAGAGAAGAGCAATTACTCACTTCTTGTTTAGGTTAATACAAAATATTAAATCTATTTTCAGTGAAATTCATGATAGACTAGTAAGAGCCATGCTGCTAGCTCTTGCAGGCTGTTGATTAGCCTGTGACTTGCTCTCCCAGGGGCCGTAACAGAAGGCCTGTTGTTTGAGCCATTTTAAAAAAAATCAAGGTAAAGCACTGGAAAAAACCAATGTAGGACAACAGCAGCACTGACTTGGAGAAGCCCAAGTGGTACTTCCTTAGAAAGAGCCAGGCAGTGGTGGGGGGTGTCTGAAAAGCATTCAGGGCATTCAGTGGGTGGTTTCTGGGGTGAAGGGAAGTCCCTGGACCACTCCTGAAGGTCCCACTTGGGCTGGCCACAACAGGACCTTGTCGCTTAGTGCCTTCAGGCTTGGTGACATGTGCTGAGCAGCTGTGGAGCATGATCTCTGACTCCTGCAGCAAACTTCCCTTGTGGCAGCAAAACACCAGCTCCTACGGCTTAACACCAAGAGAAGCCTGAAACAAGAGTGATGCTAGTCCAGCTCACTGCCTGTCAGTGTTCTTCAAACTTTGGGAAACTTCAGATTCAGTTCTTGTCTAGAATTTATTTTTCTCAGCCCTAATGAAAACACATTTTGTAGTTGCTAGTGTTTTTAAATCCAGTATCAGTGTCAATAAAGATAAGCCCTTTCCCAGAGAGGGGAAAAAAATAGAAAACTGTCTCAAATCTTTCACTCATGCAGAAGAAAACAACCCAAAGCACTGAAGGATTAAATGAAAAATATGCCTCTTTTCACTGGGAGTCTACTGGGTGTGAATAAGTGCCAACTGAGCTCTTGCATCACCATCTGGTGTGATGGCACCAGGTCCTAGAGGTGCAGCAGGACATGTTACAGTGCCCTGCCCTGTGACAGCATCTCTGCTCCTGGTGACAGAACCACCAGAAGCTCCTAAATGGCAGCAGGTCCGTAAATGCAAAGGACTATGGTCTTATAGCACTTTTGCTATGGAGGGAGAAAGCACAGCCCTCCACTGGCAAGGAGGATCGTGCATCCTCCTCTGGATGCAAGAGATTTCATTAAAGTCACCAAAATGCTTTTTGCTGGGCTGCAACCACATGGTGATATTGCTGGGAATACCACAGCACAGAGTCTCTTCAGTTGATGTCTAGAAACTGCTTGTGGTTTCAGAGCTCTTGCTGATGAATTGCCCAGCAGCTGGTCACATTGGGAGGGCTATGTTTATTATTTTCAACTGCTATCTTGCATGGAAGGAAAATCAAAATACTTTCCTCAAGGTAATTGGCTCTAAAACAATTGAAGAATTTTCCACAAGGTTGTAATGCAATTAGGACTGGCATTTTATATCATTTATATCTCCAAAGGTACGTTTATGCCACCAGACCCTTCTGTGGGGGAAAAAAAAGAATTGCTTGCAAGAGAAGGCTGATTTTGCTATTACAGGCAATAAAATATAGATTAAACATGGACGTCCACGTAGTAGTGATTAAAAGGCAGCATAATGTCAGATTCATCACTGAGATGCAGTCGCTTGTGGTGAGAAATGGCTGGGTAGGATGCTATGACACAAACCACACATCTGCAGGCTTCCCATTTGGATTTTGGTCAATGCCAAGCGATGTGTCATCAGTCGCCTTCTGCTGCAGCACCACAAGAGCAGAAATAATCCTGTGCTCCCTAACTGCCCTGCCAGCTTGGATGGGAAGAGCTGGTGCAGACTGGGGATGATCAGGCCTACCACACAGAACAAAAGCATCAGCCATGCTGGTGCTTGGATTTGTGTTTTGATAGATATCCAGGAAAACCCTAAGCAGAGTTGCCAGACAATCCAAACATGCAATAACAACTCCAGAAGTGCATGAGTCAGCTGGTGAACTTGTTGACATGGGATACTGTGAAAGCCACTGTGAACGTAGCATTCCCCTGTCACTGTTTAGGGAAGCCTCAGTTTCCCTCACTATCAAAAGGTCCAAGGGTATAACTGGGGAAATGACCACCCTGTGCTTGCCTGTTCCTTACGCTTATACTTAACCATGTTCTACTGACTACTGCCGAGGACAGAGTACAGGGCCAGGGAACACTTTGCCTGACTGCATAGCTGCTGTGATTGAAATTATGGGATTAAAAGCTTTAGCCTCCTTGCCTAGGTGGAGGTAAACAGATTGGATGAATTATCATTAGAAATGGGTCTGAACTGAAACTAGGGAGGCACTCAACATGTCTTCAGAGCCAGAGCAGCCATTTATGGGTAGATGCCTCGTCCTTATGACAGGAAGAACCGAAGCCATGGATTTGGACAATCATTATTAAAAAAAATCTGGGTGTGGTCCCTAATGGTAGAGATGCTACCGACTGTATTATGAGAATAACACAATGCCACTGTGAAAGCAAAGACATCCCTTAGCCTTGGCTGGAATCCAGCTGCCTATCAGTACAGTGTATGACTATCAGAAAAGCAAACCCAAGAACTATACTGCTATAGAAAGCAGGTGATCACACCCTTCCCTTGTCTGTCAGACAAATGAAGAAGCCATCAGCTGTGTCCATGGGTTGGTCTGCCTCTGCTCACTAGATCCATGTTTGTAGGAACCTACCCTGAGCTGTTTGGGAGCAGTTTGGGAAACTGGCCTTGGGGTCACGGACCTGACCCCAGACTGGCCAGAGGGGACATGAATGTCCTGCCTCATCTGTTCTGCCTTGCAGTAGTCTGTGACACAACATGCATCCCAGTCTGTAAGCAGAACTGTGTTCAGATCCACTGCTATGAGGTCATTAACTTTAGTTAAAACTTTAACAAGCCCAAATGCAGCTTCTTAACACAAAAGACTATGGACAGGGATACTCACTATTGGGCCGAATCATTAAGTTGATATTCCCGGGATCGGTTGAAGCATTCTTGGATCCCAGAGTCTGCCCAGAGTCTCATCATAGCTGACAGCAGCTCTGGAGAGAACGGCTCTGTGTCCTCCATCCGACTTACAACATCGCAGACCATCTTGGCATCAGCCTGCAGAGGAAAGAACAATAGGTTACATAGATGCTCAAGGCAGAATTGGAAGCCAGAGATTTCAGAAAGAAGTTCACCAAACTGTCAGGAGTGAAAAGGCTGTGTTTCTTGGGATGAGGCTTTAAGATCCACACCGTATGATCCAGCAGAAAGCGCAAAAGGAGGATGGAGCAAGGAAGACACAAGGAAAGGCTTATTTGTGCAATCCACCTTACGTCAATAAATATTTCTATTCAGCAGACAAACCAGTCAGCACTGTGTATGTATGCAGATTCTTGGGAACAGAAGAGTCATATATGTACAAGCATATTTTAAATTGTTAGCAAAAAGTGATGCATATCCTGCAACAATACCTGTTTTAACTGAGTGTGTAACTTTGCTGAAGCAGGGGCCGTTTGTATCATAAAGGACATCAGAAAGGCTCCAGAAACAATTTTTTTCAGATGCTGTTTTTTTGCTTTTCCTGAATTCTTGTTTTTTTGCTATGAGCCTTTGCTACAGGGGCTAATTCATGTTAATACAGACCACCTTGGCTGGCTGTTGTGCTTTGTGACTCAGAGAGAGAGGAATCTCCCGTGGTTAAGGAGTATGGCAGTGAGGGCAGGGCCAGCTGGCTGGTTTTGGGTGGAATCTTTTTTGGTGAGAAAAATGTGATTTGCTGGAACAGCAACTTTTCCTGGAGGATAGTGTTCTGACACAACTCAGATCTGGAAGATGTGTCAGATTTAGGATGGGAATGTCTAGACATCCTTGGAATAGCTGAGTTCAGCCCTACTGTAATAGCCCACAGTGGCTGACGCTTCACTCATTTGCAAAGCAGGACACCCAAATTCATGACCCCTCTCTGCTTGCTTTGCAGTAAATGGATCTCCCAGACCCCCCACAGACTCCTGAAACCCTAGGGATGTTGGCTAATTTGCAGTTTTTCTTTCATTGCTTTGAAAATTTTGGAATAGTTTCATATTTCTACCAGCCGAAACAAAACCAATTACTATCGCTGTAATTAATTGGAAAAGATGAGCTTTTATTCCTTATGTGTGCTTCCAACAAACTAGTGAATACAGCCTCATGGTTTTATTACCTTTTGTCTTGTCTGCTAGATCAAATCCATTCTTGGACAAACACAGGTGGAAGTCTTCGCCTTCCAGGGTGTTTTGTCTAACTCAGCAAATGCTGACCAGAAACATGAGTCTCACAAAGGGGAGTGCAGGCAGTGCCCATGCTTTGCTGTCACTGTCCCATGGACAAACAAACCCTGTCCATCACAGCGACCCATGTCATGAGCAGAAAGCCACCCTCAGTTTGGCATGCAGCTCCTGGGGAGCCCAGGCATCTCCTGCTGGAAGAGCTCCTGCATCCTTCCTTGGCTTCCTGGTCCTCTGCCCTGCTGGGTGCTGCTGATGCTCCTGTCTGATGCTCAGATTTAGCAGCTATGATGGGAAGAGCCCAACTGCTGAATGGCTTGCTCTCCCTGGGTACCGCCTGAGCACTGGGTACAAGGTGTTACAGGTTTTATGGCAAAGCAAGCAGATTATTTCTTAGGTCACAGGTACAATTAGAAGTGGAGGAGTGCCAGTGTTGAAGAGCACCACAATAACCTAATTGTGTGGGTGGGAATGGCAAGGTGTATGACATGGCCTGCATGGCCAGGATCAAAACTCCTCTGCAGCTTCTCTATTGAACACTGAAATTGTTGAAAAATTGCAGGGCACCAAACTGCTAGCACTGGTGACTAAAGCTGCTGGAGATTTCAATGCTCAGAGGAAGAGCCTCAAGTCTCCTGAACATCCAGACTTTTTGGGTTGAAGAAGTCTCAGTACTGTATGGAGACACTATGCCATAAAACTTAATGGCATGGAGTCTCTATGCTTTGAAGACTTTATGAACTTAAAATTCTTTCTCGCAGCATACTTAACTTCATATTTTAGTGCCCAGGAATCTTCCCAGCCCTCTGTACAGACTCTGCTCGTTTTGAAGAAATAGTATTGGTGACTCACATCTCAAAGCCAAGACAAATGAAGAACCTTGAAGAGTTCAGTTAATTTCAAAAGCTTGTTTTCTGCCTCAGAGTGCTTTGTGAGCTCAGTGAATATTCATAAATCATCAGTATAGTTTGCCTGCCCTGCTGGAGCTGTAATTCTGCTCTTTTCATGGACTCTAAATAACACAAAACCTGCTAATGGCCAGTCCGCTTGGGGCTGTGGTCTGGTGTGGCCCCATTATTTCTGCGTGGGTGGTGCAGAAAAAGCATCCATGCTTTCAGTCAGGTAGGAAGGAGGTCTTTCGTATGTTATCTTGACTACTAGGTTGGGGATTATAGGTGTAAATCACAGATCTGTCCACCTGTCTGTGATGGCAAAGCACATTTGAAACTCTCCAGCTGTTATGGGCAGGGTCTGGGCTTCTTCTGAGATTTGCAAACTTAACTGCAGGTTGCTTTTTGCAAAGCATCAGAGGGAATGGCACGGTCATCACAGTTTTCTGTGCTGCCTCACCTTTTCCACTACTGAGACTTGAGGCAGTCCCGTGTGATTTAAGACCCAGTGCAAGAGGGTTTGAGCAGAAGACATAGATGAACAGCGATGACAGGGCAGAAGAGGAGTGATGAGGGGCAGGCATCTCTAGCTGTGGTTATCAGGTCTGCTTGGGCCAGAAGCAGGGCTGAACTCGTAGGCAGGGGATTATTTTGGTACATGCTCCTCTGCAGTCACTGGAGGTCCCTTTTGGGGATGGGAGAGGATGTGCTCCTGCAGTGTGGACAGTTGCCTGCAGGGCTGACCGAGAGTTGACAGGCTGGAGCAGGGGAACAGCTCATAGGAAAGTTTATTGCTCCTGCTGAATGGTAATAAAGACATTCCAGACTTAGTTTTATTTTGCAGGGTGAACCATTGAACTCTCAATTTTATAGATCCAGAAAAAGCAGCTGAAATGAGTGTTTTTAAAAATACTCCTCCCCCCTGCCAAGGATGAAGCCCCTCTGTCACGGAGCATGGGGCCATCCAGGAGTTCAGGCATTTGTTAGATGATTTAACGAGCAATTAAGGATCCAAGAAGAGAAGATACCCCTTTCTTTTCTCACTCTCCAGGCTGCATCTCAAGCTGGGAATGACATTAAAATCTCCAGCCCCCTCTGGGCCCAGCAGGTAGATTTTTAAATACTGCCTGATTGACTTTTCCCTTCCCGCCTCCCCCGGGTCTGGCGCTCCTGCTTTTCCCAAGGTGAGAGGAGCCGAGCCTCCTGCCACGCTCTGCCTCTGTACTGAAGCCAGCAATTAAGTAAAGCAAAACAAAACAGACCAACCAGCCGTCCCCCCCCACCCCCCCACCTTGCAGTTCCCATCTGACAGGGTTTTCGTTAATGAATATCACGGTGGTATTTCAGCTACCTGGGGAGCTAAAAATAGGCTGTGCTTTGCCCCCGGGATTGCTGGAAGGAGCCACAAAATGGTGCAGGGCTGCTTCCTCCACTGCTGCCTCCACCTTTCCCCAGCTGCTCTGCTTCCCGTCCCCTCGGTACACGCTGGCTGGGAGGAGGACAAGGGGTTGGGCTGGTCTCCTTCGGGCTGGTTCTTATCTGGTAGGAGCATCCCAGCCCATCCTTGCGGCTTTCCCATGTGTCCTGCTGCCACTTCCTGTCGGCTTGTGTTTTCCATAGGGGGTCAAACCCTAATCCCCAAGCTAACTGCATGCGGGTTGTTCGTTACCGAGAGCAGGATTTGTTCAGCTCTGTGTCACTCCTGAATGTTGATTGTGTCCACCTACAGTGGGAGAATTGGAGCTGGCGGGTTGGGCTTGGCTTGGGGAAACAGCTGATCCCAGAAACCCTGGGATGGTAAATTATACATCCAGGCTTTAGCCATCAGGCTAAAAGACCAAATAACCTTTCATTGAAGAACAAACCTCCACACCATTTGGGGAACGGAGAGGGCTCTGTACGGCCAAGGCAGGCTGGGGTTTTATACGACAGTAAAATCCATGGGCAGATGTGAGTAAGAAGCTTGTAAACAGCAGGAAGTCAGCTTGTCTCTGTTCTAACCCTGGGCTGTGCGTCTACCTTTGCACCAGCCACATGGTATAAATCCAGTTCATAAGGGGATGTGTTTTCTCACTAACCCGGACATAACCACAGTTGTTTAATTGTCTCCCATATGTCACTGTCACCAAGCACACAGGCTGTGCTCAGCAAGCAAACGTGCGACTTCGCTTGCAATAGCCACATAGCCCAATTAATTTGTTACCTTGCTGGAAGGGAGAGGGGCTCTTCCTAGCAGCCTGACGTTATCAGCAGTCATGTTTATCTCTGCAAGCAAGTTATTTTTCATCATGCCAATATAGACCACGCCTAGCTATTCATTCCTCACCACCAGCCATGATCTGGGCCTGCGAAGGTACCAGCAGAGCTGTTCCTGTCCTGGCTACCATAGAGTTGCACTGGAGTGGGACGCAGATACCCATCTCTCTCACCATCCCAGGGTAAACAGTGGCTCTGATCCTTTGAAGTTGCCTGAACACTAACTAGGGGACTTTTTTTTTTTCTTTTTTCAAAAACGAATAGCTTTATGGAAGAGGAGAATTTAAGGGAAAGGCAAAGCTATGTGGTACAACTCTGCTAAACCCTATAGAGCTGCACCCACAGGAGAGCTGACCCAGTGTATCGTATCGTACTGTGCTTTCCTTCTGGTGAGCTAAATCCCAGTAAATACCACTTTTGTTGTTATTTACTCTGATTCATCATACTTGTCACTCAGCCTATCTCAAAGGTTACCACTGGGGCAATTTCCTCTGGGGGCTGGTTGTACTCAAAGCTGCATCACAGAACATTTCAGAAAATCCATACAGTGGGGGGAAACGATAAGCATTGCATTTTGCTGGTGGTGCAAGACAAATCAGAGGCATGGTACTAGTTATAAGCAAGCAACCTCATGAAAAAAGTAGTGGCCATCACCAGTCAGGAACCTGGGGGAAATCAAACTGATATTTTGAAAGCATCCAGCATCTACAAAGGATGTCCCTGGAGGGGGACCTTCTTGGGGGACCCAGATCCTGATCTCAGGGCACAGCAGTATGTGCCCCTGCTACTTCAGTGAGAAATGAGGTCCCGTAACTTGGGGGCAGAATGTGGCTCATAAACTGAAAGCCTCCTCCTCCTCCTCCTTACAGAGCATGTCAGATATCTGGACCCTGCCTCCCAGCTGAAGTGTGGCTGCATCACAGTAAAACCCAGTTATTTTCATGGCATTTGCAGCCTGAATTAATTCTGGAAACAAAGCAGGGCTGGTGAATACGCCTCTTCCAGAGACATCCAGGGCCCTGCTCCAAGTCCACGAGAGTTTTTGTAGACGCTGAATAAATAGCTACATGTATGATTCTCCCCCTCACTCTCCCTCTCTTTCTCACACATCTGTGTTTCAGAGCTGACCTCTGAATCTGTGGAAATCTGTCTGGCATGAAGCAGCTGCTGTGCATCACAGGAGAGACAACCTTCTCCCTTCCTCCTCCACTCTTCCATCCACCTTCAGAACATTCAATCGAAGCCTCGCACCTCTGCTTGGCATTTGGCTTGCTGAGAGACCCTGGAAGGCACTGAGCTAGTAAAAAACTATCTGGTGGCTTATTCAAAGCTATCCCTTTAGAAAATACCTTGAGGTGGGCACCCAAACTACATCCCCTCTGTACTCTTGTTAGTTGGAGGTGGATCCGGAAAGCTCCCATCACAGATCCCAGTGGTCTGGGAAAAGATGAGTTTATGCTGATGCGAAGCTCAGCGTAGTGCTCTCTAGCAATTTGCATCACACAGCAAAGCTAAGCCTAACAAATTAAGTTAGAGATGGTTGGCTTTCCATAGCGTCATACTAGCCATCTTCTACCCTGCTCGTGTAAAACAGCTCATAAAAACGTTGGCTGAGTTGGGTACAACGCCAAAGGGCTGCTGTCTGTCTGTGAGCAGACAGGCTATTTTGTACAGAAAACATAACCCGACAACCACGGTGACGTGCAGATCTTCTCTTGAGGTTGTGCTGTCTGGCTAGCAATTAGTAAAGATTTTCATATCCTTCTGGAGCCAAGCTGGCCCCATCACCTCTGATTGTCTTGGCCTAACAACTTTTGTGTGTCTGGTACTTGGTCGAAGATCTCTATCCTGAAACCTTGTTACAGCTGTTTTTTTCTGTCTGCTGCTTCCTATTTTGGGAGATGTTGAGCAGGACTGATATTATAGATTATTATGGCTCTAAAAGCAGGCCAATTGCTTTCTGTTTGTTACTACTTTTATTCCTACCCATTCTGTATGATACTACAGTTGATCAAATATAATTTGCTAGCTCTTATGTGGGTATAAACTTCTTTTCCCCTCCTGCAACACACATAAAATAATATTCCTTGTTTGCTTGGACTACTGACTATCTGGCAACCCAGGGACTGGATAATGCATGGACTAGACCAAGCTCTTGGGCTACCAGTTGGCCACCATCATTGTAAGAGTTCCTATAGCCCTATGTCCTGTAGGAAATAGCACTTCATTTGCCAGAGAGGTAGAAAACCCCACCACCCAACAACACAGAACTCAACCTGCAGGAGGGATGCTGCTGAAGGGCAAGTCATTTCCCAAGTTTGCTTTGTTCTAGGAAATCACTAGAGTCTTCCTCTGCTCTTGAGATGCTCAGAAGTGCTACTGAACCGGGCGAGACAAATATGGTGGATAGCTGTCCTGATTTTTCCAAGCAAGGATGGGAAAGCCAGAAAGCACGTGTTAAATGGTCTCAAAATAGGTCCTGACCCACTAGCTGCAATGGAAGGTGAGAAAATGGCACTCTGTCTGTCCCAGTCACTTCGCATTCAAGAAGATGGCATCCCTGAGAGACCGAGAGCCACTGCAAACTTCACCAGTGTCCCTCTGAGGACAGCATACTTTGATGGGTCCTCTGGCTCGCAGGCACTGAGAAAAAGGGCTGGGTACGGAACCTGCAAGCCCAAATGTCATCCCTTGCTGACGACTTTCAGGCCACGCAGGCACAGACAGTGCTGCCCATCAGGGAGGGGATGAGAGAGAGAGTCACAGATGGGGGACATTAGCCGCATGGCTTCATGCTCTGCAGGGAAGTGCTCTGCCACGGTGCTGAGGAGGATGCTGGAAACACATAAAGATGAGAGAACAAATTCCTTGCAGCCACATGCCCTTCTCCTCTCTGTAAAATCCTCTCTGCTGGGTAAAAGTCCATAAAATGTAATGGCACTGGAGTGTTTGTGTTGCAGTAAACGGCAGGGAAATGCCGTTATCCCATAGTGGGAGAGCAGGTGGGGAAGCTGCATCGGCCCCGGGTATTTGTAAAATAAATGACTATTTCACATTCATCGCAAACCGGATGGCTGAGGACGAACTGAGTGGGAGCAATGGCAGTTCTCCGGGAACCCACTCCTGGTTCGGGAATTCCTGGCAGCTTTAGCCTGCACATCTCCTACTCTTCAAATGTCTTTAGGATTTTCCATACCAACATCCCTCCGGGAGACTGTGTAAGGGTGGCAGGGCAGAGGGGACACAGTTTTGTTCCAACCTTTCCCACCACAAAGGGGGAAACAGGCTTTGTGTTCAGAACAGAAAGGGAAACCAGCCCTCTATGGTGGGAGTATTCCCAGGACAAAGCAGATTTTTTTTTTAACATCTTTGGCTAAATGCCGCTCGTGTATGATGATTTATAGGGCAGCGCCTTCCTGCTGGGAAGCCGTGCAGTGCTGGAACCTAGTAATTAGTTTAATACTCAAAGCTTGATGCTGAACGGTGGGTGCTAATCTCTACTCTACAATTAATCTAGCAGATTTATCAGTGCCTTGTACGATGAAGGACTAAGTCTGTGGGTTACAGTCATCTGTCCCTGAAGGTAGCACCAGTGTTTCAATCAGAAAGACCCTTGTTTCATTTTATGGTCTTATTTTACTTGGTGATCTGTGTTGAAGATATATACTTAAAGGACAAGGTGTAGAGGAAAAATCCCCCTACCCCAATCCTGCTAAATTTTACCCCCCTGTTGCCTCTGCCCTTCTCTGTAACCCGTAATTCGGATATCTGGGTAGCAATTTCTTACTGCTCTCCACTGAAATAGCTACAGCAGTCAGTGGGTTTGGTGTCCATACCCAAGCCTTCTCCCTGTCAGGGTGTCTCAGAATTAATTCTTGCATGCTGGTGTGAGAGCAGATATCACAGCAGCCAAATAATACTGGATTTTCCTCTTGGCGGCAGAACCGAAAAATCAGGTGGTGTGAAAAATCAGCTTGGATCAAACATGTTCCTCTGCATTCTTCTGTGGAACCAAAATCCGCCGAAAAATGTCATTTCACAACCAGCCAAAGCACTTGCCTTGAGCCCTACCAAAACACTTTGGTTTGTTTTATTTGGAGTGTCGGTATTATTATTTTAAATGTAGGTCAGTTTTCACACACGTATTTTGTTTCCAAATGAAAAGTTTGAAAAATGAATGAAAACAAAACACCCTGGCCTTTCAGGAATGCAAAATCCTTCTGAAAAATTCTCCAGATTTTCACATAATTTCCTTTTGGCTATAACTATGTGTAGATTTTTCACTGATTTCACAAATGTTTTTGGTTTCTTTTAGATTGTATTTTTAAGCAAATGCATCATACATTTCTGTCCAGGTCTAGTAATGAGTACAACGAGAACTTTCTTATCAGGAGTCCTTCATCCACCACTTATTGTCAGTTTTAATTTGGATTCTCACCACCTCAAATCTTCTGGTTTTCAGTCCTGTACTTTTTCAACAAATGTCTTACAAGATGATCACTGTTGAGTGAAGACAAAGGGGTTTTTCTTAGGTTTGACTTGGACTTTACAGGAGCAAAATGAGGTATGTAAAATCCAACACCTACACGGCTGGGATCCAGGTATTCAGGGCGAGAGGACATGCCGGCACTGTGGTTTAAGAGCTGTCCCGGCACTTGGCTAAATGTTAACTAATGGGGCATGGCATGAGGCCGTGAGGGTACTTTGGGAACTGAGTTTCTTCTGCAAACTTAAGCAAGCTTGTTTAAAGAAGAAGTACTCTGGGAAGAGGGACCTCAGAAAGGATGGCAGTGCTTTGCTTTACCCAGCTTTCCCTATTGAACATCAATATTTTCTGGGGAACCTCTATAAAAAGGGACAAGGGGAGCGTGCAAATGGAAACGTGCAAACCTGCAATTGTTTTAGGATTGTTACTGGCAGCAGTTCCCAATGCAGATACCCAACAAAGCTGCCCGAGTAATGCATATGCTTACTGCTTTTGCCTGCACTGGTTTGGTAACTTTTTGCTTTTTGGAGCCGCAGGGTGACCCCAGAGGCCTCTGTGGTCTCAAGAAGCATCATATTAATGCCGTGAAGGGGATGGGCTGAAATGAGACATGATTCATTGAGTGACTGGTTAGCAAAATTTTGCTCGTGACTTCTTACTACTACAACCTTCATTTAGCTTCCCTCCCTCTTAACTTCCAGCTGCCTGTGAACCCTCCTCTTCAGGGAGGACCAGAATTTCAAAGATGTGGGGGTGGAAGAGCGTTTGGCTGAGGTCCTGCTGTGAGTGGAAGCGGCATCTGATGGGGCTGAGGTTGAGAAGTGGCTGGCCGAGGTGTCTGCCGCTGCCTAGAAGGAGCCCCGGAGTTTAGAGTGAATGAAAGACAAATTTGTAGCTAAATGTCTCCTGTGCTGCTGTATCTCCAGCAAAATCAAGGGTCGGGTGCTTCTAACAGGCTTGGAGGAGCTCTTCCTTTGATCAGTGGGGATTACAGAGACTAACCCCCAGCAAGTTCCTCCTTACTGGAGCTGAGTCACTTCACACACTCACAGGTTTTCTTATATGTGGTTTCAGGTTGCTGCAGAGAGAAATTGTCCTATATTTTCCTTACAAGAGGGTCAAGAAAGTTCCCCAACCCTTTGGTAGGGAGAGGATGGGAGGAAGAAGAAGAGGGAAAGCAAGAGAAAAGGAAGGCGAAGGAGGGGAATCTGGTGGATGAGGTGGGAGTGTTGCTATTCCAGGGAAAGCTGTTCTCAGGGCTATTAACAGGAACTTTCTTTTATTAACTGCTCTTTTCAGAGACAATGGATAAAATGAGACCTCAGGTGCAGCATTAGATGACAGGATAGTCCATAAAATAAGCAGCTGGCAGAGAAATATCTTTATAACTGCTTAACAAGGTAGACAGAAATAGGCTGGGGGCCTGGAAGAAATCTTTGATGCTGTTGCGTGTATTTATTATTTATTCTTCTGGCACAAATATAGCATCAAAGAATGTCAAAACCAAAAGGCCCATAACCTGCTGTCGCTGGGTTAGTCCTACATCTCTGTAACCATGGCATCATGTAGTATTGACAAGGAAAATCAGCAACAATAGGAAAAAGCGCCCAGCATTTATGACACTTGCGAGGATGAGGCAGACTTCCTTGCTCTGGTGAGGATGCACCAGAAGGGATAAGAAAATCTGTGAGCATCTTGCTAGCCTGGGCATCTGTGAGGCTCAGCTATGATGGAAAATGCCACGAAACAGTAAAATTGTTCCCTTGTGTGTAATCCTACGTGATACATATGGAGAATATAGAGTGGACCCTCTGCTAAAACATTTTGCTGCCATTGCAGAGCACCTCGAGCCCCACAAAACAGTGGGGATGGCATCGGTGCTTATCTGTAGTCAAGAATAGAAATAGCTGCAACTTCTCAAGCACCATGGTTGAACTTCTCCATGGCTGTGACCTGGTGGTGTTCACCTCTGCGGGTGTGACACTGCCAGTCCTCGCCTGCCATCTTTCAGGCCCATCCTATTTCAGTGCTTTCCTTCCTTCCCCTCCGCTGCTCCCCCTCTCTTTGTGCCAGCGTCCCCAGCTCTGCAAGTCACACAGCCGCTGGAGCTGGAAGCCCTCCTTCATGGTTGTACAGAGGATAGGACCATGTTGACATGAGTACCAAGGCATAGGCTTAATATCATACTGATTATTTTTTTGGAAAATAATATATATTCGCTTTTTTCTGGAATGCTTTTGCTGGCTTGGAAATATTACAAGTACCAGCAAGGGATTAGGGAGCTTCTTTTAATCAGCTTTTGTTTTGTTTCTTTTTTTTACATTTTTGCAGAAGAAGGAGTAAAAGCCTTCTCCAAAATGTTCTCCACAGAGGGATCAGGATTTGGCAGTGTCATGCAATGATGCCTCTGGATAAGGGGAAATGGGAACAGTGTGCCTCTCACTGCCTCCCAAAGCCCCCTGCAGAAGGGGTCAGACCTCTCCTGCAGAGAGGTTTGGGACAGGAGGAGCTGGTGTGCTCTAGCTGCCCGGCCGGGAGCAAAGCTCAGGCTGGGGGCCTGTTTATGCTGCACCCTACTCACCCTGCAGCCCAGAGCAGAACTGACGATAAAACCTTGGAGCAGAGATTTTCACAGTTGTCTAACGGGTCTGGAAGTGCGATTTCCTCTAAAATAAGTACACTGGGCCTATGGCCTCCATGTACATCTCAACAGTGGCATGTGCGGTGGTCCCTCCATGGCATGGTTGGTTGGTCGGAAAGTAGGAAACCTCAACAAATCCAAATGTCTGCCATTCTTAGGTCTTTTTTTCTTTTCCTTCTGTGACTTTTTGCTTTTTCTGTCCTGGCAATCCCCTCTCTCCCTGGCAGTACTGCAGCTCTGCCTGCCTGCCTGCCTGCAGCCATCCCCATCCCCAGGAACAGCCCTGTGTGTGCAGCACTCTGGAGATGCCATTTCTCTCGCAGGCGTTCAGCCCGTGGTGCATTGCAAAAAAATATCCCCAGCGGAGTAAGTGATGCCAGTAAGATGCTCGCCTTCCCTCCACCTCCCAGGGCTACTTTCTGTCTTGGCTACAAGCCTGCTGCATCTTTGTGTGGTTAATAAAAATAACCTAAAAGTAGTCGGGAGCAGACAGAGCAATCCCAGAGACTCCAAACATCTAAGGGGCTTTGTTTCCAAGGCAACATCTTGTCTCCTAGCTGCAAAAGGCCATGGGAATGAAGGCAGCCTATGGAAAATGAATAGCTCAATGACAACAACAACAAAAAAATCTGCTGGGGAGCGTATCAGGGAGGGAGGGGTGTTTGTAGGGGGGCCTGGAAAGAGCGAAGCTGAGCAAGCCAGGACTAGCTGCACAGAGCATGCAAAGGGACAGGGTGCAATTTATCTCATGAGAAGCACAGTCCTGCCCCCATTGAAATGCATAGCACCACTTCCACCGACTTAATGGGAGCAGGGGAGCTTGCACAAATCAGCTATTCTTTTCCTTTCCCTTTTTTAAGCTACAGTGTTTGAAGATTCGAGCTAGTTAAAAATAATCCATTGTCCAATGCAGAGCCTTCCTGGGTCCCAGGAGCTTTTCAGCCAGGGCTGCAGCACACTATTGATTTTAACCACCCCAGGTTCCCACTGCCAGAGCTGCCTCCTTCCCTCCACACCCCAGGGCAGCGAGATGGGAGCTGCCAGCGCATGGGAGCATCCCTCCAGCTCTTCCCATTAAGAAAGAAACATGTTTTCACCCATTTTTGAAGGTTTCCAGAGCTGTGCAGTATGTGAATATCTGTGTGCAGTCCAAGCTGCAGAAAGTTTTTTCGCTATGGCTGCAAGGATGGTTTCGCTCTTACAGCTTTTCTAGCTAGCTGCCCGTACAGTGGACTTGCAGCTTCAGGCATGGGGAAAACACAGACCCTTCAGCCCTCTACATCCCACCAGTGATGCCTGTGGCCCCTGTCTGACAGCACCCTCCCTTGAAAAGGGCAGGCAGGCAGGTCTGTGGCTCCAGCGTGGGGCTATTTAATGAGCACGTTGCCCTTACGTAAGTGACTGCTCCAGTAAAATGCCCCTGAGATCATTTATGGGATTGATATCAGACCGGGAGGGAGGAGGCTCGCCAGCACCAGCCAAGATGCTTGCCTGCAGATGCCCTGCTCTTGCCTTTCCTCTCCCTCATGTCTCATAGGAACTCCTAAAAGCTTAGGATCATGATGCCAAGTGAGCTGCCGGAGCTTTTCCTTTGTGTCCCAGGAGGCGGCATGGATGCCCTGGGAACATGACAGGTGCTGGGTCACGAGCTCCTCCAGAGCTGGCTTCCGGCTCTTCGGCAGCACAACCAACATGGAGCTCCACCATGCCAGGAGAGAGCTCCCGACATGGGGAGGGGGAGGAAGAGGGATCCCACGCATTTCCCTGGGGCTGGCGGGAAGGAGGGATGGAGGACATTGGTGTGTGTTGGTGCTGGTCTCTGCCCTGGGCTGGAGCCAGCCTCGGGCTCGTGTTCCCCCTCTCCTTTTCCTCTCTCTTTGGGATGATGAACAACTCAGCCACTGATGTCCCACCTGATGTTAAAACATTTTATTTAACAAAATGTCTTTGTACCTGCTCTCAATCAATACCATGTGAGCAAGAGGTTTGCAGAGGGAGAGCTGCTGGGAAATGCTCCCCTCACACTTTTTTCACACCCTCTGCTGTGGGCAGAGCAAATTCATCTACACGGATGGATGACTGCTATTTATTATTCATCTCGGTATGCCAAGCAGAGCTCTATCCAAGCAAGTTTTGAGATGATGAGGTTTGCTTCTGACTCCCCCTCCTTGAAATGGTTTTAATTTAGCTTAACTCCAGGGAATTCCTCTGAAATCGCCCCAGCGGAGCAAGGCTGGAATTTGTCCCCCACTGCCCTGCCCAGAGATGGAGGGCTGCCTCTGCCTCCAGCCATGTGAAGTCTGCCTGCCAGGAAGTACAGCAGGCCTGTCTGCTGTCACCGCATCTTCCCCACCTGCAGCCCAAGCCCGATGGGGCGTGCGACAGGCAGCACCAGTTTGTTACCCTCGACTCGTGAGAAGACGCTGCCAGAGTGAGCAGGCAGCCTGCCTGCCATCGCCACCGGCTGCAGAGTGCAGGGCAGGGAGGCAGAGTCTGCTGGAAAAGCTGGGGACAACCAGGCTGATGTGTCACTCTGCTCCCCCTCTTCCCAGGGGACACTCGGTGGGGTCAAGCCCAGATGACTGGGAGCTCTTGGGGCTTGGGGATGGACTGGCAGGGACAAGGTGTGATTTTAAGCATCAGGAGAGCACAGGATTTGGATGTTTGCATCAAAACTAGTACAGCTATTTTACCCTCTTGCCTCCAGTTCTTCCCTCTTACAAGTACTCACCGAGTGTATTGTTTGCTTAATAATTTTCTGCCCTAAACTCCTTTGCAGTGTTCCTGGATCACCTTTCACTGCCGGAACTGTCATCCTTACAGGGCCGAACTTCACTTTTACATGAAATGATTCCCACAGACCACATCAAGCTTTCACTTGCAAACAGACTTTAAAAGCTCTTAGCCCCACTTCAACATGACATATATTGTGTAGTTTGTGGCACCCTCTGTACAACTGGCTCTCAAAATAGTTCATATTATTAATACAGGGTTTGGGATTTTCCAAAGCACTTGGTATTGACCTAACCTGATTCGCACCAGGCTTGGCTGTATATTGTTATCAACAGGGAACAATGAATGTTCCTGAAAATCCCATCATTTGGACATAACAACAGAAAAAAATAGACTTTGCAGCATACGTCATTATTGGCTTGTTAAAAATTCTCACCTAGACATCTTTAAAAATGTATCTTCCTAGGTCATTAATGGCATCTGCATGGACAGTCTTGTCATTATGTACAAATGATAAATAGTATTGATTTATACTATAATAAATTTATAGAATAAATTAGAGCTAAAATACAGCCAGCTGGGTGACCAGCTACCTCTTCAGACTATTTGCTGGCTGATTTAGTTTTTCAAGAGGCCTGAACAGGAGACAATACAGCTGTTACCCTTGGTCCTAATGCGATCAGGTGCTGAGCACCCATTAGGCAGTCCGGGGCACTCCGGCCCCTTCCTGAAAACCCTGCCTGCCCCTTAATTTTCTGTGCCACCCTTCTGCTTGAGATGGCTTAGCTCACTTGCTCGCTCTCAACACACACACACACACACAGGCTGGCTTCCAGACCCTCAGCCCCGGGACAGACAGTGTGCGCTCACGTCTCCTCTACAGATAAAAATTGTCAAGCTTTCATCTTCCCTTTGAGCTGATACCTCCAGAGTAATAGCTCAAGCTGGAAATGCATTTCCAACCCATGTTTGCCTACCAGAAGAAAGCTCTCCATCGCTCTTTGCCGCTCCTTGTGAGCCTCAGCGTTCAGTAATGAGGCCATTGATGGAACAGTGGTATGTTCTTTTGTCCCTGCCAAAACCCTGCTCCCTCCTATTCAGCTCAACAAGATGTGAAGCCCTGGTGCTGCCAAGCATCCTTTCAGCTGCCAAAGGAAAAGGAGCTAATCAAACGAGTAAAAGAGCCCCGGTGCCAGGCTCCGTTCCCAGCTGAAAGCCTGCAGATACAATACCCACCGGCTGGACCGGTCAGCTCTGAGCAGCTCCTGCTCTCCCCATCCCAGGGCAAGAGCTGTGGGCTCCATGGTTCCCGGTCCACATTACTGCTGCCTCAGTTAGCTCACGTCGGAAAGCTGCCACGTTGATCCCTCTTAAGGCACACCATGGTCTGTACTCGTTAGTCCTTTTTTTTTTTTTAAAATTCTTTTCTGCAATGCCAGCTTCCTATCTCTCCTCTCCTTATTTCCCACACCAAGGAGAAAAGCCTCATACTGTGCCTTTCACATCCCTCAGCCCGTCAGTGGGCAGCATGTTTGAAGTCATGTTTTTTGCCTCTGTTTCAAACCCTTCTTGGTCAGAAATGAGAGGAGACTGTTGGTTTTCAGTGTAAGTATTTGGAGCATCTTATGGGTCAGGTTGTTCTCCTTTAACGCTGCTCATCAGCGATGCTCTCGTACCAGCTGGGCAGTGGTTGTAAATCAGCATCACTGCACTAGCTCTGCTCCTGCTCCGCACCAATTTACACCAGGTGAGGATGGGGTTTGGTTTTGGCTGCATCCTGATCTGCTTCTCCGGGACATTCTTCCGTCTCTTCATTTTTAGCACTGACATAAGTATTTAGAGAATAAAATGACTAATTTGCCTCTCTGCAGTCACTACATTTTGAGGCCATTTGGGAATTGCTGAAGTTATTTGCCACCTACAGCCCAGCGAGTTTATAATAAAGAGATTGTACATTTCCATAGTACTTCTAACTTTATGCAAACTGCTTATTTACCACTGAGCCACCGCTGTGCAAACGGCCAGGAGGCAGCTGCCACTGGGGTTACACACAGGGGCTGTTGAACAGCCTGGTTATCATGTGTAACAGTTTAGGATGGGAGGTGAAAACGTTGCTTTGAGTAACACCAAGTTATCCGTTTCAGCTGGAGCTGCTCCAGTCCTTTTGGCATTTCTAGAGCTCATGGACACCGCAAAGAATATTTAAGGAGACAAAAAGTAATCTGCACACTTTGGAGGCTGGCCATGGTGTCACTGTAAATGCTGCTCTGCTCTCAGGCCCTTCAAAGGTTGCAGCCACTGACCTGCTCAGGGTTGCATCTCTCCTGCCAACACTGGTCCCCTCTCACCAAAGGGAAAAGTAGGCCAGCCCTGAGGTGGGGAAGGATGCTGTGTGATCAGCAACCCTGAATCCCTCCTCCGACACTCTCCTTCCTTGCTGGAAAGCCTGTGATGTGGAGGTGGCACAAGAGCTTTCCAACAGCTCTGCTCCCAGCCCCGACACGAGTGGTAAAGTGGGGACATGCCACTTGTGGGCCCATGTTCCCCTCCATCACAGCCCATCATCCCTGCACTACAGCAGAGCTTCATGCGCTGTGTTTTGGCTCACTCTTTAGCTCCATGCAAAGCTCTTCTGCTCTCTGGCTGGACTAGGAATCTTCTGGATGCATCTGTAGCTAATGCCCTGCTGAAGCCCCGAGAGATGAGTCTGTCTCCTTCCTCTAGAGTCTCAGTTGAAGGGGTCATGATCTACAGCAGGCAATGTTGTGTCAACCCAATTTCTGTTTATTGTCATGGGTCTGGTGAGTCTTGCCTTCAAAAATCCATCTGCAAGCTTTGCACGTTGCTGGGTAAGGGATAACAAACTCCTAAGGCACCACATTCTATAGCAAGCACCCTTCTGGGCTGCAGTGTCAGATGCTGGTCCCCTTCTCTGCCTGACTTCTGTGCATAGGATTGAGCTTTCCTTCCTTTGTGGGAGTGCTAATTCCCCTCTCTGCACCTTAGCCATGCTACTTTCACCTGCCCATCCATCCCCAAAACAGAGTTTGTCTGATGTGCGCTCGCTGTACCTCAGCAAGTTTTTTTCCTCTTCTTTCATCATTTCTGTGAGAAGCTGCACAAAATCCCCTCCAATATTAGGGGCCTGTCAAACAAGTGAAAAAACCCCATGCATAACCTACACCACCAAACTCTCCATCCCACCCTGCCAGGCCAGCCTGACGGATCCATAATTTAATAAGCTTTTCCATTTTAATGTTAACTGTCCTCATCCCCCAGCTGGGGTAATGAACACTGGCAGGATCTTCCTGTGTTCGTAAATATTTCCCTGCTGCTGTGAAGGGCTGCTTTTCCCTTTCTCCGTAATGCATGAAGATGGCTGCTCTGCCAGCTCGCCATGTAAATTTAATAGCATTCCAAAACCTCTGTCCTACATAAATATGAATGTATTTCATCCAAGAGGAACCTGTTATTGAAGGAGCTGTGTTGCTAAATCATTCAGAAGGTTATTGTTTGAAGTACTTGCAGTCAACAATGTCTTGGCTGTTACAGCTCAAAAAAGGGAGGGAGGGTGGAGTTAAAAAGAGTGGGGATCATGGAAACCTCTTTAAATGAAGGAGCTTATGCACCGAGATCATCAAGGTATAAACAGGGCATTGCCAACCAGCAAGTCTGGCCCCAGGAGGACAGGCCAGCTGCAAGCAACTCTACAAATTATTCACTGGCAATTGCTTTCTTGCTGCTGCCCTGACTTATTTACACTCCAAAAGATTTCTGAAGTGTGTTTATTTAAGAAAGATGAATCCAGAGGCTCTGGAAGGGGAAAGGAGCTTTCCAAAGGAATCTGGCCCTGCCACAACACAATTCGTTTCACTCATTAACCCCTCCACGCAAGGAAGAGGTGGGAGCGCACTAAGTGCTTATGCATTATGCATTAGAGCACCACGTCAGGAAATTCTGATTTGATGGAGGCTGAGGGTTAAAAGGCATTTCTGTGCTTTTCCTTACTGCTCAGTGCTGTGCTGGAAGATGGAGCCATGTTGTGGGGGTTGGGAAAACAGGGGGAATGATAGCTCCTGTGCGCAGAAACCGACTGCCACAGTGCAAATGGAAAGAGCTTCACAGTTGCTGAAGGATGTGTGCTCCCCTGATGTTAACATCTCTTACCAAATCCAAATATTTCAAACCCTCTTTAGTAAATTCCTTGCTTTCTCTAAACAGCTTTGTGTCATCAGTACATGAAAGCACCCAAATCCTCATCTTCAACCCTGTTAGGAAACATAGTTCTGGGTACTGCAAGGGCTCAGAGAAGGCACAGGGTCCAAAGAGAGCCCTTGCTCAGGCACTGCACCTTCTTACTAAGCTTGTAAACCAGCAGCTGACAGAGCTCTGAGCTTCTAAGCTGTTTTCAGTCATTTAATTGATGATGCAACTGTATATATCTGCATCTCTGTCCTTTACTCTTTACTGATTCACCTGTTCCCCAAGCAAATGTTTAAAATGAATTTGCTCATTTTACACCTGCACTTTGCAGAACCAAATGAACTGCCTGCACAAGTGCAGTATTTTAAGATATCAGTTCGATCTTTGGGAGGGCATAATTAGGCAGATGTTCATCTGCCTGTAATGACTTGGGTTCATACTATGGTTAGCTATAAGGGATAAACCTTTATACCCTGTAAAAGTGCCTTTTAGGTGCATGTGCCTCACAACGAGTAACCCTCACTTGCATTTCGGAGACACCCACAATGGACATCGTTCTCCTAGTTCTGGTGCAAGGCATCTAAGACTGATGCCTAGAGCAGCCTGGGTCTCTTGGGTTACCTCAGGATGACAATGCCGTATCATTTTGCTGTTGATCCAGTTCCAGGTAAGAAATGGTTATTTTCCTGTTGCTTTTCTTCTCCACGTGGTGCTGTTCAGCACCTTGTAATGCTGAAGGTTAGGACCCCATCTTGTTTCCACTTAAGTCCAGCCACCTGTATAATTAATGTGAAGCGCTCACTCCCAGTGCTGCCCCTGGCAAGGCACCTTTGACACCACCTGGCCCGGCCACGCTCTGGCACTAGAGCAACACGTATTCATTTTTACAATGAGTGAAATAAATACATCTTTCACTGCTCAGTGTTCAGAGTTTTGACTTTTGGCAACAGGCTTTCACATTCAGATACTCCTCATGCATTGCAAAATTGCAAAGCTATTAAAAACACAATTCAATTTTGGTCTTGCTGCTGATCAGTCCAGTGGGAATTCTCACTTAATCAAAGTTTAATGTTTTCCTTGTAAATTTCAGAAAAATCAGTAATTGGTCTGATAATTGAATTTTCAGATCACGTATCAAAGGAATAATGTCATGCATAGGGTAAGCAGCAGTCTGCCTCTGGAAGCCCAAACATCTGAAATGGAAAATTCTGCAGAATCTAGATAAAGGTTTGAATATACTGCTGTAGAGCTAAGAATAGACCATATTATTTATATCGTCAAAGGAAGCGGCTGAAATCACAGAGATCTTCTGAGAGTAAAGATGCTCAGACAGTTATGCACAAGAATTGTGTTCATGGAGCTGAAATGGAAAGCTACTGATGTCTCAGCCTAGGCACGCTGCTCCCAGCGGGCCCCAAGGACCAGACAGCATTTCGCACAGAAGAGAAATGCCAGGCTTTTTCCTCCCGGAAGACAGACACAGGTATCTTCCAAGTACCCAAGCAGAGAGTGGGGAGTAACTTGCCTGTTGCAGAGATGCCTTGTGCCCCAGCAGGTGCGTTTCCACTGCACTGATGTCCCTGTGTGCTGTATTTGACCCATGACTCCAACAGAGAGCTTTATTTCAGAGATTCATTAGTGTTTTCCCATTGAGTTACTCTCCAGGTCCAGTCCTTCCTAGAAGGTGATTTCTGACTAGATCAGAGAATGAAGTGAAACAGCTAGTGGGAAAAATTCAAAACATCATTCTAATTAAAAATAACATAAAACAGAGGCCTCATAGCCTTAACAGATGACTGCATTTCTCTGAAGTTCACATACTTTAAGAACTGTGCCCCTCTCTCCTAGGACCATGACAGCAACACTCAGTTCTTCCTGTACTTCAGATGCTTTCAAGCTCAGAAGCATTTCCAGAAGTACAATAAATGCCCGCTTTCAGTCCATGTTTAATTATTCTCTTTTTCCTCCCAAGTATGTTTCTTGTCTCTTCGCTGACACTTTCCACCTTCTCCTCTTGTTCCCCATCTCTCTAATTGAAGGTGAGTATCTCCAACCCTGAAAAGTGTCTAGATGGAGGGGTCCTGTTTCCTCTCTCTCACAGTTTGCACCTCCACTGCCTTTGGTGAAATTGCTCCTGTTCACATTAAAATATGAAAGAGGAGAATCAGAGACCATGAGCCCACTCCTCCTGTGCCTGCGTGATACTTTATTCCATCAAGTCAAGGCAAGAGGAGTGTGTGAGAAGAAGGTTGGAGCGTGCCCATCTGCAGGACTAGGAGACAGATGCTTGGTAGGAAGCATGCCTGCAGCCCGCTCTGAGAGGCTCAGGTGCCAGATGAAAGATCTGCTTTCCTGGGAGAAACAAGCAGTGCCAACCACAAACGGTGTCCAGGACTCTCTTCTGCAGATGAGGGGAGCAGGGGCTGTTTTCACACTGCCTACGTGGGTGCTTGGCTAAGTTGCCACCAGCCTCTTTGAGGAACTGCAGTCAACACTTGCAAAGAAGGTGATCACTCATAGCTCTCATCAATTCAGGTGCAGAGGGAGAGATGATGTTCATGCTAATTCAGGCTACTTTTTTTTCTTTTTTGACACTAGATGTCTATTCAGCTTTGCCAATCCTGTGCCCGTCAGAGCCAGCTGGATGCTGGGGTTTCTCCTCTGTGCCACGACAAGACGTTACACTGGTTTTTGCAAAACAAATGTGCCAACAGATTTTGGCAGGTGGTTCTCTCCATGTCACGTTTAGATAGTATTAAGTTCTCTCACTTAAGCAGTATCAAATGTTTACATTAGAGTAATGACAAAATATCCTCTTTTAATTTTTTCCTTTAATTTTCCTCTCACTTCCACTTATCAGCTAAGTGTTGCTATTGCTATGTAGCAAAAATTAAGATATTCAAACTGTTCTGTTCAGCTTTTCACTGTCAAAAATTCCAGCAGAACCACTTTCCTTGAAAATTCTGGGACTTTGAGAATGCTGCATTTTTGGACAGAAAATTACTTCCAGGGAAATAAATAAAATTGGATAAAGTGCACGTGCTGGCATTAGCTCAGCTCCTTCCATCAAGGGGAAGGGGAGATGTTTTTAAACTCATTCACTTGGATGTGCACGAAAAAATAGTTCTGATTTGTTTTGATTATTAAAATGACCAAAAATATCAGTTTCCTGTCCATCATTCAGAGCGTGTTCATGTCACACAGCAAGACCAAGGGAAGTTTATCCTTGAACAGTGACAGAAGACCAAGAGACCAGCTACCTCCAGCTGCAAGTGCCGCTTGCCCCTGCTGGCCTTGGTGGTCACTTCCACCCTACGCACAACTGCTACATTAAGGTTAAAGGGTTTACAGAGTTGTGGATACATGCATCTGTAGTCACATAAATCTGCAGGTAATTGCTTATTAATAGCTCCTTCTGCTAAAAAGACCAGAAATTCTGTGCTAACTGATCCATCAGGCAGCTTTTTGCTGATAGTATGCATTTAAGTAGCAAGAAGTATCTCAGGTACCCTTGCCCTGATGGTGAAGAATCAAGCATAGCACCTGTGTGGTTTTCCTGTGGGGATAGGAAACGATCCCTGGCTCCGTCCTTCACATTGCATCAGTGATGCTACCTAGCATATCACTGGAAAGAAAACATGTTCTCCTTTCCTCCTGCTTTCTCCATCTACCGCACTTCAAGTGCGAGATGGGCAAAGTGAAGTGGCTCTACAGTGGTTTAACAGTCCACAGCATCCTCAAAGTGTGAGAGCCAAGGCATAGGGCCAGGAGAGCTCTTGGGCTGCTCAGGTCACCTGGCCACCATTGGTATCAGGCACTGTGGGAGGGAAGGGTAGAGGCTGTGTAGCTCTGAGACATACATGGGGTGACAGTGAGGTTGGCAGCTCCTTCTTGAAAGCACTGATGGAAATCTAACCTGAGAGGAAGTTTCAAAAGTTAGGTGAAAACTATGGAGAAGTAGGTGGTTTTGAGGCACTGATGAAGAAGTGGTGGAGGGAAAAGGTGCTCACAACAGCACATTACTCTCCAGAGTGATATATGTAACATCACACCTTGGGCAGCACCAGAGATATATCTGTACCCAGAGCCAGCTCTTCCCCCATGCAGTTCACACAGCAACCATGCTTTTCCAAGAAAATGTCAGGGGAACATACCACTGTGATGGCCTAACTCGCATTCATTCCTCATACATTCCTGGGGAGCCTGATAAAGACAAACTCTCCTAAGTTACTGGGTAGCACATACACAGAGGAGCACTACTGGGTGCATCTTGTCTCCACGGGGCACACATAAGCAGGAACAAAGGCTGCCTGAGCCTCATGCAGATACACACCTCGCATAAAAACAAAGCACCGAGCCCACTTTCCAGAACCCTGCAGGTTTATTGGAAGTAATAGTAATGGGAAGGGCAGATGAGCAAGGGTTAACAAAACTGACAGATATTTCCTGTACTAGCACAAGCAAGTTGGACAGAGAGGTGTGGGATTTAGGAATCATGTCTGTGGGCAAGCACGCATCAGAGTCGGGCAGGCTGGGGAGCAGCCCCTGTGCTTACGACCAGTAACAGCTACAGCTAGTCTCAGCCCAAAGATGTTCTGTCAAATATTTTGGGCCCAGCCTTATCAGGGAACTCTTCATCAGGTGATTACACAGCCAGTGTAATCTCATCTGCTAATGATGGTTAGCAGAGCCACATAAATGGAGAGACTGGTGCACCAGAAGAGGTTTTGCTCTGGGGGATTGAGGAGTGCAGGATGTTGGAGAGCTGAGCTGAGGCAGGGGAAAGCTCAGGGTACACCTCTCTCTTGCTGTCTCAGATAACTCAAGGGCTCTATATACTCGAGAGGGTAAGTCACATTCAAATGTAGCAATTAGGGCTTCTGTTAGAAAATCCATACTCTGCTTCAAGGGGCTTCTGACAAGCAATAATAGGAGATTAGCAGAGTACAGAGAGGCTCTGAAGCTCCTGACAGCAGAGTTATTCTCTTTAAGATGGAGCTGTTGATAGGCTACCAAGTTAAAAGTTGGAGGGATACTGCTGATATCTTCTCTCTTTCCTTTCACTATCACCCTTCTCTTCTAACCCTTTTAGACTCTATCTGCAAAAAATCAAAAATGGTCTCCTCTCTAAATCTAGAGAGGAAAAAATGCCCATTTTGAAAGGGTTACCCAAGCTATCTGCCACCAGTCAATTCTGCCTGTAATCTGACTGCGCTTCTCCAGCCAGCTATTTGTCTGGAGGCAGCTTAGTATCCTCTCCCAGAGCAGAGTGGGACCCAGCTCATGGCTTTGAGAATAAGAAACTCTTAGATACTTTTCTTTGGGAGAGAAATAAGCTCTATCACCTTCACAGTAAAGGCTTTTCTGGGCTCTGGCTCAACTGCTTGGGCGTTGCAGCAAGGTAGGAGGTACTTCTGGTTTTAGGGTTCCTGTAACCGAGAGTAGTCAGGAGCTCAGACAGGGAGGAGAGGGAAATCCAAGAGGTGTGAAATCTAAGTCCTAGTATTGCTTTTCTTAAAGTTCCTAAAGAAGAGGAAAATGGCAAACCGTACTGTAAACTGGAGACTGGACCCTTGGAAACTCCTCCGACTTTGACTTCCGAACACCTTTTATTTCTCTTTGCAGCTAGTTTTTGCTCTTAGTTATACTGTTCAGATCTTGCTTTGTGTACATGTAATTTCCCTGCTCACTGTTTGGAAACATGAAGCTGTCTTGCCACCCTAAGGCTGTTCAGCAACCCACTGGCCATATCCGGCCAAAAAATCCCTCCATCAGACGGTGCCCGAGATTGCCAACAGCAAGGCCTATAGGGAGCATGCAAGGAACAGCAGACTTCAAACTCTACCATGGCCTAACTTAAGTTGTTGTTACAGTCTGAAAACTCTCTTTATCTTGCTTAAGCTTAATTGCACAAGCCACTAAAAGCTTCCACCATTGCTCAGTGGCAGCTCTGGCACCGACTGATTCAAACCCTAAGTGCTTCCCACGCCTCCAGTAGTACAGAGGACAGGGGATTTGCAGCTAAGTATCAGGAGTTCCCAGCCGGCAAACCATAAAAGCTTGTAACTTTTAAAGTCTGCTAGGTGGCTCTCTTTCTAATGCCGTGTATCAACGGTGTGAGGCTTGAAGACTTGTTAGTACTGAGTCACTGGGAGGCAGAACATGGTCTGAAACACACCAGGAAAGTTCACAGCTCCAAACTGACCTGACCCCTATGACTCAGGGGGTGTGTGTGTAAGCACTATATAAAATTTCACTTTAAGGTCAAGTTCAAAACCAGAAGATTCCAGCATTGTGAGAAATGACTTGAAAGAGTTTTGAGGAGTAAGAGGAAGTAGAGACTTAGCTAAAAGCCACCTGGCATCTTCAAAGGCAGGAGAATCTCAGGATGTGGCAACTGAATGGGCAAATATTGCAACAGCCTCAGATGCTCAGAGACTTTCCCATCCAGTATCAGGCAGATGAGTCTGAAAATGTTAGCAGTGACCCTGTAGACCACCAGCATGGAGTGCTCCATGAGAGACCACTTACATGGACAGAAAGTCCCAAGGTGTTTCAAACCTTGTTTCAAGTTCCCCAGCTACTATGGCAAAGGCAAGGGCAAGAGTAAAAGATGAGAGGTGTGGAGGGTAAAATGCAGAAAGAAGGATACAAACACAAGACAAATAAAAATTGAGTACTCTCTCACTTCCCAGACTTCTTTATTGTACGGAATGTACTCTGCTGGAGTTTTTATCTCCCTGCCAGCCTGGCATAGGCCCAAATTAAAACAAGAGGATGTTTTTCACAACGCAGATTTTTTCCCCCCGATCCCATCCCATCACTGATATCAGCCATGGGTAGCTAATACAATCAAGAGACTAAGCACTAGAATCAAGCCTGAAGTAAAGATCAGGCAAGCAAAGCTTATGGGAGGTGAGAATGGCCACTGGATACTTAGAGAGTTTGACATGATTGACCTCATTGGGAAGAAAAAGGCTGAGAAACCTGGAAGAGATGCTATAGGGTGATGAGGGGAAAGAATAGCAAAGGAGGTTTACTGTCTGCTTGTACACATGCATAGCATTAGGTGAAAACACAGAATTTGAGATTCTATACCTCACTATTGGTTATCGGTCAGGCTGTCACCTCATGTTACATCATTTTACTCAACACACAAAATCTCTAGCTGGGTAACTTTTCCCAAAATGCTCAGTTTCTCCTTCTATTAATTTTTGCTACAAGAATTACTCTCCACATGAACAAAAGCTGATGTTTATGATTACCCTTGCAAATGCCAAAGTTCCCCAAGAATCAAAATAGACCTACGTTTACCTGACAAGCACACTATTTTAAAATCTTTTTCAGGGGAAAAGAATCCATCGTTAAGCAAAAATATACATAAATAGCAGTCGGCTTGGCATCATTATCACAAAAATGAAAAACATTTGGGGACCTCTTCTATGTGCTGAATATTTCATTCAGTCCTGCAGTGAAGTGACTCCCTAAACCTTTAGTGAGCTGAACTCTGCTTTTGAGGCTCTAATTTGCTGTTGCCATGACATTGTTAATGTCTGAATTGCTTTTTTTAACCACTCTTCTCCTTTTTCCAATCTCTTGCAGAGGCATTCTGAAATAGTGGGCACAAGCTAATCTTGTGGAACAGCCTGTGTGTCCTCAAAAGTAACAGGAGAGTGTTCATTTTTACAAGCTGTATGGCCGATACAGTCCTGATGGATGGATGGATGGATGATTACAATCCTGATGGATGATGATAGCTTTTTAACTGGAGAAACCACAGTGAACATATCTGACCTAGTTGAGATAATTTTTGTTTTGGTGTGAGGAGTGAAGGGTTATTTCATGTGCTGGGTTTTTTAAATGGTGACATTCAGAAAAATCATTATTAAATAAGCAAAAATTCTTTGTTCTCTTACGCTTAATTGGGCTTCCAGAGTGATTAGAGTGTACAGAATAACATTAAATTGCTTGGCAGTGAGTTTATTAACACACTTGCTTCCCAGATCCAACTGAGAATGCAGAAATCTCTGTCAAGGTCAACCTTAGCAGAACAGCATTGCTTCCTTAGGAAACACTTTTTTCAGGAGATGTGCTTCCTTTAGTGGGATAATACCTTCCAATTGCCTGGCTTCTTAATAATAGAGCAGCCTTTACTGTTCAGGAGTTTAAAGAGGATGTTTTCAGTCATTCTGAAGAATAGGTCATCTCTGCTCACCTTCCCTAGGCTTCGACTCTTCCCTCTGATCAGCCTACCTAGATGTGCACATCCTACAGCACGTCTCCTTTGAGACTTGCACAGCAGCAAACTCTTCTGTTATCACCTGTAACTGCAGCTACACAAGGGGGGCAAATAGCCCTTCGCCAGTGTGAGTGAGGAGATGGAGCCCAGTGTATCTCTGCCACTTTCTTGAGGAGCAGATCCCAAGAGCCTTCTGAGCCCAAATGTGAAGTGATTCATCTGAGGTCACCAGCTGTCAGCTCCTCCCAGCGAACACATCCAGTATAAGTCCTAGTCCCTGTCCCAGCACGGGGTCCCTGAGTCCTAGTCCCTGTCCCTCTAGTCCCCGAGCCAGACTCCAAAGGTATTTTGATATTGGTATTTTTGCCTTTGGGATATGTCTTCTGATTACCAAGGCTAGAGAAGTGGAAGATGTTTAACAAGTGTCAAAACTTCAAAAAAAGCAGGATGCTTGACAGAATGAACAGCATGTTCTCTAAAGGCACCATCAGGATGGCAGGTGAGACTTTAGTAGCTGTCACGATGTAGAGGTACCACTGCTTTTTCTGCAGGCGAGAGGGTGATTACAATGCTTGAAGGGCTGGCCTTGGCTGTCGGACTTGGACGCTGCTGGCACCCAGGAAGGGGCTGATACTGGGACAGTGGCAGATCCCATGCTCATGAGCTGTGTTGTACTGTAGTGCAGCGGGCTCTGCATGGCTGTAGTGATGTCTCTTCATGACACTGGTTTTAATTCTGACATATTGAGCAGACATCGAGACGAGTTGTTCCCAAATGCTCTCTTACAGGCTAGACGTCGTTCCCTTATTGTCCTGGCCAGACGTAGTTGGTGTCTTTTCAGTTTGATCTCTGCTGGGCTGCTGCTAGGCTACATCCTGGGCGCTTTAGTGGGCAAAGACTCCTCTCTTACTGGGGCTTTCTCAAGTCAATGATATAATTCCCATTCAATGGGAAGAAGAATGGGTCCACAAGTATTAGGTCTTTTGGGGCCATACAGAGTGCAAAGTGCTACTTAAAGCTTAATAACCCCATAGTGGCTTTGAGTATTTCCTTGCTTCAGTCTAAGTTTTTATAGGTACATCTGAAAATAAACAATGCTCTTAGAACATACTAACAGTGACATCTGAGTATTTCCAGGAACCTATACTATAAAAATGTCTGCCCACCACTGAAAGGAACAGGGATTGACATTTCAGATAACAAACAAATGCCTTTGATTTTCTCTCCGTGCCAAGGAACACTGATACTGTCTCTGTCTCCTGGGCATTCTTCAGTGTGCCTCATTAGGACGTTATGAAATGTTGCTCTATTTGTTCTGCTGTTAAATAGCAAAACAAGCCTTGGGGCCAGATTGACTTCAATGGAGCTGGATGTGCAGAGGCTGAGGATCTGCTCTCTGCATGGGGATGCTCCTGCCCAGCCGTGGCTGGAGCAAGGAAGGCTGGGGGAAGAGGGGGGAGAGGGAGAGACAGTCCCCTGGCAACTTCTCACTGTTTTCTTCCAATAGCTCAGCTAAGGCAGGCCCTAACCTAGGGCTGCTACTCTCTTTAATGTAGAAGCCTGGCAAGACAAATTCTGCTGTGTTAGCACACATCTGCAGGATTTCAAATGTTTCAGTCTTTAAGACAGAGGTGGAGGCAAAGGAAGATATAGAGCACTTTTCGAAACTGTTGTTTTTCCCAAATTGGAAAAGCTAAACAGATAGCTGAGAACAGCTCCCTGAAAATATCACAGGGACTTTAACAGTCTTACTGTGTTTTTTTCTCTATGAATACCAGGGAAGTGTGTTTGGTTCTTTTTTTTTTTTTAATAAACATTTGCTAAGAGCATACCAGAGGTCCAAGGTTAAAACATGCATGGGAAAACTTTCTACAGCTAATTTTGCCCGCGCATTTAACAAATCTTTGGCGTTCACACCTACTAAGGAGTCTTTTAATGAGTCAGAGTGGATATCTGATCTGCACAAACAAGGTGAGCAGTTGTATGCATATACTCACTTATAATAACATACAGAATCAGCCCACATCTCTTCTGCTATTGCACATGCCAGTGTGTTAATGGGTAATGTCTAATCCTGCCCTTTGCTAATCCAGTCATGTTTGCTTAACCACATTAGCCCAGTTACTCCCAAGATCTTTTCCTCCATAATGAATAATCTTCAAGTTCAAGTGGCAAAGGCCCATTTCCATTTTTAGAGATTTGAATGTCAGCCACAAACTCAGATGTAGATTGCTCTGGAGATCTACCAAATATGGACTCTTGAAAATTCAGTCCTTTTAGAAAGGTCAGAAGTGACTGGGATTGCAAAATCTTTTGTAGCCTGGCAAGCTTGCTCTGAGTTGCCATGCTTTGGACTAAGTGACCCTTGACTTTGGACAGAGCTTTAACAGTGTCTTTTAAACCTAGGTTTTCAGACATCATGATGGGGTGTTGCCATGTGAATTCACATCAGTTTTATGTACAAATCAAAGCAGCCCATAACTGCTGGCTTCAAACCCTTGAAGAGTTCTCCCTGCACTATATAGTTAATACAAAACTTTAAAATACTGTGATGGAGCAAATTAAAGTAGCATGAAATAGGATTGTAGTTAAAACACCTAATTAGAAAGCACTGTGAATTATACACTTTTTATAATATATAAACTGGTTATAAATAGAACAGCTGGACAGACCAACAAAAAGTTACTTCTTGAAATCTAGTAATGCAAAAGAGTATTACAGGATCGGGTCTCTCACCAGAAACCAGAGCACTTTAAGATCTCCCTGCTTCAACCCCTGGATGGCTGTTTCCCAGGGTAGCAAAGATTAGTTTCTCTAGTTCCTCAAGCAAGAATTAAGTCTTTCAGCTTATTTTTTTCTTCTGGGCATAGACTAAGGGGTCACTGACAACATTTTAGAAGTTTCTGTTTGAAGATAAGATCATCTGAGAGATCATCTCCCAGTCTACTTCACCTGTATCAGCCTAGCAGGCAGGGCTGCTGATACTGAGGGCTCCTGGACCAGATGCTCTGTTAGTAACAGGCATGGCTCCACCACCTGCTTGAGGACTTTCCCGCTGGAGCACACGAAGATGGTGGTAGCACCAGGACCTCATGGTGCAGGCTGCTAAGGTTTAGCATAGCCTGCAAATATATCTGCCTTCCTCCACCTACACGTGGACATAGGAATGGCTTTGCTGAGACAGGTATCTCCGGGCCTGGCTGGCTCCAATGTCCCTGGACTGATGTGCGAAGAAGGCAGGATGGCTCCTTTGGAGATGATGGCAACGTGCAGACCCAGAGGAACTGTCCCCTTCCCCTGTGACACTGCTGTCTGTGTGCTGGAGAAGTCCTGCTCCTGAATGAATGCCCATACAATCACTGTGCTCCCGTCTCGGTGCCCTGGGGGCATTTCTGTGAGACACACCGACTTGGTTTGACATTTAATAAACTGCTTTGTTTTTAGTTTTGTTTCTTACTTGCTAATTAAAGCGCCTTGTTGCCATGGCAACAGAATGACATTAATAAAAGCATGGAACGAGCAGGGTTGTGTTACCCCCAGGAACTCAGGTGGCAAAAACATCAGAGCCTTGTCTGGGCCCTCTGTGCAGAGTGGCTCTGTCAGTCTGTCCATCTGTGCCATCAGGGCTCCGGGGCCCTTCTGTTTTGACTTGGTGTGAGAGAGAGAAAACATACAGGCAGGATTGCCAGGGTTTCTTTCCTGACATCTCACCTTAGAGGGATGGCAAAGGAAGCCTAACTCCAGATAAATAGTCTTGGGCAGCGTGTACAGAATGAAAGGCTCCTGGCTGCTGCCCACGCTTTCAAAGGGGTGTTGACCAGGAGCTGTGTGCTCAGGGTGCGTTGGCAGTGAGCGCAATGGTATCACTGTCTCTCCGCAGAGGGGCACTGCGGCATTTTGAAGCCCAGGGACGAAGGCTTGGTGGTGAGGATGATCCACGTGAGCCATCTGCCCTCTTGGGTTGCTCTCTGCCACGTTGCGTGTTGTATCTGTAGAGGCTGAGCCTGCCCTTGGAGACAAGCCATTCCCAGCGATAATGGATGGGACAGCTTTAGCCCTGTTTATTTCACCCTGTCCTAGTCAAAAGCTCAACTTGTGGTTGAAAGGAATAGCTATTCACAGAGCTAGGAGAGTACATGCAGATCTGACCTTTAGAACAACCTTTTACAGTTACGGAGATGCTACTTTTATCACTCCACCACTTGCCATACTATTTAGCATTTAGCTAGAACCTACTGCCCCTTTCTTTCCTGTAAGAGCTGGAAACAACCACCTAAGAAGCTTTTTTGGTGGTCCTGCATGTGAAATTGGACATCCTTTCCTTCTGCACATTAAGCACTTTATTTCTGACCACTCCTAGCATACATCCATCCAGATTTAGGTGCTAGGCACTGCTCCACATGCCCCAGATTTATAGCTGTAATTTTGTGCGTGTGCACCAAGGTGCCAGCAGTTCAGCTAATTGTTTCACACAATGTCCTGATGTCTGGTTCAAACCCAGTATTATGGTAACCCACAACAGAGGCCAAGGGCTGGGTGTCTGTGGCTTTGGAAGAATTTAATCTCTCAGAGCTAACACCTTTAACGCAAGCACTAATGGGCACTTTTCATTAGCAGCCCCCCCCTTCCAGGCCACCTGAGAGGAAACAGAAATTATGTCAGTGTCTCCTTGTGGCATGCCTGGACTTGGGCTGCCATTTGCATGTGGTGCTTGAATAAAGCTCACCTGAATACTGCCACTTGCCTTGGAAGGAGGCACTGATACTTCCCACAGCTCCTGCCCTGGAGGAGAGGAGCTGTCTGGTTCAGCGAGGAAGAAATAGAGCAAAGTCAGCATCACCCCTGCCCACCTGAGAGGACCCCCCTCTATAGTCTGTGGACAATCACCCCTCTGCTAGAACAGCCAAGAGAAGAACCCAGTTCAGTGCTGGTAGGTGGGATAGGGACAAACTGTTCTCTGGAAACTGTCCTGGCACTATTAAACCTCCTTTGTGGTGTTGAGTGTAGAAATCTGATCAGTAGCTTCTGGTCTGAACCAAGAACTGCATAATCAGTATGAAGGCAAATCTGATTTTTCTAGCTCGAGGAACTTGCTGGACTAATTCTTCCTGATCCCAGGCAACACCCTACAGCTTCTTATGGAAAAGGGCTTAAAACCGCACAGTCTGCTGGTGCTGCCTGATGTGCATAACAGGGTTTGCAAGGGCTTTTGGGGAGAACATCTGTTTACATCTGGAATTTAACTTGCAGAAAGCTGGTGTTTTGTGGTGGACTTGGCTCCTGAGCTCAGTTCTTTTCCTAAAGGGTCACTGAAGACTCACTAGCACTGGAACTAATTCCTGGCAGTGTCTTGGAGGATTTCAAGGCAAGTCAGATAATGATAGTGTGGAGTGATAGGCTTCCCCTCCCAATGAGCCCTCTTTATTTGCTGCCCACTATTTCTTTGCAAAGTTGATGGCAAAGGAGAAATGGACATGGTGCAATAGCCTGTCCACTCCCTCCATCCTTTGTGCTCTTGGATCAGCCCAGAGAAATGAAGTTGAAAATGCAGGCTGACAAGCAGCATGACCCCAGAACTGGGGTCTCGCCTGCCTGGGATTTTAGGGGACAGATGATTAGTGGTGGAAAGGCAGCTCAGAGCTGCTGCCTGTGTGGATTACTATTAGCATCTCTGCCCTCATCATCTTTCTGCTTTTTCCAAATAAATGTATCAGCTGATCGTGCTTTCTGGTTTGAAACATGCTGGGCATGGTTCACTCAAGGAGCCTTACCATGCAGCAGTGCCCAGGGAAGGACTGTCGGAGATGTCTGCATGCAATGGTGTGGCTGGCTTGCGGTCGCAGGCTGCTGGGGGACATCGAGTGTGGCAACTGCCTGAGCAGGGCCAGGCTTTGCACCCTACAGCTTCTTCAGGAATGGGAAGAGGGGAGCCAGAAAAGGGATGTCAGCCCAAGAGGTGGCTTTTAAGCTGATTCAGTATGGTAAAATGCCTGTGCATACAGTCCATGACTGAAATAAGCAGAGGTGTAGTTCAGGTCCAGTTCCTCTTGGTTTCTGAAACCTCATGGACTGAGAGCCTTGATGCTGAAATTGCTCAGAGTCCTCATGCTGAAGGACAGGCTTCCTCCTCCTGGTACACAGTTCAGGGCTTTAGGGTTGGTATTGTTTTGTGCATGTCAATTTTTTGCTTGGATCACCAAGAAGAATTAGAAGATGCTCGTCGCTTAGTCTGCAATGACATAAAGAGCAGCTGAGCCCTGCAGAGACTTGTGTGCTGCTACAAATTGTCCTATAGCCTTCCCTGAGGTTTTGTTCTTGGAGAGAAAGTTGAGGAAATAAGGATTTTTGCCTACTCACTCGTCACAAGACCAGCCTGAACTTGGCTCATGATCCACTGTAATGCTGAATATGGTCTTTTCAGCTTTGTTACATTTTTGCCTCTGGAGTAAATTAAAGAAAGGAGCCTGCAATAGCGGCAAGTGCACACCAACTGCAGACAGCAGATTTAGCCCCATGCCATTTCCCGGGTGAAGGATCTCACCAGTGGAAGTGGGCATGGGAAGACACATGCATGCCACAGCATCTAAGAGAAACAGAACTTGAACTCGCTAGCAAAAACCTGTGCACCTTGGGAGGGGTTGCCTGCAATGTGCATCAAGGGAAGCTGTAGTAAAACAAAGCTCTGTTTAAAACGAAGGGACTCTAACAAGGACAGCACAAATATCACCAGTTAGAAACCTTTGCATGCCTCATAAATATGGCAGTGGAACTTGGCAAGAGAAACCCTTTCTGAAGCTTATAGTACCAATAACAGTAATTAAGGAGAATAAAAGCTGGAAGAAAAACGGCTTCAAGACCTTTAGCTAAGGTGCTGTTGAGGTGGTGAGGAAAAACTAGCCTAAAATTCCCCTGTCTTTGGCATCCACAGAAATGTCACACTGCGCCTCCAGACAGGCTGTGTTGCCAAACCTGCCCTGCATAAAAGAAAAAGAATTACACAAATGTGATGACATGTAGAAGGGAGGAATGGAGATGAGACCTGTTTCTCACTTTGGAGAAACTAATTCCTAACTTTTCAAAACTAACTCAAACTCACTGGATGGTGACTACTGGGATCTCTGTCTTCTCAGAAAAATTTTCCTTTGTTGCCTGGAATATTATCTTCCAGCTCTCATAACTGTAAATAAAAACTCAATAAAACTGGCCAGCCAAACATTCTCCTGGCCTCAGAAAATGCTCTCTACTTCTCTGCTGCTGCATCATATTGCTCAGCTTTGATGGCTCAGACAGGCATGGGTGGGAGCTGGGCTGAGCTGAGCTCCCAGGGGACCAAGCTCAGCTGTGTCCTGCTGGAAGGTTTGGCAAGGACCCTCCCTCCTCTGGAGCACAGCAGCTGCCCCCAAGTAAGAGGGAAGAGGATGGGACCCTTTTTGCTTCCCAAACCTGTGAAGAGCAATTTTTGAGCTCTAAGTCTGTTTGCATCTTCTCTTGTTAATGGATGCTCATTTCCTCTGTGCAATACATTTCCACCC
>JANZLQ010000092.1:22697636-22749555 GCA_026212715.1 Elanus axillaris
CCCCCACCCCCCCCCCCCCCGTCTCTACTTGTAAAACTTCTTCAAATTGGAAGCAGTTTCTCTGGAGGACAGTCTTACTCCTGCTTTGCTGCAGCCTAACAAAAAAGTAACTGGTTGTATTCAACACATGACCCAACAGCCTAAATTCCTGACTGAGCATCTGTAATGTATATTCAGCAGGTAAAATCAGATTAACAAACTCCTTTTCCATAAAGGAGCAAACATTTCCCCAAGAATGGTTCCAAAATGCAGAAAAATGGGTTCACAAGCAGATAACAACCATATAGCTAACAGTAGCATGTTACTGTGGGACTGTTCCAATGTGTCACTTGATTCTCCATTCGCATGGTCTCAGTGTAAATCAAGAGTAATTCGCCTCTAATCAATGGAGTTAATCTAGTCTTAAACCAATCTATAGGAAAATGAGGACTTAATTATAAATAGCCAACCTAGGGGAATTATTTCTTATCAAGGGAAAAGTATCTAGCAAGTCATGCCATCAACACAGATATAATATGCTGCAAACCAGAAACTCCTACAGCCCTGGAAAATGAAGAACACAGCAGAAAGGAGGAAATTTGTTCAAAGCCTGTGGTTGAGATTTTCTTTGGCTCCTGAGTGGGTTTTGACACTCAGGAGGGGTGTGCTGTGCTGCCTGGAGCAATTCCGGGGAGACGTGCCACAGATGTGGGTCTCTGCTGGGCAAGGATCAGGCATCCTAGGGCCCCCAGTGACTTTCTATTAAAAACCCTAAATGAGACACAGGCTGACTTGCATGTCCTGTGCTTTTTTCCTGCACATTTTCTCTCTCTGTCTTTGACCACAAGGCTAAACATTGCCACAGTGCAAAATGATACGGTTTTACAGCAGGTCTTGAGGCTTTGTTGTTTCTAATCCTCATCTGGAGCTTGAATTCTTTCCTCTCTTTGAATGAAACACTAGGAACTCCTGCCTGGCCTCCCGCCATGGCAGTCCTGACCTGGGTGAATGGCATCTTTGGGCTCCTGCTGCCCTGGGTGAGGCTGGTCCCCGCAGCACGGCTAGACGACCTCACGCCCCACTCAGTAGGTGATGCTGATGTCAAAGCAGTAATTGTAGCTGTTAAACGAGTTCCCACATGGTATCTTTAATCGGTTATTACCAATGTACCCAATACTGATTAATAGCTTCAGTAAAACCTGTATTTGGGTAATAAAATCTTCATGTGTGGCAGATTTTCTGCCATTCTCGTGATTGATGCAGTACAAGGGACATGTTCGAGGCACCGCCATCCTGCTGTGCCTCTGCTTGGGGGAAGGCAGCCGTCCCTGCAGGGGCTGCAAGAGCTCACTCCCTGGCTGACTTCTCCAGGCTCCGAGGAGCAGCCGCTGGCTTTGGAGGGACAGGTTTCCCCTTAGGAGGAGCAGGGTGGTGTGGGGCTTGGGCACAGCGTTGGCACATTTTAATTTCCCCAAGGGCAGCATATTGGCCTGGAGCCTCTCTCTGCCTCACAGACTCAGCAAAATTCCCCTTTTGAAAGAATGGGACTTCACAGCCACAGGCCACAAAATGGCTCCTCTGCTCCAGTCTGTTCCCCTGTCCCAGCTAATTTCAGTGTGCAAAGGGACTGGGCTGTCAGCAAAGTCTCCGCACTCCTCCCCGTCGGAGCTAACAATGAAACCTGCTCAGCACAGAGCCCGAGGCAGCTGAGCGCCCAGGTTCAGCCATACTCTTGGACCTGGTGCTCTTGCAAGGGCACCTGATGTCATGTCCCTCAGGGGCTGAATTGCTTTGGGGTCTGTGCCCAGAGCAAACCACTGCAGGAGAGTACTGTGTCCTGGGTTTATTAGCACCCGGTGTAAGAGAGGACCATGTTCCCCATCCCTCCTCTCCCACATGCCCAGGCACAGCAAGGCAGCTGTCCCAGCTCTTCTTCCTCCCTCCCAAACAGTCGCAAGCCTAGCCTGCCTGTGCTCTTGCTGTTTTGGAGCAAAGGCTGTGCTATCCCTCAACCACAATCCCTGAATAAATGTCAAATGACAGAGCCAAGGGAGAGGTCCCTTCCCAAGACATTTGTTTTATGCTTATTTGTGAGTAACACACCAGAGATCTGTTTAAGGCCAGGGATGCCCTGTATAAATGTTTTCATTTTACATTTGGAGACATTCAAATAATAGGAACATCATAGAAGGCATTCAGAAAACAAATATTTTAAATGGCACTCCTAAAACTGGTGAGTAAGCAGCGTGACTCAGCAGCGCTTCCCAACACTTCCCAGAAGAGATGGAAATAAATCCACTTAATAACTGACATGTATTTGAAATGTGCTGAGTAGTTTGTAGTTATCTGCAATTGCTGCTGGGAGAGCTGACTTGCAATCATACCTGAAGACAGCACCCTGCCTTCATCAGGCTGCAGCCAGATGCAACCTGAAATTCAGTCTCAAACGTGGTGGTGACTTTCTGGAAGGATTTTAGTGAGTGCCTGATCACCTATATAGTCAGAAACCCATATCAGCAACTTTAAACCTCTGCCATGGCATGTGTTTAACGTTAGTGCCTCAGTTGTGCAGTATATCAAATAACTAGACGTAATTTTTGTTCTGGCTTATGGGTCCTTCAATCTCTTTATGGACAGAAAGGCTCTGGAGAAGTACAAACAGTATCTGACTGTGTTCACCAACACCAGATGCTACCCAGGGCAAGGCCACTGCTGTCTGCTCTGCGGGGAGTGGCTGTGCTGAGCCCCATCAGATGGACTGAAATTCGCCTTGGCCAGGCTGTGCCGTCCTCCAGGAAGCAGCGGGTGGTGGTGTGGAGCTGGCCGTTGCCAGACCTGCATCCCAGCCTGAATCCAGGAGTTGCCAGGAAGCCCCTTTGCAGGCAGCAAGGAGATTTTCACCTTCTCACGGCTCTGCTCCAGCTGTGCTCTTCTGCCAAATATTTTTGACCACCTCGTCTTCTGTGTTGTCCCGCTCTGGTGCTTTCCAGGGGCTCCCAGAGAAGGCATTTTCCACTGGTATCTTGTGGGAATGGAAAGCAGCACCCCACCTCTCATTAATTCACCACAAATGTCACAGTCCTGTGGCTGCTTCGCTCTCCCCTGTGTGCCGAGTACTTCCCTGTCACACCACCTCCCTGGCAGCCCTAACTGTGGCTGCATTTGAGTAACAAATCTCACAGGGGAAGGCAGGCAGCCCTTCTTCCAAGGGAACAGGGTTGTTGTTTTTTTTCTTCTTCTTTTCAAACTAAAAATACTCCCTGCATCATCCAAAAAATCAGGATCAAACACATAAAGCTCATGGAGGAAAAATACATCCCTCTCTCAGGGAAAAGAGAGCTTGCAACCAAGGAGTAGGAAAGACTAACCTCCCTATGGCATGGGGTCTACATTTTCATAGGAACAAGGATGTTGGACAGTTCTAGGGGCAGTGGGGATCCTTTTCAAGGATCCTTTGGAGAATTAGTGTTGTTCATTACTCAGAAATCAAGCCTGAAATGCCAGCTGAAAGCAGAGGCACCAGGAAAAAAAAGCAGACTTAAAGATGGATTTGCACCTGAAGAGGTTGTGTGTTCCACCAGCCAGGGAGCAAACAATGCCAGAAGAATTAATCTGATAAGCTTTTCTCCTGGAGGCTAGCTGAAGAGGAAGGTAATACTCATAATTTAAAAAATCACCTTTTGGGTATTTCCTCTTTTCACTGATCCTCTCATACACAAACATCGTCAGACCTCTCTTATCCTTCCATGCTTCTAAGGCCCAAATGGCTGGGTGGCCCTTCAAGAGCGGGTTGTCCTGATTGATCCCTGCTGATGGCATGGAGAGAAGAGGGAAAGTGCTACAAGCCCAAGCCTGTGTCCAGCTAGAATTCCCTTTCCAGCACCAGTGGTGATACTGCCTTGTCCTCTCACTGTGTCTCTCGGGGAAGACTCAGGCACTATTTTCTTAAAAGCCCTCTCTAGACGGTGAAAGATGTGTTTAGATTCAATCCAGAGTTTGAAGTTGGAGCAAGATGGCTATGGTCTCTCCCTTATCAACGATCCCCTGAGATATCTCTTTCCCTCCGCTGTTTTTCTTCAAAAGAAAATTAAAAGGCTAATTTTAATTTATGGCATTTGTTCTGGTCAGTGGTTTTATAAGACAGTTAGCTATAAAGCTGTCCTGGTTTTGGCTTAGTTGCTGGCTGGGGTTAAACTATGACAAAAGCTAATCTCAGAATTGGGAAGGTGGCATGGATGGCAAGTGTCACGAATCTACAGTGCCTGGCTGATGCCAAGTGCTCACCAAAGAAGCAGATCTGAGTGGCATTTTAAGGTGTGACTGCATCACTTATTCTCATCTGGCTCACTTAGAAAGGATGCTGAAGTGCCTCAAAATATTTTTTTTCCCTAGAAATGTGTTTCTTAGGAACAGGTTTCTGACTGCACAGAGGGACTGGAAAACCAGGTGAACTTCTATCCCACCCCATCCCCTAACTGCTGCCCATTCACCACCAGCCCACAGCATCCGGGAGAACCCGAAAAGCAGACCCAGTGTTTACTTTTGAGTGAGGATTGAAGCGTTGCCATGCCAACACCACAGATATCATCCTCAAGCAGGACCAATGTGAAAAACATCAAGCTGGCACATCAACTGCTCAGCAAGGTGGCACCTTCCAGAGAGCAGCCTTCCACATGACACATGTTTCCAACTTGCTACGCGACTGCCGCCCACTCTCCCCTGCCTCCTTTCAGCTCCATTTCACGTGGCCTTTTTTCATTCTTTAGGAATTTTAACTAAAACTGGGTATGTTGGACCACCCTGGGGAAGTCTGGGTTTTTAGAGCCCTGTCAGTGACTGATATTCTTCTAACTGGAAGAAAGGTTAGCTGATACTGCCTCTGGGTGCCGGAGTGTCTGTTCAATTCAGTTGCTTGCCTAGACCACCCAGCTGTTTCCACTGCTATTACATTTTCTAGGTTCCTTCTATTTGTGTCTCCATCCCTCCCCTTTTCCTCAGAGCCAGCATCATCTCCCTCCCTCACAAACTCAGGATTTCTTCCTGCTCACAAGCATGGCGACACATTTGCAGAAGATTGGGATTCTGACTGTTGTTCATCATCACTACTGCTGCCCTATAAATAGCTGTAATCCATGTGGTGCCAGAACTAAGATTACATTTTAGCCCTAAATGAATCGCCCGTTTTCTATTGTAATTACCCAGGTTAGAAAGGAGGACAGATTGACAAACTTAGCCTAAGTAAAACTACATGGAGACTTGGCAACCTACAACCCTACAACCTGCTTATTTAATTGATGGCTCTTCTAGGCCAAATTCTGTCTGCAAGAGCATGCCGTGATGTGTTTATAGCCATGACACAAGCTTATTTTGTCTCCCTTCTACAGGCTGTCTTTATTAGTAGCATGACTACAGTGAACCAGACACCAGTTCTGGGTTGATGTTTTTTGCTATATGAAGATCATTGTACATTATTGACAATGACCACAACTTCAGCTTTGCAGGAGCGCAAAGCCAAGCTGTGCTGCTGCTGCTGCAGCAAAGCAAGGTCTCCCAGGTCCGGCCATGGGTCTCAGCCAACTGGGCTGGGATCTCCCCTGATGATGAGTGAGTTTGACTCTCCCTAAGGGTAGAGCAAAGGCATGGAAGTAGACTGTTTCAGGCTCTTTTAGTTGGCACAAAGGGCTATCACAAACTGTCTTCACGCTCTGCTGTTACTTCAGTGTGATCATTTATTAGAGAAAGACTTTGTGTTTTCAGGGGCTCAAGAGATTTCTAAAAGAGGAAAATACGTTACTGGGATGTGGAAGGCACAGCTTTTGGTTAGAGAGACTCCAGAATTGGCACAGCAGGACTTGTGGGTCATGCACCATGACCATGCAGGCAGAGTTTACTCTGGGCTTTCCCTTGTTCTTTGCTGTCTCCCTCTTTCCCCTGCACCCTCATTTTGCAGCAATGATTCCCCATACATTGGCCATCTCAACCAGCAACAACGAGCCTTTCTTGAATGAGCCAGCCATCTCCCCAGCAACAAGGCAGGCTGAGAAAATAACAAGTGCTTTCCTTTCTATGTTTCCCACCACTCAAGAAATGCCCTGCCTTTTATTTTTCTCCAGCACTCAAAAACATGAATGATGGTAACTGAAATGCACCTCGTGGAGGGATGAAAAGTGAGGTGTGTGAGAAACATGGCTTTGGTTTTAATGGAAAAGAATGACAGATCTTTACACCTTAGTGAAGGGCAGGCTGAAGTATTTGTCTGGCACTGTTACAGTGATGAACCCAGCAGACTCAGTACAGCAGGAATGATTATATGCATGCTGTGGCTATTGCATGCAGCAAGCAAGCAGACTTCAGCTGCAGCTGGACATCCAGACAAATGCTGACAGCAAACAAAAATGGGGTGGCTAATGCCCCCCTTATTCAATTTTCCCTTTTCTTCCACTCCATCCTGGCCCTCTACAAAGCAGTTCTAAGTTACACTTCACCATGGTGAAGTTCAATCGCTTACAACAACAGACCAGCAAGGGTTGGCTGTATCCTCACTGCAGCGGCAGAAACCCAGGAATCCTGCGTCCGTCTCCCAGATCACCCCATTAGCTACTGGGCAGCGAACGGAGGCTTCCTACCAGCACAGTGGTGCCTGATTAACCTCACCTGCCCTGCCCAACGTTATTAGCAGCTTTTTTGCATTTCTCAGAGAGCTTGGGTTAGGGACACGCAGTAGCAGCCAGCTGTTCTAAACAGATAGCTGCCTGAAGTGAAGTAAAATCCACAAATAACTTGAGCTGACAAGTAGAAAAAGCCAGTTACACAGGAGCAGGTCTGAGGAAAGAGAGCTCCTCCCACACACCGCTCCTTTCCAGCGACTGGAAGGCAGCAGGTGACAGCGGCTGCATCCCAGGTCCTGCCACTGCCGTTGGCATGTGCAGAGGGGACAGGGTGGGAGGTACTGTGTTTCTGTGTGCACCCCACTCTTCAGATGCAGGTTAAGACACAGCTCCAATGCACGTGGCCCCCTTTGCCAGCCGCCTCGGGTGGGCTGTTCAATTACACGAGACAGATTTTTTTTAATATTACTAGCCAGTATTTTAAAATGTTCCAGGTACCTCTGTTTAGCTCACAGTTCAGGAGTTACACAGTGTATACAGCATAAGGTCAGGACAGACACATTTTGCTACAAAGCCTGAAAGAAAAAAATTTCCTTTTGAAATTTTTTGACACTTTAGCAGCTTTTTAGTTTTCCCTTTCATAGTTGAAGCAGAGACATTTCCAGACTCTCACTGGGAAAAAAGCTCAATTTAAAGGTCACCGCCTGCCACCTCCGGACCCCAAGTGCTGGACTGTGACCCTGCCACCTCAGACACTTGTATCTGAGCCACACAACTGATATTGGGATTCTCTGTTGAGTAATATCTGAACAATTTCAGCCTATTTCTGTCTGGTTTATGCTATTATGAACACCCTCTACAGCTGTTTTCAAGCCAGCCTGCACAGGGCAGTGTGCTTGCCTGGGCAGGCCCATTGCTGCCCGGGACCACCCCAAGCTGTGGACACCCCCAGATGCTCCCAGCCTGCTTGCAGCTCTGGCATTTTGCCTGAATGGGATTGTAGGTGCTGCATTTCCAAGCAGCTTCTGAGATCAGCATTGACCCACCAAGGAAGAGACTTTATGCTTCTTCTGGTTGGGATTTCTGAAGCCGGACTTCAGAACTGGCTCTTCAAATAGAGAGATGAAAATCCATCACTTCCCTGCCCTTCCTGCTTGATCAGATCCAAACACTTGTACTGACTTCTAGATTCCTGGCTTTAAATCTCCATTTCCCATTTGCTCTGCCTGGCTACAACGAAAGAGAATCAGTGAGGAGCTTGCTTTATTAATACATTTGCACTTTAGAGAACCATTTAATCCAGAGGCTACGTGTTATGGCGTGACTCCCTCCTGCCTGTTAATCTGATTATAAAGGTAAGGACTGAATAGTGCCCTATGGGCCAGCTGGAGGGTCTTGAGTAGCCAGGTGAGAGCAAGCCTCTGCCCCTCTTCCTTCGTGTAACCCCTTCATCTTGGCTAGTCTGGGATCCAGATCTAGGGCAGCAATGGCCCTGGAGATGAGGAACAGCTACAGACGCTGCTCCTCTCTCCCGCAGCCGGCTCCTCTCTCCTCACTGACGGCTCCTTTTTTGCCTGTCCTCTTGCAACACATAAAGGATTTGTGACGTTGCACTTGCACAGCTTTTCTGGAGTTTCAGACTGACCTTCCAGGCTGTGTGTAGTGATAACGTGCCATGAGCTGGCAGGATGTGCATCCTGCCTCCCTGCTCTGAAGGCTACGAAACAGGGATGTAGATGCTGCCTGTAGACCATGAACTTTTTGTGAGCCAGGCACAGCTACAAGAAAACCCGCTCACCTGAAAAAGGAGCACATATAAAACTGAAATCCTACATGGAGACTGTTTTGTTCTTAACCTAGGGACAGGTCCTTATCAGCAGAGAGGGTCAGTGAGACCTTGAACACCTGCTTTTTGTGATTTATTTTGTCTTTTCAGCTCACATTTCCTACACTGATCTCGCTTTGACTGACAAAAGCTAAGGGGTTTAGTCTGGACTCTTCCCCCAGGCTTTTGCTTCTATTAGACTAAATACTGGAGGTATAATTATGGGTAGGAGAAAAATGAGAACAATGTGAGAGGATTTGTTTATTTTACCTCAGTAACAAAAGCACAAATCATCTCATTTGCATTTATTAAGTAGGGGAGAAGGTATTTTTTGCTCTGAACATTGTCAGGGTGCCATTTGGATGGGGTACAGGGTCAGATGCACCTCCCATGAAGTGGGGGTGGGGGAAGCTGTAGTAGCCAAGCAGGCCCTGGGGAAAACCTGTCCTGTCCGGGATCTGTGCGCCCTCCTCTCCTGCTGCTGAATCAGGCTCGAGCCACCGCAGTCCAAGCTCCCCTTTCCGACCTCTATTCTCTTGGGGGCTTAAGTGATGAGTAGGAAAAAATCCCCCACTAAAAGATTTGCATTGGAAACCCTTGGCTGAGCAATGACTTCTAAAATAGAAAAGCTTTGCTTGAAAAGGGATGAACCATGTAGCATAATACTCAACAAATCGCCTGTTTAATGGCCTCTCTTTATAGCAGCTGTGCATTAATAACAAAAGAGGGTAGCAGAAGTCACGCGCTTCTTTCTAAGATTAACATAAATACTATTTCATACTAATACCAGCAAGTTTCTGTGGAGGTTGACTAAGAGAAAGGAGCAAGTGGAAGACCATGGCCTGAGAGACTAGGTTTCTTTCCCCTTCGTCTTCTGCTGGATGAAGAAATATTACTCCCATCTACAAAGGGAGAAGATACTCTGAATCAGACCTCCCAGACTGTTGTTTGGTTCATACTGGCTTGTTGCAAGCTTGTCTGTACACAGTCAGCATGACACCATTATAAGACAGGAGTAATTCCTCCAGGATTACATACCTTAGGGTAAACTAGGTTGGGGAGAACTTAATCTAACTTGCTTTTTACTTTGCAAGGCGTAACTCAGGATCCCTACTGCCATAAAACATAACTTGAAACAAGAGTGGCTCACACTAGACATAAGGAGAAACTTTTTCATTATAAGGACAGTACAGCAGCGGACCAGGTTGCCCAAAGAGGCTGTGCAGCCTCCATCCTTGGAGGATTTGGGACTTGACTGGATAAAGCCCTTGAGCAACCTCAGAGCTGAGCTTGCTTCAGCAGAAGGTTGGGCTAGACACCACCTGAGTTCCTTTCCAGCCTGAGTTATCATATGATCCTAGGAACATTTGGAATCTTTTCCATAGGAATATGAATGGACGTGACGTTTTGTGCAGCCCAGTACTCCCATCTCTCATTCCTGGCAGTTCTGGTAACAGCTGTCCCCCTCCACATCCCGTACTTTGCCAGGCCTGGCACTAAAGCAGTGTGGAGTTTCCCTCCTCAAATTAGGACTTCACACATTAAAAAAAATAAATTTACATGTTAAAGCTGTCTGCCACAGACTATTTATCAGACAAGGAGAATGATTTGTTTCTGTTTTCCTGGGCATAGGTTTTTAGCTGAGACAAGATACGTTGCCTGGCTGAGAGCTGAGTCACCGAGTAATCAACAGATTAATGTATTCAGTTCGAAAGCCATCAGCATTAGTTCTCGGCAAGCTCACAAGAACTCCATTATGGTATCATCCCTACGTTTAGGATGAAAATGTCTCCAGGATTTAGAGTTCCTGTGGGAAAAATCCCTAGATGCAAAGAAATTGAAATACCCCTTTGTGGCTGGGAGAAATAAGGTATCTCTTCATACAGTAACACCACAGCAGGATTTTGGCATCCTTTCTAGTGAATGCTTTTATTATCACCCCTCAGATAAAGAGTTTGGAGTATGTTGTACATTTGTCATTTGATAGGTACCTAAAAATAGTCATGATAAACTCAGTGGCACACAGAACTTCGCCCTTACCAAGTCTTTAATCTGGAATTATTTTATTTCCAGTGAAACCAAGTAATTTTACCTTTTCTGGGATGGGACCATGCAAAAAGGGTGGTCTTCTCTAGGGCTCTGACTTGCTCCGTGTGGGCTTGATCTGAGCCAGAAATGCAAAAAGGAAAGGCTGAGGCTGGCAGGGGCACCTCACAGAGGAGCCACTGTTTAAAAATAGGGAGCTGGTTAAAGTAACAACAGAGTAGCAACTGTAGAAGGGCAGGCTGGCCTAGGTGTGTGGCATGAGAAGGCTGCCAGACATCACACAGTCATTCTGATAAGACACGTGCTAATGCTGCTGCCTAAGACGCCGTCCACATGAACCTCACTGAAGTAATACAACCTCTTGTTGCAAGCGAAATTGCTGTTTGGGCACACTTGAATGGGGGATGTGTGAGTAGAAGCCAGTCAAGCCCCTGCAAAAGTCAAGTTAATCCTAAAAGCTTTCCTATATTAGCAGGCCGGTGGAAGGGATTTCAACAGCAGCAAGACTTCTCCCCAAGACATTTCTCATTGCAGCCTCTGTATCCAGCACATGCACAGTAGACAGGACACACGTTCTCACTGTTTCCCCAAGTCTGTCAGTACCTCTGTCTAGGCTGTCCCTAGATAACAGAACTGCTTTTGTATTGGCCTGGCTACCGCCAGGGCACGAGAGATTGTGGCTGTTGTGACACAGAGGTCCCCAGGGCTACACTTTCTAGCGCAGGTGTACAAATGGCATGTCATATGCGATTATGCCTATGACTCTGTTGCACAAACTGCATGGGCTATAGGCGTACAATGGTGATGTAAATCTTTCCCCCTCTCCCTCCTTTTCACTCCAGGGTATTCATATTGTGCGAATGTCTCCTGTTTCTGCTCTGGAGCCTCCAGGTGCTCAGCTTTCTGTACCCAAGCAGTGGAGATTTTAACTTACCCGTCGTTCCTTATCACCGTATTCAATGCCCAAGGTATCCATGGCACGTACAATAGCTGCCAGTGACTGTATAGTGTTGCTGTAGACCACTGGCTTGTACTGCTTCACGTCTTCTCCAGAGAAGCCATCCTCATGGATGATCCTGAAGAAAATGCAAAGGACAAAAACCTCTTGAGAATGTAATTTCAATGGGGGAGACATTTCAAAGAGAGCTGTGCTCTTTTGAAGAGCACATCTGCTAGCTTGATTCATTTAATTTAGTCAGCATTTCTTTTTAAACCTTTCTGGTTGTTCACCAGTACTGTGTCTGAGCCCAATGCCTGGAATTAGCATCCCTTTTGCTCTCTCTCAAGGAGGTTTTGTGCAGGGTTGGCACATATGGTACCTCCCTCCCAACTGAACTGCAGATACCCCAGCCTGGAGCCCGGAGAGCCTCCTGTTTGTATGCTTACTGGTCACAGGGGAGAGGTTTCCAGGTCCTACATTACCTTTCCTGTCAAGGTCTATGGAAATATGTTCAATGCATACAACGACCATCAGATCAGATCTTAACCACTGAAACAAGTGACAGAAAACCCTAATTCTTGTCTTATCATTTTCATAGTAACTCCTGGGGTGCCTTACAAAAGGAACCAGAGTCAAAATATCCCTGCACGCATGGGGATGCAGGCATGGATAAGGGAAGTGACTTAGTTGTGTAGCACTTAAAGTATTAACAACCCTTCATACATCCTCTCTCCTTCCCTCTCCTTTAAAAGCAGTGTTGGGATTTTTGCCACCTCAAGGCATTATGTTATCCCTTTCTGAAGCAACATGGGAATGAGATCCACAGTCCTCTCAGCTCTGTGTGCCGGATACTCTGTGCATTAGTCTCTATTAAACTCTGCAAAAGGAACTATTTGATGGAGCGAGTTCTTGCAGTCCCTCGCTCAGGTCAGAAAACTGACCCCTGTAATTTCTTCTTCTCTAAGTAACTCAAGAACTAAGTCCGGGTGTGTCTAGAAAACAGCTGGGATTTGCAGAGCTAATTGTGTTTGACAATAATTCTTCCCAGTGAAGACATAAGTTATGATCCTGTCTCTTAAATATTGGCAGAGAGGATGATCTGCTTAGCCGAAATGAAGTCCTTGCTTGCTCATCCTCAGATCTCACTGGACAACAGAGTCCTTCAGTAACAGATCTGGTCACTGATAAAATCTAGCATCCTGAATATAACAGGATTTTTGTTTCCTTTTTTTCTAAATCAGATACACACAAACCAAGGTTCCAACCAGTGCCGGCATCCCCCTGGGGAGAGGGAGCACTAGCGGGGATCATAGTGAGCTTGCAATAGATACATTGCTGCAACGGCAATGGAGAATGGGGCTGGATGCCAGCCCCGTATTATTAACAGATGACTACATGAAGAACAAGGCTGATAGAAACATGCTGACAAAGACACAGATCTACTTCCCATGATGTGAAGCTTACGGAAAGGTTTTCCAACACAAGCAGCCAACTCTCTGCCCTCCCCACCACCAACCTTCGCTCACTCATCGCTGAACAACTGAGCTCCTGGGAGGAGCTGCTCCAACACCCTCCGAGTCCTGGGAAAATAGGACTACAAGCAAAGGCAGCCCAAGACAGGAAGTAGTTCAAATTAGTTGGTGTCCTGGAAATTTTTAAGCTACTGATCCAAGGAACTGGGCAGAGTCCCCTGCTCGGGTACCCCAGCTCCAGGAAGGGGGAATGGTGCTGGCATGTTGGAAACAGCACGAAGGGCTGCTGGTTTGTCTTGCCTAGGCTGAGAAGAGCAAGGGTGGATGAAAACCTTTCTGACTTAGTTAATCCAGACTTCCCAATTTGTCAAAATTTTTGCTGTAACTAGTTTTGATTTTGATGAAGAGTTATGGGCAATAGCACACCTCATACTCTGTAGCTTTTCTTTTGTGTGAATCCAGTGCTTGCGCCAAGGGTTGGAGTAGCAACATTTGAGTAGCAGGGAAGGAGGAGGGCCAGCAGAGCTGTGTGTGTCGGCACTGGATCTCATGGACCATTTACTGTTACTCAGACAAGTTGCTGAACTTCTGGGAAATGTGTTCTTTGTCAGAAGTTGCAGTCAAACCTGAAGAGTTATGGCTAGCACAAAGCACAAGGATCTGCACTGATCCTGTTTGAATTCAAGAGAGACTGTACAGCACCAGTTCCTCCCAGCTAGGCGCATGACAGCAAGAAGCTCGGCAGAGCAGGGGACCTGTGGGAGGGAGGCAGGCAGGTTATTAGCAAAAGCGTCACCAGAAGTAATTCATTCTTTCTGGACGGTTGGCCTGGGGTTGGATTTGGGGCAGGGGGGACTAAATGTTGGTCCTGGGGCAACTAGGAGAAGGAAACATAAGAGGGGGACAAGAAAGGGGTGAGAAGAGGATGGGCACGAGGGGCAGTGTAAGGACTGCAAAGAGGATGCAGCTGAAATTTGTCTGGTCCAGCTGTTGACCATGCTGGTGGAGATCAGAGTGGTGCCCACACCTCGGGCTGGCTTTGTTTCTGCCTTTCACTGACAGGCATCAGCTAAGGACTTGATACGGCAAACAGAGGGCTGAAGAGCTGTGTAGGGAAAGAGGTGAGCTTTGGTCTTCTTCAGAGTTTAAACTGTCTCTGGCCTTGTGGCCATGTGCCTTTGGCCCATGAAGTTGTGGCCTGACATTTTCACTTCTAAATAGTTTCTAAATATTCTAAGCCAGTAAGCTCCCTATCAAGTAGCAGAGCTCCTTGTGCTGAAGGGGCAGAATTAAGCGATGGATTGTGGCTCTGGGATCCCTCAGTGAACATACTGCTGGCTGGGCAACACACTGACACCATTCAAAGCACAGACATAAAAGCATTACTTTTAAAGGGGGCAGAAAAGAGCGTGGAGAAAAAAACACCCCAATTGTTCTTCTGTGAAATCTCTCCGGGAAGGCAGCCACAGCAACTGAAAGCAGTACTGCAGATGCCAGTATTGAAGTTTTGCAGTAGGAAGTACCTGTGGATTAATCAATCACGCAGTTAGCACATTACCTAATATTTGAGTGAGCAAATCCCCACTGACTAGTGCCGTTCCAAAGCCTGCTAGGACACTGTGAACTGGTTTATTGTCCTATATGCTTTTAGCAAATATTTCTCCTCTTGCTTGCCTTGGCAATCTGATGGCTGAACTCCTGTGGCAGCTTTTTCCATAGTCCTTTGGAAATGTTCGTGCTGCCACTCACCCGCTTGGGATATACCTTTCTTCTTGCCTGCTATCGTGCTTTACTGCCTAGAGGACATCGAAAGCTCCAACCACCGTCTTGGGAGGTATATTGTTATGGGGGATGGCTTGAGCCAGCTTGTGTTCCACAGGACGCAAGAAGCAGTGGGGTTTGGATACTGTAGAGAGCTGTCACCATTAAAAATGCACACTGTGTAGGAACTAATAGAAGTGAGCAGCACTTCAAGACTGGGAAATCTTTAAAGGTTCAGGCAGGGTGGGCTACTCCTTAAGCAACCCACAAATTAATTGGAACAGAGGGTTTTCAGCACTAAAAATGTGAGTCCTCTGTTTTCTAAATGGCTTGTATTTTTTTCCTGTGTCGGAAATACAAAGGAAAATGCTGCAGGCAGGTTCCTCTTTGCCACACCAGAGCCAGTTCTCTCCAAGGCAAAGGAAGAAAAGGGATTTAAGAGGATCTGTGGAGGGGGGAGACAATGCTGTAATTTTTTAAAGTGATTCTGAGCAATTAAAAAGCCATTTCATTCACCAAGTGACTAATGAAACACCGTGCTCTGAATGGAATAGTGAGAGACAACTGAAGCAACCAGATTGTCTAACGTACCTATTAATGCCTGCTCCCTATCCCTCAGCTGCTAACAGCAAAACCCATATGTTTGCATGTTATGTTGTCATACTCATTTTAGAATTACATTAACAGGCAGGTATTTGCTGGGGAAAATGGTTCCACTGCAGATCAGATCTTCTCCCATCCCCCAGCAAGTCATTAATCCTGAAGAAGTGCCCGGTGCCTCAGCGATTATTGCTTAATTACAAAATAAATGAAATACTTGGAAACGGGGGGTGCATTCTGTGTGGCAGCTTGCTTTGGCTTCCGTTCAACAAAGCACTTACATGCCTTCAGCCTTTCACTACGAAATGAATGTATTAAAAAGGCAAAGCCAAAGATAATTTTGCCGTATGTCCCTGCTGACACGCACTGCCCCAGCGGTTGTGAAATGGCAGCTTTTAACAAAGCCAACGACAGCTCCAGCACAGCAGGGCTCGATCTCAGCCTGGGTTGATCCAAGCAAGGAACCAGTTTGCCTCGGTCACTCCTGGGAGGAATACTTGTCCATCTATTCTGAAAACCTCCTGGACAAGCTATCCTGGTGCTTTCCTTCCAGCCCTTCCAACCTGAGCCAGGTTTAGTGAATGCAGTGACTCTTTTCTACACCTTCTCCAACTGGGTCCTCCTCTGTCTTGAGGCACAGTGCCCCAGACTAGACCCAGTCCTCACTTCTCTAACCTGCCAAGATCATTTTAAGCTGTAAAGCTTATCCTCCGATGTGCTGAAGTACCTCTCCCAGCTCTGCGTCACTGCCAGGTGTAATTATGTATTTTTATCCATTTTTCATTGATGAAAATTTTGAAGGAAATCAACCCAGACCCCTACAGAGTCCTGGTTGAGAGAGTCCTCTGCTCTGACCATGAGCCACTGGTAACTGTATTCTTTGGGAGGGAGTTGTGCTACTCATCCATTTTTGTGTAAGATCTGAAGTAGTTTTATCTAGCCTGTTTTTCCAGGTCACTTTATGAAAGTTAAGTGTGACTGTGTCAAACCCTTCCCAAAATCTACATATGGCACCAACTACTTCTCTCCTATTTCTGCTGAGAAATCAAATGAGATTAATTTAACATGCCTCATTTTTGTATAATCCATGCTGGATGTCACTCATCTCCCTTTTTATCTCCTAGGTGCTTGCAAATTGATTGATAGTTCAATTCTCTTGAAAGCTTCTAGAAGTTGACTGGTCTATAATTCTTACTCCTCTTTTCTCCCTCTATATTTAGAGATAGACACCATGTTTACATTTTTTCTCTGTCTTCTGGTACCTCACCTACCCTCCAAGAGCTCTCAAGGAGAAGTGTTTGTCTTTCTGAGATGGCGCCAGCAGAGCCTGTAAGTATGTGGTAAGAAGTTCCTTAAACACGGCTGGTCTGAAGACATTTAATCTTATAAAGCTTGCCCTTCTTGTGCCAGAGGGAGAGAGATGGCAGCACTCAGTATTGGAGCCTGTTGTGGACACCCCTTCTCCCCCTCATCCCTTTCACAGCTTTGCACGCAGGTTCCTTCCCCTCTGGCACAGCCCTACCTCATCTCCTGCGCTTTGTCATCACTCCAAAACCTCGAGCCAATGCCTCTGGAATGTTTCCTGCTAAATTGAGGGAACTTGGTGTGGCTTTAAACTCTCTGCATCACTGTAAAAGACATACATGGAGACTTCCAATTGCCTACCAGAGAAAATAAATCCCATACTGTTTCTGTTTTACCTAAGGTGATTCACTTTCAATCAGCAAGATGTTTCCAGCTGAATGAAGTTTCCCCTAATCAGTGCACATCCCTAAAATCACAGTGATTTGCTTGAATAAAACCAGGCAAGAAATCACCAGGAGATTATTACACTCAAAGCTTATCGCAAGCAAGTACCTTGCAAATGAATGGTCCAGTTCCTATAAAAGCAGTCCTCGCTCCTCACCTTCATCTGGACAAATTAAGGGACTTAAAGGTCATTGCACAGCTTTCGTACAGAGCCTTGTGCCACAGCAGTGGGTTTCACCTCCCAGGGCTTTAGGACTGGTTTTGACTGGCAGTGGTACTCTGTGTAGCACCCACAGCTCCACGTCAGCCTGGATGGTTGTGAGCTCCTCTGCAGCATTTCCTCCCAGGGCAGGGAAGTGTGGGTCTCCCAAGTGCTCTGTGTGGGGAGCTCCCAAAGTCCACATGGACGATGTGGGCAAGGAAAACCTCCCAGCCAGTGCAAAGAGCATGAGACGCTACAGGGTGTAAAGTGCTGCTTCCAACTGCAGGAGATACTGGGGCCATGGCAGAAGGGAGATGGTGTGAAAGGGAAAACTGAGCATTTGCCCACTGAGGCATTTTTGCTCGGGCTGTTGAGAGCCCCATTCGTATGTATATGTTTAGGGTATAGACTGATCCAAGGTGGATTTTACGTGAAAATTTTTGGAATGAACACACATACTTATCTATTTCTGCTCAGCAAACTTCTCTGATTTTTTTTTCCTCCCTTCTTCCCCTCTTCCTCTTACAAAAATAATCTTTTCTGTTTCATACCAGAATCAAGCAGGTTATTCTGGTGAGGGCGGGCACAGCTTGAGTCAAAAGAAAAAAGCCTAATTGTGAAGAAACTCTGTAAGCTTTGTTGGCAAATGGGGAAAAATAATGATGCAAAAATCTGACTTTAATATGTAGGGAAAGGAAGGGGTTGATCAAATGTTAATGGAAAATCTTCTGCTAGAGGTAATCAGCTACTTTTAAATTTATTTTTATCTTGATATGAGGTTAAAAAGTTTGTTTACAGGGGAGTTATGAAGCTAAATTCCAGTGATTCTCTTCTCATTTAATAGCCTGAAATGCGATTAAAACCTCCTGGATTATGTTAAACTAAATCAACACAGATGCCCATGACCTTGTGTTTCAAAGACTGCAAAGGCACAGTTCAGACCTCCATGACAGGGTGCAAATCTCTCAAAACTCTCATTCTTCTTCCCCTCTGGCTGTGCTTGAATGACATGTTGTACATCCTATTCCTGCAAGAAATTCTCCAAGATGGCGATTAAGGTGACTGCCTACATGCCTGCTTTTTTGAAAAGAAAAAACAGCTTCCTCAGTCAGGGTCATCTAAAAACTGCAAATGGAGCTCATTTTAAAAAGCATAATTTTTTCAACCTGCATTTTTAACACCAGTCCAAGAAATACTGATGGAGCCCTGTGATAGACTCCCAGCTGGGGAAAATCTCCTTTCTGGAGGAAATACCTTTGGATCACTCAAAACTGAATTCTTACCACCAAAGTATTTCTTGCATGCAAAGACATTATTCTAACCAGCTGGTTCATGTTAAAAAATAAGCAAATCCATCAGGCGATTGAAATGTGGCCAAAATCTATAGCCCTGGAAATGGTTGAGCTTATTCAAATCAATTTCAAAAGTTTCATGGACCTGTACAGGGCAAAAGAATTCTTGCTCTTCTAAGGCAGCTAAATTTGTGCCTAATATCAATGCCTGTAAGTAACTCTGATGCCTTCATGAGGTCTAGTTAAAGCTAGGCATGTGCTTCTTCTCCTTAACTGCTGGCCAGAAAGCTAGAAAATGGTGTTATAAGAAACTCTCTCATGTCTACTCAGAATGGATGTTGCTACCATCTTATTTTTGCCTGTAGATGAGCAGCTATTGAGTTGATGATAACTGATGATTAGCTCCTATACCTGTAGGGTCCAGATACTGCACCTTCCCCAAAACCTTTGGTTTCAGCTTGTTTTCAGGTATATATATGTGTATATAAATATATGCAGAATACTCTTCATTTCCAGTTTAATATCAATGAAAACCAGAAACAAGTGTACCAAAGAAAACTCCCAATGTGGTGCTGTGTCTCTGTTGTCCTGTGGCTTTTTTGGAAGCAGCTCTTAGTCTTTTCTTAATTATTATTATTTTTTAATTGAGTTCTACATCAATGCTTAATTTTGGCTTTGGGCTGTCTTGAGGGGTGATCCCCACCTTGGCTGCACGCTGTAGTTGAGAGGAGAGATGATTTCCTGGACTGCTTGCTCAGGTCCCTGCCATGTGTCCTTCATTGGACTGGGGTGTTGGCTCAGTTTGTGCACTCTGCATTTGGGATGCACCAACGACCCTTCCCATCATTGCTCTGTGAGGACTGTTTCAGCATTTACGTCTTCTAACAAGCAGCAGTGGAGTGAAATACTCTGTTTTTAAGTGTGTGTATAAAACAAGTTTAAGAGCATAAACAGTCTACCGCATTCTGGAAGTAATTAATTACTGCTGATAAATGAAAGACACCGGTACAGATATTTCAAAAGAAGGCAAGGCAGAGCAGGCAGAGCAAATCCAGCTACTGTGCTAGTGCTCCACCCAGACTCCATAGGGACATACTCATCCTTTGAAATTTAACACCACACAGTCAGGAAAATGAAGCATCCTGTGGCTTACCCATGAGAATAAATCTTACCCACACACCAAGCCTAACTGGACACAGAATCAACTGTACCAGTGGTTTTACCCACCTGAGACACCCTAATGATAGGTTTTTTTCCTGCAGAGACCGCTGGTCACTGGTGTCCAGAGGAGTCCCGGTACGTGGACGCCCTACCCTGCTCCCAAGTGCTAATGACAATATAAATGAGCTCCTCCTCGTTTATAGGAAGCCCAAGAAGGTCAGACTGCATGCTGGCCGGTGGAGGTACACTGATACACACCTGCTGAGGACATGACCTCAAGTGCTGGCTCAGTACCAAAACCAAACCTCAGACCCTTCCCCTAAAGCACAGAGATAGTGGATGGTGGTATAGAGGTGCAGTCAGAGGAAAAAAGATCCATCACACTCGCTGATACAGAAGCAATACAATAGACCCTCATTCTTGCTGCCCCAAAGCAGTTTCTTATGCTCCCAAAAGCCAAATCTGCCCAGATGGGAAGCAAAAAGCGCAAGCAGGGATGGAGGCAGAGGCTGCCCCAGACCCCCACATTCCACCCCAAGCAGGGAGTGGCACAGGCTTGGGTTTTATGCAATGTCAGGCCACTGGCATAGTTTGGTTTTACTAAAATTTGCAGTTGTGTAACTTTGATAATGTGCCCTCTCCTGGGGCCTTTAATATTAAGATCAAATATTGAATACCCTACATGTACCTAATTAGCTTTAATATGCATCCTGCTCAGCTCAGTAAGAACAGCAAAGAAACACAGTCAAAAACAATTAGATCAGGGTTTTTTTTCGATTAAAAAAAGACAGCTGGACTACACAGATTCCTGCAGCAGCATTTGCATTAGATGAGATTGCATTTTTCTGTGGAAAAAGCCTCGGAGCCAAAAGGGTTTCAAATAGCACCAGTGGAGGCTGACAGCTGCATTCTTCTTTGTGTGTTCCCAAATAATTCAGTGAAGGAAAAAGGGTTCCTGCTCCAAGTTACTTATCTTCTGATCCCATGCAATGTGCTACATAGTCAATCTACTTTGTCCACGCTCTGCCTGAGACCAATGAGATCCCTTGGGGAAAAAAAATCCACCAGGCCAGTGATGACCCACATGAGAGAATTCTCATTAATTCCTTGGTAATGTTACATAAGGTCATTTTGTTGAATTAAAATTATTGGGATTAATCCTCTTAAATGTTCTCTTAGATGCAAGGGGGATCCAACTGCAGCTGGATCATCCCACAGCTGGTTCTAGAAAGTCAAGACAGTGTTTTAAAGCTCTGTAATGGTTTTGTTAAATTCATCCCCTGAACAAGGACACAAAGCAGCTTTTTATGGCTTTTTTAGATCACTTACAACTTCTGTAAGCTGTCATTAACTATCATCAAAGCCTGAAAAATGAGGCAAATGGGTTCAATGTCAGTTTTACTGCCCAAACCTAAATAATATTTTTGGTTTCCCATCTGCCTCATCTGAAGTGTTTTGACAGCTGGAAGGTGACTTTGCCTTTCAAAACCTTTTCAGATGTTGCTCTCTGTAAGCAAATATTCTGTGGACAACAGAGGAAATGGGACATACACAGCCTCTTCATCACCCTGTGCATTTCATCCTCACAATCAAGTACCACCACCAAATCCCGCAATAAGAATAGAGCAACCTTGTGTATTTTACCCAGATATTAAGGGTCAGTGCACAACTCTCTCAGTATATCAATACAAGATTTGGTAGGATGTACCCGGTTCCTAGCCCTCACGTGACAAACCCAGCTTCCAAAGTCCCCCATTCCACTGAAATCCATTGGGTTTCAGAGTTAATTCCCCTGTGTCTAGAGCTGATCTTTGCACAGTTGACATATTTTTCTGTGTGTCCTAGCTGTACTAGCACTCATTAGGAATCGTGTGCTGTCATGAAAACACTCAGCTAAAATAAAGAGATGCTTTAAAGCAGCTTTGCTTTTTTGGGATATCAAATCTAGCAGCAACTGTCTTTCTGAAGCAATAACTGATGTGTTTGATTAGCTCTGGTAGCAGATGGGGTTTTTTCAGTACTTTTGATGTTTTAACATGTTAAGCTGAGAAGGAATCAACTCTGCAAAGAGCGATTATGCCATTCTTCATATCCTGTCCATCTTCCCTGGCATGATTACAGCTCAGGGGCTCCATCTCCGAGCAGTGTGCTTGCCCCAAGCCCCTGGGTCTGCTGCCAAGCTGACATTAGCCTCCACTAATCGCAGCTCAGAGATCTTTGAGTCATGGTGTTCCCAGTTCTGCAGTGCGCTGCCTTTCCATTAGAGGATATAATCAAGTACCACACCCCACAGATCACAGTCCAAGGGAGAGTATCTTGCTGCTGGGAAAAAAATCCCGGAAGACTGCAATGGATCCTCCATTGATGGAAAATTTTGCAATCAAAATGGGGAGGTCTGGTGTAGATGTGTTAGAAGTCCTGGGCAGAGAAACAGTAGTTTGGCCTCTGTTGCTCCTGCTGCTGCACGCAGCATAAAACCAAACCTTGCCTGCCTAACTGTGATATTTTTTGCAGTGGGGCTGCAAAGCTTCTGCTGTCCGTACTTACTGGAGCCTCATGGAAGTCTCTGCCTACAGCTGAAACATGGCTTGGATGGAACAGAGGTAGAGACCTCTCCAAGCAGGAGGTGGCGAAAGCTTGCCTTGGGCTCCTGTGTTCAGTAACGCCTGGCCATGGGTCTGAACTCTTGCAGCCTGGCTGCTCAGGTCTGCTCACTCTGTCGAGGCTTTCCAAGCTGAAGACTTTGAGCTGAAACATGGCAGATATGGTATTTTAGGATTCCGCCCACACTGTTAATAAGGTTTTGCAGCAGGAAGGAGGTATGTTGCACTTGTGATTAATTACATGCATTTGGATATATTTAAATCATAACTTCTACACTTGTACTCAGAAAGCAGGTTATCTGAAAGGAAGATAAATGCACAGCTTTTCCCTGACACCTGCCACAAGGATTCAGTCAAATAACATTAACCCTTCAGGGATTCTCCAAAGCAGCTCATATTTAGAAAATACCAACGGGGGGACAAGACCTTGACTAGACTAGCTTGGCACACGCATCCAGAGAGAGGGACCTTATCTGTGGCAGTGGGGGAAGGCCCTGCCTCAGCTCCAAGTCTCCCACCTACAAGTGCCCTGAGAAGGACAAAAGAACAATTTTTGCCCAGCGTTTCCTCAGGCTCTTCAGCCAACCTATTCCCATGCAATACTGTTTGAAAAAGGATTTGAAGACCTCGGGCTGGCATTTCCTGGCACAGAGGACATCAAGAGCTCTGCTCGGGGGTCCTGCTGTGTGCTTCTTTGTGCCCCCGTCTCTCTGAGCTGGGACAGCCAGTCAGTGCCTCCCGTGAGGCTGCTGGGGCAGTGGGTGGAACTGGGAGGCAGTGTGTGCCAAATATTCCCATGCCTGTACTGAGTAGTGGGAGAATACAAACATACGCCACAATGAATGCACCCGCTGCCAAAAGACCACAAATAATTATTTGTTCTTACTCTGCAGAGTGAGCTGGGGCTTTGTAACCAGATACAAGAACTGTCCCGTGACCTCTCAGTGGCAGCAGGAGAGAAGGACACAGCTCTAACCAGGAGAGTTCCTATAAAATCAGTGGACCAAGGACTGGCCACTGGCAAAAGCAAAGAAGCTCCCCTGCGTCCCTGGGTGACTCTGCCGGCCTGATGGGATCCTTAGGGTGCCCTTGTCCTCCAGGCACACCAAGGGCTAGAGGCAGCCTCTCCCATGCTCGCTGGGAGAGGCACGTGTCCCTTGATGTCAGCTTTTGGCACAGCAGCTCCTGCCAGTGGAGAAGGGAGTGATCAAGAATCGAGTGTCTGGGGTACCCTGGCCAGACACTCTCTTGCATCTGAAAGCCTGGCTTAAAGCCAGGCTGGCACTTATGTTCTCCTTCCCAGGCCCATATTCTGTTAATGGGAGCCCCAGGAGTGCTGCACTACTAAGAAACAGCGCGGAGACTGCTGGGAAGCACGCCTCTCGGGACAGCCATCAGAGAGCATGCCTGGCACCTCTTCCCCATCCTCTTTTGCTGCTGCACTGCCTGCTGGCCACCAAGACCCCAGCCGAAGCAGCAGGTGCCATAGTGCAAGAAGCTGACGCTGGGTGTATGGACTAGTTCTGGAGTTCAGCAAGCCACCACCGGCTTTCTAGGTAGACAGTAACTGAGAGCAGAACTGCATTTAAATGGATGTGTAAGTGTGTTTGCCCATTATGCTGAGAAGCGACCATTATGACAAATATCTCAGAAAATGAGTATGTTCCTCCTACTACTTTCATCAGTCTTTGTCATCCCTCATGTCCTCATCTTCAATTGAGAAATTCCTTATTGATTTAATCTGCAAATGCTTATAAGTCTCTCCCAAGAGAATCTGAGGAGAAGACGCATCGCAGTTCAAAGCGACTGTCTGAACCGTGTTATAAAGCATCCAGCTAGATTTGGTAAATCTGCCTCATAATAAATTTACTGCACATCTGATTGTCAGTTTAAGCTTATCTCTAGTATTATTTAACTGTCCCTGGTGTAAAACATTCCTGCCTCCTGGAGAGGTTTGATTGGATTCATAGAGGCTGAGGTTTAATTAGCGTAGACTACTTTGACTCTCTCTTCCCACCCACATAGTGGGTGCACTGCTGGCATTTGGATGATGCACCATTTTGACGGGGTAGGCTTCCATTTTTCCAGAAAGTATCCAGGAAAGTTTGGATATCTCATTAGTTTCTCCAAGCTTTTGAGGTTTCCAAAGAGCATAGACCTTCTTTTTTCTCTCTGGCTCTGCTTCCCTCCCTTCACCTGCAGTCCCACAGACAAGAACAGTCCCCAGCTTTGCTACCATGAGGTCTGGGGAGGTGAGCTGCTGGGAGCACCTCTGCCCTTTGCAGGATGTTGGTGGCAAGAAAAAGATCCCAAATACAAAGATGATTTGAACTTAGGAAACATAGGTAAGGGAGTGCTGATTTAGCATTTAATAGCACTGCCAGTGTCCCCTTTAAAAAGCGATGATTGTAGCTTCCTAATACCTATATAACAGATTTAGAATCTATGGGATATGGGGAAATGTGTGATAAAAAGCAGCACCTAATCTATAAGCAGAGACAACAGTGCTGAGTATCCTAAGACAAACAAGTGGCTCATTAACCAATCAATTGATAAAGTTAAATGGAATAACTCATGCTAAATGCTGCTTGGCTGTCCTGGCACGGTGCAGTCTGGGCTGGAGAAGGCAGGCTGGGTGGACGAGTCCATCCCTGCTCGGGGAGGACTGTCACAGCCACCTCTGCTTGGGAACTGGAGTAGAGAGCTGGGAATCACATTTATCCCAAGTAGTGCCAAAACAGGTGCCTGAGAAAGTGGCAAGGGAATGGGGAAGATGGGAGTGAGACTGATGAACCAAGCAGGGGTCCCCTGGGAAAAATGTTCTGTGAGCATCTCCAAGGACCAGGTATGGCTGGGGCACAGCTGCTCTCTTCCTGGCCTCTAGGGGGCTTCTACAAGGTGGCACCTGCTGAAGCTGCTCCAGCATGCCCTCCAGGGACCAAACCACAACACGAGGGAAGTCTCAAAGGTGCAGGCTGTGATGACCCGAGGGGTCCCCATCTCACAGCCTAGAGCCTGAGCCGCAGGGGACCTCAGCGCAGAGGTGCCGCCCCTTTCAGGGGCCGATGGCAGACATATCTGTCCAGACACCTCCAGGTCAGCCACAAGCATCTCTCATGGGTAGGACGAATTATCTGGTCAGTCTCTGCAGCAGCTTGTGCAACACCACGGCAGCCCAATGGAGCTGTCGGCCTGGGGGTGTTGTGGCCGCAGCAAGCCCTGCCAGGAAATGTGTGGCAGCAGGCAGCCCATGCGCACCCCAGAGCGGTCAGGACTTGGCCCTCTGAAGGGGGACCCGGGCCCTGGAGCCCCAGTCTGCCACTGCCAACCCCAGGAACCAGACCCAGCCGTGGGGCTGCTTCATCTGGCTGACAAAAGTGAGATTTCCATGGTCATTCTTCACTGATACCTCTCGGGGACCTCCAAACACTCAGAATATTAGGGCATGATGCAAGATTGTTCCCTCCTTTTCATTCCTAAATCCTCCCTTTAAAAGCTCCCAGGCAATGCAGCTTTCACCTCTTCTCCAGGAATAATAATCCACAGTGTAACACATTTAATCATTAGAAATATTTCCTGCTGTCCAGTCAAAATTTATCTATTGACGAACTCAAATACAGCTTTCATAATGTCATTCATGTAGCTATTTTTAGTACCATGGTTACCAGCAGAAATAACAGGCCTGATGTATTTCCCCCCTCCCCCTTAGAATGAGGCTTCTGAAATTATAGACGGGAGCACTAATTGAATGCCAAAAATGCTACAAACGATTTGCACTGCTATGGAATCTGCTAACAAACCAATGTGCTTCCACCCCACTTGCACGTGCCATTATGCTGCTGTCCACTCAAAGCAGGCACATATCCCCTGGCAGGATTATTTGTGACCACAGTTGATGTTTGTTGCTAGAAACTGTCCCTGGCAAGGAAGCTTTTCACATTTTTTTACCCAAAAAGAACATTAATCTTAAAGAACTTCCCCTCCCCTTGTTTTGTATTTGTGGTTCTTCAGACATAATAAGACCGAAAGCAATCCTTGGATTCTTTTGGCTTCTGTGGTGAGGGGATGGACACATGCCCACAGTTCCTCTGGACTCTCCAGACCACCTCCCAGTCCCATACTGGGCCAGTCCAGGATGGCTTCCTTGCCAAAGTCATGCAAGCAACTGTGCACAGCTAAGGCTGAACTGTAACACAGCTACAGAGGGACAAAAGCAAAGCAAAGCAAAGCAAAGCTTTCTGTTCTCCAGTCATTTAAACAAATAAGATAAACAGCATTTGCCAGCCCAGGAAGATTATGTGTGGCTTTTTGTCTCCCCTGTTTTGGTTTCCTGTGCTAAGCATTCACTCACCCACCCATTCATAGGCACTAATGCCCAAGGCTCAGAGTTGCACTCCCTTGTGTTGATTTCCATGTGTACTTTAGGGTTTCTTTACATACCCAAATCCTCATTATCACTCTAAACCACGGTAAATTACAGGAACAGTGGGCTGATAAAAGTCCTAATTCAAAGCAATAGTGAGCCTATTACCACTGAAAGCACTGGTCCCCAGCTGTAGAAGCACACAGAAATAAAATGGGAGAAATAAAAATAAAATGGGAGAAATAAAAAGAAACTAGCTGTGTAAATAGCCAGGATGGAAAGATGTACCAGTAGCAGCAGAAGTGACACAGATCAATGAGTGTGTTAGCAGGAGGCAGGCAGACCCTCCAGCCAGGGCTCGGGGGAACAGCCTCATCTCAGAGGATTATTTCCACCACAAAACCAACAAGATTTCCTGATCATTCAATTCAGGTTTCTCCTGTCCCCTCCCTAGTACCTTCCTATCTCAACGTACATATTTCTGGCTTGTTTTTCTTTCAATTGCCCCTCATTTCATTATTTTAACTCAGCCTCCTTTTCTTGAAGCATGAATATTAATGTCAGTCTTGGCTCATTCAGTGTTGCCCCTTGCCACTCCGCTCCCTTCAGTCACTGTCTTTGGCAGTTTGGATCTTTCTTTCCATCAGTTTGTCCACCCAGGAACTCACAGTTTCATAAAACCGTGCCAACCTGCGGCAGCAGAAGGCATCACGTCACATCCCATGGAAAGCAAACATGTCTTAAGTTCAAATGAAACCGGTGGGTAGTACAGCTCTGGGGGGGAACCGTGGGCTCAAGCCCCCTGAGCTACCTGCTGGATGATGGAAAGACACAACGTACTCGATGCGAGTCCTTACAACCCAAATTGCCTGGGCCCTGTGCAATTAGCCATCAGCAAAGGGACTGTTAAGGGCCGGATAGAAACTCTACTGAAATCCATGAGGGTTTCTGTTTTCTTCCCAAAGAGTTGGATAGGGCCCTGGAAATGCATTTGTTTGTTTTTCCCTTGTCATCAGCCTGCCTTTGGCTGAGAGCTATAATCCATTCAGGGAGGACCTGTTTATCTGTGAGAATAGCAGCATCACTGTGAAAAGGTAAGAGTGGGAGTGTGCTTCAGGCAAAAAAATGCAGATTATAGCCCCGCTAGTAATGAATCTAGCACAGAAAGAAAGAAATGCGGACTGTTCTAATTTTCTGAATAGATTTAATTCCATTTTGTTCCCTGCGAGTCCCTTCGCTGACAATTGTCTGAGTGGAGGGAGGAAAAAAGGCTTCCAAGCAAAACACTTGTCCATGAAGGATGTTATTAAAATGTCCTACTTGAACACTGGCGCTTTGCAGACCAGAGTTGCAAATATAAGCACTCTCTCTCCCTTAGACAAGCTTTGTCTAAATGCAGAATGTTTGTCAATTATTTTCCAAAAGCACAATTGCTATCATCAGAATTAGAACTCGCTTGACTTGTCCTGCCTGATTTAGCACTCACTTGAACAGGGTTGGTTCAGAAGTTCAACAAGAACTTCAGGGCTGTTGGATTTGCAGCAGGCTTAGAACATGCTCAGGAAGACAACAATGGGAGGGAACAGGTGGGGAATATATAGGAAATGGGGGTGAAAACCAGCTAATGGTCAGGGAAATGAAAAGTACCTGTGGCGAGTAAAAATTCACTGAAGAAACATGGTGGCAAAAGTCTCTGACTGGGTAAACTTCCATCGTTTGGCTTCTGAGGACTCGTACTCACTCACACCTACATACAGACCTGGTTCCATATATTTGCTGACCTGGCAGTCATTCAGCAGAGAATTTGGCTGGAGGTCTGCAGCATGGATGTCGGTCAAGTTTTAGCATAGAAATTGCCCCTACCATCCTCCTATATAACTTCCTTTTCTTTAATGGTCTGGGCAATGTGTCCTGTCCGCAGCATGCACTACAAACAGGATAGGTGTCCTGTGAGACAGGAAAAAGTGGATTTTTGTGGCCAGCTGTGGGGTTTGGGGTTTTGTTCTCTGCGAGATTCAAGAGCAATGGGGCTTCCCAAGGCACTCCCTGCAATGCAATCAATTACATCACATCATGAACTGATCTAACCTGTGAAGTCTGAATGCATCTCACCCTGTCCTGCAAAAGCTCTTCATCAACATCTCCTTGATTTGGGGGAGGGAAGGTGTCTTAATTCTTCAGAGCTGGCTTTCAGCTAGACCCACTTGCCTATCACCATGGGCTAGAGGTGATGGTCTCTCCAAACCGAGCAACCGGGGTCCCTCACCCCACCACTCTCTTGAAAGTTGAAGAAACTTGTTCTGACCTTTCCTCTTAAACTAGAGGAAACTTTTGCATATGAATTCTGATCTGCCTTTCACATTTACATTCCCATACCACAGGTACCACGGGCACCCATACTTTATGCCTTATGCCAAGAGTAAAGGCAACTGGAGAAACTTGCAGAGGACAGTCACATTCTGTTCATTATGTGAGTAGCAGCATTGTCACTGGCATGCTAAAGCCTTGTCCCTGGTGAAGAAGACACAGTCCCTTCCCCTAAACTCTGACTATGTGACTGTGCTATTATTGGTACACTCAATGCTGAATGGCCAACAGAAAACACTGCACTGGTTCTTGCTTTTTCCAGATACAGAAAAGACAGCAGGCACAAAGGCAAACACAGCCTCTCCTGTGCACACGTGATAGTTGCAGTGCAAGTGTCTTGCCATCAAAACGCCTCATTCCTCCTGACAGGTCTTGTCCTAAAACAATGCCTTAAAGTCTGCAGCTGGGCTGGATTTTCCATATCCAGCTGGAACTGCCAAAGGAACAGAAAAAGCCCTGGTAGCAGAAAAGATGCCACTTAGGTTGGAGGGAAAAGCTCTTCCTGGCAGTCTATAACCAGTAGACATGGTATGCCATCCTCCTCCTGAGTGGACGTGCAGCTGTGGCATCTTAAGGATGTCTGCTTTGTGCCACGCCTGTGCAGAACAGTGGATAAAAGGTATTTAACAGATAGGGAACGCTACAGCTCCTGTAGTCAGCAAGGGCAGGTTTCCTTTGCTGTACTCACTTAGATCTGGGTTCCTGGCTCCAAAGCACTGAGTCTGTTTCCTGAAGGGCACCTGCTTGGTACAGATTGTACCTACATAAGAACTTGGTTTAACTTGGGTGAAGCACATACAGGACAGTTGCAGCTCTGGGACAATCTAGTTCTTGCCTCTTAAATGCTGTTATGTTTCCTGCTGAGTTTCACCTAATTGTTTTTACTGGGCCATTTCAGCAGCACTGTTTCTGATGCTGTCTTCCTCAGCCCTTGCAGCTCCTCCCCAGTATTTCTGAGTCGTATCTTCTGAGTTGTACTCTTCTTATACTACTACCCCAAATGTGAATGGCAATACTGAGTAGCACTGGGAGCAGGACCAGATCATGTCAGGAAAAACATCCCCTCAGTTTGAAAGCCAATAAAAATTATGTGGGCACTTAGCAGCCTACTGCATGCTCACTCTATGCTCAACACCATGTCTTACATGGTGCTGTTTATACGGCTGCTTGTTAATTTTTGATGGCATCCCTCATGACTAAGTTCAGGTACAGCAAATTCACTTCTGTAATCCTGCTTTGTTTTCCTAAGCTAGTGGTCTTGCTTTTCAACTAGGGAACTGAGAGCTTCAGGGGTAAGCCATAGAAGAAAAAGCTGTACCTCTCCATTTGCATCATAATAATTGCTTTAGAGCTATTTTGACTTTGTTCTGGTTTTGGCTGGGATAGAGTTAATTTTCTTTCTAGTAGCGGGTATAGTGTTACATTTGGGTTCAGTATGAGAAGAATGCTGATAACACACTGAAGTTTTCAGTTGTTCCTAAGTAGTGTTTATACTAAGTCAAGGTATTTTCAGCTTCTCATGCCCAGCCAGCAAGAAGGCTGGAGGGGCACAAGAAGTTGGGAGGGGCACAGCCAGGGCAGCTGTCCCAAACTGGCCAAAGGGGTATTCTATACTGTGTGACCTCATGTCTACTATATAAACTGTGGGCAGTGGGGCTGGGAGGGATCGCCGGTCAGGAACTAACTGGGCATTGGTTAGCAAGTGATGAGCAATTGCATTGTGCATAATTTGTTTTGTACATTCCAATTATTTTATTATTATTGTCATTTATTATTATTATTATTATTATCATTATTATTATCATTATTATTTTCTTCTTCCTTTTTCAGATTTTCTCGCCCATCCCACTGGGTGAGGGGGAGTGAGCGAGCGGCTGCGTGGTGCTTAGTTGCTGACTGGGGTTAAACCATGACAGCCACAAAGAAGTCATCCCTTACAAATGAATGGGAGCACTTCAAATGCAGTAGCCTCTAATGCTGCCACTGCAAGTCTTTTCGATTTGTGTCCCTAGTGAGGGAGGAGGGGAAAAAAATCCCAAACAGACCAGCAACAAACCAGCCCCCCCAACCCTGATGATCCCTGGCTTCTTTCCAGCCTAAAAGAGCAGTGAGCACAAAACCCTTGCTGAGCATGCTGCCTCCAATCCTGCACCGCTCAAACGAAGGATGTGTTGACACGAAGTGCTGTAAGAAGACAGACTACAGCAAAGCTGAAATGCTATCGTTTTGGCTGGATGTCAAAGTGCTGCCTGGAGCCCGGTTGCCGCAAGGGCAGACAGCGTGGGGTGCCTGGCTGAAGGGACACTGCTGAGCTTTCACAGCTGGGCTGGGACTCCAGAGCCCCGGCCCCTGTGCCTGCTCCCAGAGGAAGGTCCCCCTCCTTGTCCCCAGTAATGTCCCACGGGGAGACTGCTTTTTGAAGGCTGCGGTGGCCTTGGAAAGCAACAGGGAACCTGAGCGACCAGGGTGGAAGAGGAACCGCACGGAGAACTGGGAGACAACCACCACACAACAAATTAGCCCTGTTAACTAGCATGCATTTCCTACAGGCACGTCACAGGGAAATCCCAGCCAGCATTTTTAAGCTTTATCCATCTTGCAATGGTTTCCACCCTTGCTGTTGTTTACAAGCTTAACAAACTGAAGACTGTTTGGAAGAGATCACTCCTTAATCTGGCTTGTCCTAAGACCAATAGGAGAAGAGGAATGCAAGGTCAGGCACATCCGAGGCCGGTACAGAAACATCCTTATTTATCTTCCCTAAGCTGTTCTCAATTTTAACTCCTTCAAGATACATTGAAATAATTAAGATCAGAAGTTGGTGGTGACTGCAACTGGTAGGGAAACCCTGGCGCTCTGTTATAAATTAATTATTTTTAGTAGGGTTCAAATTTCACCCCTTTTGGTTCCTTTGTGCAGCTCCAAGTCATGGGACCAAACATGCAGCAAAGCCCCAGATGAGCATCTCCCGCCTCCTACTTCCTACTCAGCTACAAGCTGCGGGTTGGCTTCAGGGTCCCAGATATGCAGTACTGCAAGGTGTCTGAAGAAAACATGCTTCCAAGGGTCTAATTACACATCCCTACCAGGTCAAAGTGAAAAGTAGTCCTCTATCTGCTTGGGGCACATGAATCCAGGGAGTGAGACAGACAGCTGAGCATAAAGCTAATTTTTAGAAGCTGAGTTTAAGGTTGGCTAAAAATATGGCCTATCCCTTTCAAGGGTTATTTTGCTTACTGTGTTGACAAGAATAAAGCTATTAGCAACAGAACATTCAGAGTATTTGAGGCTGGTGTTTGTCTGTCAGTCACTCATCATCCAAAACAGTCTTGTCAACATTTGGAAGGCAAGTGGGATGTATGCTCCAGTCCCTCCCGGGAAGTCTGGGAGAGGATAATGGAGCTAAGAGCTGTGAAAACCTGTGGCTAAAGAAAACAGGAAGAAGGAAGGAAAGGAAAAAGAGCTGTTAAGGAGGAAACATATTAGAAGTCCCAAAATGTCTAGAAAAAATGAAAGGGAGGTTTTAGAGGAAGAAAATTGTCAACTATAGGGAAAAACAACCCCAACATTTTTTTCCAGAAAATGTGAATATTGCGAAAGTAATATAAGAAGAGACAGTGAGTGAGATTACATGGGGGAGGAGGAAGAGGAGAAGTGACCATAGGAAAATACAATGATCAGCTTTTCCTGGTGTAGAGCAAGAGCTTAGGTTTGTACAGCATGAAATTCGCAGGATACTGGCTGGCCCTGCACAGCAAATCACACCTGGCACAAGGTGGGCCTGCCTGTCCAAGAGTCAGAAACCAGAATCACTTTGTGGCTGGGGTGTTCCAGGGATTAGCTCCTGTTTGTCATACCTAAAAAAGCAAAGGTCCTCAGTTGTGGAAGCTGCGCTGCACAGGAGACTCCCCCTAAAGCCAGGAGTGTCTCTACACGTAAAGCACTTTCCTCAGAAAAAAGAGCTCTGTGCCTAAGGCACTCTAGAAATATGGGACTGGGTGGGTACCTCCAACACCAGCCCTTGCTGTCTGCTCTCTAATCCAGCTTGCTCCTCTGCCAGGTAGAAGGGGTGGTTGCAAGGAAATTGGTTTCCTGTTTATGCTTCTCCTTATCTCTCCGTGCCAGGATAGGAATGTCTGCAGTCTGCACTACCTAAACCAGCCTAAACCCAAAGTCCCTCCTCTGCATCTTTAATGGATCCTGCAGCAAGAGCATCTTGTCTTCTCTCCTCTCCCTCAGCTCTTCAGGACTAAGCTTTTACTGTTGCCATTCCTTTTCCAGGCTTCCTTTCCATTTGACCTTGGTGTTCCCTATACACAGGAAGTGTTCTGCTGTTTAACAGTATGCTAAACGTGACTGTATTTTATTGTACCTGCTTGGAAAAAGGAGCAGGAACATGGTAGGGACTGCTCGCTGCACCTGTTGTCCAGGGCAAATCACCCACTGGCTTGCTCCCTAGTCGCAATACCAGCTCCAGCCTCTCCCCTACATCTCCACCATCAAGTTAAAGCTCTATAGAGCCAAGGGATATTCAGTGCTTGCCACAGCAATTTCTGTTGTGACTGATCCTGCAGTTAGACACCTTTTCCCAGGAATCCCATTGCTGACAAACACTCAGCTCCCTCTCTGCCTGAATCCGTGGCACACGGCAGAGGATAAGGCTGAGTGAGTTCAGCTTCAGCTGCTGCCTGTGCCCATGTAACACACAGCTAATCCAACAAGCTGCCTCTCCCGCGGCTGAAGGCACAGACAACCCTAGTGGTGTAGATATTCTCACATGGGCTGCGTTGGGAGGAATCAGCTCAGCTAAGGATGCCAGGCAGTAACTGTGGTCTGCAGAATCAGCACAACAATCCTGTAGTGCAGGAAAACCCTGAAGTGCACAGCTTTGCCTTCGGATGATGGCAATGATTAACTGAGCAGTTTTGAGCCAGGGGGTTTTGCCATTAAGGTACCACTTGTGACAATAAAATGTGCACAGGCAAAGTGTTGCTTTCCAGGCATTACCTGGGGGATAAGGAGTAACTTTACTCAGGCTCAATTTCTACCTCTGTCCATGAAGTTGGTCTAAACAGATTGAGCTGAGTCACTTAGAGCTATCTTCAGACGGAACTCATCAATTTGAGTAAGCCATCAGCCCCAGGCGATAGCACGTGGCTATCCTTGCTTTCACCCTCCAAAGCAGCACTGCTGAGGTCGACAGAGCTCTGTGGATTTACATTAGTAACAGCAAGACAAGAAATAGTCTCAGTGCATGAAAAGAGTTCTGGTCCTGCTCCTGTTGAAGTTCATCTCAAAGCTCTCAGATGCAGCCAGGGATGTGGCTGACCCGGCCAGCTGTGCCCCATGAGCAAGTGCACAGCTCAGAAGAAAACACCAGTTATTGTAGAGGAAGAAAGCCATGAGATGGGGCATAGTTCCTCTCCCCCCACCCATCCCCTCTGCTCTTTAGCCAGTCACTGGAATCTCATACCTGCATATAGCTAAGCCTCCAAATTGCTTATCACTAGGTCTAAGCCAAGCCTGGAAAGGCAGCCGTGATGAAGAGAGCACAACCTGAGCATGCAGTGAGAAGCTTTCCCTGTGCAGATGAACTTGCTCTCCAGCAGGACACAGCATGTGCTGTGGTGGGAGGGGTAATGGTGAGAAAAAGCAGGAGAGTGTTAGTGGAAAAGGCATGAGCTGAACCCAGATTTCCATGTTCTGCACTAGTTCACAAGAGCAGAACGGCAGCACTTGGAAGAAAACTGGGGAATGAAGTTGTTCTGTGAGTAAAGACCCTGAAAACCCTCGCAGCTTTGTCATTAGCTTTCTAAAGAGGAGATTGTATGATGAAAAATGCAACCCATCCAACTAGCTCTCCAGAAAGAGAAGGGGCAGGACTGCAAACTCACCAAGGGTGAAATCCTGTTTGCTCCACTTGTGGGCCTTAAATGCACATCAGGCAACAGATTGTAAATACTGCTTGCAGCAGGTTTACAAAGTGGAAACCCTTTTGAGACCTTTTACTGCAGGGAAAGTGGGGTAAATACGCCAATGATATGAACAAATTCTAAATATTTAGGTGTTTAAATAAATAAAGCTTTTACAGATTTTGGAATCTATTATTCATGGCGTGCTGGGCATTGTCCAGACTGTGCACCAAGGCATAAAACCATTTTAAGAGGGCAGAAAATTACTTTCAGGCTCAGAAAGTTGAATCAGTTTGTGTGCTGAGTGCTGGCTGGTCCAGGCCTTCATATCACTGGGCAGATGAACCTCAATTACTTCACTACCAAAGGAGCTGCAATTTGCTGGGCATTGTAGCCAAATGACAAGTAACAAAGCCAGAATGAGATTATTTTTTTGTCTAGACATGTTGTGCATGAAGGGGATCTCTGTCAGCCATTAACATCCCAAGGTGTACAACGTGTCCCTGCAAAGTGGCTCAGCCAAAGGTGGAAATATGCAGCCATGCTAATTCATTCATTGCAAGGGAAATCAGTCTGGAAATGACCTGATTTTCAGCTTCATAAAAACAGAGAACATTTTAAGTGCTTTAGTGAAACTGATTGTTTGAAGAAGTTGAAGAACTAGAAAAAAGGTCATTGCAATCCTTTTGGGATGTGGCTTTACAGTTAACAGTATGCCAACCCAGTGTCACCATCAGAGCTTCAAAACAGGCTTCCTGACTTGCTAAAAACACCACCATATTTCTCTATGACATTAAAATGCCATTCAGAATTCAGTGCTCTCCCTGTGCCCATGTCTGTAATTACACTGTATGATCTCAGAGTAAGCACAGCTAACTGAAGATGGGCTGCTCTGACCTAAGCAACTGTCTCCTTATATTTGTGCTTTTGTCTTGGCATTTTCAGCAGGTTTACAATTAATTAAAATTCCTGATTAATTGTTTCGCAACAACAACAACAGCAGCAAAAATTGCTTGGAGAAAAGCCTGTGTGAAGTGAAACTGGAGCCTGGTCGGTATGTATATGCATGGTGCCCCAAGTACACTGTATTGGCCTGCATACAGCCTCTCCCCAAAGTAAATGTGTGTCGAAGGAGGAAGGTAGAGGCTTGGCAGATACTGAAATGGGGGTATAAAATTTTGCATTACTCTCTGTATTTCCCCTTCTGCCCATAACTCACAGTTCAAGTGCATGGAAATAGAGTGGCTTTCACTACAGCTGGATGAATGCATGGGTCTGCCAGGGAATTAGGACTTGGCCAATGCTCCTGCTCCTTGTTCTGACAGTCATCAGTCAAAACGTTCATACAAGTCACTCTCCCCTTCTGGACCTCGGTTTCCCCCCTGTAAAATGCAGGCAACACCACTTTTCTATCTTGTATGAAGTGCTATGAGAAGTACAGAGAAAGAAATACATTACAGAAAGAGAAATGCGTGTTAGTGAGTGACTGTTTCCTTTTGCCTTTGTCAAATCTGTACTATAGTGGATGCCAGCTCCGGTCACTCAAAGCTGTGAAGAAATCTTTGTTGTGCTCTGAAAGCCCCGCAGCGGACTGTCATTGTCAAACCCGCTGATGAATGGTTCCACTGGGGCTCCAGACCCTGCTCATGCGGGAAAGCAGCAAGCCTCAGTAAATAACTATTGCTATTACTGAATCTGGATAATCAACACTTCTGCAATTTTATAAGAAAAATACTGTGTTGTTGAAAAGAATGCAGGGGGCAGTTGGCCCCATTCTGTTAGTGTAAGCAGTCCTGACCCTGGCTCTGGCTCTCAGAGGGCATACCCTCTATGAAAAGCCAGCAAAGGAGATGATGTTTCTTCTCCTTCCCCTCTATTCTTTTTTAAAACCTTTTTTTTTTTTTTTTGGCGGCACCACTCCCATGTTAGTGATTTAAGGGCTACAGGGAAGAAATCATGCTCTGAAAGAGCAATTTCAGAAAACGTCTGTCTGCAAATGGTGCGTGTTTATGCAATGGCTCTGTTCCTGGGGGGTATGCAGGCTCTGGTCTGCTCATTTTTAGGGCCAAAAATTAAATTTTGCAACCTCCAGACCAAGACAGCAAAGAGCCAGAAAGAGGGATCTCTTGCCTTGAGCAGGATCACCCATGCCCTTTTCCCTGGGACATACGCTGGTTCAAGGCAAAAGACTTTCAGGGAGTGATGCAACATGTAATGACCATGCAGCCATGGCCACTGGCAATGGTATGTACACCAGTCAGAAAAAAAATAATCTTGATTATCAGATATTTTGCGTATTTTCAGGTGTTTAAAGAGATGAATGATATGAAATTGCTGCTCTAAAGCATATAAGAATTGCCTTTTTCAAATCTCTTAAAGTATGATGAACACACATACTTCTTTCTAGTTATATTTGGATTTTTAAGGTTTATGGGTCCACTGCCAGCTTCTATGCTGCTAGAAGATGAGAATATTTTTTTTCCCTCAAAAAGCCCTGGAACTGAGGTCTCTCAAATTCATGTGCCTTCAGAGGCTTTTAAGGAAAATCCAGGAGGTATCATGAGACTTGCAAGAAGAGCAGGAGCGGGAACCTTGCAGTGGCTTCAGAGCATAGTGAGCCCTGAAATTATGACAGCAGAGCCACAGAATTTTAACATTACAATTTATTTCTTTTAAAGAAACAAATCACCAAGCTCAAATTGTATTATATTGTATATGATATCATTGATTATTATATCTAAAGTAAAGGTCCAGTTATGTTCACTGACTGCTTCAAAATTTTGGGTGTGAAACTGAAATGCATAATTCCTTATGCTTGTTTTAAATATGACCAACCCTGCCTCTTCTTCACTTCAAATAATATTTACTTAGATTATGCTTCAAAGAGGGACTGGGATATTTTTGTTACTTCAGATCCAGCAGGTTATCAGCTGAGATCGGCTCTCAGGCTAGCCACAGCTCCACAGTAGTATGTAATGTGAAAGCTCAGTGAATCAGATTCATTTCCTCCAAGACTTAAAGGTAGCAAAGAGTCATGCTGAATATTTCCTGACAACATAAGTGGCCATGACAAACAGTCCTTCCAACCCAGAGAGGCACCAACCTGTTCTTCCAAATGCTGCAGGGATCACTTGCATTTTATTGTTTCTGATCCTTCCCACTTTGTTTGAAATACATTGGTGTGTTGGGCATCCTACTCTCTCTCTTCCTTAGGCTCAGCTTTGCAAATAGCTCTGCCTTTCTGTGGGGCAAAAGGGCCAGCTGCTGAGAGCTACAAAGGCCCCCTCCAAGAGGCACTAAGTGTGAAGGCACAAGCGTGTACCCTGAGCTTGCTGAAAGGGAACATGTTTTGGGAAGTGAGGGCTAGTGGTTACGATGCAGAAGAGGGAGGGGATGGGAGACCCTCTGGGTTTGACCCCTGGCTTGGCCAGTGTGCTGCCAGATGCACAGGCCAGTCCCTCAGCCTCTTCCCACCTCAGTTTCCCCACCTGTAGAATGCAGCAATCATATTGGTCTCACTTTGTGAAGTGCTCTGAGATTCAGTAATAAACATGCTCTGGACAGGTATTATTCTCATCTATCCATCCAGTTTTGCCACATCAAAGCAAATCACTCATTAAACAAAATACCCTACCGTTGGGTAGTGGGATAATCCCACTGGATTATGGGGAATTGCACTGCTGGATCTATGTGAGGACAGACTCTGGCTCCAAATTGGCTCAGCAAATGTCTCTGCCTCACTTTCCAGAGCACAGGGCTCTCCCATAGAGAGACTATATATTGCTTTTACAAACATAAGCAACGATTTGCCTGTATTCAAGCACAGGACACAAAAGATCTCAATCCTGCAAACCTAAATGCCTCATTTTAGTCCCTGAGCAGTCCTGTTGGCTGAAATGGGCCCATATATGTGAGTAAAAGTATGCATAGGCAAAATGCTTAGCAAATTAAGGGAAATATTTCTATGATATTAAGCATAATATTAAATATTAATTTCTACAATAATTATATAACATTAGGGCATATTTAGGGCTAACAACTGGTTATAGAACAGAGCAACTGACTAGCACAAGCAAATATTAATTAAAATTAGTCTTTATTCACTCATAGGTTTTCTTTCCCATTCTGTTCCTCTGCTTTTTGATTAGAAAATAATCATCACATTACACAATATTTTCCTCATTAAACTACAAAAGCAACAAAGATCCCTTGCTTCTTTGGCCAATTAGTGCCTGTGTACAATCATCAAGAATACAAATCAAAGCGTGTTCCAGCTCTGACCTAATAAGCCATCTACGCAAAATCTAAGCTCCACATTTTTCTGTTACTACAGCAATTCTTCTTTTTCTACTCCAAAGCAATCAGCACTGAACATTATTCCCTCTCTTAGGAAACTATGAAATGAAATTGCATGGGCTGGGGTCTGCCAGTTGCTTCCAGCTTTGGCAGCGCTCTTCCGTGGCTATGTTTTAATCAACCCTAAATGAATCCTTCTGCACTCTGCTTGGGTGTGGGGCTGGCAGGGAGGGTAGCTCACAGGACAGCAGAAAAGTAGAGTAGAAAGAAGGAGCTCTGGGAGATTGGAACAGATCTGCATTTTCCTCAGGGCACATCCTGCAAACAGGACCCTTTGTTCCTGGGAGCTGGTACTCGCTTCTCACCACAAACATCCCTTCCTGGCCTCTCCTTTTCTTCTCCTCTAAGAAAAAGGCCATTTTCAGAGTTTGTACTTCTACATCCACCCCCGCCCCAAATCTGTGTAAGTTATTCTCACTTAAACCTATTTTGTTCTCCCACTGAGTGCCAAAGTGTTGTGAGTTACACTGTGCAGTGCTACTCACGCCTACCCGCCATCCATTTTCTGACCAATTTCCTTCTGACATGCATCTTAACCATCTTCAGATTCACTTCTGAATTTGGCCTAAATTGGAGAGTAATATACTGAAACTCTGCTAAAAAGCAGTATGTAACTGATCTCTGCCAGAAGGTGGATCTGATCTTTTTTTGCTGTTTTTCAGGAAAAATGGAGGGGGAAGCGCTAAGAAGGGGGCTGTCAGCCTGGAGTTTCAGCTCCTGTTTTCTAGTTCCCCAGCTATGTTATAGATGGCAATTAAGCAGTGTCTGTTCATCAGTGTGATTCTATTTATTGAAACTGGTTAGTAAGCCCAGAATTAGTTTGCCTTGTTAAAAAAATGTTTCAGTGGAGAATGTTTTCAGAGTGGCTTTAGTATGTCTACTTGCCTACAAGTAATAAGGTTTAATATTTGTCCAGTGGTTTTGGAAAGCCAGGCAATAGTTTCCCCCAACGCGTTTTTCAGTCTGCTCAGGGTCCCCAAGTTAGTGCATCAGCTGCTGCATGTCCATCCGTGTGCTCTTGCATGATCCTCCTGCCCCTCTTTTGGTAATGTTTCAGTTTCTTGGCCAGTTTTGCCAAGTCTAGCAGAGGCCTCAAAGGCACTGAGCTCCTAGAAGTGTTATGAAAGTACAAGGCAGGGTAGACAAATGAAACCCTCCCCATTCCCTCACCCAGGGACAGGCACGTACCCCTGAGGAATCAGACCAGTGCTCACTCTTGAGATGAAACTCCCTGAAGCTGGAACTCACCATTTCTGCTGCTCAAGGCAAGATTTGGTTAATCTGGAGGTTTAGAAGGAGAGGGGAGAATCAGCCAGCACATATGTCTTGCTGCAGCAGACACTGTCTTACTGTGCTGGATGTACAGTTCCTAGCATGATGGGATCTTGCTCAGGTTACAGTTTGCTTGTGCTCCGGCAAAACCCTGAGTTAATCACTGTAATAGAGCTGTCCTGCTCCCTTACTAACTTCCACCGGATGGTTCTCCGTGGAGGAGAGACTTCCTCCATCACTAGGAACTTCCCTAATCTAATTACTGCTAATCAGAAGTGTGAAGAAAAGCTTTTTCTCTGGGTCTCAGGTGCGCAGCAGGTGGGGCAGCCAACTTGTCAAGTACAGGCATCCGTTTGTTTAAGGAAGCAGGGAGAGCAATGCACACTGCAAATCCTGCAGCATGTCAAAAGAACTGAAACCCCCATTAAATGCCAGGATTTGGTCTGGGAGCTGTGTAATCCCTTTGAATTCTCTAGGAAGGGCTATGGGAAATTTAGTGATGGTGAAGAGGCGTAATTTGCCTGTTTCTGCTGTGATTTGCCTTGCTGCAGAGTGTGGAGCACCTGCAGCTCGGGGCTGACCCAGTATGTTTATCTACCGAACCCATCAACCACCTCTTGCCTGTGCTCTAATCTTCCAGCCCAAATTAGCAGTGGCTCCACTGCTCCAAGTGGAACAAGTGTCACTGTCGTGTTTCGCTTGGTCTCCTGATGCTGCTTTGTTTTATTTTGGGTCCTGCTGCCTGTCAGGGAAAAAGCACAATCCTGATTTTGTGAGTTCAAATGAGGAATTTCACTTTGAAGCTGAACAGCCCATCACCAAATGGTTAATGACCATTTTTATGGGTATCCTGGAAAACTGAATCTTTGTCTCAAAGACAGATTCTTCAGGGCTTTTTCTGGCCTGCTTAAGCCAGCATGTATCAATTGCTGTCCTTAAGTTGGCTAGGCATTGTGGGCACCAAGGGTGTGATGTCCCCCACATGCCCTGTGCTGGCAAACCACAGTTCCCTCTAAGTAAATCCACCGTTCCAAGGCAGCACAGAGGCAAATCATTCCACTGATAGAAACCTTGGCCTCTAAAAAACAACCCCACCAAAAGCACGCACTGCTTTGCATTAATGGGATGCATTTCCAGGCATATTTGCTGTGCTGATCAATGCCTAAAAAAATACATCCTTGGCTAGGTATGCAGAAACACACATCATCTGCAAAACGAGAGTGCAACAGAACAAGTCTATCTGATGTGGAGGAAATTTTATTAGCTTGACACAGTCTCAGAATAGCTAAACAGGGCAAAACAACGTGTATTTGTGCTCAAATCCTGATGATGTTTATTTACTAGGACAAATATAGCTGAGGGTAGCAACTTATCAACGCTTGCTTTATTTCAAGAGCAAATTGCTACCATGGAACCAGACATTTGATGTTTCCCTGCTATCGCCCAACAAAGAAAGCTCGCTTTACTAACTCGGCTAATGACCAGCAAAGTCGTCTCACGTGGATTATAAAAATAAAAAGGACAAAAGGTTCAGGGTGAAAAATAACAATTTCCTTTGCTTGCTTTTGTGATCAAACAGTGGGGAATTCGCAACAGAAAACTCTGCTTTGAAATAGAAAAATAATAGTAACTGTGAAAATAAATGACAAGGTCTTGGTTCTATTGAGCTTTACTGAGCCTGAAAACCCACAAGTTTTGCTGCTGGAGAGTGTATGAGGATTCATTCAAAGGTCGATAATCAGCAGAGACGGATTAGTGCCTTCCAATAACTGCTCTAACTACAAAGACGGTAAAAGGCTCAGCAACATCCATTATCTTATCCCTTTATACTGGCTCATGGCCCCGAGTTTCACATGTACCATGTTTACTATTATGGCAACAAAGCAAATTTGGTCAGAGTAATGGCAACAAATAATCCAACGGCACCTCTGGATAAAATCTTCCTTGATACTTCATGAATTTGCTGAGCTGCTGGACCCCAATCTGGCTTTCCCGGAGTGTGGAATATGCTGTCTTGCACAGCCTGACTGCATCTCCACGTCTGCAGCTGACTCCTGCGTGCAGGACTGCGCACTGGCACACTTCTGGCCTTTGGGACAGGCTCCCCTTCCCATTCCTGAACTATCCAAAGGAGCCCTCCACACCTCAGCTAGGCTGGACAGGCCTAGGATGCTTTCAGTTTGTTCTGTGCAGGCATTAAAAAAACAGAGGTTATTCTCCTCCCCTAGCTATGATAAGACCTCCGTTTCCCATGTTCTGCAGTACCCACAGATAGGTTTACTGAAAAGATTCATAATGTAAGAAACCAACTGGAAATGTGAAGTTCAATATCAGATGAAATTGGTTTGGGTATCCATGAGACAGCATATTTAATCTACTAGGTTGCCAGAGACATCAAGCACTGAATTGGTTATCTTAGCACAAATCTACAGATCATAATTCTCTCATTCTGGGTTTGAAGTCACACTTCCATCCTGGTCAGCAAACAGCATTTTACTGCTATTCCTTATGGTCACATGACAAAATAATCTGCCCCTTCTGCTTTACTGTTGATATGTTTCTAGGACAAAAAAGGTAAGAAAAAGCAATCTGCATGCTTATGTATTCTCCCCTCCATGCAAAAATTTATTTATAGCAGAACCTCTTAGCTGAAGAACTCAGAACACTTGGTGAACAGGTTGGTGAGCCACCTGGCCCTCTGAATCTTTACCTCAGCAGCCACCCTAACAAAATAGCGACCTGAATGAACAATGCACATGCCAACCCCTACTCTGAAGTGTGGTGCAGGCTTACAGAGCACATTTGGTCCTGAGGGCTGATCTGCAGACTGGCTGCACCTGGAGCCTTGCAGCAATGAGATGAGCAAGCATGGGGATGGGCAGGCTGCTGTGCGTATAGGGTCACTGGATGATTCCTGTAGCCAGGTTTCCGTTTATTTGGCAGAGAAAAGCAGTTGTTCTTCCCTTTTGGGTTTGTGTCTTGGAGGAACTGGCCTGTAAGCCACTGGTCCAGAGCAGTCTGAGACTAGTGTCTCTTGATTCACCTCTAGGTTTGTATTTCCAAACCGAGGATTTTCTGGGATAATCAAGACCCTAAAAAATGCCCCTCTTGGGCCAAGTTGGGATGACTCTGTGATGAATCTGTCACACAAGGCTAGATTAATGCCTCCCTCATACCAGAGCGAAAAAATCCTCCTGGTTCCCACACCTACACTGCCACTGGTTCAGCACTTAACGCCAAAACCAAAAGCCTGATTCTTCTCAACTTTGAAGTGAATTCAGTGTAGACTGGTCTCTGCTCCAAAGTGTTCCCGTAATTTGTCCTATGTTCATATGGTGTCTCTCGGGGCACGGGGGGACAGACCATGTGTGCAGTGTCTAGGCTCTAGGAAGGCGTGAGGCTACTACACCAGTTGGCTTCCACTTTAATGCAAATGTGTCACAGGGATTGTTACAAGGGGTTACGTGAAGAAGAGGCCACAGTGTTTTGCTGCAGCTTTGGTGTAAACCAGCAAGCAGCAGCCCTTATTGTGTGGGTGTAGTGCGATCCTGAAACCAGCTTACATTGCCTGCCAGAGCAGTACGGGCCATTCGCGGTCTGCAAATTCACTGGAGAAACCCACCGAACTAAGGCAACCCACGGCAGGACAGATGGTATCTCTCTATGAGAAGTTTGTTACATATCTCAGGGAAGAGGCCTTATGGAGTCTCCTAAGCTTGAAAAATATGAGTCCCTCTGTTTCCATCCCTGTGTTTTTATGTTAGAAAAGGCAGAGGGGTAGGGAAAGACAGGGAGAGCCTAGATCCACCTTAAACACCACCAAAGAGATGCAGACTAAAAGAAAAGATAAGCCCAACAAAGGCGCTTGCTGAAAGGCCAACTATATCAACAAACCCCAGCTACTGCAGCTCAGTGACTAGCTGCCCAGTGACTCCTGTTCAATAAAGGGCCGATTCTCCTCCCTTTTGGAAAACAATGTGTTCCACACACTGAAATAAATAACAGCCCCTCGCCAAGCCCCCGGCAGTGTCAGGGGATGTCAGGCTCTGTTTGGTGGATAACAAAGGCGTCAGCATGCAGCCAATCTCCTCCTGCCATCGCAGGCTGCCCTTGCTGCACCGAATGAATTTTTTTCTCCTAATGGAAATGAAGAAAACCTCCAGTGCAGATAATCCTCCGTTATAATGGCAGTACATTTGGGACAGGGGCCAAGCAGTGTAAAGAACAAGCCAAATCTCTTTTACTTTAAAGCCTGGCCTGAATGTGATAATGTAATGACTTTGGTCTGGATGTTTCAAATGCCATTCATTGGGATTGACTTAGCATATAGATGATATCAGTTAAAATAATTAAGAACGAGGAATTGAACAGATAGCATCAGCTGACTTCCCAACAAAGCTGGTATCTTTTTGCGAGTGGTCTAGAAGACCACTTGGTCTAAACACAGGTTATCCCAACCCAGCTGGCACTCCTTCACTTCTGTTCCCCTTTGCTTTCTGTGGAAGGATCAACAACACCCTTCTTAAACACAGGCTGAAGACCCAGACACCCTCTTTGCAAAGGCAACGTTCCTGATTATTTTGTGCCACTGCCGATCACCCTTTGCACTCAGAACCTGATCGAAAGCCCACTGAAGTCCTTGGAAGATTCAAATTCATTTCACTGGGTTCCAGGTCAAGCCTATTATACTGTGAGTTTCTTCTAGCAATGTAGGTTTCCAAAAGCGTGGCAGCCTTGCTTCCTAGTATCTGTCATAGCTAACTATTATTTCTGGTTTACAGAAATAAAACACAGCTCAAACCCTGATACTACATGCAAGCTTAAAATGGCTTTCAATTACTATTAGCAGGCTTTTAAATGGGATTGTGGTGACATCCCAAAAGAAGCAAAATACTTATAGAAGAAATTAAGCTATTGGAATGACTGGTTATATTGAACATGCTCTTCACACAGCTGGCAAAGAGCAAAATAAAGCTGAAATAAATTGATGACGACCATTTTCTGGAGGAATGACAGTTTATCTGAAGAGAGAAAAGACCATTCAGCTTCTCTGCTACAACAGCTTATGACACTGAGCATTTGCACACCTCTCCCACAAAACAGGAAACCAGTAGCAACCAGAACAACCACAACAGATCACTTTCTACATCCCATACCAGTGTAACTGAGGACAGAAGGTAAATATCCATTTCAAGTCTTCCAGCTGGTAAATAAACTCAGTCCTTTAGGAAAAAAAAATTCTCATACATTGGACAAGCTTTGGAATCATTACAAGCCCAAGATCTGTTGTTCTGGTTGTATTTGTTACAAGCCCTAGGCATATCATAGAAGATCCTTATTTGAATGTTTTTACCTTCCTGGTCATCCAATTTATCTCCTTCCAGAGTGGTCATTTATTTTCTTCACTGTTGCCTTCTTCATTCACTAGGTTTAGAGATGAAATTGAGACTCATCAGCAGCCTTGAGCAGGGCATCAATGCTAGTTTGAATTTTCCTTGTCTTCTGTTTAATTGAATTTTCATTTATATCTCCTCAGCTGTTTGCCCTCTGAGGCCTTTCCCCTTCCCACCCCCCTTTTCTCCACTCATCCATATAGATCATACAAGCGTTTCTGGCAAGCACCAGCTGCAGATACAGCGAGTTCTTGGGCATCTTCTACTTTTAGAAAACCACCGAGAGGCCAAATAACACCCGTGCTTGTTCTGTGAAGCTTGAAGCCTGCTTTTCCAAAAGACCAGTCTCTTTATTAACTCTACTGCTCTCTCTGAAACATGTGTAAGATGTGGAGGACTGCAGAGCTATGCATTTGTCAATGGAGAGGAAAAGAGCCATGTGTGGGTTTACAGTCCCTGTTTTGCTGGGTCAGCCTAGCCAGCCAGGACTTTGGAATAGCATTAAAAAGAATCACTTCTAGATTTCTCCTCCACAATCCCCAAAAGCTGCCTTGAGCTCTTGGCAGGCGAGCAGTCAAAATGCAGTCTAGCCATGACCTCTCTACTTAAGATTCATTTCCCATCAGCATAATCTTTCTTTCAGCTTTGAGATTGCTTTGTTTGACACAGGCTATTACAAATTCACTAAGAGGGATCTGAGATGTAACCACTGAAACCTTCCACCTTGAACCGGTATTGCTTCCTCCAACCACTTCCTTCCATTGTGGGGACTGAACAATTCCTGTCTGTGGTTGACAGCCTCTCTTGCACTGGAAATCTTCAGTACAGGAAAAGGAAAAGGAAAGCCTCACCAACTTCTCCCCCTAAACCTTGGTAAAAAGGCTAGGAAAGATACAGTTTAGCCCAGAGATTCACCAGTCTATATTGCTACTCAAACAGCTGGTATCATTAAGAGCTCTTCTGTGCCGAGAAGTGATTAGGAGAGGCAAGAGGAAATTTCAGACAAAAATTTCAGGCTGTTGGAGAAAGTTCTTTAATGCAAAACCTATCTGCAGTTAGGAGTGATGTACAACTGTGAAAATCTTGGTGCCTTTAGGTCATCTACAAGTATAGCACAAAGAACACTGAGGAATATGTGATCGAGTCCTGCATTAGGACAGAGCTGGACAAAATGACCTTTCCATGATCTACTCCATCACTCACTAGTACAATTTCTGCTTGTAATTCATTATTCTGAAGCTTTTTACCATTTTGTCTATGACAAGGGCAACTTCCATCAATCAGTTCTTGAACCTGGAATTCCTGGCTCTTTATCAGAGGAAACTGAGATTCTCATTTGAATATTCACCTTTCTTGCTTTTATACATGGCACTTGAACCATCACTGAAAAGCTGACATTGTCTTTGACAGTGATGCTCTGTCAATCTGACATAACCTGAGAGACATTCAGGGTATGTTTTGCTACTAAGCGAAAGACTACAGCACTTCAGTCATTAATAATTAAGCGTGACTTTGCTATTGGATATAAGACCTGCTTCTGTTCCTATGTACATTTGCATTTCTTTTTACGCTTATCACACTGCTGTTGGATATATACTGCAGGAACTTTGGGCAAATGGTCCAGTGTCTCTTCACTTACAGTCAGGACCACTATGCATGATAACTTATATTAAGGAGATCTCCTGGGAGAGAATAAATCAGAAATTAGAGAAGGCTTGCTTGTAACTGAAGCTGAATTGAAACAGTTTCTCTCCCTTTCCTCTGTGTTTTAGTGTTGGTTATGAAAAGATGTATTTTTAGAAAGTAAAAATACATGGTATCATTTTGTCTTTTAGCTTGTACAGTTTTGGGTCCTGCTTCTGCAGCCTCATTTAGGAAATTAGTCTTCAAGACTTACCACGATAAGGGCTCTTGCTAGGACCTCTCTTGTTGCTGGCATTCTCTTGTCACATCCTACCACATGTATCTAACACTGTGAATGGGGGGGTTGCCATTTCTCCTGCCAGCCTTTGCCCTTCTTAACAGATCTGACAGCTCTGATCCACTTATTCTGGGCACTTGCTTTGAGCAAGGTTCACATGAAGGTGTCAGTGTCCAGTCCGTGCACTGTTGTATCAAGCTATTGTCAGTCTTCTGGATGACTGCTTAGGAAACAACCTTGTTTTGTTATCCAGAACCTGAACTTGATCATGATTCCTCATTTGGCTACCGCTTTTAAAGATCAAGCTCTGTCTCTTTCTGCCTCTTGTCTGCGTTTCAGCTTCTGCACTAAGTTCTTGTCTTGGCTGGTGGTGCCAAACCTCTGCCAGGCTGGCCATTTCTTTCCTTCTTGTTTTTAAGTGATATAAGTCCAGAAAATAAGTATTTGGGGTCTTAATTTCCATTCCCTCAGGGGACAATGCAGGAACTTAGTTGAAGCTGGAAGGGCACTGGTGCAAAAGACAATGGGAGAGGTGGTTTGCTCAAATTCGGAAGCAAGTGGGGCTTCAGAAAACACTGAACTGTCTGGTGCGTTTTCTTGTTATTTCTGAAGTTACTTAACACCTAGCATCTTCTTGGGAAAAAGGCTTAGTGTGTGAAAGCTCCTTTTAAGGAAAAAAGGAAACAACTTACAGAGGAAGGGGAGATGGGGCAGGCTCCTTCTGGAGCTTTTGTGAGACTATGAGCGTGACAAATATCTTTCACAGAAAGGACTTTCTAACCTGGTTTACTTACAGTAAAAGCATAAAAGGTATCTTACTGAAACTGAACTGGTGAGCTCTTGTGAGGCAAGGGGAGCATTGGGATAGCTCACTGTCTGAATGGGATACTGAGTGGAGATGGTGATTCCATATGCAGTGCTCTTCCCTTCAAAGGGCAGCAGAGACCTACGCAAACCACCTCGGGCACCACTGTTAGGCTAACCACAGCAATACCAGGCTTTTAATGCAGGCTTCACAATTTGCTCCCAATACAATGGAATTTCAAAATGTTGTTCACCACTTGTGTTATCAGGATTCTGCTGCATTTTGGCAAACCAGTGGAAGAAAGTTACCTTATAAATTACAAAGTCTGTATCCAAGGCTGAAGGGAAATAAAAGAGAGAAGTGTCCAAAGCCCAGGACAACAAAACCAGAGAGATCATTCTAGTGTGAAGCAAACCTGAACTTTGCATTAAAAATGTAAATGTGATTGAAATAGCATAACCAGATTAAATGGATTTGACCTCCAAAGCATAAAAGATGGTCTAAATACACTGACACAGCAACAAACGGCTCACTTTCCCTTTTACTGCGTTGTGGATCACAGGAAATTTATTTAAAACAACACAGAAATTTCAAGCCAGTGAAAGATTTGCATTTCTTTTACAGGCACTAATAGGAGAAAATAAGGCTGGTTTGGAAAAAAACACCCATCATTTAAATGCCTAAAGGTACAGAAAGACTTCTGAAAACTACTTTTCAAAGCCTTTGAATGTGACTGATTTACCCTCAAAAATTAAGCCCCAACACACAGAACTGGCCAGGAGTGACTGAAACTTTCAGTATCTTGAAACTTTCACATCTCAACCTTCAGTACACTGCTGCCTTATGGGAGCATTTGATGGACATTTCTTTCTGGTTTGATTTTTTTTTTTTGAGTTAACACAGATCAGCATCAGAGTCTGGCTCACTGCACCGCCATACCTCACCATACAAGCATCATCATACTACCATAGCTGAGCAGGGACAGACAGAGGTGAGTTAAATCCATACCACCAACAAAAAGAGATGTTAATCAAACCTAGAAGCAAAGAAACAAACCAAAGTGGTGTGAAGGGGAATTAAAACAGTAACGAAATATTCCCAGCTAAGCCTCACTTTTTATGCATTCTAAGGGAAAACTCTGGTAATGCTGTGCAACGTTGTCCCTTAACTGGTTTCCAAATAGAGGGATAGTTCTTTAGTTAAAGCAGAAGTTAGGAACATTAAATAAGGAGAATAATTTGGATTTTCTTGTCATAGAATCACTGAATAACTTGGGCTAGAGGTTTCTGACCAGGGCAGAGCTACCGCCTCAGGTAGGTCAGGTTGCACAGGTCCTTGTCTCACTGAATTTTGAAAATCCCCAGGGATGGCCATTTTCCCCTTCTCTGGGCCCAGTTCCACTTTTGCATCAACCTCCCCGTGAAACAATTTTTCCTTATATTCTATCTTAATTTCCATGAAAAGCATGTCTGTTGCTTCTTGTCCTTTCACTGTGTATCTCTAAGAAGAGTCTGGCTTCATCTTATCTCTACTCATCTTTGGGTGGTGGAAGAGAGCAGTAAGATCTCCCTCAGCTTTCTCTTCTCCAGCTCCCTCAGCCTCCCTTCACTCAACCTGTGCACCAGCCCCAAATACCTTGGTGGCCCCAGTTTACCAGGGGTTTACCCCTCGGTTTAGGACACCCAAAACTGAACACCACATTTCAGATGCAGCTTTGTGAGTACTAAGTAGAGGGAACAGGCAAGATTTATTTCAAAATGATTTCACAAAACCTCATTTCTTGAAGTCATTAAATACATATATAAAAAGCTACAGTTAAACCTGCACTTCCTAAACCAGACAGTTCTTTTTGCTTCTCCTGATACAAGTAACATGGCAAATAACTGCAACTGAAATAAATTTGAGAGCTGGTACCTGAGAGCACCTGAGACAAAAAGGAAACAAGGGTGGCATGAAAAAGGCCACAACAACAGAACCTTTTTTTTCCCGATCTCTGTTGTTCAAGAGCTATAAGAAACAGGATGAATATTTGGACAAAGATTGGATACACAAAATCACACTAAATTTGGGTGGCAATCAGCACAGGCAGAGATGATGTGGTCTTCAAGAAAGCTGAGGTGCACGCAAACCGATTTGTGCGCATTAACCCAGTTCTTTTCAAGCCCTTTGATGCTGATGTGCAGATTATTAAAAAACTCAATTGTTCTGGGGTTTGGGATCTGAGCATGAATGAAATATGAGCTATGCCTAACACTGGGACTTAACTACATACAGATTAGTAGCGTCTGTAATTTGGCAGCACTGCAAGTCCTTTGGCCTCGCCATCAGCAGTACTGAGCAGTTGTTACTGTCTTGAAATCAACCAGCTGTGGGACTCGGCGCTTCTGAAAACTGACAGCAGAGAGTTAAGCACTGAGCAAGTCTTCTGGAGGATCAAGACAATAATTCTGCTGAATGAGGAAGATTCTCCTGGAGAACAGACAGAGCAGGATATGTTAGAGAGCTTCAGACAGGCTCTGCGCTGCATGGGTCTGTGCCCAAGTTAATAAGGGAGCCAATAAAAATGTTATGATCTTGGTTATTTTAAAAATCTCAGTATATTTATCCAGTGACTGTGGAATTTAAATACACCACTTTGGCTGGGTTTGTATCATTGTTATGGACACTTTGTAAGAAGTTTTTTCTATTTTTTACTGGAAACTCAGAAAACGTATTTCAAAGTCCTATGCAGGAGTACTTAAAAAATCAGAATTTAAATTTAATCCTGAATATCTGCTTATGCCAAAAGGCCTCACCTACTTGTTTGATCACAGATGGGAAAAAATAGTAGAATTCGATCTTGCTGATGAGAACTAAAAGTACCAGTGTAATAATTCAATTTTCATGCTCTGTCATGTAGGAAAAACTTTACAATTTGTTTATCCAAATATGAATTAAAAATAAACTTATTTCTTGAAAGGATCGGTAAACAGAAGAAGTAGATAAATAAAGAAGGAGATAAGTAAAGCTTAAATTCTGAATTATTTACTGAACTATATGAAAATTACTAATTTTGAATTATTTATCATTTATGGGCTCTCTCTTGGTGTTTCTATCCTCTTTTGTTGTTGTTGTTTTCTTTCAATAATTAGCTATGGTGAAAGACACTGAACAGATATCAATATCACCAAGGAACATACCAAGATTCTAATTCACGAGCAGTACCTGGATACCCTAGAGTAATAATTAAAAAATCCCTGATTATTCCCTATAAACAAATACTTTGGGTCCTTCTTTTACAAAACTTCTCGGA
>JANZLQ010000092.1:22760657-22774979 GCA_026212715.1 Elanus axillaris
GACGGGGTCGGGCCCGGGCCGCACACCCTGCCCGCCGCCCGGCACGGGGAGAGGTCGCGGCCTGGGTGCCCGTCCCCCTCGCCCCGGGTCAAGGGAGGCCGTGACCCAGGCTCCTGCGCCTTGCCCCGCGCTGCTGCCCTCAGCCGGCGGGGAGAGGCTCTGACTCCGGCTTCTGCCACCGCCTCCCCGGCCGCTCGGGGCCGGGGTCTGCCTTGACGCAGCAGGGCAGGGCCGAGCGCCTCGGGGCTTGGGGGACGGGGAGACGGCAGCGTCCTTAGGCGGGCGTTGGGCTGCCCAGAGTCCCGGGGCGGCCGTACCCCAGCCCCACGCAGTGTGGAGGCCCCTGGCGCCCCACGTGCCCCCGCACTGGGCTTGAATCTGCCCCACGGCATGGCGTGTGTAACCTGCGAGGAGCCCTTCTCCAGCTCCTCACAGCTAAATCGCTTCAATCGGCGCTTGCCATGCGAATGGTTTCCGTGCTTGATGCGAGGCACCAAGATTCACCACCATTTTGGATTATGTTTTCCATCTGTGTAATTAACAGGGGTTTGGTGTTGGGTTTTTTTGTGTTGCAGTGCTATCACGGATGTCTCCTTGCCAGATGACCTGCATTCTTGTCAAACATTCCATGACATCTAACGATTATTTAGGAATTCTTAGTGAGTTAAAATGGTGCCATTTTCCTGGCAGGTTTTGCCATTTCGCAAGGTTGAAAATAGAGAAGAAAACAAATGTCAATGGGGAAAATAAAATAAATAGGACTTTGTTTAAAATGCTTTCCTAGTGGCCCAGACAAGTCACGATATATTCAACTTTAATCCATAAGATTGATTGATATGTGACAGTCTGACTATAAAAAGATCTAGAGAGGAAAGAATGAAGCGTTGAGCGCAGCAAGCGAAAATACATCAAACTAAAAGGAACAAATCAAGGACCACTGCCTGATATATAGAAAGGACACCCACCACTTCAATAAACAAGTCTGCAAAGGGAGGTTTGGTTGTTAGGAAGTAGATGTGAATGGCGAGGCAGCTGATTTTGCTGCTAAAGCCCACTCCACCTCCCTGCCAGAAATAAAATGGCTACAGGAGGCTTGACAGGAACATCTTTGTGTTGTGGGAAGGAAATGCTGGGTCTGGGCTGTACCAGGGCTGCCTTGCAGGGGTTCGGGGAAGGCAGTGGGCTGGCGTTTGTGGTGTTGAATGTGGGTGACTGTGTGCTCACACGGTGTTGGTTTTCCTCTTAGGACCTCTGTTCACTGCCTCCTCTGGGATCTTCTGCTGTCCTGAGTTCTGCAGTTTGCACATCCAGGACCCTTCCTTTAGGGGTAGAAATACAATTTCTAATAGCACTTACAGTATTTTAAGCCTGACTTCCCTGGCACTTTCCTTCCAGGCAAACATCATCTCCTCCCAGCACTGTTTCCCATCCCACCTTCCTCTCAGAACATGTTCTTCCCATTTTCCCTCTACACCTCTGAAGTGAAGGGGAAAAGCATGGTGTGTGGTTAACAAGGTAAGGAGGGGATGCAAGGCAGAAACAGGCAAAAGAAAGCAAAAGGGAACTCATAAATAATATTAGTGTATTCAGGGACCAGTAATATTTACCGCACTTTTGTGAGCTAATAGGTACTGTATATTTAAATTTTGGGTAATTTATTTCTGGAAGCTCAGGGGACTGAGACAGACAAGCAAGCCTACTGCATGTGTTCAGCAGGGAATAAACGGAGATGGGAGCAGTTACAAAGCGGTTCCTGCTCTTTCATATTCGCGCAAACCTCTTGTGTAAAATCAATAGGATCAGAATTTCAATCAATAAGTTTCATTTCAATGGTTCTAGCCAGAGGGCATTATGAAAAGTGCCGTATAGAAAAGGCACAATCAAGAAATCCAGAGGCAGTGTCCTCATGAGATGGCTGCATTTACTTCCCATCTTCTCCAGTGGCTTGCCAGCCTTGGAGTCGTATTGGGATACTCTCCAAGGGTTTCACTAAGAGAATTAGTCTTTTGTATCAGCCTCTGGCTACTTATTAATCTGACAAATTTGTAGCCTGTGCCTCCTGCCATGGAGAAAATGATTTCTTTTCTGCTTGACCAGCACGGAGTCCACACTCAGCCCTTTGTCCCATGTACATCCCTGTCACTACACGAGTATCTGCTAATTTCTTTCTTAAGGGAAGATCGGGAACAGGCAAGTCTTCTTGCTCTCTCAGCTCTCAGAAAGATTCAGGGTAGCAGCTGTGAAACTGAGCCTTTTTTTTGAGCCATTTTTATGCTGCTGCTAATTGAGTGGAGCTGATGGAAATGTTTCCTTTGAAATTTTCTTAGAGGGAAATTCCATTTTTTGAAAAATCTGCTTATTCATGGCAGACAATTTCAAGAACCTGAAAAGAAAAAAGCCTGCCTCCCCCACCAAACAATCAAATCATGTACCAGCCTACTTGGCTTTTGAGATAAATATGTTGGGGTTTGTTGCTGAAAATGATATTTCCATTTTTGAGGAGCTGACAGAAGTCCTCTTAATACAAAGTGGTTGCTGGCAGTAGCAACTTCAGATGAAAATAGGCTTTTTTTTTTTTTTTTTCTTAAATAAAACAGAACCTTTGCATAAAGGTGGGAAGGAGAATCTATTTTTCTGGCCATTCCTGCAATTAAACTATTTCTCTTGAGGTGTGTAAAGAAGGTGCTTGTTTCTGCTTGGACTGTTACCTTTACAAACCTAAGAGTCAGCAGTGTATTTGAAACCAAAACCCTTATTCTCCTGTATCTCTGATGTGTTACTCGGCACAAACAGGCTTCTTTCTGCAATCAGTTTTCAACCATTCTGCTAGAAAAATTAATCAGATAGTAATTTCTCTAAGAAGTGAAGGATGGTAACAGATCTGTCGGATGGATGCCTTTGAAACAGACTATGCCAAAGTGATGTTGCAGGAAGATGATGACTTTGTGATCTCAGGTGTATTGTCTTCCTGCGGGTGATGGGTATCTCTAAAGATTCTCCTGGCTGTATCCTGACTGAGGAGAGATGTGCCCTCCAGCATACCTCACCATCCTGGGCTCTGACTACCCAGGTCTCTGGCTTTCTTCCTAGAATAATAAAATCACAGAATAATTTGGGTTGGAATAGACCTTTAAAGGTCATCTAGTCCAACCCCCCTGCAATGAGTGGGGACATCTTCAACTCAGTCAGGTTGCTCAGAGCCCTGTCCAACCTGACCTTAAATGTTTCCAGGGCCGGGGCATCTACCACCTCTCTGGGCAGCCTGTGCCAGTGTTTCACCACCCTCTTTGTAAAAAACTTCTTCCTTATATCTAGTCTAAATTTACCCACTTTTAGTTTAAGGTCATTACCCCTTGTCCTATCGCTACAAGCCCTGCTAAAAAGTCTGCCCCATCTTTCTTATAAGCCCCCTTTAAGTATTGAAAGGCTGCAATAGGGTGTCCCCAGAGCCTTCTCTTCTCCAGGCTGAACAGCCCCCACTCTTTCAGCCTGTCCTCGTAGGAGAGGTGTTGCATCCTTCTGATCATCTTTGTGGCCTCCCATGGACTTGCTCCAACAGGTCTATGTCCTTTTTGTGCTGAGGGCTCCAGAGCTGGATGCAGTACTGCAGGTGAGGTCTCACCAGAATGAAGTACAGGCACGGAATCATCTCCCTTGACCTGCTGGCCATGCTTCTTTTTATGCAGCTCAGGATATGGTTGGCTTTTCTTCCAGCCCAGGCATCTTATTTTCTTTCACATAGAAACGTAGGAGAGGTGTGAGGAGGTGGGAGCCAGAGAACCCATCTAGGTCTCACAGTCTGGACATGGCCTCAGGGAGCAGTTGCAAACCCCTGCCACCGATGCCAGCATGTGTTCCTGGATGCCACCAGCGCATGCCTCAGCTTGCCAGGAGGTAGTAAAACAGGGTGGGAAAACTATCCAGCAGGCTTCAAGAAGGATGAATCTTTGACTTAAAGTCCCACAGCTACCACAACATTCCCACCACCACAAGTGATGTTGCAATAATATTGGAGAGAGCATCACATTGCATCCCATTCCCGTAATTAGTTGATATTGCTGGTTCAGCATATCCTCAGTGAACTGGTGGGTGGCATGAAGAGGGAGTGGGGCAAATCCAGGATGAGATGACCATAGGAGGCAAGCTGCAGTGCTTTGCAGTTTGACTTTCCCCTCCTACTTCAGGATTGTTCTGTCCAATCTATAATCTTGTATTCCTTCAGTATGGTTTTAATGCACATGCTAATGGAACGGCCACCAATCCCATGGAGAGACAGCAATGCATTCTAGCAGTTCTCACCATTAGGAAGTTTTCCCCGGATATTCAGCCTAATTTTTCATTCTTTAAATTGATGTCAATTACCCCCCAGCTAAACCTAGTTATGCAGTGGAAGACAGGTTTAAAATACTGCATGATCTCACTAAATTGGAGAAATGGGCAGAAATCAATACAATGAGAGGCAATAAGAACGCCCATAAAGGTTAAGTGGTTGATGGAGGAAGGATTAATGAAATGCACAGATACTAGGTCAAATTGCAAATATCCTTACTTCACTCTTACTCACTCCATACCCCACAAATATGTTCTACTCCAGCAAATCAAATGAGGAAGCACCTTAGAATTTGACTAGCAACTTGGGGAAGTAGAGACCAGTATTAAGGGAAGAGAAGGTGTGGGGTGGGTTTATTGTGTGGAAAATTGGCATCAGACCAAGAGTGAGATATCCCTATTTAAAACAAACCAAAACAAACCAAAACAAATCCAAACCCCAACCAAATAACAAAAAACCCCAACCCTGTGCATAAGAATATGACCCGCAATATACTTGTCATCAAGAAGTTGGACAGCCTGACCAAGTTTAGAGAAATGCTGGAAATCTTACTTTTGTTGTTACTTTTTCATGCCTATCTGGGTGGATGATGATAACTACAGGACCCAGGATCACTGACAGCTCCTGTCTTGGAATTAGTTGAAGCTTTTGGGCTGCGGCTTATGGGGCTAGAAATATTTGCCATCTGGAGTGGCAGTGGTTACCACATTTGCGTGACAGAGAGGTGCAATAGCTTGTCTTCAAAGTAACTTGGAACTAACCTTAGAAAGTTTTGTGTTCAAGTCTCTCATGCCACAGAGAGGAGAACAGAGAGAGATCGTGATGTGTTCAGGAGAAAATAACAAATGCCAGATAGAATATCTGCCAGGGAAGCCGAGGAGAACTGCATGTACCAGGGCTGGAGGAGCTCTTGGAGCTGGTCTGTCTACCAGTCCCAGAAGACAGCAGCTGAATTAAAGCACTGCTCAGTACTGTGGCTCACACCAATGATTTCCCAAGGATTAACATCAGTTTCTGCACAATACTTTTTAATATAAAATTAAAGGTTTCTACTACTTATTGTGAAAATAAATTTATTATGTGACCTGAAATAGGACAGTACCTAAATCCACAGAGAGCCCCGAGTTATAGTTTCTTGAAGTGAGAAAGAACTTGTCAATAACCCTTAATGAGGTGTGAACTCCTTTCCCTTTTCTGCAGTGACTTTCAACTCCCAGCTCCAAGGAGACTTTTCAGTGCCAATGTTTTCCATTTTCTAGTGGTCCAGGGATACATGGCAGATATAGAGAAAGGCTTTGAGGCCTAAAAAACCCCAAATATCACAAGCTAAATGATTAACTATTTTGCTGCTGATCATTGAAAGAAAATCAGTACAGACTCCCTTGTGGGTATTTTCATTGTTGGGGACAGGTTCACATAAAGATGAACTATTTTCTGTCCCTCCATCTGATCCAATTTCTGCTTGTATGGTAGTGCAGATATCCATTCTTTGGTGGTGATGTGAGAACATAAATGGAACAGAACTAGAAGCGGGGAAGAAGCTTACTTCTATCCACTTTCTGCAGTAAGAAACCTATAATAGCATGAATGATTCAGCAGGTGCACTAGTAACCTTGAAAAGACAGGAAACTGAAGCTATAACAACGTTGTCCTTCAGGCAAGGGTGAGATAGTGCCAAAAATGAGACAGGGTAGCTGACCTTGTCTTGGGGCTTAAGGAGGACAAGGACCCTGTCAGCCCTTTACCATTCCTATTTCCGCAATATGATGATTTAGTAGGAATGAAACAACTCCTGCCACGATCCAGGAATGCTGGTTAGAGGCATAGTCTTGATTCCTCTGTGCAGGAAAATCATTCATTGCTTGGTCTTGGTGAAACCAAGCTTAACCTTCTGCATTAAGCATGCAAGCTCAAACATGCAACTGATTGCTCAGCTACTGTCATCAGATGCAAGATTTGGATAGACAGTTTAAGCAGCTCCATTTACAGCACTTCAGGAACATTCCTGGTTTTATATAAATGCTATCCAGAAACCTTGCAGCTCTCATTCACACAAGTAGTCCTGATGAATGATCTTATTGAGGAATGCTAATTCAGTCCCTGAAAAATATAAGTGTATACTTACTTCACAGCTCTCAGAAGCTAACTCCAAGTACAAATATACCATTAGTTACGTACAGCTCCTGCTCCTTTTTTCCACAAAACCCTTTTGGTGTTTTTTTTTTGTATGGAATTATTACATTGTTCTTCTATTAGAAATATATATTAAAATATTTAAAATAAGCATCAGCTTTATCGAGTGTTATTTCAGTGTCATGCAGTGCTTCCTGATTGTAAGTACTGATGTGATTCAGGAAGGCTAGCTTTAGCTGACAGAGGCTATAATCAGTGTAGGAAAAGAGACACTCCTCCAGCAGAGGATGAATAATGGGAATCATCTCTCACCTTTGATTTTGAAGACAGCCTGTAGAGACTGGCTGTCCTTGGCTGAAGTTGACCTTTGTGAGCATCCCTCACAATGCTCTAAGCCAAGGACTTGCTTTCACTGGGAGGGAATGGGGGAGAACAAGTTCTGCACATGCAAAACAGGCAGTGTTATTCTGAGAAGGTCATACTGGGGGAAATGACATCTTGGTCAAGGACGAAACAGTACCTGAAGGAAACTATTTGGAGTATCAGTGCACTCAGTTAATATCAAAATATTGGCTGGATGCTAAACTCGATCCAGGTTCAAAAGGCAGGAAGAAAAAATTCATGAAGAAAAGATCCATCAAAGGTTATTAAACACACAAAATTACTGCCTCTGGCTAAAGATGTCCCTGGGTGACAGGCTGTCTGGAGCTGTGAGTGGGCTGCTGTACATGTGCCTTGCTCACATACCCTCCTACCACAGCCTCCATTGGCCTTGGTGAGAATCGAGGAGACTGGGCTGGGCAGCCCATTGGTCCAGCATGCTGTAGCCATCCTTACCTCCTGAGTTTGACTGTGGCCAGGAAATATGTTGTAAAACTTGCCAAGAGGAGTGCATTTCCCTAGAGGCTGCTCTTGGCTGTTTCTCATGGCTTCACCAGGCAGCAGCAAAACTCCGCTTGATTTCAGTAGTGTCAGAAACTTAGCATCTGGCCAGCTGAAGAGAGTTCTGCATTAATGGGTAAGATGTTGAAACATGCATTGTCAGAGCATGAAGAATCCAGACTTCCGTAGTAGTCCAGTTTATCTGAGATACATTTGACTGCTGCCTGGACCAGAAGATCCCAGGTTTGGCTGAAAACGCATATTCTTTAGCTGAAGAATTGATTTTTCAAAGGTACTGCATGAATTCCGTGATCTCCCAATAGAACTGTGTCCAGGAACTTTGGATGCCGGGGTGGGATCTCTGGCAACCTGCATCAATAGTTCACATGAGTATTAAGCTGGCTGCCTCCTGCTTTCTCTCTTGAATTCTTTGTGAAATGTCACGTCCTTTTCTTCACCTCCTACACTGTTGGGGACAATTGCACTGAATTATTACACATCTGCCCTATTCCACCTTTCAGCAGGAGGTGACATGAGACATAGGGTGTCCTATAGTTTGGTGTTCATATTTGGCACGAACAGCACTGTGTAAATGTAAGATATTAATAGCTTCTTGATTTTTGAGTATACCATGTTTGGAAAAGGGTAGATGATCCCGTAGCATATACATAAGAATGATATTTCTTTCTACCCTTTTTCCTTTGCTTTGCTTGATATGAAGAACAAAATAGGTCAGTGAGAGGGTTTTTTAAAGTACTGAAGTACTGAAGATAAATGTGGTAGGTTTTAACCTCCGTGTGCAGAGCTGGAAGTTGTTTGGATGAAGGTATTGAGAGAAAATTCAGGCTGGATGTAAGTCCACTGCCTTCAACAGGCTGATGCCAAGGCAGAATTAAAATGTGTTTTCTCTAAGGCAGAGACTAAGGGTCTTAGCAGCCATTTATTCTTCTTGATAATAATCAGTGGTTGTGGAGGGTTTGGAGATTAATGTGACAACCATAGATCTCCTCTGTCCCAGGGCAGCCCCGACCTGCATGAATTTAACACCGTAGGCATGTATATCTCAGAAGCCAGATCATAGTTGTACCTGTACTCCTAGCAAGAGGAGGATGGTTCAGGAGGGTTCTCTGGCTGCTCAGCTTCAGAGGTGTTGTCAAGCAAATAAAATGTGCCTTGCCCTCACATCAGCTATGTGTACCTTAGCATGGGATTACAAAATAATCAAACCAAAGCCCAACAAGGAACCGAGGACATGTCCTGGGCAGTTTTGACATAAAAAATTAGTGAGGTCCCGTAATTCCTCTATCCATTGTAGGAAATGGGTCATACAACTGGCTGGCTCAGGAATACAGTTTTAATCTCTTACCCAAGTCTACAGCAAATCATTCCCAGTGAATCCCAGCTAAATGAACAGATATAATGGCTATATCTGAGGAAAGAAAAATCTGCTTGCAAGTGTGGCTATGCTGCTGGGTAAATGGGTTGCTCTGCTCATGCTCTGACCCAGGACAAGGCTCATTCAGACAGGCAGGACCGTTCCCGTGTGCCCAGGCAAGCCAGCTGACTTTGGCAATGACCCTCCAGTACATCATGGCTAGGCTGGGCAATGATACACCTACCCCGTGATTGCACCATGCCAGGAGCAGCCCTGGGAGGCCAATCCTGCCCTGGGGTACTCGGTCACCTTCTTGCAGCTTCTCTGGTGAGTGAGCGAACGGCATCAATGGTTGCTGGGTGATGCCAGTGCTGAACGGCAGTACAAACACATGCTTGTGTCGCTGGGCTGGTCCAGCCAGGGGCTGGCAATGTGTAAATCTCTGCCTGTTTTTCTCTTTCCTTGTAAGAACTTCAGCACCATGTCTTATTCTCAGATCCTGGCCTCTGCTGCGCCACAGTGAAACTGCACTCTGTTTTTCTATGGAATACAAGACAAGAAGGAAATTAAGCTGTACATTATTGCCAGGAGGGTCACAAAGAGAACCCCAGATCCTGGGTGCCATCTTAATAGGGGCTGCTCTGTTCCCTAAAAATGTTCTTTACAATTTCTGCTGCAATGCTACAGAGAAATACATGCCAGGCCCTCAAGGATTTGCTCAAGAGGCAGCAATAGAAATACATTGCAGGAAATAGCAGAACAGGGCACTGAATCCATAAATATATACAGAGTTATCAAGTGGTGTCTAAAGCCCTTGGGTTATGACCATAGCAGGACATGTAGGTCCCCACTGGCTCCTTCCTAAAGCCTCCGTCTGGTTCCACTAGACATGTAGGAAGGAGGATGGAGTGTCTCCAAAAAACTTTCGTGGTTGTACTGGGCAGATGCAAGTCTAACAAAATTCATTACTTTATAGAGAGAAGTGGAGAAGCCTTGTCTGAAGAAATCTTAACCTGTCCAAATCTCAGATGTCTGAGATCCTTCTCCAGACCATGTTTTACATTCACTGTTTTCTTCCCGCTATGTTTTGTCTTGAGGTTTTTTTTCCTTTTCTCTTAACTGCTTTTTCTCACTTTGTTCCACACTGTTATTCCCAGGTTTGTTTTCTGGCTCAAATTCCTGCTCCCTTTTAGAGAGCATTGGGGATAGCTGGGAAGATGTCTGCGACCCACAGGTAAACAATCTCCACTGCAAGTAACTATTTCAGCTCTTGCTATGCAGTGATACAGGGAGCTGTTGCTGCTTGTTAAACAGAAACCCTCCTTTGGGAGCATGTCCTTGCTATCTAGGAAGCTTTTATCTTCTGAATACCTTTAAACCCACACTTGAGCCTGAGTTTGCTTGCCTCAAGACAAAACTCAGTAGCTGTTGTCAGCGGTGCCAAGGTGAGATGACGTGAGTCTGCGGGTGCTGGTGCCCTGCTCTGGTTCTGCTTGCTTTCTGTGCTGCCAGGAAGCCATCTGAAGGTGGTTAGACACGATTTATTTGCACAGGGCTGGGTGCTGCGGGAATCACATTCACATGACTTCAGGTCAGCTTAGAGCAGGGCAAACACTGGCAGAGAGACCCATCCCCCCACCCCGCGTTCGAGAGGGAAATTCTGGTGGAAACATCATTTATTTGGGGGAACATTGTCACACCTGGTCATGATCCCCCCAGGCACCCTCTGTGCCAGGGTGACAGCCTGAAAAGTGCCTTTCTCTTTGTGTGACACTGAGGTGGGACCAGCTCTAGGAAGCAGCAAACCCCCACTTCGGGTTTCCCGAGAAGTCTTTCCTCTGGGACAACTTTGTGCAATGAGATGAAGAACTGCAGGTTTGTGGCCCGCTGACTGTGTTCCTGTGGCGGTGGTGTTTCAGGAAGGCATAGCAGGATCTATGTTGCAAGTCCTGGGTTTCCTTGCCAAGAGATTTGCCCTGTTGATGTCCTTGTGGTGGTGGCCCTGGGTGGGCACATTGTAAGAGCGGAGCGGCTGTTTCCTACTGGCAAAGAGCAACAGAGGCAGCTCCTGTCTGTGCAGTGCCTTTGCTGATACAAACAGTTTTGCTTTTCCCTTGTGGCAGGACAGTCTTACCTTGGTTTGCTTGGCTTTGTTGAGAGAATGAAGCTGAAGGGCTAGGAGTTATCTGAAACTCCCACTCATCTGCCTGGTACATTGCTTCTCTTGCAGAATATTTAGCTTTCAGGCCGTGGAGACTGCATCAAGCTTCATCAGCCGATGTTGAATGTTTTTGAAGTTTCAATTGCTTCCTTGCCTGAGATGGAGCTATCATTTTTATTGCTTTGGTTGCTTAGGCAGGGAAGAGGAAAGATGAACAAATCAGTACAGCCCTCTTGAATTAGGATTGATTTTCATGAATTCTTCTTGTTGATTTTGAAACACAATTGTTTCTAAAACATTTAATTGATTGAGGTTTTTTTCCTTCTTCATTCTTTTCAGCAGCATTTGTCCTCAGCCATTTGCCACTGCTGGCAGAGGGAAAAAAAAAAGAAAAGAAAAAAAGCTCTGTGTGAGATCAAGATTTCAACGCATTACACACCAAAACATTTGTTGCTATTTACTTTTAAAAGTGCCTTTCTGAGGCAGCACAGCTCGAGCTGCCATCTGTTCGGGATTACGCCTCAGAACTCCTGGTTTCTCTGCAAACCTCCTGCCCAGCGTTGCTCCGTCTGCAGAGGGAAGAGGTGCTGGGGAAGGGGCTGGCCGCGGGCGGAAGGCTGCTTTACAGCTGGATCTGCACTCCTGGCTGGGTTGTCAGGGACCACGGAGATGGAAAAAGATTCCTAGTAGTGAAGGTGACTCCAGAGTATGTTTTCTAAGGTTCACTGAGATGTGTTTGTTAAAATAGGAGAGGACCATGTTGCTGTTCGTCTCCACTATTTAGGCAGACATCAGGGTGATTTGGTAGGCATGTGCTGGGACCCCTATGAAAGCCTCTGCCCAGCTCGGCTCCTCAGCTTCAAGGAGCGGTGGCAAGCGTAAGCACATCCCGGAGTCCATTGCTCAGGCAGGTGTGAGCATCTTTCAGGGCTGGAAATCCCTCAGGCAGCAAGTACGTACATTGCTCGGTGAATCGACTGAGTGAGGTCTTCAGGAGCGGGTGCAGGCTGGGTTTAGCTTTGTGCTTTGGGAACAAAGTGCTTTTCAGTGCAAGAAACGTGAGGCTTCATTGAGGCTGGTCCTTTTCTCTCTTTTCCAAACTAGGTTTGGGCAAAAGGTCTAAGCAAAGTCTCTGGACTTCATTTGCCAAGGAATAGGGTCAGCTCCTGTTGCCAGACATACAGACCCTGCTCTAAACACACAACTATCACTGGCTCCAAGAGCCTGTGCTTGTCCCTGTGGGTGGTGAGAAGCTGGTGAATCTTGGTGACTGGCCGCCACAAACCCACTGGAGATGACGGCTCAGTACACAGCGTGTTCATCCCTGCTTGGATCTGCCTTACAATCTCTAATGGCAACAGGTGCTAATTATTAACATGGCAATCATCACCTTTGTGGCTGTAACTCTCCTGGTCTCTCTTGTACCCTTAGCCCATCCCAGCTCTGACATCACTGATACAACAAACAGTTAAGTCATGCAGGAGCTCTGCAAGCCTGGAGGTGGGTCTGTGTTTACTAGATTTACAAATCACAAACTGAGGTACCCAGAAAACAGAGGCTGGAACCAGGCCTGCCAGCAGCTCCGGCAGCAGGGTATTGCTTGAGCATGCATCAGGGAACCTGAGCACAAATGTCTGCCTATTTCAAAGGGCGCTGGTTTTTCACAACACCATCTTCTGGGGCCAAATGTATGAAATTGCTCAGAGGTGTGAAAAATGAGCAGTGTTTTTCACAAGTACGCAGCAAACAAGAGCTCTCATTGTGCCAGGGCAGTGCAGATGAAGGAAATTTGTTTCTCTGGGCCTGATTTCGGATGCTTTTTTACATTTTTGGACATCTGGGCTTGGTGACCTGGGGGACCTCTGAATTATGGTGAATGCAGTAGCATGGTTGCTTTGGGTCTCTGCTATATGCTGTGAGTCCCCAAAACACTTCTGCTACAGAGGCTAAGTGAATCTGCTTTTTTAGGTGGTCTCTTACCTGGATTTGTAAATACAGCCAGAAATAATAAACTTTTTAGAGATGGACAGAATTTAAGCTCCCGATTGCCTAGGCAGTTTTTAAAAATTGCCCTGATGCTTCTTAGTGACTTCAGTAAATTGGAGAAATACATTCTCTTATATGCTTCTCATCTATTTACTTACACTTCCACTGCACAGAAATTATTTGCACAGTTAGCAAAGAGGCAAGCCAAGGTCTGTTAATGGCACCATCACTGTTTATAGCAGTGCTGCCATTTGGAAGATCTGTTCTTGCTTTGGATAACTGAGGCTGTGCAATCTTCACACACACCCCCCCACACACTCCCAGGAGCAGTGCAGAGGGCTCAGGCATGCTCAGCGCTAGCACCCGGCATTCAGCAGCAAGCCCAGGGAAGAGGGTTTGGTTTCAACCACTGGGGCAGGGAGAAATCAATGTGATTCTCTGGTTTGATTCTCAACTTTCAGTGGTAAGGAGCTGCTCTACATTTGGTGTGCACAGTACAGCTGCTCCAGTGGAGCCTAGTGATGAGCTCATCCAGCTATTCCACTTCATCCACACACCGGATTTTTATCGGTTTATCATTAATCACTTTATATAAGCATGGTGGAAACATATGCAAGGTTGGGCATGTAGAGGTTTTGCACTAGTTTAACCATGTTGACTCAGAAAAGAGTTTCTATTAACCTGGTGCAGGGTTTGTGAGAAGCTGGGGATGGGGAGAAAGTACTTTGCTCTTCTAGTGGCCAGAGAGGCTATGCTCATTTAGCTGATCTATTCTGCAACTAAAATGCATGTTAGACCTTCTCTACTCTTCTAGGAAAATGTATTTTTCCCCTCTGTGTCTGTGTGTCAATAAGATCCAGACTGAAAGTGTGCCAGCAGTCTTCCTGATAATATCACCAAACGCAGAGGAAAGAAATCATGAGCTTCCCACATGGGTACCTGGGGGCTTGCAGGGCTCCTGGTGACTGCAAGGATGCTGCCTGTGGGCAGAGTGGGAGTCAAGAGCCACCTTGACAGCACTGGTCTGGGAAGGCACTGGCCAATTTTTTCTCGGGCTAATCACATCAGGCAATGGAGCCAGCAGCAAACTGTGTCATGAAGAATGTAAAATATTGGCAGCGTCCCAGGCCTTTCCGTTAGAGCTGGATTTCCCGTCTTTTCTCCCTCCTTCCTCAAGCCCATGTTGCTGCTGCTCTTTCTTAAAAAATTAAAGTATGTCAGATTCTGGCTCCTGTCAGGTCTTGGTGTTGTCAACTGAGGCGTCCTGGCGAGACACTGAGCTGCAGCCCAGGAGAGTCTCAGGGAATCTGCTTTCTAAGGTTATGAAATCAAGGCTTGGATTCTAATAGAGAATTAATCTTTTCATATTCCTCTTTAGCCTGTTGTGATGGGTTGACCATGGCTGGATGCCAGGTGCCCACCAAGTCGTTCTATCACTCCCCCCCCTCTTCGCTA
>JANZLQ010000092.1:22775079-22798563 GCA_026212715.1 Elanus axillaris
CAGCAGCTTCTCACAGAAGCCACCCCTGTAACCCCCCCCCCACTACCAAAACCTTGCCACAGAAACCCAATACACCTGTGCAGTTCTGAACATCTCCGTATTAATATTTTAAGTGGGTTTTACAAGCTTGCTTGAAAAAGCGGGGCTGAAGGAGGTGGGATAGATTGCCTTCTCCTTGCTGGAAAATGACACTGTCTAACCCATGGGTCCAGTACACATGGCTCGAGGGAGCAGGATTTGCTTTTTGCTGAAGGCTGAGGTTAAATTTGGGAAGCACATCGGAGATGAGACAAGAGTCTGACCTTTCCTTTACCAGGTTCACACTGGGGTGCTTGGTCAGCACACCAAGGCTGACCAGCACCGTGGTTTGCAGCCTCTTCAACATTTTCCATCAAAGGCTGGGCTAGCAGACCCTACACACAGGTCTTCAGGGAGCTGCATGCAGCACCCAGTCCTCACTCCACCAGCACCAGCAGCGTGGCCGGATTAGACCCTGCTTTTCCGATGCAGCTGCTAGCTTGAGCTCAGCATTCAGCAGCTCTTTGGGCAGAGATCAAAGGCTTCATCAGAGAACGGCGGTGCTGTTACTTATGCTTGGTTTCTAATCAAAAAGACACAACCCATCAGCAAGTCTCGCTGACGGGATGCGCGGGTTGGTGAATCCCTTCCTATTTCTTGCTGCCAGTGCTTGGGAGGTGTTTTTGATTTTTGGATGCGTGACTGTGTTCCTCAGTTGTCAGGCTGTGTTTAATGATTTAATTAGTCATGCAAATTTCACTGGAATTTTTGTACATCTAAGTCGTTACTCTAGCAATTAAAAGGCTGCTTTGATGAGCTCCTCTTGCGATGCCTGGCGCAGTGGAGCCTGCTCAGCAAGGTTTGGATGGGGTGGGTGGTGAATTGACAAAGAAGCTTTGCTTTCTGCCTCATTGAAGGAGTGTCAAGGGTATGGAGAGGAGGGGGTCTCAGCATCAGAAGACGCCACACAAATTTGTACACTGGTGATGTACCAGCACTTGGGAAGCTGAAGATAAGAAGCAATAGCTAGTTTCTGTTGGAGTAAAAAATTGGCCTGGGGCACTGCATGAACTCATTACTTGCAATGTTATTGATGCCAGTGGGAGTCCCTCACAGGATGCATCACCGACCAACCAACTAGGCAGAAACCTCCCAGTTTCCCCACTCAGATAGGCTCACTGGGAATCAACAGGAGGAGATTTTTTCATGGGCAACAGTGAGCTTCTCTATCAGAGAAAGATCCAGGGCCATGTTCAACAGTGCCTTGAGACCAAATTGTGCATATCTCCTAGTGTAAATTGGACAAAAACTGCCCAAGGTAACTGGAAGAGCAGCAGTCCTCAGGCTTATATGATGGGGCAATTATTTTCTTGCGAGTATGTGTATGGATATGTGTCCAGGCTAAGAAACAACATGCATAGGTACCTATCCTGCCAGAGGAACTGGTGGTGAACAGGAACGGTTTCCAGTTGCCCAGGAGGGCAAAAAGAAGAGGGCAATTGTATTTCCTCGCTGCTTTTGGCTCTGGAGCTGATGGCTATGGGACAGGAGGTTGATGGTGGTGCTCAGCATGTGGACGTGGCTCATTATATGGAGTGCAAGTCACTTCTGTGGATGGGTCTGAGTTTTATGGGCCTACAGAGCCTTGAGGTTAGAAACATGTTTTGTTGGTTCTTGAACAGCAGGAGAGACCTTCTGGAGAGAGGGTGCTCAAAGGGCACAGCCTTTGAGGTGAATACAGTGAGGTGAAGGGCTGGGCACTTTAATTCAAGCCAGCGTCAGTGGGCCTGAAGTGAATGCAAAAGCTTTGATTATTGGTTCTTTGGAAACCCATCTATCCTGCCTATCACCCCCCTAAAATTAGGGTTTGTTTCTCAGCCCTTAATTGGTTTACTTTGTCAAATATTGTTTGATGGGAAATCAATTTCAGTGTTTTTGCTATTGCTTTCCCAAGGAAGCCTCCCCTTTCTTCAAATTATTCCATTAATATTTATTGCACTGGCAGGTAGGATCCTGAATTAAAGTTTCTGCTATTTCCCTATCTCCCTGATGCTTTCTCTGTATTTTTGATCAATGTTCAAGTTGCTTTCACTCTATAAATTTATTGCCCTACATTTTCTGTTGCAGCCTCTAAGCTGCAGCTGTATTTTGCTTTCAGGTCTCCTGAATCCAGATCTCCTTAGCACTGTCTTCTTCCAGCCTCTTCTGTCTCTGACTCTTTTAGATCCACTGTAAAGAAGCAGCTTCTTAGGACTCTGTCACCCACCGCTTTCATCAGTGCTGTCAATACTGGGGACTCGCTGGGGACAGATTTCATGTTGGAAGGTGGTGAAGAAGTTCTCTATGGGGGAGGCATTAGCTTGAGACACTGTCCTGCCCCAAACAGAAACATGGCATTGGGCACACGGTGATTTGGACATTAGTGACCAAAGTGCAAATACCTGCCTTTTCTGGCCCACTGGTACTGAGGTTTAAGAGCTAAACCTGGGCCTGAGCTGGGCTCTGCTCTGTCTCGGAGAGCAACAGCTTCTGTATGTGGACATGGGTGAATAATCCCATTGGGGTGAATGGCTGCTTCTCACATACTGCTTTGCTGTCTGTGCTTCCCCATAACCTCGGGATGAGTAACAGAGATCGGGGCTAGCCTGCAGTATTGCCTTTCGGCACAGGAACAGGCATGGTCATTGCTGGTTTTGCAGTAACTCCCTGCAAAATTGAGGCTGTCATGTCTCTGTGGGGGCTTGACGTGTTGTGCCGAAGCCCTTAAGATGGGTGATGGGTGTGTGGCCGGAGGGAGCAGGGGAAGCACCTCTGCTCACATGGAGCCAGCGCGATGCTCTGGCCATGTGAACGGCCACTTTGTGCCTTTGCCGGTGAGATGCTTGATTACTCTCGCTGGGAATGAGACTTCCTTCCTCCTGGAAATCCTGGTATCAGGCTGGGAAAGCAAAGGAATCAGTTGGATGAATCCGCTGGGAAAATTCACAGAATAGAAAAATGAATTTCTGCATTTTAGAGCTAAACAATTCAGGGTCCCAGCAATGGGCATCTGAACAGGCTTAGGATGGGCTCTGCCCTGTAAACCACAGCCCTGGACGAGATGTGCTGTGCAGTGCTGGGGCTGGGTCCAGCCTGGGAGTGAAGCTCCCCGAAGGCGGCGTTAATCTTCTAAACCCAGCCTCTGCCTTTTGGGGCAGGGGAGTGGAAAATGTGCACAGGGCGGCAGGGGACACACACTGGACTATCAGCATTAATATAGCAAATGGCTTTTGTAAGCTGCCTTAGAGAGGAGAGCGGGTGTTGGCTGGCAGCACATGAGCTTGGTTTTTTTTTCCTGCCAGGCAAGCTGTCGGCGGGTGTGCGCTCGTGCACTGCAGCAGCCGGGCACCGCACAGGCCAGCAGCTCAACAGCAGCGGCTGAGCAACGTGAGCCAGCTTTCCCCCATCTCCTCTCCTCCTTCCACTCCTTGAACACTCCTGCCATTCCCATGACTCGTGCTCTGGCAGCACCCTGGGGTGCTCCAGCCACTCTGCAGCCCCCAAGGAAGGGATGCTGTAACCCAGCACCCTGGGGGGACTGGCACACAGGGCAGTATGTTGCAATGGAATAATGTTTTAGGCAGTTAATAAAAATCAGAATTATCATCTGTTTGTTACATGAGGCCACCTGTGATCCAAGGACCTCCAGATCGCTTAGGAACTGAGCATGGAGCAAGCATAAGAAAAGAGGAAAAAGGCATTATTTAGTAATAATTTAGTAATAATTTATTATTTATTTCTATTTCTGGTTAGTTCCCACATCAGTGTGGCATGCTGTGTTTTGCTTAGGGCCAGGTCCCAGCTGCAAGCCCCAGCACAGGGCTCTCCTGCACACTCTGGGAGCCAAAAGCCGAATTGTAAAGGCAAGTGAAAAAATAGGGAACTTTCCTAAAGTCCTGTGGGGGAGACAGTGTTTGTGCAGCCCAGTGAGTCACTGAAAGCTGCACAGATGGAAAGCCAGGAGGGGAGGAAAACACCGCCCAGATGAGAGCCAAGAAGACACCCAGTTCTGCACCACCTTCCTCACAGCCAGGTGTTTTAAAAAGCCATTTTCTTCCCATCCATCTCTGAGCTAAAACCCCAATGTCTAGGGCATGACATACACTTGTGCTATGGCTGAGGGTGGGATCTGGCCCCTCAGGGTCCTGTCGCAGGACATTTTTGCTCGTGTGCTGGATGCAGAGATCATGTCTCCCACAAGGAAATGAACCGAGTGCATCATGGCCGAGCCCCCCACCCCGAACTCAGCCCTGGGCATCACCATGAGGGGAACCACGGGCTGCAGCCCCCTGAGGCCTCTGTCTTGGCTGGCAGGAGCTTTGTCTTGAGTTGACGTTTGCTGAGTCAGGCCTTCGCTTTTGGTCAGGGTTGGCCACTGCTGCTTCCTGCAGCTCATTGTTCGGCCACGCTTCCTTCCTCCCCAGTCCCACACTGGCGAGGGAGTGGGATCCACCAGCTGTGGGATGAAGGCTTTAGCTCCCAGGTGCTGCTTTGCCCTGTTTTCAGCACCCCTCTCTCTCCATCCTGCCACGGCAGCCATTTATGAGGAACAGTAAGGCTGCAGGGGACGGGAGAGATTCTCCCTCCCTGCTCTCTCCTCTATCTGTCCTTAGATCCATTGGGCACCCAAAATCCACCGCCACCTTCTGAAACTAATCCCCAGGTGACCGGCTAAGCTGTGGCAACATGTGGGCAAAACGTGCTTGGATGCCCTGACCAAAGCATCTCACTTTGATAGCTCCCTATTTTTAGGCTCTGATTATGTAGAAATGGGTGTTTGGGGAAGGTGTTCTTCAGCAGCTTTTGTGTCTTATGGAAAAGGAGAGACAAACACAAATGGCTTGAAAAGTGCTGAATGATGGATGAAACCCAGATGTGTCCAGGTGGTAGAGGTTTTATGTAGAACTCAGTCTGGCTGATCATTTGGCACCTGAGATTTGCTCAACCTCAGGTTTGCAGAAAACAGCTTTAGTCCCTTTCAAATATGTCCAAACAGTCATTCAGTCCCATCTGTAACAGGAATTGTACCTTTCTCAAGGCCAAACAGATCTCATCTGTGCTCTGTTCAGCCCATTTTATCTTCTTCCTTTGTGTCGCTTCCTTTCAGCCCTCTTTGAATAATCCAGAGCTAAATTATACCCTGAAAAGAGAATATAATAGGTCAATGGAAGTGATGAGCAGAAGTAGATTATTGGGCTAAGTATTAATTTCTAGAGGCTTTTGGAGGTAGCAGAGCTCCTCAGGGAAACACATGGCCTTGTGGAGGTCAGGGTGATGACTGGAGCAGAGCAGGTCTTGGGCTAAAACCTCCACCGAGGGCAGAGCTGCATCCCTCCTGCTCCAGCTGTGCTTGGAGGCTGGTCTTATCCCCAGAAGATGCCTAGTCTGACCAGATTCCCTGGCTCATTTCAAGACCCATCGTCAGCAAAGCCCTTCTAATTTCCCTGCAAGTGCCTGTGCTCCCCGCAGGGCTGGCAGATTGCTTGGCAATAGCTCACCATTGCTGTACCTGCTGCAGCGATGCCAGTGCATGTGGTGCATGGCGTGGACATGCTCGGGGAGGTTCGGCTCCTCCTGCTGTTGCTCACCTGGCAGAAAATGCTCCAATAATCCAGGTTTTCTCATGGTTTATGGTACTCTGGCGGTATTTTTCAGCTTTTTAGTATCATCCTTCTTAATAAAAAGAAAAAAACCTTTGTCCATCTCACCTTGGGTTTGTTTTTCTGTGTTTTCTCTTTTTCCCTTCCCTCTCATCACACTGCATTGCAGTTTTGCTCAGATAGCCCAGCTGGCCTTTCCAGACTGGGAGAAAGCCCTGTTCAGAAAATAAGGGGAGAGATTTTACTGTACATCCATTCTAAAAATAAAACTGCTCTGTATTTCTGGAACATCTTTGAGCTGCTGATTTCAAAGATCCTTGAAATTCTCAATTAATGAAGCTTCCCAGCTCCCTCGGGAAGGAAGCACTGGGTATCATTATTGGTATGCCCTGCAGAGGAAGGACTGTTGCTTATTCTGGGTTTTGTACAGCCCCTGACATTGCATGGTCCTGCATGACAAAAGGGGATATGAGGGGATTTGTGCCCTGGCTTGCCGTCTGCCAGATCCCAGCTGGAGCAAAGACTCTATTTTTTATCCTAAATTAGGAGGTCTGGTCCTGTGCCGCCCCTGTCTGCATCCTCCCCCTAGTTCCCATCTCATATTTCAATTGCAAGAGATAAGCTCACCTTCTTACTTTAATTTTTGTGCAGCACTGGGCACAGCCAGGGCTTAATCCAGAATCCCTCTGAAATAAGAATATGCTAAAATGAGTTTTTTTCCCCAGAACAGGTTGCATTTCAGTGGCACAGGAGATGATTCCCACATCTGATTTGGCAGAACAGTGATACAACAACCCCATGTGCAGGCTGGTGCAGACGGACAGACCCATCTTGGGCTCCCCAACTGTCCTCACAGCATTTCATCCCTGCAAAAACAGGAGAAAAGTAGTCAGCATCTGTGTAAAAGCCCCCAACACAACCCCATCTACTAAGCAGGCTTTCAAGGGCTTAGGGTTGGGGTTTTTTTGCATGAAGTGCCCTTGAAATATACAATTTCTCATACTACATGTTTTCTAAAAGCTTTGAAGGAGCAGGGAGGGAGCAGCACAGAGCAGAGCACCCTCTTCTCCCCCCTGCCCTGGGCGAGAAGCTTTGGCTGGCTCTTAGAGCAACTGGGAGCATCTCCTCCCCGTGTCCTCCGACAGACCCAAAGCAAGGAAGAGCAGGGATGGGGGAGAGCAAACCAAGAGCCCTTGGGACATCTTCCAAGCCTTGGGGTGGGGCAGGATGGAGAAGGTTTATTTTAGGAGCTCTGGCTGCTCTTCCCAGTGGCTGCTTTTCCAGATGGCAGTGGCCATCAGATGGCCGCTTGCATGGGCTCTGCTGAGCTGGTGTTGGGTGTTGTGCTGAGCTTGTGGCAGGCTCAAAATGTTTGTAGAAATGGGTCTGCCTGCTGGGGGGGGGTGGGGGAAATGTGGAATTTTTTTTTTCTCAACCAATTAAGTGCATGGAGAATGAGATATTTTTTCTCTGAACTCACCCCTTCCCAGACCAGCCAAACAATGTTTGAGTTCTATCAAACTGGTCGGTTGAAACTTCTTGATCTTTCTTAATAAGACATCTTGCACTCCTTTGGGGAATAAGGCTCCATGGGGATCACTCCCTGTCCCTGACCCCCAGCAAGGGACATCTCCCACTCCCCCTCGGGGTACTCTGCTAAAGGCAGAAGGAGGAGGGCTGGATATTACCAGGGAAAGGAGGAGAGGGGAGAAAAATGGATACTGGGGCTTTTAAGGCGGTGCACAAGGTCCTTAAAGCTCTCAGACACTGCATTTCTGGGGTCAGAGCCCTGTTGAGGTTTTCCTGTAGTTACAAACGCACGCTGCTGACTTCATTGCCACTGTGCCTGCTGATTTCCAAAGGAGATTGCGCAGCCCTGCAGCCCGCAGGACTTGTGGCCCCGGTGTTTCACTGGATGCAGAAGCGTATACGGTCCCCTCAGCCTTTGATATCCTCACTCCTGTTTTCAGCTTTTTTATCTTTCCAAGAATCTCTCTTTTCCAATCCTATTTTACTACCCCTGTAGCAACGCTTTCATGTGCTGAGGCATCAAAAGCTTTTCTGAAGTCCGGGGTGAATCATGCCCACTCCTTCCACCTTCCCGTGTCTTTGATTACCTCCCGAGCAGAGGATGGCCCTGCATCATGCAGTCTCTCCTGGCTGGTAGCCCCAGCTCAGCCAGACCCAGTCCTGGCACAGGGAACCTCAAAAACATCCCATCTTCCTGCTGCTTGGCTGTAAATCATGAACCTAAATACCCATGTCCATCTCACAACAAACTCTGGAGTTGGGAGTTTTCCAGGTGAGGAAAAGGAGGGGAAAAAAAGCAATTTTTTTTTCAAACATGATTTTCAGGATTATTTTTAGAGCCTAATACTGGAATATAAATCATGGATTTAGCTATACAAAACCTCCTTTTCATCCTTTTACCCTATCGTTATCCCAGCACACGCAGTTTTATCTACAGTTTGACATCTTTTATACCCGGCCTTGCAGACAGCAGAAATAAGGGCAGATCTGCTCCCTAGCACTTGAAGCGCTGCATATGCAGGGCACGCCAATTTGAAATTATAATCCTCTTTTTGTTGTATTCTTGCACTGTTTATTGTTACTGTATATACCACTTGTTGTTTTAGTTTTCCATTTCATGCAAAATACATCAAAAAAATGCCACGAATGCTTGAGGTCTCTTCGTTATTCTCTGTGTTCAAAACTATTTGTTAAAAACTATCACCTTAAAAACTAACTTCCCTGAACTGGCTGTGTTTGCCCTTCACTTGCCATCCCTCTGACTCCACTTGCATTAGCCCAAACCTTATGGCCTTCCAAGAAAAGTGCAGAAAGCTCTTTGTTTGCAGAGGATTGGAGGAAAGACTGTGGGTATGTTCCCAGAAACAGGGAGCTTGTCCCTTTGCTTTGATTTGCTGGTTGGCTGATTTAATTTGGTACTGTTTATATTCCTTTGGTGTGGCTGGCGCTGTGGGTCTGTGATGTTCATATGGCTTTTCGGTGCTGCTGGCTAGTCATTATCTGGTCACTAATTGTCACGTTGCCTACAGCTTTTTCTGTGGCCTTCCCCCTGCACAACCCCCCCACCCCTCCCCCCCAGCATTTTAAGACTAAAGAAAAATACATCAAATGGCATTTTGTCCTTTGTCTTTAATTTGGGCCCAGCCTGCAGTTTTGGCAATCAGGAGAGGGTTTCCGTATGCACCGGGTTGCAAAGCCTTCCCCTGCGGTACTACTGAGGGGGCTGTGAGGAAGCCCCGTAAGCTGCAGATTTACATCCTCGAGCTGTGTTTTGGGCTTCCCCCAATGCCTCTCCCTCTGCACACAGCAGTAAGCGTGGTGCCGGGCCTCTCAGCAAGGCTTGCCTGCTGGTGATGCTGCTGCTGGGAAGGTACCAGTGCCCACCAGCCTGCCCTGGGTGGCCAGGCAGCCCTGGCACTCAGCTCCTGGCTGGAAAAGGACCCCAGAAAAAAGGTCCAGGAAAGAGAGCTATGGTCACCGCTGCTCAGTGGAGAAGATGGAGCCAGACCCATCAGAGATGCTTAGTGAAAGGAGGGGACCAGAGGACACAAGTTGCACACAGGGAGATTGAGGCTCTTTTCCCTGATCCAGGGTAGGAAGTCACTAATGTCCCCAGATGAAAGTGCAAAGCTCGATGCTTCTGTTCAGTGGTGTTACACAACCTGGCGCAGAGATCTCATTTATTTTCTCCTATCAGCCTAATGTGATGATTTGGGAGAGGGGGGAAGAGGCTGGGCAGTGATCTCCCGAACAGTTGGGCTGGGATTACACTTCTTCTATTGAGCTCATCATCATAATAACCAGGAGCTCTGTTTATCAGCCCACCAGCCATGCCCATTTAGGAGATTACCATTTTTCCAATCTCATTTCTCATAAAAGAGGATTGCTGCCTGTTGCCTCCTTGTCCCAAGCCCCTTGCTTATGAGCGTTTATCTGCTCAGGGTGTTTATGAAGCCCTGAACAGGAAAGTTCTGTTTATCCTCTGCGTCATCAAGAGCTGGAAACTTGATGGGATAATTACTCTTTCGGGAACAGGCATACAGCAGCCCACCAGTAGACTTTGGCATCTTGCTGGTGTCAATAATATATATAAGTATATATATATATATATATATATATTTGCCCTGCAGAAATATATAATGCTTATTTGTTTCTCTTTCCTGTCACTTTAACTTGGCATGAGATTGGGGTTTCTGGCTTGCGGGGTGTCTCGTGGAAGCAGGGATTTTTACTTAAGGTTAAGGAGAGGTGCTACTCCCCCCAAAACAGGTGGCACTGAGGGTGTCCCCAGCAGCAGGGGACACCTTGCCTGTGCAGTGCCAGCCTCAAGACATTGCTTGCCCTGGCAGGGCATCACCGACTACTCTCGCCATGCAATTAGAGAAGCCACGTGTGGAGGCAGCTTCTAAAGATGCTAACATGAGCCCCTAGCCTGGGAGAAGGCTGGGTAATGAATCATTTATTTGACAGAGCTCTTCCCTTTTCTCTCTCTGCAGGTTGCAGGGAAGACGTTATGATTCCCTTCACCCCTCAGCCAACAATTTTTGAACTACAGAAAATGCAGAAGTAAGTTCCTTAACAATATCCACCCAATGAAATTCAAGATGTGAAGTGTTTTGACTAGCACTGTTCAAATAGAGGAATCACTCAGGAGTATATTGCAATCCGTGCATTCAGATAAGATCCCAGAGCATTGGGTTTCCAGAGCATTGATTATAGATTAGCATCCCGCTGCCTCAGGAACGGAGTCCGCAGTCCCTATATAAAACACAAGAGCCAACAGATACAGAGGGACTCATGATGGAGAAGTGAGGAACACCAGAAAGTACGGGAGTGCAGCACGATCCCCAGTGCCACAGCCAGCTGAGCATTGCCAAGCATTTTGCATGCATCAGAATATCACGGTACCCACTTTTTTCCAGAGGCTATGTGTTCCCCATGGCACTGGGGCTTCCCCGCTGCCCCCCAGGACTTTGCCTTGCTGACCGTGCACGGAGCATTATTTTTGGCGAAGCTGCAAATGTGGAAACCTCGTGCGGTCAGTCAAAGCAAATTCATTCAAAGTGAATGAGTGCATGCCAAGTTTCTTTTTTTTTTTCATTCTTTTTGGCTGTATTCACAGAACACAAATCTGTGCACAGGAATGGGAGCCGTGTTTCTAATCCAGTATGAAACTTTTATTCCCACTTGGCGCAGAGCAGTTGCGAGTGATGGAGGCTGTTCCTAATCCTCTGCCCTGTGCATTGAAAATGTGCTCTGGCTGGCCCGCGCTCTTGGAAATGCAGTAATTTGCATTGCATGGCAATTTTTGGGAGATAAATACAAGGTTCAGTGCTTGTGGGGACAAGGACGTGGCATCCTTACTGCATAGTGTGCAACCAGAAAGCAAAGACAGCAGTGAAGCAAGAGGATTCTTGAAATCCAAAGTCTGGATTTCAGGAGCTTGTAAGTTCAAGGCTGCATTAAAAAAAAATAAAAACCTACTTTTGCCTTAGTAAACAGAGCATTTTCAAGATCCTGTGGGAGGAAGTAAGCACTTGGCTGCATGCTTAACAAGGAGACATGCCCACGTTTTGTTCCAGTCAATAGTATTAGCCACATCTCTAGGGATAAGTACCTGCTTAAATACTGGGGTGCTGAGGATTTACAGAGCAGCCATACCCAAACAGGGTGAGTCCTACTGACCCCAGAGAGTTTCAGGTGGTGCTGGTCATCAGTCTGGACGTGATGTGGGAACACACACGGGTACGAAATGTGTGTCGGGAGTAGAAGTTGTCTCCAAATTCCTTCACCAGTCAAGAAACTGGCAAACCATAAAAAAATGACCTGCCTTTTATTACGAGTGAATGTGTTCATACATCGCCTAAGAGTACTACTTTTCTGCATTTCATCCCCACAATTTCAATTTAAGATGAAACCAGCCCCACTGCTGGACGTAGCTGGAAACAGTATCTTCTTTTTCAAAGTGTTATGGCCTTCTTTTTCATGGCCTTTTTTGAATTTGGATGTTTTCCTTACAGGTAACTCTTACCCAGGGAATACCCACAGGATTTGTAAGAGGGTTTAAAAATCCTTATTAGCATTGATATGGCTGCAAACGCTGCCATAGATCAGTGCCAGGGATCACTGCAGCTCCGCGTGGCCATGGACTGGGGGCTGGTTTTCTCTTTCCTCCTTTACCTGGGGCTGTATTTACCAGCAGAGCACTTGTCTTCTTCTCGCTCCTGGGGTTGAAACTGGATAAGCATCTCCTGCTAACTGCGAGCGGGGTTTGCATTGCTGCTAGTGAGAGGCAAGGGCAAGAATTTACTTTTCAATGGTATTTTTCGTTTGGTGGATATCGTAGCCCAGGAGAGATTGCAGATGCTTTGCCTGCATTTGCAGAAGTATTTGTGATTCATTAGTGGGAAAGATGTTGAGGAGAGTGACCAGAGTGATGTGTCTAGAAATGTGGGGGAGAGCAATTAGTTTGATAAACTGCACAATTGTCAGAATTTCTGTTTCATAAAGGGTTTAATCATGATGGGGAATTACAGGACTTCCAGATCGCAGAGGAGAGAAGTTGGAAAGCAGTAAGAAGAGCTCTGCACACCGCCTGCCAGCCCGGCACGGTGGGAACGAGCTCCTACTTCTTCACCAGCCCGGCTCCACAGAGCAATTCAATCCCTTCCGCACTGCTGAACTGAGGAGAGCCGGCACAGCATCTTCTCCGAGCCGCTCGGAGCATACGTCCCTCCTTACACAGCCAAGATGCCGGTGTGATGCCGTTAAACAACAGCCTGGGAGAAGAAGCAGGAAGCTGAGCTGCAAGGAAATGTATGTAGGAGAAAGAAGGGTCGGGGCAAGGATAGCAGGGCTGTGACTATTTGCCAGAAATCTGTTTGAGACCTGGGGGCAGCAAGTTATGATAAGAAAAAGCCTCGTGTGTGGATATTATTCCTCTGTTGGGAATGCACATCTTGCATCACCCCAGGCTACGAGCCAGGCATTTTCATGTGCCACCTGCAAGCACATCGCACAGAGAGCAAGGCATGCCGATGGGCACATCCTGTGTGCCCACAGGACCCTCTGAATTACCAAGCCGATGGGTTTGCTGCCTGCCCCACTGCTCTTCACCACTCCCACCAGCCAGAAAACGCCATGAGGAGTGACGGGCTTGGAGCGATACCAGAGCCAGGGTGGGAGGGGAAGGCGCCCACAGAGATGCAGGGTCTGACGCGGGGCATCTCCCTGGGGGTGGGAGCCGCCTGGCCTGGCTGGCATGTGTGTGATGCTGGTTTCCATGGAAACCCAGCAAAAGATGTGCTGCCAGCGAGGCAGCATGGACCCCCACGTGGCCTCTAGTCCCTGCTTCGGTGGCAGAGCGGGCACCATAGGGCAGAGGGGACATGTGGACTTGCTTTGGGATGAGCCAGCCCAGAGCACATGCCTCGTGTTGCTTTTGGGGGTGCTGCTGTGTGCTGTGCTGCCCTTTGGGGGTGCTGCCCTGGAGGGAGGGCTATATTGCTGTGGTTTATTCCCCACTTGGGGTATGCTGGGGAATTGCAGGGGTGTCCCATGGGGTTTCGGAGAGGTGGCAGGGGCACCCTGGGAATGCAGAGGGAAGTCCTGACACATCCCTGGGACGCTCAGGCCCTGGCTGAGATTGGAGCAGGACCCAGACATACTCCCTGGGCTACCAAGGAGGAGAAGTGAGGCTGCTTCTTGGGTTTTTCAGGGTGTCTCTGTTTTTCCTTCCTCTAAGGGCTGCTCAGATTTTAATATTTCATTAAAAAGCATTGCAGTTTTCTCTCCATGGCCAACAGAGAGAGCACAGCATCTCCAGGAGGTGATTCATCCTGTCCGGAGGCAGGTAGCAAGAGCCATGTCCTAGATATCTCCATTGGCCCTGGTGTAGATGAGACATCCACCTCTTGGGGATGCAACGTCCAGAGTCCAAAGGCTCTGCAAAGCTGCCCATGCCAATGCAGTGTGGGAGATGCAGCAAAAACAGGGTGGAGGGGATTTCTCCTGTCTCACTTCTGCTGCAAGGCTTCACAGATGAACTGCTCTCATAGAAGGCAGCTTGGGTTGGTGGAGGAGGGAGGGAGGCAGGATTTGGCCCACAGGGTCATGTCCCCCTATGCTGGGCAGCGGGAAGCTGATGGTCACAGATGGGATCAGTCACTCTGGGCTTATTTTATCATCCCAGGAGGAAAGTGATGTGAATCACCGCATCTGAACACAGAGGTGTGCTAAGGTGGCTGCTGTACCTTGTGCTGCCTGGGGGTCTCTTCTGGCTACATGCTTTACAAGGGACCACGGGGCTTGGGGGTAGAAATCCAACTTTTAGGCACTGGGAGTTAGCTGAGCCTATGACCATCCTGCATGGCCAGAGCGCAGCACCCAGTTGCACTACAAATGGGTGCATCACTCCCTAAAACCAGAAAGTGAACTGCCAGGAGGAGGACCCCAGGTATCATGACACCCAGCGCAGGAACCTCACTGCTTCACCCACCTTTCCTTAGAAACCTGGGCTCCTCCTGCCCCCCTGCACTGTACATCCCCCTATTTCCTGGGGCTTGATCCCCCCATTCCCTAGGATTGCTTGTTCCCAGTGGAAAACCTGCCTGAAGGGAGCAGTATCCACTTGGACACCCACCAGTGTCTGCAAGGAAGGAGAGCACCTAACAAGGATGCTCTTCAAGGTCATAATATGGAGTAGATGCTCTGTGCTAGTGTTAAATTACATGTCGGTGCAGAGGCAGCACTTCCAGCAGGTGAGGGCTGGGAACGCTGGTGTCACATGCTGCTGGGCCAGCCGGGGCGTGCGGGGACGGTGAAGACATGCCTGTGCCCATGCTCATGCTCTTGGCTCAGTGGTGCTGCCTTTCTTGGGGTCTCCTCCAGTCCCATGCTGGGACCAGAGACCGGAACCAGCTTTGCAATGCATTTGTCCGCCAAGAACCTCAGCTGCAGAACGGGGCTCATCTTCACCCTCCTCAACACTGTTTCCCTCTATCCCAGCTGAGTACCCTAGTTGCAAGGCTGTTAGCTAGGCTGGAAGGGGCTTTGCTTGTTCTGTGAAAAATGGCCACAATGTAGCTGTCATATGCATGGAAATTTTTTAAAGTATTTTCTGGATGGGATGGGATCTTTTCCCCAACTCCAGCAGAACTTCTTCATTCTTCCTGCCTTCCACCTGAGGATGCTGGGAGGGTTTCAGCCATCTCTCATACTTTGCTGGCATAACTCCCATCACGCTGGTGCTTGTGGGCATTTGTTTTGGTGCCCAGATTTCCATCAGCTGTGACTGCAGGCTTGGGCATCTGACCACTGGATAGGAGAGTGTTTTGAGGAAAATAACATTGATATAGGTGAATGCAGGTGATGGCTGGCTCTGCCTGTCCTAGCTCCTGGTGGGTTTCTTTGAGTTCATGATGGAAAATCACTCAAGACCATGTACAGCCTGGGCTCAATGCTGGCGACCTCTGATGAGCCCCCTGCTCAAATTAATCATCCTGCTCAGAGCAGACAAGGAGCAATGAAATGGGCTATGGGAGATGCACTTAGCTCAAATGAGTGTGAGCAACACGTGGGGCCCAGGCATCTCCTCAGCATTGCTTGTGTGGTTTGTCTTTGGAGGTAAAGCAGAGACATGTGGCTAATTAAATGGAAACATAATCTCCCGACCTTTTTTGGTTTTCTCAGCTAATCCCGATTCAGCCCTCGCTATGCCTTTCAGATTTAAGGCAAGGGCACAGTTTCCCAGGGACAACCAAACTGCGGGGAGGAGAAAGGCAGCTCTCCTTGGGATGCTGCCCATGGCCTTTGGCAGATTTTGGGGTTGGCCCTTCCCCAACAAGGATGGACCCAGGAGGGCCTGTGGGGTCTGAGCCATGGTGCTGGGTTGGGGAGGGGGCAGGTACCCACCGCATCCCCCCATGGCTCGGCTGTCCCCAGAGGGCATTGCAGAGAAGGGAAAGAAGTGAGCGGAGAGACTCAGATTACAAATGTACAAGCATAGGAAGCAGAGATATATATTCCCTGGATATTAATTGCCTCTAAAATGTCGTCTTTCTTCCGGTGAGTGGGTACTTCAGGCAACTGGATATATGATGGAAAGGAGACTGTGTCCGGCGGTGGGAGGACAGACATGGCGAGAGGTGGCTGGTCACCCCCAAAGGACTGGGGGCTGTGCATGGCTGGTGGCCAGCCCATCGCCAGAGCATCCCAACAGCCCTTTGATGTGCTTGTCACCCACCCCATCCCCAGCGGGGACACTGCCCTTAGACACTGCCCTCTGCTATGATTGTAAAGACTGGTCTGGCTTGGGACTCATCCTTTGCTGGGCACACTTGGTTTGAGAGCTTAGTTCAGAAGGAAAACCCTGCCAAGCTTGGAAACCCTTGGGTTCAAACAAGAATAGGTCCAAAAAAAGTGCCATATAGTATCGTGGTCTGTTCTGAACTGGGGAAGGGGCACCATCTTATCCCAGCACATGGGGGCAAGGGGCAGTGGCTGGACAGCAGGATGCTGCTGGGAATGGCCACCACGATGTAAGTGGTGATGTCCGTCACATCATCAGCCTGTGAAACTTAAATACAGGAGTCACTGAGGAAGATGTTTTGGGAACTACATTGAAAGTAAGGTTTAAAGTTTCTTTTTTCCTGTGGTTTGGAGTGATGTCTCTGCATGGACATTGCTGCAAGGCTCAGATACCCTCAACTGGGCTCTGGGATCAAAGCTGCATTTTAGGGGAGGAGGGCTTAATATGGCATAAAATTGCTTCTGCATGAGGGCTAACATGCCAGCCAGTTCCAGGCAAGGCTGGCCTGGCCACTCCTGCTGTTAGGAAGAGCAGGAGGAGGCAGACCCCAATGCGGGGGGGGAGGGCTCTCCCACCAATACTTTAGCACAGAGCGGCAGGAAAACCAGCAACACACCTTCCCAAAATGTCAAAGCCTTTTGTTCCACTGTTTTCTAAGCAAAACACTGCAAATGTTGGCCTTGAACTGACCTTTGGTCATGAAATTACCTCTCCTCAATTAAATATTAAAACCAAACAGAAAGTCCTGAGTGTGGAATGAATTGTCTCACTCCACCTGTGGGGAATTTTTTTTTTTAACTTCAGTGGAAAAACCAAAAACCCACTGTCACATTGGCTCACACTGAAATGAATTTTTATTCTGGCTTCCCATCATTAAATGTCAGCAAATGAAGAAAAGCAATTATTTGAAGAACATTTTTATGACATGAAAATATGTCTCCCCATCACTGCCTCTGCTGGGATTTAGGTAGTTATTTCTTTATGCTGGGTCTAGCGAAGACTCATGCATAATGCCAGACCATAGTTGGGCTCCCGCTACCCCTGTAGAGAGCCTGTGACAGGGTCCTCACACATGCCAGTCTCTTGGCGGTGGGAATTGTGATCCTCATGAGATTGGGGCTGGTGTTTTTTCACCCTTAAGCCTTTGCTCCTGGAGTCCAGTGATGTGTAAGATGATCTTACCTTATTCATCTTCTTTTCTGAATGTCTTTAGCTTTTGTGGTTTTGCAGTCAAGCTTAAAAGGACAAAAGCCCCAAAGAAGAAATGCCATAAGATCAGCAAGCAAATAGAAAAATTAACTAGCGTTAAGCTGAGATGCCAATGCACAGCCACAGAAATGAAATGAAGGAAGAGGTTCCAAGAAATTTTGTCGAATGATGTGTTGCTTCTCCCTGCCTCAAACAATGCTATGAACATGAGTGGTGGGTAGTGGCACCCCTGACTCCATCATCCCCCGGCCTCTGCCTGGGCTGCTGCTGTGAGCCATCATTGCTTGGATTGTGCCCCTCTCCTCCAGCCCTGGCAGCAAAATCAGTGTGCCCAGCACTAATCCCACCGCTTGGGACCTTAAAAGGTGCTGTGCCCTCCCCTGTGTTCTCCCCACCCATCCTCTGTGCCTGTGAGCCTTTGGGTGCCTTTCACAGCTTCCCCCACCCCAGATTTGAACATTTCCACTTGGAAAAATGCTAGTGCAAAGTTTAAGTGCCCCAGCATTTTGCACAGGTCATTATTTGCATGCTCAGTTAGTTTTTATGCCTGGTAAGCTCAGGATGGATTATGGCTGTAGCATCTGGGATGGTCCCACAGCTGCTGCACGGTCCAGAGCCACATCCTTGCTGTTCCCTTGTCTTCACCTACATCAGTGCATTTATTGTATTATTGTATTATTTATTCTACATAGCTGTTTTGTGGGTTTTCCCTTTGGGATGCTGAAAAATCAGCACATTTAAATACTCCATGAATAAAATGGCACTTGAAGTGGCTACAGACCTTCCTATTGATCTGAGACGAAACATTCCCATGAATTTCCCTTCACAATAGCCCAGCCCACTCCCGAGGTGGCTGCCGACCCAGTATGTTGTTGATGTTCAGCAGCTGGGTTTCACAGCAGGTTTTTCCCTTCTCTTCACTTTAGTTCCTTTGCTTTTTGGGATGGATTGACTGGATGGGATGGATGTGCCAACCAGCTTCATCCACACCTGAGACAGGGATCTCATGCTCCAGCCTGGGTCACCCCAGGTTAAACCTCATGGAGTGAACTGGCCCAGAGAGAGATTTACAGCACCAAATCCCATCCTGACCCTGAAGATGGATATTCATATTTCACTCACCATGGATGTTTACCTACTTAGGAAAAAAATAATACAACACTAAGTGCTTTCTTCCCTGGGCATGTTTTTGCCTGACAGTGTGTGTAATCCTAATCCCTCGGCAGGGCTAAGCCAGTGTCTGAGCAGGCAGGTGCCTGGCACGGGGAGGGAGGCAGGGTCTGATGGGGCACCAGCACTGAAGAAAGGCTGGAGACGGTAAGCAAGATGGCTGTGGCAGGAGGAGAGGAAGAGTTGGTGTAGCTAAGAGGGATCTGGGTCCTTCACACTGCCGATGCCAAAGGCTACCCATGGACCAGGGATTTTGGGGCAGAGGCTGTGATGTGGGAAAGCTCAGGTCCAGTTCAGAGGAAGACCATGGTGGGCTGAAGGTGGGTGGAAAGGGCTGGACGACGCGAGTGTATCAGGTCTCCAGCTGGAACCTGGACACGGAGTCCTCCCCAGCATCATCATCCCCAGAGGCTGAACTTGTCCGACTTCTAATTTAGAAAAGGAATGCCAAAGGAAGAAGGAACTGGTTTATATTTTCCCAAGAAAAGGCAGTCCCTTGCACTCTTCCCCCAACCAGGCGGGATTAAGAATTGCAGCTCTGGGTATGTACAAACACCCCCTTGTTTTCCCAGCACTGAGCTGGTCTAGGGGGCTTACAGATCATTACTGAAGTTTGGGTTGGTTTGGCAGCAAAAGGGTGACTCAGAGAACAAGTTCAGGTTATGTTATCATAGGATTATGTAGTGTTTTAGATGAAAATCTTCTTTAAAGTCCTTGGGTCTTAGCCAGATGTCAGATTCCCCTCTGAGCATCCACCCGATGGGGCTCAGCTGCGATAAGGCACCTCTTGAACAAAATGGCTTTTACTGTGGGCAAATAAGTCGAGCCTTGAATGCCACAGAAATATAAAAGACAGTGGCTGGGTATAGCCCATGACTCTGCTTGAGAGCTCTCAGGGCAGAGGGATTCAGCTCCCAATTAGCAGCAGCCTATTCCAGTCCACCCATTAAAACCCTCCAGTTTGCAGGGTTTGAATTTGGCCCTTAAATTGTTAAGCGTTGCTGAAGGATGAGCAGCAGCTGGTGGGCTGCTCATGGGGATTTCTCCGCTCATGTTAATGCAGCATCCAGGAGCTGGGCTCAGTGCACTGTTGCTCCAGTTTCATAGCAAAGAGCATCCTTCATACCCCTGACAGTGCAAGGTGAGGTCTGCTCTGCTTTAGCAGGGCTCTTCCAAAACCAACCTTCTCAGGATCCAGCATGCACCTCCATCCTCTTTCTCTGCCCACCACCCATCTCCTGGACCTGAAGCCTCCAGTGCCTTCTCCAGAGCCAATAACGTAATGGGGACTGTGAACAAATGTCTTTGCTCTGAATTAAACCAGAGCACCCAAAATTTTAGCCTTTGCTGGCAACCCTGGGTGATGGTGAGCTGAATCTCAGCATTGACTGTTGCCAGCATCCCCTGTGCTGTTGAATTCTTTAAAATGGCTTAATCTGGGAAATACTGCAATCCCTCAGCTGACTCGCACGGAGAGAGATCCAGGTGGCATTTTGCAGTGCCAGCAACAATCCTGTTATCCTGGCTGCGTGTTTTAAACTCCCTTCAGTTGGACGTCCCTCAAAAGGATGAGACAGTCAGCTTTGCAATTGTCAGTGCTAAAGAAATGGGAAGTTATAGAAAATCGAAATCTTTGCAGGGAATAGGGGAAAAAGCAGTGTACCAGCAACTCCATAATCCTTGAGATGTGTTAGCCCAGGCACAAGGCAGCACCAGGGAGCCTCCTTTCCCTGGCTGCTCAGGGGTTCTGATGGGAAGCAACTTGAGAAGAAATGATGAATCCATGTAAAATCATGGCTATTTTGGTGTCTGGAAACAAGCCAGCTCCTCAGCCCACTGGGGAGATGAAAATAGCATCCTCTGGGGCTTTGCTTTGGAAAATATTTGGAATATCTTCAGAAAAAAAAATAGGAAAAGTCAGAGTTATGTTTAGTAACAGAAGCCAGTCAGCTCCCAAGCTGGATGATAACGTGGGTAAGAGTAATTTTGGTGCTCTGAAATCACATGTGGCCATGCTCTGGGATTCAGGTTCAAGCTCCACGATGAAGGGTATGAGGAAGATCACTCTGCGGAGGACGGGGGGTCTATGCTTTGAAGACTGACTGAGTTCGGGGCTGGGGTGGCTGCACTGGAGACACATGGTGCTCACGGCCCCAGCAGCAACCCTGGGACGTGTAGATGAAGCACGCGTGGTCGCCCATCAGGCAATGGTAGCACATCCCTCCCTGGTGGCCTGGAGGACCCTTAGCCCTGTGTTTCTCATTAGCATCATTCATATTTTATGCCTTTTTCAAGCCTTCTGATACAGGAATGCTGGAAGCTCATAAATAATGTCCACTGGTGCGAGACTGCATTAAAACTTAATGGGTTTTCTTCTGGGTCAAGTGAGTGGCCACAACCACAGCCTTTGGTTGTTCCCAACTCAACTCCACGCCCTCTGATTAGGTGCTCCATCATTGTCCTTCCCATCCTCCACTGCTGCCCTCTCCATCCTTCATCACTGCCCTCTCCATCCTCCATCATGGTCCTTCCCATCCTCCATCACTACCCTCTGCACCTTCTATCGCTGCCCTCTCCATGTGCCGGGTGGCTGTAGGGGCTCACGGCATCATTGGACCCTGGGCTCTGGAGCAGCCTTTGGCTCTGCCCAATGCTGATGTCCTGGAGGAGCCAGCATGGAGGCTCAGGAGCCACCAGCCAAGCACCTCTTTCCACATGATCTGAAATTCAGGGATTTCTCTTGGACTCCTTTGGGGAAAAAAGGAGTTGAACACTCATGTCTGGTTCCCTAGCAACACTGCTGCTTCCAATTTCTGATTTATTTCTTTTCTTTTGGGGGGGATCCTTCACACATTGTGCTCTGAGCCACAGAAACTCACTGTCCCCAGTGCGAGGGGGAACCCAGGCAGGCAGCCGGCACTGGCACATCCACAGCAGGGCTTGGAGACAAACCTCAATGCGATGGGTACCAAGAGACACAGCCCTCCTTTTTGCAACCCAAACCGCCTGCTTTTCAAGACAAATGGCATTCGTGAGGGTGTGTAACCATGAGGAAACACATGCCAGTGCCCTTCCCAGCCCTGTGGGTGCTGGGTACTGATGTCAAGTCAAAATGTAGGCAAAATGATGATGGCTAATGGAGCACCAAGCTATCGACGACTAATGGGTGATTTTCCATGCGCACAGGAGGATTTATTCAATAAATCAGCCATGAACATCTCCGAGAAGATTACTGCAAGTAAAAACAATTATGGACTTAAACAAGGAGGGGAAGAATTTTAAAGGAACATTTAAAGTTATTTTAAAGTGTGATACTGCTTGGAGGAGAGTTTTCTTGCATTGGTGGGGCAGAATTATGTGTTGTTACTGGTTAGGGTGGCTCTTTGCTGGAAATGTTCTCAGGCTTTGCGGGTTTGGGTCATGTGGTGTGAATGCTTTCTATGGAGAAAATAAATAAAGCTCCGATGAGGACAGATGTGTTTGGGGTCCTTTAGGTCAAACATTATGAAAACTCTCCTAATATTTAGAAGGGAAAATTGCAAGAAAACAAATATTTCAGGGCTTTTCAGTGCGGTATCCACCCAAAAACCTGGGGATGCACCCTGCTCACCGGGCAGGGAGAGGAGATGGTCCCATCACATTTCATCATGGAAACATGGTGGGATGACTCTCATGACTGGAGTGCTGCAATGGATGGCTATAAGCACTTCAGAAGGGATAGGCAAGGCAGAAGAGGTGGTGGAGTGGCTCTTTATGTTAGGGAGGGTTTTGACTGTACAGAGCTACATGATTGTCATGACAAGGTGGAGTGCATATGGGTAGGGATGAGAGGGAAGGCCAGTAAGGCAGATATTGTGCTGGGAGTCTGTTATAGACCACCCAACCAGATCAAAGAGATGGATGAATCATTCTACAGGTGGCTGGCAGAAGTCTCAGAATCGTGTGCCCTTGTTCTTGTGGGGGACTTCAACTTCACAGACATCTGCTGGAAGCTCAACACAGCAGAGAGTAAGCAGTCTAGGAGGTTCCTGGAGTGTGTGGAAGATAACTTCCTGACACGGCTGGTAGGAGAGCCAACCACGGGAGGAGCCTTGCTAGATCTACTGCTCACAAACAGGGAAGGACTGGTGGAAGGTGTGATGGTCAGAGGCCATCTTGGGCTTAGTGAACATGAAATGACAGAATTCTCAATTCTTGGTGAGGCAAAGAAGGTCGTCAGCAGAACCGCCACTATGGACTTCCAGAGGGCAAACTTTGGCCTCTTCAAGGCTGAGGTACTTAATGTCTTCTTTGCCTCAGTCTTTAATAGGGAGACCAGTTATCCTCAGCGTACTCTGCCCCCTGAGCTGGAAGGCGAGGATGAAGAGCAGCATATACCACCCTTAATCCAGGAGGAAACAGTGACATACTACACCATCTGGACACTCACAAATCCATGGGACCAGATGAGATCCATCCAAGAGCACTGAGGGAACTGGTGGAGGTGCTTGCCAAGCCACTCTCCATCATGTATCAGCAATCCTGGTCCATGGGCGAGGTCCCAGATGACTGGAAGCTTGCCAGTGTGACATCCATTTACAAGAAGGGTTGGAGGGAGGACCTGGGGAACTACAGGCCTGTCAGCCTGACCTCGGTACTGGGAAAGATTATGGAACAGTTCACCTTGAGAGCACTCACATGGCAAGTCCAGGACAAACAGGGGATCAGGCCCAGTCAGCATGGATTTACAAAGGGCAGGTCCTGCCTGACCAACCTGGTGTCCTTCTATGACCAGGTGACCCGCCTTGTGGACGAGGGAAAGGCTGTGGATGTTATCTACCTCCACTTCAGCAAGGCCTTTGACACTGTCTCTCATGGCATACTACTTGAGAACCTGGCATCTCATGGCTTAGACAAATGTACTCTACGCTGGGTGAAAAACTGGCTGGATGGACAAGCCCATAGGGATGTGGTGAATGGAGTTAAATCCAGTTGGCGGCTGGTCACAAGTGGTGTTCCCCAGGGCTCAGTGTTGGGGCTGGTTTTGTTTAAGATCTTTATCAATGATCTAGATGAGGGGATTGAATGCACCCTCAGCAAGTTTGCAGATGACACCAAGCTGGGAGGCAG
>JANZLQ010000092.1:22798663-22812667 GCA_026212715.1 Elanus axillaris
GTCTAGTGGGCATGGATGATGGTTGGACTCGATGATCTTGAAGGTCTTTTCCAACCTAAATGATTCTATGATTCTGTGATCTCCCCCCAGTTTCTGCCAAGAGGTTTTGGGAGTCCCGAACCCCACTGCATTCACCAGCAACACTCTGTCCCCTAAATTGTCTGAAAGGTAGAATAAACTCCAAATCTGGGGCCAAATGCAACATGTGCAAAAAACAATCCACAAATGTCAATTTGGGACCGTTTTTCTGGCGGGGACCAAGTGCTCCCAGGTCCCACCAGTGCAGCTGCACAAGAGGACATGCCTTAGGGAAAAGGCCAGCTGTGTTTCCCAGAACTCCTTCACTTTTCTATAGCTTTTATATTTTTTTCTAAGCAACATAATGGAATTTAATACAAAGCCATATCCACGATGGAAATATCTTTTGCAAGTAAGAGCCTGCCCAAAATGTATGATTTTGCTCTTTCAAATTTCTAAATATACATTTGCATGCAAATTTGTAACTTAAAATTATAAATTGAAATGTGCAATTCCCCTTCACTGATGTTAGGAGTGTTTTCCTTAAGCCAGAAACATTATCCTCATTATTTGACCAAAACGTGTAAGAATTTCATTGCCTATAGAATAAACGTTTGGGCTATTTAAGGCATATTGAAAAAAAGCTTTCTATACTACTCTCTTGGCTTCATTTCACAGCCAATGCATCATTTCCGATGACTGGCATGGAGCAGGAGCTGAATTTCAAGTGTGTCCAAATCCAGATGGTTTATTCCCTGTGCGGGTGTGGACTCGGCTGGGCAAGCTGAGTGGAGCCTGCTGCTCCTCATGCCAGGGGCAGAGCCCAGCCATGGGACAAATCCTGCTCCTTCCAGTGACTCCTTCCAGTGACTCCTGGGCCTCCCAGCTCAGCCTTTGCTCCTCTTCTTTGCATCTGAGACCCAAAGGGATGAGGCTATCTGGCCCTTCATCCCCTGCACCTGTCCCCACATGGAGCGGCACGCTTTGGCACCTGCCTGCCCCTAGCACACGTGATGACCTGTGCATTTCTCTGTGGTTTTAAAGGCAATAACCCCCCCCCCCCCCCAGCTTCTCCTTTTGGATTTAGCATACCAGAAGCTCCCACCGTCCCTTTTTGCAAGCAGGGGTGTCCCTACCCACATGGCCCCACATCCCCATACCATTTTGGGAGTCCACAGGTGAGGCTCCAGCATCCAGGCTCTGAGCATCCTGATGTCACAGCTTGCAGTTCAGCCCTGTCTGTCCTAAAATCTCTTGTCACCCTGTATAAAACCATACATCCCCTGGGACAGATTGCTTGATTTCACCTGCCCTGTTCCCACCTACTCCCCCCCAGAGCCAGGATCAATCCCTTGGGAAAGGAAAATTCTGCCCCAGGGCATTGCACGCCTTTACTATGGTCCTAAGGGTGGTAGCTGGGCTTGCAGCACAGCACTAACTACCATCCTGGAGCTGTGCCAGACAGCAAACGCTGAAGGATGCTCCAGGTGTTAATCACAGGACTATTTTGATCCCTTCCTTGCAGGAAAATTGCTTCGATTTTTTTTTTTTTTTTTGGTGTAAGCAAAGCTAGAGTAATTACTGGGGGGAAAAAAAAGAATTTAAAAAAAATGAAATGTTAACATTTATATGAAAAAGGTCTCATGATGATTAAATATTTCAATGGGTTGCTCTTTAGTAATGCAAAACTAATCAACTTCCAGATGATATTTAAAAAGCAGAGAACGGTGTATGTTTTAATATCATAATTTCAATAGGCCAGGGTTTAGAAGACAGCTAATTATAAAATAATCCTTTTATGTTGTGTAAAACATCATTTTAAAGCTGGCACTCACTACAAACACAGGGTTTCCTTATTGCTGGAGGTAATTAGCTGGGTGTCGATTTAAAACGTGACTGCGAGTGCGGAGCAGCTCCCGGGATGCACTGAGCTGATGGAGCTGCTTTTAGGGTGAAATCTCCACTCTTGGGGTTTGGAGCTGGATCCATTTTACCCCAAAGGGTGTTTTGGCAGCACGGAGTCTCACCAGGGTGGCTGGGAAGAGGGATGGAGATGCACCTGAGCCTGGTGCCAGAGTACAGATTGGTGAGAAATGGTTAAATAATATCGGTGAAGCAGCTGCATAACGCAGCCTGGTGTAGTCAGTGGGACCATATCCACACCCTCACCCCAGGCAGGAGCCTACTGCCTGCCCCCCAGGTTGCAAAACCCAACCATTTCCACAACATCCCATGGGATGTGTTTCAGTGGAGGCATGGGCGGCCAAATCTGGCCACAAATGCCCTGGCGGGCTGGAGTCAGGCGCTTTGTTTTGCACCTGTGGGTGGGATGCTCCGGGGCTGATGCTGAGCAGCAGTGTGCAGGATTGCTCCCCAGGCCCCGGCATCCCCTCGCAGGCAGCTCCGCAGTGCTGGCAGAACAGGCAGCACCATCTCTTGGCAAGAAGCATGGCTGGGCAGCACCTCGCAAACCCTGCAGTACACCAGTTTTGGAGCAGGAGCCGGCTGTGCAAGGGGGTACCCCATTTCTGCCGTCTCACAGCCAAGGTCTCACTCTCACAGAGCCCGCTCTGGCTCTGACAACAACCAACAATTAATTGGAGCCATAATTAAGGCCTGCTCTGGGGCATCCCCATCCTTCTGAGGGCTTTCCACCAGTGAGCAATTTTCACCAGGTCTTCCAGCTTTGCGGCTCCACTTTTGCCCCCTGAGAGCAGCAGAAAGAGATGGGAACTGGCAGCAGAAGCAGCACCAAGAGAAAAAGAATTAACCTGGAATGTCCCCCCTGGAGCTGTTGGGAAAATATCCCCAAATGACCCCAAAATATAATCCCCTGTGTTGATTGAAGGGGCTGGATGGGAGCGGCGCGAGGGAAGAAACACGAAGGGCATTGCACATGGCAAGCACAGAGGCGGCGTGGCTTCGGCTTGTTCCTTGAATTATAAATACTACAGGGTATATTTAGGCACACTCTGCTTCTGCCAGCCTGATAAGCGCTGCAGCACAGCGTGCCGGTGGGGGGCTGCTCCCTGGGAGCATGAGGAGGGATTCGGTTTGCACCCTGGCCTGTAAAATGGGGATCTGCTGAGCTGCCTGCGCTGCCCATCTGCCTGCCCTCAACCGGGGCGAGGGTGCCAGGCTGGGGGCTGGTGACAGAGCTGCCGGGGATGCCACCTGTACCCTTCCCGCGCAGTTACAGCGCGTGCATATTTCATGGCCAATAATGGGATTTTGCTGTTGATACAGCTCTCGGATTTCTTTCCACCCTGGTACGTTTTCAGGTTAAATAAATGTAAGTCTTTGGGATCCCTCCAGCTCCGGGGGAAGGAGCTTTCCTGGGCGAGCTGGCCATGTCCCACAGTCGGTGGCCGGTGCTGGCCGGGTTGCAGGTGTGTGGGGGATTGGGCTTGCCAGTGCAAATCCCGACCCTGGCAAATCATCTCCGTGAGCCCATCCAGGGCTCCGTGTGCCGGCTGCAGCCCAACCGGGCATCTTCACCCCATGGTTGTCCTCATCTCTGCTGGTGGCCTTTGGCTGAAAGGGACAGGGATGGGGAGCGCAGCCCCGGCATCTCCCACGGCTCCGTGTGTGGGAGGGCACCCACTGGGGACCATAAGCATCCTTTCCCGAGGGAAGGGAGAGCAAATTTCCCCAAACATCCTCCCCACGGTCCCAATCCACTAATAGCCCAGTAATCCTCTTACGGGGGTCAGCCTAGGATGCCCGCAGGAGCCTTTGTGTAATGCAGGGGAGGAGAAACACGTTTTCACTGTGGCAGCAAAACGCCGGGGCTTGCTGGCTGCCGCTGCCCTGCGACGGGGACCAGGATGGGGTCCAATGCTGCCCCGTGCCTGCGACTGCTCCCGGCACATCCCGCCTCCAGCTGTGCCAGCCCCTGCCCTCGCCACCCTTTTGGGGAGCTGTCTGGCAAGGGCAGCCCCACGCGGGCATCCCCTCACCTCGGCAGCCTATTTTGGGACCTGTAAGTGGCACGCTCCGCCTTGGCTCTATTAATATCCTGCCCAGCCTCTCCGGGAAGTTAAGCTCCCATTTAATGCTGGGCTGGCGCCAAGCGAGCCTCCGGGAGGATGAGGATGATTGAGGTTGCCAGCCCCGATGAAGCCTCAGGATGTGTCCGAGCCCCTTTGGCCCCCATGAGCCAGGCAGGGCTGGCTGGGTGCACAAGGTTCTGCCCCCTGCTCCCTGGCTTTCGCCGCCAGCAGTACAGCGTCCCGCAGGATTAGGATTGATGATGTCGTTCAAGAAGACTGCATGTTAATATATCTGTAATTTTTCTCTGCAGGTAGAGGAAAATGAAGTTGAAATTCCAAAGCAACCTGGATTTTATGGCAGCATCAGGCAGCGGTTTGGCGCTGAGGGCCAGCAGATGGAAAAGAGCCATTTTCCACTGTACCCCAAACACTGGGGATCGGTGACATTGCTGATGAGGTGCAGGGTGATGCCACCGCAGCCATGGCCATGGCCCAAGGCACGACCCCGGTGTGTGGGTTCCTGGCCCTGAAACACAAACCCAGCCCAGCCCATTCCCTGGGAGGCAGGAATTTGCCCTTTTTTTATCTGCAAGACCTTGCAAGCGCCAGCTTGGGGCCTTATTTACATATTTTTGCAGGAGCTGTACTAGTTGTACGTGGGGGCCGGCCCAGGCAATGCTGCAGCCGGGAGAGGGTTTGGGGGGTTGTCAGACCCCAAGGCGTGAACTGGGATTGTCACCAGCTTTAACATCCCCAGCAAATGAGCTACTTCATGTCAACATATTTATTTCTTTTCCGTAACGAGGCAACTTCATTTCTGCGGGTTGCTCGAACAGCGCGCGGCATCTGATTATTAAAAATGCTGCTGGAAGCCAGCCCACAACCTACTTAGGCATTAATCTTCCCTGACAGATGCTGACGAGGAATTGCTCCAGCAGCCGGGACCGGCTTCCTTGCCCAACGCACTTCATCCCTTAAAAGCTGGGTATTATCCCCATTACTGCTGGCGGGAGCCGGTGGCTGATGCCACATCGCCAGGTGATGTTGAGCTGGGTGAGCGGCCGGACAGACATCCCACACAGGAGCTGCCGGCCTGACCGACAGCCGCTGGCGATGCTCGGAGCGGCGTGGAGTCAGGCACGCTGGCAGTGAGCGGTGCAGGAGCTGCTGCCGGCACCGGGCAGCATTTTTGAGTCACAGCATCGTGGGTTTTCTTTTTTTTCTCGCACAGAAATAGGCAGAGTCATGTCAAGTCGAACATTTCATGAATTCCTGTTTTGTTCCTCACATTTTTCAGGAAGGAAAAAACAACCCCCTTTTTTTTTTCCCCAAGTCAGACTCTTTCACACCAGTTGTCTCAGAAGGATTTTACACTTTTTCTGTACTGACATTTCCCCAGAGCAATTTAAAGAAGTAATTCAGGCTCCAAAATGAAACATTTCACCTGATTCAGTTGCCCTTTTCTCATACCAAGCCCAGCTGAATTTTTTGTATCTCCATTTCCCCCAAAAGAAACTCCTTTCCTGATGGTTTTCTTGGCTCGTGGTCTGGAGAAACCTGTTCTGGTTGCTGCTCTCTCATCAGCTCCCCTGTGCATATATTTGGGCTGCAAATATAGTATGTGAGCAGCTGAGCGATCACCCAGATAGGATAAAAATACGTATTTCTGGTGCTCGCTGGGACTTTTTGAATATTTGAGACCTCTCAGCAGTTTCAATCAGCTGCTGTTAGAGAAAAACCTGAGGAATATTATCCCGGTGTTTCAGCTGAGCTGTGACACCTCCTGGAGCAGGAGCTGGCGGGGAGCTCACCAGCCCGTGGGCAGGCGCGAGCTGTGCACCCAGATTGCGGGTGCTCGCACGAAGGCGTGAGCGTGGGGTCGCCATCCTCCCCCTCCCTCCTGCTGCCTGAACCCTGATAAAAAGCCAAAAACCACCAAAAAAAACCCACTAAAGGAAACCATGCAGGTGGCAAGGGCAGTGCTTGCAGGGCTCCCCGCCTGCTGACACAAGCCGAGGAGTTGTCCGGCTTACAGGGGTTAATGGGTGTGCAGGGATGTGACCAAGGCCATCAGGGGAGTCGGTGGCAGGATCAGCACCATCTCTTTGCGCAGTCTGCCATTGCCAGGAAAGCAGATGGGAGGAAACCAAACTGGGTCTGGCACTTCGGTGGAGCTTTTCTAGCCCTAATTAGGGGGTGGATGGGGAAAGGCAGATCCTCCCCCCATCTCCCAGGGCCCCTTGGATGAGAGCACAGCCACGTCAGCCCATCCAGCCCCATCTGCCAAAATGAAAAAGGTCCGTGAAGCAAAGCTGTGAAGGCTCGGGTACTCGTCGCTTTCTCTTTGCTGCCTCCGGATTATTTTTAGCAACCTGATACTGGGAGGATGGCAAGAAGCCAAGGCGACACGTGGCGAGGCTGGGTCTGTCTCCAGCCTGAGGGCCAATGGCACTGCTGGGCACCCATGGGTGCTGCAGAAGACCTTCCAAGGATTTGGGGGCTGCTGGTGCTGGTGGGGTGTGTGACCTTGCTGGGGAGCAGCAGGCGCCGGCTGGCCCCGGTTTATCGGTGGGACAGATAGAGTGGGACTGCTGCGTCCCCAGGGCTTATCAGACCTTGGGAAACTTTCCCTCTCTCCAGCTGGTCACTTGCTTGCTGCCGTTTCTCCACCCAACCCCTTCACCCAACACCCACATAATATTACAGGTCACTATAATCCCTTGCAATTAACTTTTCAACAGGTGAGAGCAAAATAAGAGTTTTCCTGCTTCACTCCAAATTGCTAGATGTCCTCACAACCTTGGCATCATCTACATGTGACTTTTCTTGGAGAGAAGATGAAGTAAAACCAAGCATCCTGTTGGTGGAGAGCCCAATCCAGCCACCCCTGCAGCCGTGGGGGCCGGCAGCTTCTCCAGGATATCCTGCGGCCCCGGCCGGATCCAGGGAACAATGCACAGGGCATCCCCTGGCCACCGGCGTCCGGCTGGGGTGAGAGGTGCCGGCCGGTTCCTTCCTGTCTCTCACCTCTTGCCTCCGGCTCCAGCCCCCTTCCCTGAGGTCCAGTAGCACCTGAGTCCCAGCCACAGCTGCAGCTCCTTCAGCATCCAGACTCCCATCCAGAGGCTCTTGCTTCCCACTTCAGTGAGCAGAGGCTGCTCTCCCTCCCTCCTGCTTTGTCCAAAAACAATTGCAATTAATTAGGAGGATGGCTTCATCCTCTGCCACTCAATGTCAGGGAAATTACCAGCTGCGTTGCATTGCTTTCCTTCTTTTCCCTGTTTGCCATGAGCCCACGGGTGCTGAGCAGCCTGGGGCTGCGGGGAACGCTCTGGTCTCCCTGGGGCGTTCCTGTCGTGCCCTCTCCTTCCTGCTGCAGCCCCATCCCTTTGCAGGGAACCACTGATTTGCTTCCAGTTTCTTCAGCCCAGCTTCCTCCCTTTCTCCATCATTGTGCGCCGCACAGTCACTGAGGGTGGTTATAGCACCAAATAAATACCCAATACCTGCCCTGGGAGTGGATGGAAGGAGCATTTCTTAATGAAGGACCAGGCCCAGCAGCTTCTTTGCCTTTGCCAGATGAACCAGATGATTTTGGGGTGAGCATGAAGCTGCCTTAGATCTGCTTTTGGTCCCCCATGCCAAGTACCGGGGACTTCTGCAGCAGGCGGTGGCCTGGGAAGCCATGCCAAGGGCTGGTGGAGGAGCAGTGCCTTCCCAGGCAAAACTCCCCCCCCCCAAAAAAAATAAATTACAAGCAGATGGATAAACAAAAAAAAAAATAGGAAAACCATCTTTATTTTTGCTAAGGTAAGTGAAGGCAGAGGTGCAGGTGGGACCCACCTTCCCCAGCCTTGGCCGTGGCCATCCCCTGCGCACCCCCCCAGGAGTGGGGGGAAGGTGGTAGTCATCTGTAATGGAACTTTTGGTAATTAAGAGCCATTTTGTCCATCAGCTCTCGTTAGGCGATGGCTCTCCCTACCGCAGAGCCCTGGTTTTACAGAATCCACATTTTGCATCCTCATGGTCCGTCATGATTTTGCATCCCCAGGCCCGAGGAAGCATTCTTGCCTGCAACAGCTCACACTAAATCAGCGCTGTGGATTGCCAAATCGGCTTTCCTTAGGGAAAATCACCGGGCTGCTGCAGCAGCTACTACCACCAACCCACTGTGAAGCACTGTTAAGCACCGAAGCCACCCTGTGCATTGGCCTCTGGCACTTGCCATGTGTGCAAAGGCAGGGAACAGCTCTCCTGGCCACCCAGTCCTGGCTCCTGGAGAATATCAGGCTAAACATTTTTAATGACCTGTGAAGCCCAGGCATTTGGGATTGCCTTAAAACTGCCGTTTCGCTGGTTAGAGAGGGCTTTTGCATGGGTTTGATTCCTTCCCCTGAATCCTTGCTCTCTGGATTATACCTGGATTTCAGGGGAAAGTTTTGTTGGCTGGTGTTTAATCTCTCGGTGTTCAAATTCTGCGATTGTCCTCACTCCTTGCTGCATTTGTGGTGGTTGCAAGGTCCCTGAGTCCCAGGAGCTACAAGGCTGCCACAGTTGGGATACTCAGGGATTTTGCAGCCCTTGGAGGAGCTGGGATTTGGGCAGGTGCCCGACCACATCCCAGCAGGACACGCTGCCTCCCTCACACACTTGAGTGACGCTCATTTGATTTTCTTCATATTCTGGGCTTCTATACAGCTTTGCTCCTGCTTCCGTTGGAGTACTGAGTGGTTCCTATTCCTGAGTCTTGGAGGACTTTATCAATGGGGAGAGCACTTTGTTCTGGGAACAACAGGAAGAAAAATGAATGTGTCGGCTCTGGTGCATTATTCTTTTAAAATAAGCCTCTGAAGTGACTAGTCTTTGTTTTCTTCATTTCTGTTCTCCAAGATGTCTTAATTTCTATTTTTTTTTTTTGCCCTTTAAAACTGCAAACATGCCTTTTAACAGCTCAGCACTGAAATCAATTATTTCTAAAATGAAGCACTTGCCATCTTAAAAAGCAAATCTCCTGGGTTTGAACTTAACACCGTAAAAAAAAAATTAAAAAAAAAAAAAAAGACAATTCCAAGCCAAAACCATGTTCTCCATCAATTTTGCAGCATGGCTATTTTCCCTCAGCCTGGCAGGTGTGACACAAATGCCACTTGTTACATGTCTAATTGCCTCCCTGATTGCTTTATGGGGCAGAAGCATCTCTTCTTGCTACCCTTGCTCACCCCTTCACCCCCCGAGCCTCAGCCGGCATGCCAGCAGCAGGTGCCCGGCAGCATTGGCTCTGCCAGCTGGGATGCCGGTGTTTTCCCTGGGTCTCCCTTTCAGGGAGACTCTCTCATCACCCCAAGTCTCTGCCCACGAGGTTTGTACAAAGGAGGGAGCTGCTGGGTTGACCAGGAGCCACCATGGTGTGGTCCAGAGCAAAGCCTCTGAAAGTTGGCTGAACAAAATACTCCGAGCGAACAGTGTACCCAAGTACATCCTCGTCAGGGTAGGAAGATGAACATCAACACAAGCTCCGCACATGGCTTGTGTAGGCATAAATGAGCTGCATCAAACCCTGCTCTTCCCCACGAGTGTGTACCCATGTACATGTGTGGCTTTTCTCAGGGTATATAAGACCGGAGTTTGCGAGCTTTGGTGTTTATTTATTTTTTTGCTCCTGAGCTATAGCAAGAAAACCCTATAAACTCATGAGGCTTTTTTCAGAGAGAAGACCTTTCCTGCTGGTTGGTTCACTTTTGCCGGTACATGCTGCCATCTTCAGCATCTCACAGGAGGAGCCAGCTCTGCCTGTGACCGAGCCGGCCTCATCACTTGTCTCCTCCAGCTGTAAGAACAGGCTCTCCGGCTTCTTCCAGCTATTACTCAGTAGGATTTGTCACTGGCACGTTAATTTAGTTATTAAAGAAATCCCATCAGGAGGTACACTCAGCCAGGATGTACGCTGCGGGAGCAGCCGGCGGCGGCAGGAACAGCAGGAGCTGTGTAATGGCAGCCGCTCTTCCCAGCCGAGAGGCGGTGGCTGACAAACACAGCGCAGCTATGTAATGAATTAAAAAAAAAAAAATCCAAAGCAGATTAATATGACCTTACTGGAGTATTATGTATTAAATGGAGCATCTCGTACACTAACCGAGTATCACAATGTCTATCTACGGAGTAAATCAAGTGGTGTTTTAAGTAGGTGATGGTGGGGTACAGACATGCAGTGTCTGTAAACCCCACAGCCCCAGACCCGAAGCCATGGAATCCCCAGCATCGCTCCATTGACTCTACAACCCTGGGACCAAGCCATGGCACTCTGCGGCTCTTTTTCCCAATGCAGGCTTGGAACTATCTGCATTTTGGAGGTATGGGCTTTGTGGAGCGGGTATTGGCTGGAAATTAATTTCAATTCCCTTTTCAGCCACCGAGAACAGCAGATGGAGGTGGGAAATCACTGACGGGCTGGGATCCCCCATCCATCCTCCCTGGCGATGCTCCACGCTGCTCCCGCTGCTGCTATTAATCACGGCTGCAGTAATGTGAGGTTAATGGTCTGGGATTTCTTCTAATTACGCCTTCCCCAAACACAGGTCTGCCTCTGCCTTTGCTGAGGGGACTCAGTGTGGGTGATTCAAATGCCACATGCCGCTGATGGCTCAGATTACTAAACTGGCTTTGGTTTACAGGATGGTCTTAGCTGAACTCCTGCATTTCCCCCAGGCAGGCTGACAGGGCAGCAGGCCACCCTTAGTCACAGAGCGTTCCAAGGGAGACTTGTATTTGCATCAAATTTTTAATAGAGCAGTTTGAAAAAAATCATTCAGTCCAAACTTGGGTAGCTGATTAAAATCCAGAGCCCTCTGCAGCTCCTTGCAGCTGTGGCCCCAGGGAGCAAAGATACAAGGAAGATTTGGGGTCACGTCACTCAGGAAACCTACTTTGGTTTAATAGCCCAGAGCTTGGCTGTGGGTGCATTTGCTTTGCTAACAGCTAGCATTCAGGTTGCTAAAAGAAAAAAAAAAAACAGGCCTCATTTTTAATTTAGACACCAGCCCTGGGACTTCTTACAAGGGGTGTTTAGTTTTTGTAGCCATAGGACATGAAAGGTGGTCACAGTCTGTATTGTCCCCCAGCAAAAGCACCTCTCACAGCATCCCAAACACACAATTTTTAGAAGTCAGTGGGAAGACTTTGAAAGTTTCCAAGAGCAATGCTGGCCCACACTTCTGGAAGCTGATTAGGTGCCTCAAATGATAAAAACATCATGAAAACTGTTGTGGGGAAGAGTTGAATAGTGTTATCCTGAGCAATGCTTTAATTTCTTTGTCTTCGCAGCATTTTACAAAGCAGCATTGAGTTGCTCAGATGTTTAAGACTCCACAAGAGGTGGCTTTTAATAGGGTTGGGGACTTTGTTTCTGGTTTGCTGAAACCAGATTAATTGCAGCCCTGAACAGGCACCAGGAGGAACACTGTTGCTTCGCAGGGTAAAAGCAGCGTGTTTGCACAAAGCGCCTTTATAAACTCATGGGAGTTTGAGGTTTGTTTGGTGTTATTTTCCTCCCTTTCCCCTATTCTTCACATTTGAGCACTAAATCAACACCATATGATCTCTGGTTCATTTTCTCATTAGAGCAGCTCCGTTGACTGTATAATTTCCCAGCATCACATGCAGCCCTGCTACTTCTCCGATGCTGCCCCAGCAGCTGGGGTTTGCATGTCTCGTCATCAGGGCTCTGCTTTCCACAGGCAACCACCCCCCCCCGCCCCGTTTGCCTCCTGGGGGTTTCTCTGGATCCCAGGAGGCCGAGGGAGCACGTCCTTCCCCACCGTCCCCTCCTGCCCCAGCCGTGTCCCCACCAACCATCTCCAAACCCCCAGCCTGATGTGGCCGCTCAGGGACTGCTGTGCACCCAGTGCCCCCCTGAGCCCTGGCTCCGCTGCGGGCTCTGCTCGTCCCTTGGGTGTCACCGCTCGGAGGGACACAAGAGCATGTTGTGGCACCCAACAGCCACCCAGCGGGGTCCAGTCTGGAGCCCTGGCTCCCTTTTCTCCACCGTGCTGTGCATTTCCAATGTATGCAACCATGTCCACCAGCTTCTGCGCTCTCTCTAACATGGGCTTTATAACCAGTCGGTAATTTCATGTATACATTGTGCAATGCATTCAAACCCAATCATTTGCAGACATCATTCTCTCGTGGAAAGCAGTACCTCGATGCTTTCCCATCCTCCTTCCTCCAGTGCCATGGGGGACTCCGCTAGGCTCCCACAGGTCCTTTGGTGGACCATGAGCATCACTGACCCCGCTGGCTGCCCTGTTACCCAGCTGCTTACCCGCCCCACGTACAGAGCAGCCCAGCAATGCTTTCAAAGAGCGAGGGCAAGGGCGAGGAGGGCAGGGATTTAGGGGTGCTGTAAGGGGATCTAACCCCCACCCCAGGGCGACGCCTCTCTTTAGCTGCTCTAACTTCGCCCAACGCCGTCACCTGCCCCGTCTGCAATTGCTTTCTACGCAAATGAGCATCTGTTCGCCTTGCAGCATAGCCAGAGCCTCTAGGTGCTGGTACCGCTTCTAGTCAACAGAAATAGGGAACAGAGAGAGAAACTCGCCTGGACGCCGCTGACAGGCTTAGTCACGTCGGTGTGCGGGCGGGTGGTGACACGGGTCCCCAGTGTGAGGCCCCCACCGGCCGGCCACCTGCGCTCGCAGAGCCCAGCACTTCCTCCGCAACTTGTCAGATGGCTGGCTTGAGGTACGAGGATGTGATACGCGGACAGTCGGCGTGAGATTTTAGGCCAGAAACATGGGTGATGGCACAGCGGGGGTGTGGTGCAGCCCTTCGCCCAGCTCCAACAGCAGCCACGGGTCAAGCACCCGAAAAGCCGGCAACGCTGCATGCACACAGCCATTTTCCACCACCAAGGCTATAGGTAGTCAGAGAAAAGCTCCCTGCATGGGATGTCCTCCCCAGGGAGCTGTTTTATTTCCATTCCTGACTCCAGGCTTGGCACTGGCAGGATGTTTTCAATAACAGAGCCAAGGCCCCATGCAGAAATCACCGGTGGGAGGAAGACGTTTGGGCTGGGGTCTGTGAGCTTGGCACTGGGTCCTGTGGTGGTTTTCTCTGGAGGGGCCTGGCCGGGGAGGCTCACACGTCATGGCTTTCCAGATGGAACCGGTGGGCCAAGCCCTCTGCTGTTATCGCTCTCCTGGGGTGGCTGGAGACAACCCAGCAGACACGCTGATGTGTAATACCGTAAATATTGAGACATTGCAGTGCGGGCATTAAATCCAGTTTCAAAACCCCCGTCAGCTGGATAGATCAGGGATTTGGGATAGAATGTAGGAAACCAGTGAGTAAAATCTTGAGACAGAGGGAAGACAATGTTTTGGTTCCAAACTGTGCAAAGTTTCACTCTGAATTTTGCAAATAAGTTTCAGAGAGTGTTTTGATCAGCCCATTGCATGCGACCCAGAGCCCCGACCGAGCTATTTGCCATTTGTTTCCAAGCCACATCCCCGCTTTGGAAAACAAGGCCTCAATATAATGTTAGTAAACAATTTTCAGTGCTGGAAAAAATTATTTACAACTCAGCGGGGAGTACCCCAGACATTAAATAGCTTTTAAATGCTGTGGGATTTACGAGAAAACGGCACCTTTTCTAAAAGCCCAGTAGGATTTGAAACCATTGGATTGAATGCTCTGGACTGCAGGGAGCAAAGCTGCTGCTGACAGCGATTTGGAGAGGACACCTTGCTTGGGGCTGCAGGCCATCGCCTCCTGCAGGATGGGGTTAAGCTGAGACAGCCCGGCAAATTTTGCAGGGCTTCCTCCTGCCCAAATATCCTTCTTTGCCTTATTATTTCATGCCACATTCCCGGGCTCAGGCTGCAAACCTCCCCCCCGCCTCCACGGGGCTCAGGCTGCAGCGCTCAGCAGCAGCAGCCACGTACCGTCTCTCCGGGGCTGTGTGCGGGACGATGCTTTATAACCCCCCCCCGTCCCC